>OX393561.1:36481427-36571427 GCA_947652115.1 Blastomussa wellsi
AACAGCAGCATGATGGCAGTATTTGATACAGCATTGGCAGAAAAACTGATAATTTTTAAGCTTCACACATTGAGTTTTGTCCATACAGTTTTTTTTACAACACCAGGTATGGCGGAGAGTATTTTAAAGTGGGGGGGGGGGGGGGGCTTTAAAACGAGTGCCGGAGGCGTGAGTTTTTAGGGGATCTGGGGGCAACCTCCCCCATAAAATTTCGAACTCTAGAGGCTCAGAAATGGTATTTTCAACATTCTCCATGAGATATTTCTTAAAAAAGACAACCTGGATAAGTGTAATATGAGATGTACTTTGCTTGCTTACAGCAATATTTTGGAAGTTTTGTAAGCTTGATACATATTTTTCAGCCTTCCACGATATATCCTGGCTTTAGTACACTAACCTGGGTTTTTACACAACCTCCCCGTGTTTGGTAAACACGAAAAGTTTCCGACAGGCTTTGAACAAGGTTGTAGCTTTGTAAATTCTTGTCACTAAATGAAGCAAGTAGGATTCAAGCACTTGTTTCATCTGGTTAGTGCTCTATGTATTTTACGTCTTTTCTCAAATAACTACTGAGTATGAATTGAATTAACGTGAACTATAGAAGTAGTTCACTATTCAGTCAAAAATGTGATATTATTCCATACCTAAAAATGACTCTGGAATGACAGCAATAACTGCCAGTAACTTATTTTTTCTACAAAATGGCACTTTTCCGTTTTCGTTTTTTTTATTTACATTTCCCTTTCTTCATTATTTCTTCATACGAACGTTATACTAAAACAAAGAAATATCATCGTCGCAAAATGTGTGTGGCTGAAGCCCCCCCCCCCCCCCCCCGGCTCTGCCGTCCCTGAACAAGGTATTGGTGGTTTCTTGCTTGCTTATAAAGTAACCAGAACTTGTGTTTGTAGGGTGCCTTCAGCCGTCTAGATCCACAAGGACACTTCAAGTCGGTGGCAATGGAACGCATTCCAACTGGCAGATTAGGGGAAATCCCTGAGTTAGCAAACCTTGCAACTTATCTTGTTAGTGATTACTCCAGCTGGATAACAGGAGAGGTATTTATTCATCTGCAGTGTCTACCAATTTCCCTTTATAGTTGCTATCTTTTATTTTGTGAAGAGGTGTCGACAATGAAGAAAGTCGTCATCATTAGCATATAGTATTATGTGGTATTCAATGACTATTTTGAAAACCATGAAACAAATCAATAAATATTTATCTATCCATCTATCATGGTGTGAGGAGAAAGAACAGTGTCTGAAGTTTAATCTGAACAAGGCAAGGGTTTGTAAATAAACAGGTCCTGAAAGACTGAAAAAAGAAATCTCTAGTCATGAAATTCTTCAAGTTTTAAACCAGGAAATTAAAACAACATATCCAGATATTAAGGGGTTTTTACATAGCGCTTATGAAATAATATTTAATAGTAGTTTGTTATATTTACTTTTTGAAAAGGCCAAAAACAAATTGAGAAAATATGACTCTCCTCCTCGACTTAAACCACAGGCAGCCCAAGCTCACGTTGTGATCAGGGTCATACTGCATAATAGATATAAGAGTTTGTATGGGAATAATTTACAACACCTTTTAGCAAACCGAAATACTGCCAAATCTTAAATAAAATTGACTTACCTTACTTTCACTGTGTCTTTATTCTTGTCTGAACGCTTATTTTGCCGATTCTTGGCCATTTAGGCGACTTATCGCTTTCTGGGTTCCCCACTACAAAGAAAAGAACAAGCTTCTTTTCTTTGTAGTGGGGAACCCAGAAAGCGATAAGTCGCCTAAATGGCCAAGAATCGGCAAAATAAGCGTTCAGACCAGAATAAAGACACAGTGAAAGTAAGGTAAGTCAATTTTATTTAAGATTTGGCAGTATTTCGGTTTGCTAAAAGGTGTTGTAAATAATTCCCATACAAACTCTTATATCTATTGTGCAGTATGATCCTGATCACAACGTGAGCTTGGGCTGCCTGTGCTCAAACAAGGCTCCAGTTATGGGAGAGAATGGTCAAATTGTGATATAGAAACAATGATTGAAGCAGTTGTCCACATATGATCTGTGGATATTTAGGATGGAATAATTCTAGACCATTACTAGCATGTGTGTGTGCACATGTCAGAGTGAAATTTCCTTCTCAGCCATGATGCCCACAGTACTGAGTAATTGTTCCTACGTCACAGTAGCATCAAAACGAGGATACAATTTTTGCCATGTGCAAATAACAACCACTTCAATTTTCGGTTGCCAAACCTTAGGTGGCAAAAAGTCAGATTTTTCTCTCTTTAGGATCATTTATCAAAACACTGCTTGCAAATACAAGTAATATTGTATTGCATTTTTCACAGGTTGTAGCATTTGATGGAGGAGAGTACGTCTCTATGGCTGGTGAATTCAATGAGTTTAGAAAGGTACATTGTGGCTGTTGTAGTTTGTTCATTTCGTTTCACTTGGATGACCTTTTAACCAGCAGTAAATACTGGTAACTTTGTTTCCCTTGATTTCAAACTTACATTTTCATGCCTTTTGCATTTTAGATTCCAAATGAACAGTGGGACCAGTTGGAAGCAATGATTAGAAAAACAAAGGGTTCTTGATCATTCTACTCGCAGTACAACATCAAGATGTATTGGTGTCATTCTGTAAATATTTGACTGTTAAACATATAAACTGTCCAGTGATACTAATTTACCAGTAGTGCTTTTAAATATGCTTTTGATTATCACGTTTCACAATAGACTTTTCTTCAACTGTTAGCAAGAGGGAGATAAATTAGTGCTCTGGAAAGGAAACTGGACTGAAACTCGAAAGTTGTACACATACTCAATCAAGTACTCGCAATGCCATCAAAAGGTCACTTCTGACTTTGCTACACAGTTAAGCTAAGAAAGAGAATACCGGTAATGAAATTTACACCTTGTTACACCTTGTTACACAGTTAAGCTAAGAAAGAAAATACCGGTAATGAAATTTACACCTTGCTACACAGTTAAGCTAAGAAAGAAAATACCGGTAATGAAATTTACACCTTGTTTCTGATGTGACAGTAGCGATGCAAGCTCTTGTGCCTCGCGCTCTGAGAGCTTGACTTGTAGGCAAGTCTACTTTTCTCCTTGTACCAGTTTCATAGTAAGTTGAATAAAATTTACTATATTGTGACTATTTCAGTGGATGCAGACTCCAAACTCAATACAAACACTCCTCTGCAACGTCTTCACAGCTGAACACCTGAGCAAAGCAAGCTGGAGCAAAGAAAAAGAATTTTCCTTGTGTCCCTACAGACAATAAAAATACCATTATATTCCCAGGGTGAGGGTTGAAGGGAAGGAGAGACGTGGGGAGGGGGGCAGTAAGAGACAAAAAGACCCTGGGGACTTATTGTGATACAGTAATTACAAATTAAAACTGCTTACAGCACACAACTTAATCTTCCAGTATGTGCAAACTTTGGTCATTGCAATTCCAGCATAAACCTTTGTCAGACTCTATAATTCCCTTCCTAGTTATGTCAGCTGTTTTGATTCAGGATTGCTGTTGATTTGCCTTAGATCCCAATTGATAGTAAACCAGTACCCATTTCAGATCATGCAAGCATATGGAACTAGCCTGCAAATCAAAACAAGAACTGAAGTGAAAGTGACTTCACTTGCATGCTAATGTGCAAGTCTAGAAAAATAGGTCAAAGTACAGTTTGGTCGCATTTTGAATTAAGAAAATGGTAGACAATGATAATTAAAAGCCAGAGCAGTGTTTTATTACTTTTTCTTTATTTACACATAATTAACTCACAGCAGAACAAAGATATTCCAAAATTTGTAAAATTACCCCACCTAAAGCAGGCTTGCAACAAGTTTGAACATGAAACAACACATTAAATGTTCAGTTAGGTCTTGGAGCTAATTCCAGAGATGGGGTTTGCCCTGCGTTTCTTCGCCAACTCGATAGCATCGGCTTGCCACTCAGCAGTGAGTGTACGAGGCTTCTCTGGACCAACTAAGAAATAAAACATTGTGGTTAAGTAATGTGACCTGAATGAACCCTGTGTTATTACAGGGTATATGGCTGTGTCTCACAAGGACTGGAAACCATTGAATTCATGCTTTTGATTGGCTAAGATCAATATTGATCGCGGTCTAGATTTTCCCATCTAGACCAGTTTTGTTCTCTGGTTTTGGGTTGACAAAGTTGTAATAAAACTAAAATACAAAAACATTGACGTAATAAGAGCTAATTACAAGACAAAAATGCTGCCCAAGCTGTTGTCCTTTCCTGTACACTAGGTAAATAACAGAGTGTTTATGTTGAGGAACTATCGGCTGATAGTTGCCCCAAGGAAATTTGATGTTCTTAAAACAAGAGTCGGCCTCAAGAGTCCACGTGGGCCCGAAGAGGATAAATAAAATAAAATAAATAAAACAAATATTTGCCCGAGAAGCAAAGCTTTGAGGGCAAATATGCTAGTTTTAAGAACATCAAATTTCCAAGTGGCAACTATCAGACTGATAGTTCTGAGACAGAAACACTCTATTCAATTGTCTTTATTGTTCACCACCAAATTTTGTTCCCAGTGCGCACATTCACAAACTATCATCTTGAGTTTTTGCTGCAAGCCGAAATACACAAATAAACAAACATCAGGCAAGAAACCCTCTAATTTAACCGAAAGCCCGCTTTCACGGACTGCCACTATCCATCCGTGTATTTGCGCTGATAGTGCCCTCCGCGGATGAACACTATCGTGTCACGTGTTTAATTTAGACCAATGAGAATCTGAGAAAATTTACTGGTGAACTATAATGACTGACAGGGCTTAACACAAACTTTTTACACCACTTTCCACTTTGGAAAGTAGATTTCAAATTTTACTTTCTATCCAAAAATTTAATTTTCCAAAATGAATTGCAGTATCATAGCTGCTAGCCGTGTATCCACACCTTCTCAGCAGCTCTCTTGATCCCAGATCAGTTGGTATTTTGGTTAATTTTAGTTTTTTCCTTCCATGGAGTACGTTATTTTACTTTCCAATGGAAAGTGGCTACGTGTTAGTATTGAACCCTGGAATGAGCGGAAAACCAGTGTGCTTACCATACTTCCTGAGAAACGAAAAAAAACCAACAGATAGCGCCAACAATAAGGAAAGCATTCCAATCAACTTTTTCACATATGGTTCTTTAACATTTCCTTCTGCTATGGTTTTTTCAAACTGAGCTCTGTATACTTGAGAAAAATTACATGCAAGTTAATTTACAGTCTTTCCCGTAAAACCGTGAACACCAGAAAAAATTTCTGGAATGTTTATTGTGTAGTGACCAATCACAGCAAAGTTCAGGACATGCGAACAAACCTCAAAACCCCAAACTAATGACCGTTGCTGTTTTTGTGGTTTAGTTTTCTCACACCTTAATGCCTTTTTCTTTGTAACAAAATAACATTCCATAAACATTTCTGGTTCACAGTTTTCTTAGCTTGGCTGTAATACTTGTTAAATAAAGCTCCCAAAATTTCATGAAATTACAAGTGCTAAAATTAGCAAGAATAAGGTAGGCACCTGCATCAGAAATTACAGTATACCAGTGTACAAAATGAAAATATTTTACCAATGACTTCTAGGAATGTTGGTCTTAAAATGGTACGTATTACAGTAAGTTTGAACATGTAAATCCTGTCTCAAGAATTATAAACTTCAGTACAATGGCAGGCGGGAAGTGAAATTTGGCTTTGTGACGCTCTACCAGGGTAAGGATTTTTACACCTGGAACAGTCCCATGGAGGACTGGATAGAAATAAATCTGGTGGATGCGCCACAGAGAAAGCAAAAGGTAATGGGAATTTGACTCTCAATGGAGACCCAAGGGTGGGGAAATTGACATTTGAAAACCTGAAAATGTCAAATACCCCTGGGGTTGCTCCCCTCCCCACCCTGGGGCAAACCACTGATAGGTGCATTAAGCCAGAAGCACGGCAACAGAGTCCCACTCCCACTAAATTCTTCTTACCTTCCCATTAAGATTTGTTTAAAGAAAGGAATTAAGAAAGTCTTGTATTTATCACAAACAGAGAGTGAACCAATATGACCATATTAATGAAAAAGTGCAGTTCTTGAAAAAACTTCATGTACTTTTTTACTATTTTTACAGAAATCCGTATTTTCATCTCGACTTTGTACACAAAATGATGTACTTGTGGTCGACGAGGAATCATGGGGGTGGGGAATTATCTTTTTCTGTGTGCCCGGGGGTGGGGAATAGATCGCAAAATAGTTAAAAAATGGCAAATGCCCGAGGGTGTGCCCGGGGGGGGGGATGGTTACAGGGAAAATGGAACCACGCATAAAGTTAGGTATGCAAGCTTTATACTGCTTTATACAAATGATGCATGGCTACAAAAAGGCAGTTTATTGGTACTAGAAATGACAAAATATTTTGATTGCTTATTCATCAAACAAAATTTAAAATAGTTACTACGCTATTATGCAATTTTAAATCGGAAAACTTACAATCTATTTTCTCCTGCTTTGTAAGCTCGGTCCACGGGCCCTTCTCCTTGGCTTGCAGCGCTGCAAATTCAGATCCGAACTCTGGTCTCTCGGTTGGAACTGGTTTATATTTCCGTACAGCCGACATCTGGAGTGGTCTGCAAGCAATCCTTGAGTAAAGTCGTGGTAGAGCACCCACTCTCAACAAACTCGCCATGACGAAAACCTAAGAACTCTAAATCCAACAAGATGGCGGAAAGCTCGAAGTTTAGCGCGCGGTGAACTGTGGGCCAGCTGGCCGCAGGCCGCATATTGCCTGTTTTCAAACCGAGGGGGACAAGGTACGAGTCAACAAATTCTGGGTTTAGCAGCTATTGTATTGATCCACATAGTCAGGAAGAGCACACCGAGATTTACAAAATCCCCAAGTTTGATGTTAATAGAACCAATATTAGAGATACAGCCAGTTAAAAACGTCAGAATGGCCATATGGCCATCCGTACGCTGCGTCCGGATTACCGAACATTTCTTTGTAATTTTAACGTATTTAAATGGCTGTATTTCAGTCAAAACTAGCCCCATTAACACCAAACTTGGGGATTTTGAAAATCTCGATGTGATTCTTCTGACTTTGTGGATCAATAGTTGCTAATCCCATAATGAACAGACTAGTACCTAGTCCCTTTCGTTTTGAAACCAGGCAATAACGGAAACTTTTCTTTCTGTAAAATACGACCAAATACGCTTCGTTGACAATTTGTTGAATATTAAAACAATCACCCTGCTCAATCTTGCGTATTATCATCTGATTTTAGCCAACTCGGCCTACGGTCTCGTAGGTTAATTATCAGGTGTCTCAGGTGATGCCCGTTAGAAAAATACCTGGGAACCCGGGACAGACAGTTTCACAGCTGGTAACCACCACAGGTGATCAAAGTGTGCTATGTAAAGAGTTTTTATGAAAGTTTGTAAGGGATTTATAATTCAGCTGATAATGTACCAGTCAAATCGAAGCTTCAGCATCCCCACCCCTCCCCCCTCCCCCGGGCATTTGAATTTTTGAAAAAATTGTTTAAATTACCCCTCCCCCGGGCCAAAAAGCCGTTCAAATGCCCCCACCCCCGGGAAAATTAATAAATGACCAGAATACCGTTTTAACTTAGCTTCTGTTACGCTCCTGAAGTCGAAATTCAAATATCTGTTAGTACCGCTTTAGCTCCGAGAGCGCGATAATATCTCAACCACTCAAATGTCTACAGGGCGCCTAAAGCCTTAGTCCTTTGCTTTTTAACTAAGCTGCAATCTTTTCCTTTAAAACCCTCAAAACTCGCCATGTCGTCCTCCGCTTGTCTCCGCCATGATTTATCAACCCAACGTTGAATCGCCGGTGTCACAGAGATACGTGTATCCCCGTGATATGTGTATCCCCGTACACATATCACTAGTGATATGTGTGTCCCCGGTTGGGATACACATATCACCCGTACACATATCACTAGTGATATGTGTATCCCCTGTAGGGATACACATATCACTAGTGATATGTGTACGGGGATACACATCACTAGTGATATGTGTACGGGGATACACATTTCACTAGTGATATGTGTACGGGGATACACATTTCACTAGTGATATGTGTACGGGGATACACATTTCACTAGTGATATGTGTACGGGGATACACATATCACTAGTGATATGTGTACGGGGATACACATTTCACTAGTGATATGTGTACGGGGATACACATTTCACTAGTGATATGTGTATCCCTACCGGGGATACACATATCACTAGTGATATGTGTATCCCCGGTAGGGATACACATATCACGGGTGGTAGATCGATGGACAAGCACAAGCTCTAGCACTCAGTTCTGGAAGTTGCTCGCTTTGCTCGAGATCTTTTGTTTAAATTCGCCCTGTGGGGTATAAATTGCCATGGTTCAAGAGGCCTGTTCTTTTCTATTTCCCAACTAATGATCTTATGTTCGCGACGTAAGGTATTCCAAAGGTCAGGTGCAGACAAAAAACCAAACCTATTATCATATCAGAAGGGCAACCCACATTCATTTTTAAGGCAAAATGTCAAAATATATTATCATTACATTACCATATTACCATTTTCGGACTAGACTGCGAGCAGTCTCTAGATCTGGCGCCCACGAAACTCGAGGCTCGCGGATTTGCCGCTCACCCCTCGAAAATAGCACTCGCAAATTTTCGCTTTCGTTACGGATTTTGCAGCAAAATGGAGACTGCTTGCAGTCTATACTTAGAACTCCCCCACCCTTCCCCTTCCTGGCTATGTAATACCCTGAAGAAGGAAGGCCGTGCCTTCCGAAATATTGGAATACATTTTCCATACTGCTCAATCAACCTTGCATTTTATCTTCGTTTATGAATCACTATACATTTGGAAAATATTTGTTCCCGTCCTTCTGTCGTTTCTTTCATCGTTTAGCAACCCTCCACGCCTCAAAGCGGTAGACTTTTTTTTGTTTTATTTTGCCACACAAACAAAAATCGAGGTACAATACAATAGATAATAAACAAAAACAACTCAATACACAAGATAACAATGAAAATACAAAACCACAATATATTAAAGGTAGAAAGCAAAATGGCGAGGGAACCTAATAAAAAACCACGGGGCTTGTAGGCTTAGGTTCCCTCACAATAAACACCAGATGACTGATTTATGTAATTTATGACAAGCCTTTTCTGAACCAACTACTACTCACTCATTACAAACATTTTGCAGTAACATTTGTGAGTAACTTTTATTATAAAAAACCAATTTATTTACAAGTTATAACGGCAATTACGTTATAAAACTCAAAATATTTTCAGTTAAACTCACAAAATGCAAGTATAAAACGTCCAACTTGTTTCTGTCTGCAGTGCAACGAACTAAGCACGTTGAAATCAAGCAATGTTACTACATATATACGTCTTTTTAGTTGGTTTGTGAGCTTTTTACTGAGCCAACCAAATAGCCAGCAATAATCCGGGATTATCCGGGAACAGTTCATTCGCTTCCCAAAGCAACTAGCTGTTTGATCGGCTAAGCCACCAGAAACCAACAAAAATAATGTCAGTAAACCAAACACGAATCGAACTCGGCAAAGTTAGGGTTCGGCGGGCCAAAAATACTTTAAGAAACAAACTCTTTTAATTTCAAAGAAATAAAGTTATTGACTACAGTAAAGTACTTTTTCGAAAGCTAACCATTACAAACGAGTGTAATTTCCCAAGAAATGGAACTATACTATATTTTGGTGGTTTTTCATGTTTTTAACACAATGGATTTCTGAGGAGCAACGAGTATGTATCATATTGGAAGCCAGTCGTGTGTAGGTATATCAAGGTGGAGCTCCATGTCTGGGGTGCATCTGAGGAAGAATTCAAAATAAAGATACTTTTTGAAACGTATATGGATAAGGTTAATTCTCTACAAACCACATTCACTCCTCCAGAGAGAACTCACAAAATTCATATATCCTCGCCGGTTAAAAATAAGTTTAACTGCCGCACGCACGCACGCACGCGCAAAAAACACGCAAACACTGCACGCACACACGCACAAAAAACGCGCGAGAACAAACGAACGATGGACGGACGAAACGAAGGAACGTAATCCACACACACACACGCGTTTCCTCGTTCGGAGGCTTTTTTACCACACTTTTTAAAATGATTGGTTGAGAAACATCTTCATTCAACTTATTGCACACACAACTCAGTGAAAGGTGACAGCAATGCGAATAAACACACTGGAAATCCCCGATATCTAACATTCACTTCATTAGACTATAGCGTAATTCAAATGAAATACTCACTTTTCTCTTTTACCAAACACTTCAGGGAATATTTCAGCTTGAGTGTCCAAGGCTTTACTATCTAACATTTTTCTGCAGGAGGATAAAAGATTAAAAAATTCAGCAAGCCAAAGAAAGATGGAAGAGTTTGCCAATTATGTGACTATAAATTATGACACAAACTTATTTCTTCAAACGACAAAGAATAGAGAGACATGGCAAGAAAACTGAAATAAAAGTTGTTGGGATCAACCTAACGAGTGGAGCGTCCCCAGGCCCTCAACCGGAAAGCAACAATTATTAGCTCCGCATGTGGTTAAGGTCCCACCCAGCGCACAACGTGAGGCACTGCAGTAAATATTTAAGAGGTTTGCATCCCTCCCAACGTGGGAGAGAATGAGATGTAGTCTCTTGTTAGGTCTATCTGGGCGTTTGGCTATCCTTTATTTTTTCTTTGTTTGCCTTCGTCTGACCGACCCAAATTTTCGAGTTTTCGAAAAAAAGTTTAATTTGACCCAATCAACATGTTTTCACTTTTAAAGTGCACCTAACACCAAAATATTTTTTCGCTAAAATACACCTTTGCACCAGTTCAAAACGAATTTCACCTTTTCATCAAATTCTGGCCATTTATATAGAAGGGGCGTGGGTCTATTCTTGATTTGACGTCACAAATTGATTTGCATGCATGTTTACAAAGACTTGATGCGATGCAAAATAAATTTGTGACGTCAGATCAAGAATAGACCCACGCCCCTTCTGGCTCGGTCGTGGAACAAATGATGAACAGTTTTCCTGATCCTATAAATAGCCAGAATTTGGTGAAATGGAGAAACGAAAGGTGCAATGCGTTTCGAACTGGTACAAAGGTGTATTTTAGCGAAAAAAATATTTTGGTGTTAGGTGCACTTTAATAATAATATGAAATATAGACATTACTTTGCCCATACAGATTTTCAGTTTTAACTTTATAACTTCAGAGAAAACGTGTTACTCTCCCATCAGAGAGGCTTTCCGCCCGTGCAGGGAGGAAACTTTGTAAACACAAACTGTTTACTCGCTCCTGCCCACTGCCATTCAACTCTTTTTGCAACTTCTTTTTGGGGGCCTTCCCCGACCGACCGACCCAAAATCAGGAAAAGCATTTGACAATAAACGAAAAGGAAGGAGACGGCCTAATTACCTAAAAGTTTTTTCAAAAGCATCACCTAATTTCACTTTCTAACTTTGAGTTGTTGGTTTCCAGCAATTTTACTTCATTTCGGTGTATTTCCACTTCCTAATAGAAGAAATCAAACCAGTCAAGACAGAAAGCCTTATGTGTTTCTGGTCAAAGCCACAATGTCGTTATCACTCAATAAAGATCGCTAGATTTAGACACCCCTCTGTAACAGACCCAGTGGAATCTTTATCTTCACTGGGTTTTCGGAAAAAGTCACCGGTTTGGCTAATTTCCCACTGGGTCCACTCGTTTTCTTCTATTTTCTGTTTTATTTTGCAAACAAAATACGCTGGGTCACACCGCACAGTCATTGGGTAAAATCAAAATATTCACTGGGTACTGGGGAGACTAAATTTCCACTGGGTAGGGGAAAATAATGCACTGGGTAGGGTTTCAGTGGGTCTGTTACATTCAAAAAAGCAAATTAGGCGGCATTATTTACCCGCTCAGTCTAAGACTGGGACACTGAAAAAGAAGATGACAATATAAACGTCCAGCTTGGCAAATTTCTGAAATTTAGGCTAAGGTGGTTCCATTTACCGACGATCTGTCACGCATTACCTTTTTCATAATCATATTTTGCAAAGCCATCTCTTTAATATCTTCACCCATGGCATTTATTGTATCCTAAGAATGTTCAAGAAAACAAAGGAATTAAGTTGCTTTTTCTACAATGCATGAAACAACGAAGGTCACTGAAAGTCACATCTTTTGCGTCGATCTCTAAATTCTTCTAACCAGTTGCAACTTACCGGCATTTCCAATATTAGAATTGAAATGTCCGTCCTTTAATGTCACCTTTCCGTTTGTAAATGTATTTGTCAATGAACACAGAGGAATGCAACAAGATAAATGCAACATGGACAAATGGCTCCTAAACACTAATTTACACCACATAGAAGCTGAACTTGTTTTCATGTGGTTAAATGATAATTTAACTTAGTTAACGACAAGGAGCAAGTTTGCTCAGTGGTTGGTGTGGGAGCTTTTATTGGTCAGCCTTGCGGGGCTCGGGGACCTTAGCATCTGTGCAGTTGCTACCGTCATACTGCAGTTCCGGGCTGTTGTCAGGGCATTTCTGGCATTCGCAGGGTCAACGGAATTCCAATGCGTTTTACGAGTGCACAATTTTTAGTGTTCCCTCCCTCCTCCCCCTTTTTTGTGGCATGGCGTTTTTAGCGTTGGCGTTTATTATTGTTCTTCGCAGTTTTCTTCCACTGATCTTCCAGTTGAAGTTCAGTGTGACGGGTGCTAGGGCAGGGGCTGGGTTAGGCAGGCGGGAGCTCGTGGCTGCGTTGCGGGTAGGGCAGGCTTTTGGAGTGTATCTGGGTTTGGGGTCGGCAGCTCCATCCCCGGATTCCTGGGAACCCAACCTCCATTTGCGACGAAGGTGTTAAGATGGTGATTATGCTGCCACCTCATCTTAAGAAAAAATACTTAAGCTTATAAATGGCTATGTTACATATTGATTCTGCTGAGCAATTGCACTGCAATTTGCTCTAAATACCATGTTATGAAAATTAAGAATAAAAGCGAGAATAAACAACTGGCTGTTGTTGTTGTAAATACCCTCTTTCCGTAAGATGGATAGGACGCACAATTTTAGAGACAATTTTGGTTGGGGCAGCGCTTGTCTTCAAGATGGCTTTGGTCAATATTACAGCACGATGCGCCTAACTGTGGCCACCCAACAAACTTTTTTGACAAGTTATAATTAGCCAATCAGAGAGTGCGAATTTGTTTGATCTGTCCCGCCTCCTAGGAATTTTCAAAGCTATTCTCACGAAACCTGTCACGCTTTTAACAAGGAGGTGGGACAACTCTAACAAATTCGTGCTCTCTGATTGGCTAACTTGTCAAAAAAGTTTGTTGGGTGGCCACAGTTAGGCGTGTAGCGCTGCAAATACTCTTATGCCTGGTTTTCACTAGCAACAGAGTCGAAGTCAGAGTCGGGGTCGTAAGCAGAGTTATAAGAACGCTTATGACCTAGTGAAAATTGAAAATTGAAGTCGTAAGCGGAGTCATAAGCACAACGGAATCAGAAGAATCAGAACGTTTCAATTTACTTCCAATTCTGCTTATGACTCTGTCACTTACGATCTAGTGAAAACTAGTCAAGATTGTTGGAGTAGCAAACAGAACTGGAAGAATAAACCAATCACATTGCTAGTTTCAGGCACCAACAGGCACCAAGGCACCAATCTAGTTCACACTAGATCGTAAGCGATGGAGTGATACGCAGAATCAGAACTCTGCTTATGACTCGGTCAATTTGATTTTCGCTAGATCAGAACGCTTACGCCTCTGACTCCAAATCCGTCTCCAGTGAAAACCAGGCTTAGGAATCAAACTATTAACTCAGCATAACTTAAAATTCCTACTTCGGTTACTCTTGTTGTTACTTCACGTTGGACAGTTTTTCTGTGCTGACTAAATTTGTCTCTCTCGGCATCCACTACAGCTTGCAACTCTTCAAGTTCTTCCTGTCAAAGAAGCAATTCAGCAAACATTTTGTCATGGAAATAGTGGTTATTTATTAAATAATAAGTTTTCCAACTAGGAATCATAGGATGCTTTTGCATTTAGGAAGGCTACACTTTTCTTAGACTCCACAATCCGCTATAATTGTTATTACGGAGGGAGCAAAATTGTTAATTTAACTCGACTGAAATTCTCCAAGACACATGAAAATTGCAAAGAAAAGTTCATAATGCTGCCATTCTTGTGCATTGTGGTTCATGCACGTATCATCCCAATATCTGGGTATTTTCCCATATGCTTAAATTTATGCCTTTGTAGGACAAACTTTTCTTGAAAGAAACAGCTGTAAATAATATAAGTGCTAAACTTACAGAGAAGCTATGCCTTCATGTGTGCAAAGCACAAACCAAAGATTACTACTACCACAATTAATAACATTGAGCTGAAATAATGAAGTTTGATGGCATCTTCAATTCTGATAGCTGTCAACTGAAGAGCGCAATCAGTTGATTTAAAATTTAAAGAAATACAATCCAACCTTGAATGTCAACTCCAGTATTTCTCGTTGCCTCTTGAGTTTTGCTATTTGAAGTGCTTTGGCTGGATACTCCTTGTCCTATGATAACATCAACAATCATTAACAGCATAACCTTGTAAATACACCCTTATTTTAGCTTTAACTGCTAAGAACTCAAAAACAAGCTCGGTGACCCACATTTTTTGTTATTACATTTTGATCAGCTAGATAAGATGCAACTTTTGGCAAAAATTCTGTAAATGTAGTTAAGAGCCACCTCAAATTTTCGTAAATTTAGGGTAGCTCTGAATTATATGTACACGATTTTTCGATCCATTAAAGTTGAGGTGTTGAAAAATGCAGGAAACAGTTTAGAGGCACCTTAAGTTAGTTGTGGTGCAAAGAAAGCAATACAAAGAGTCCTCAAGGAAGGAAAATAAAACAACAACATTTGGGGAAAAGCTAGTGACTTCCTGTACTGTGCAGTTAACAATCAGACGTGTTGATATAAAATTTACAGAACTCATTTTACTGACCTTATAATTTAATAAAATGTTCATTTCCTCATTCTTTTCCATTAACTTCTTATCCAAAATATCCAACTGGTGTTGTAACTCTGAATTAAGAGTACAAAATTATATGTTAGTAGTGCTATCAATTTATTTTAGAAAATTATGGCTGTTTTCACTTATTTATGGTTGACACTTGATGGAACAACTTTGATTATAAGTGGATTGACATATTTTATATTAATATCATCCTTAGTGGAAACATACCTGCAATTTCTTTATTAACTAGTGCTTCTGTTTCTTGCAGTCTCTTCTTTGTGATGACAAGATCCTCATTAAACTTTTTATTCAATGTCGACATGGCACCCTGTTATAAATAAAAAATAGTCACTATGAGAGCTCCAGTAAGTAATTGACTCCTGGAGATATTTGAAAAAAAAAAACGTGTTTTTTAGACATTTTGAACATTTTCTAGTCAGTTATACTCTAAATATGCTTCAAATTTCTCCAAAATGCATTTGCAGAATGAAGGCATGCCAGGTTTTTCACTAGTATCGCATTTAACGATATATTTTAGCTCGGGCATGCTCACAAATCAAAATTTGGACGAGAAAGTGACCCACGTCTTTAGGCTTTTCGATTTCTTTATTTTTATTTTTTGCTTTTCCTTTCTCCTTTCCTCGTATCTTTTTTATGCTTTTGTTGGCCTTTTACTGGGCTTGCTTTCGGTTCAAGAATTGCCACAAAAGCATCATTGAGACAGGCAATACTCAACATGGAATAGCCAAGGGTAAGTGAGGGAAATTGTCCTCCTAGTTTTTGCCAGAAAATTCTAAGCATTTTCCTGCATATTTCAAGCTCCATCGGCCCAAGCAATATCATCTGGGTATCATTGGAAAGCTCTTTTCCTTCTGTAGAACTGGGATAAATGGCATTCCTATTTTGGTCAAAGCTGATGATGTCAGAAGCGGAACAAAGGTCAAGGTCTGTCACAGCCGGTTACGGCTGGTTTAGGAGTCAATGGGTTAATATTAATCCCCCCTCTTTTAGGTCCAAGCGGGAGGCACAGTTGCCTAATGGTTAGTGTGCTGGACTCTGCATTGGACGGTCTGGGTTCGATTGGGACACTGCTTTATGTTCTTGGACAAGACACTTTAGTCTCACAGTGTCTCCCTTCACCCAAAATAAACCGACAGCCGGCGCATTTCAACTTGCTATTCCGAATACTGCGCCGGCTACTCCAAATGTTAGTAGGTCAGTTTTGAGCGTGATATTGGAGAAATAAAATGGAAATAGCCGCCTACTTTTTGGATGGAACCTGCTACTCAAAAACCTACTGACAAGCCTCTTCACCCAGGTGTATAAGTGGGTACCGGCGAATTTACTGCTGTGAGGGACTAGCATCCCACCCAGGGAGGAGTAGAAATACTCTTTGTTGCTTAGTGCGAAGTAAACCAGGATAAGCTCTGGCCTGATGGGCCACTAGCCTTGAACATGCAAACTTAACCTACCTTTACGTCTAATCTGCTTATTAGGTCCCTCTTCCCTAGAAAGCAGGGAGGCCTGGTGGTCTAATAAATTAGCACACTGGGCCATGGATTGAGCGGTCTGGATTTGAGCCCTGGTCACTTATTCTCATAGTACCTCTCCAGGTGTATAAATGGGTACCGGCAAATTTAATGGTGCAGTGAGGGGGGGGGGGATACCAGGAGAACAAGGGAGGAGTATAAATGTTCTTAGCTAGTGTGTAGACTTGACCGCTCTATACCCTCTGTAAAGAACTCTTCTGCAGATAGTACTGTAGATCACAACAATATCTTGTGAACACAAGAACTTCAGCCACCACATTTATTTTTTACTTGCTTTCAAAAACTGTTTCGTACTACACAGTACTAAAATATAGCGAGGCAGTATTACATTTCTCTTGTATACATGTATGCAGGTATATACCCTAACTGCTATGTGGTTTGAAATAGAGCCTCTTCTCTCCATTCATGAGAATCAGTCCCCAGGGGTGCTTAATATAGCATCTCTGGTAATAAGACATAATAAATGAATAATTATTTATTTTTCAGTCAATAGACATAAACCAAGTTTTTTTCAAGGACACTGACTGTGTTTATTTCTTTCCACCTGTAAATTCCATGTACGTGACAGGATGTGACATGAGATTACACCATCGCATGATCTGATTACAAAGTGTTATGTGCAGTTTCCGAAGAACAGAAAAACTCTTACTTACCCTAAATCTTTCATACTTCTGAAGTAATGATTTTACATCCCCGTGCTGGAAAAATGATAATTAAAAAATAATGAGTTACGTAAAGCTATATTTTAAAAAAACTGGATTGTGAAAATGCTGTTAATTGCAAAAGATGTCATTAACAATAAAGAACAAGAAAAGTATGGAACAAAGTTGTTCTTTAACTTACAATATTATTTTCTGATGATTCCATTTGATCTGTGATCTTCATGTTTTCCAAGAGTCTAGTGAAACAGTTAAAGAGGTTGTTTAAAGGTCATCATCATTTGTCCACACGCGGCCCAAGCTTACTTCATGTAGCCGTCATGACGATTTGACTTTGTATGGGAACTTCACTTCAGTTCTCAAAATGCAAAATACAACCATAAATGTATAAATAAACTTCACCTACCTCTAAATGGAATTGTGTTTGTTTTTTTCCGTGTAATCCGGAGTTAATTTGGGGCCATTTGAAGCTAGCTTTTGAGTCGGGCATTGTTTGGTGTAGTCTTCTATAAGAATGAAGTGAAAGGCAGGAGACTCGGGCCAGTAATACTCCGGAGGCGACCCGACAAATCACGCTTGCATCACAAAATAAGGCAAAGAATTCCATAAAAACACCATATCCATGTAGCCATCGTATTTACTCTTCTCTGTGAGTGATTTTAGATTGAGAAAATTCGGATATTATTCAGCTGTTTTGCTACCTTCCCATGCGTTCACCTTTTTCGGCGTCTATGGGAACACGACAGCAGATTGCTTTCTGCAGTCTCATTGGTACTGTTGATTTGAATTGACCAATGAAAGTGCAGAAAGCAATCTGCCTTTCACTTCGTTCTTATAGGAGACTACACCAAACAATGCCCGACTCAAAAGCTAGCTTCAAATGGCCCCAAATTAACTCCGGATTACACGGAAAAACAAACACAATTCCATTTAGAGGTAGGTGAAGTTTATTTATACATTCATGGTTGTATTTTGCATTTTGAGAACTGAAGTGAAGTTCCCATACAAAGTCTGTAAGTCAAATCGTCATGACGGCTACATGAAGTAAGCTTGGGCCGCCTGTGCTTTGTCTGGAAATCAGTGGAGCCAATGTAACATTCTGGTAGCATTCTGGTCTGCACAAAACTTTTTATTTAAGACTGTGGTTAATAAACCTGTCCCATCTAACTCATCTCTGATTTTTGTGCACACTTTATCAATGTTGCTTTGATCATCAAAACTTTTTTTTTAGAAATATTGCAGTCTGTCAACACTGGATTTCTCATAAAGTGTTCTTTCTAGCTTTTATCAAATAGTTTTGACTGAGATTTTGCAGTTCTTTATTCCTTCTTTCAATCCCTGCTTCCTGTAGCTTGGATGTGATTTATAACATATATTTAAAGTAAACAAAAGATAACACAAAAAGGATACAGTTCTTTCTTTCTTTTTTCATACTCTGCTATGGACTTTTGTCTTGTTTTAATCTGAATCTGAAGCACGAAGAGAAAACAGTACTGTTGTTTTTCTTGTTCTTGCACACTTGTTAACTTGAATATAACACATACATGTAGTTAACAAGTAAGTAAGCATTTATTTATTACAGTTGAGTGCTGGTAAGATGAGAATAACTACTTTATTTTACTCTCAAGATGTGCAGAGAGACAACCCCATGTTAAAGTAGACAGTTCAAGCATCCCATTCTGTCTGTGCCCCTTGAGAAATTATGTAATTCAGCTCAACTCCAATTTGCTGTCATTCTGATTAAGAAAGAAAGACTGGAGGTTCTGGAGATATAAAACCAAGACAAGCATACCAATTTGGTGACTCCTCCAATGTGATAGCTAAAGTAATTAAGGCATCCTAAGGATAATCCCAACTTTCAAACTCCTTACAGTAATACATAGATTTAGCCAAGTGGAGATACACATTTGCGAGAATACTTGAGCCTACGATCCAATGGAAATAATTATTGACTGAAGAGTGGTCAACTTCCAAAAAACACATCACCTCGACGAGCTCTACATCAGCCCATGATATGGTCATACAATACAGATCAGCAGATACCTTGTTTTGACACTCCACTACCATTCATGTTTTTAGTTTAGAAAAGCAGGGACTATAATTATTGAGTAGGGAGGGGAGGGGAAGAGTGCAAAGGGAGCTGAAAACCTCAATGTAGTGCAGTGCAGTCTGGCCCCCTCTCTGCCACTACATGAGCACCATACTCTCATTGGAGGGGTCCAGGGACATTATTGTTTAATTATCTGCAAGTCCTTGACAAAAACTGATCATGCAAACCTCAATGCAAATAGTCTAGATGAGGTAGGTAGAGTCTCTTGGTGGATGCCAGTCACTCTACAGTACTTTAAATAAACCAGTATGCTACAAAATGCGAAGGATACATCTACATCGCAGGCGTAAAGAGGGAAGCCATTGTATGTAACCAAATATCTGGGCAGCAAACAGATATCAAAAACTTGTCCATCATGGGTGAAAAGAGTTATGTGTATTCTACAATATTTAACAATTATTTTCTGAATTATTATTATACTCAAAGAATTTGTAAATCACTCGCCTGCGGCTTGTGATTTACAAATTCTTCTCGTGTTCTTCCAACACCCCGCGTTATCAGTCTATAAACCATAGTAACTTGTGGTCTATTGCTTAAATTAATATCTGTCAAATACAGATGACGAACAACAATCACTTCATGACCATATATGGGCAACGTGAAAATTTGTTGAATAATTACCCGCAGTTCCCCACATTTCTAATATGATCATGCACCCCCACCCCTTAGCTCTTTTTAAAGTGAGCTATTTCTCTGATCAGGCGATACCTTTAATATCGAAAATGCATTCTGTTTCCTTCTTTCCTCTACGTCATTCACTGGTTGAGGTTTTTTGGTCCATGGGTGATTACAAACCGTAGAGCAAGCCGTACTAGTAGCCGCACTGAATGGCCGGGCTCCCATTTTCATTGTTTCCTCCCTAGCTAAACCGGGGCCACTTCCAACGGATACTGTAGTAAATCCTGACGAGGGCCGACTGAAAGTTCTCTTCCTTGGCTGCGAAAATCTAGAAACAGTTGTTCGTTGCCATGGTTTGTAATCGCCGAAATTGACGGCGATTTTGCCTTCTAAAGTTCTTAGAAGAGGATCATTTTTGAATTGGTCCTTTGTGTTGAGTCGCTGGGCGGCCTGCTTTCCCCATCCGCCAGAGCTTGAAAGCGCACTTTGTTGAGTGAAAAAACCATCAGCAGTCGCCATATTGTTTATGGTGTTTACCGTCACGCATCAGAAGAGAAACAATTGGAGGCTTATTACATGAAGTACGTCGTGCGACAAGAAGGACAAAATGGCGAAGTGGGCAGTGGCAGCGTTTGGGATCATCATTTGCTGTTTGCAAATTGTTTTTGCAAGATCGCCGCACATTGTTTTTATCTTAGCAGATGACTATGGATTCAATGACGTCGGCTATCACAATTCAAGGATAAAAACTCCGAATCTTGACAATTTAGCGGCTGAAGGAGTGCGCCTTGAAAATTATTACGTGCAGCCAATATGCACCCCAACACGAAGTCAACTGTTTTCCGGCAGATATCAGATTCACACTGGCTTACAACACGGGATAATCTGGCCTTCCCAGCCGAATGCACTTCCCAAGAATGAAACGACAATTGCGACTAAGTTAAAAGAATACGGATATAGCACTCACATGGTTGGAAAGTGGCATATTGGATTCTACAAAAGAGAGTTTATTCCAACTCAGCGCGGTTTCGACTCGTTCTTTGGGTATTTGACCGGCGGAGAAGATTACTATTCTCACAAGAATAACATGGGATATCCAGACAAGGAATATTTTGGACTGAATGGGTATGATATGCGAAGAAATGAAGATGTTGCCACTGATGCTGTTGGGAATTATTCAACGTATCTATTCACAGACGAAGCAGTGAAAATAATTTCTTCCCACGAAGCAGACAAGCCATTGTTTCTGTTTATGGCATACCAAGCTGTTCATTCACCACTGGAGGTACCCGAACAGTACACGGAGCAGTACAAAGATATAGAGAATCATGCTCGACGAGTATATGCAGGGATGGTGACCTGTATGGACGAAGGTATTGGTAACATCACAAAAGCTCTACAGGAGCATGGCCTGTGGGATGACACAGTGCTCTTTTTTAGTACGGACAATGGTGGGCAGATATACCAAGGTGGAAATAACTGGCCTTTACGTGGCTGGAAAGGTTCATTGTGGGAAGGTGGAATGAGAGGGGTTGGACTCGTACACAGTAAGTTAATATCAAAACCTGGGCAGATAAACACAGAAATGATACACGTCACTGACTGGTTCCCAACAATTGTCCACCTGTCTGGAGGTTCTGTTGATGGCCTGCATCTAGATGGTTACAATGTCTGGGAAACATTAAGCAATGGAGAACCTTCACCTAGAACAGAGATCTTGCATAATGTTGACCCTATAGATGCTTACTGGGACACCTACTTTGAACCTTATAAGCACTGCCGCCAAGCTGCTATACGTGTTGGTGACTGGAAACTTTTGACAGGTTGTCCAGGAAATGGGAGTTGGATTCCACCACCAGAGAGTTCATATCCATTAGAGCATGGACCTAATAATTATTTTGACAACATTAACAGCACCTTTCTCTTCAACATAAAAGAGGACCCCGAAGAAAGAAATGAACTGTCTCAGGTATATCCGGATATGGTGGCTTTTTTGATGAAGAGGATGAAGGAATACAATGCAACGGCTGTACCAGTACGTTACCCAGATCCAGATCCCGAGTCAAAACCAGAGCTGCATGGAAATGTTTGGTCACCTTGGGTACAATAGAATGGATTTTGACTCATTTCCATGTTATTACAGTGCTACTGTATGCTGCCACTAGACAATGTTTTTGAATACTTTTTGCAACGTTTTGACGATTTTTGTTTAAAGTGGCCAATTTAGAGTATAAGCTATGAAAGGCAGAGATGTCAACTTTCATGTTTCTGGTCAATTTGGGCAAGGCAACTTGGGATAATTTTTTGGGCAAATCGTTCACCCCCTCCTGCCTGGCAAAAAATTGCCTGTATACCTTAGAGCTGCAACAATCTCGGGGTGAGGTGGCAAAAAAATTATCAATCAAAAATTGTTCCCTTTTTCACACAGATCAAGGAAAAATTAACAGAGAATGCTTGTTAGTTAGTTAGTTAGTTATCCTCTTCGGGCCCACGTGGACTCTTGAGGCTGGCGAGAATATTGCGCCACCCATCCCGGTCTGCCGCCGAGGCGACAGCAGCCTCCCATGACTGCCATCCCAGCTGATTCCTTTCTTTCTCCACAGTTCGTCTCCACGTTTCCCTCGGTCGGCCTCGCTTCCTCTTACCTTCGGGTGCCCACGTTAGTGCAGTCCTTGAGATGTTGTTAGGACTTTTCCTCAAGATGTGGCCTATCCAACTCCACCTTCTCACTTGTATGAGGGTTGACACTGGCATGCTCCCTGATGCTTCATACAGCTCTTCGTTGCTCATATGGTGGGGCCAAAATCTCCTTAATACTCTTCTTAGGCATGTGCGGTGGAATACATCAAGTTTGTTGAGATCAGCTGTCGTTATTCTCCACAGAATGCTAGTCGCCTCTTGATGTCTGCCTCTGTGCCTCCATGTTTGTCTAGCACCGAACCTAGGTATACAAAGGATTTCACGTCTTCTACACCCTCTCCTTCTACCTTGATGTTGTCTGTGCATTTGTGGTTCATTCTAAGCGTCTTTGTTTTGTGTGGGTTGATCTTGAGTCCCACAATACCAGCGATGTCTACTAGTCTGTCAGTCTTATCCTGTAGATCACCAAATCTGCTTGAGAGAAGAGCAACATCATCAGCATAGTCAAGGTCTTCTAGAACCGATGTAAACTTCCATCTCAAGCCGCGTCTTCTATTGTTTGTGTGCCGCATGACCCAGAATGCTTGTTACATGAAATTTAAATACCTCATGGAATTTTTGAAAAAAAATATATAAAAAATGTAAATACCGGTAACAAATTTTTGTTAGAAGATTTATAATTTGGCAATCTCTGGAAAATAGGAGCAAGGGTATTGTTGAGCAAAAAAATATTTTCTAGTTTACCAGTAGGTTTTTATACATTTTTTAGCTTTTCATGTTGTCTACACAGTCTATAAAGCCACTGGAGGGAAACGCCAGGCATAGACACGGGGTTTGAACCAAACAGTGTGTTTTGTTCAAATGCACTTTGTGAGGCCCCATTAGGGGGTCTGACTATACCGTATCCCATTAATTTTTGGCCTACATATCTGTATCCATTCAACTGCGGTGGTTTGCATCTCCAACGTTTATGTTTGATATCCCTGAATCTCTTGTTTAAATATCCCGTATCCCTATAATGTTTACCCAAATATCCTGTATCCCAAAAACCCCTAATAGGGCCTCATTTGTGGATGGTCAAATAAACTAAACTTCAAGATGTTTTGAGAAAGTGCACTAAAACACTCAATAGTCCCCACTATGGGCAGATAATTGCTGCCAAATCCCTCCCCTATTCCTTGGCCTTCTTTCCCCCTTGTGCCTTAATGTTGAGAGATTCATAGTTAAATTATTTATTTACCGTAACATTGTTGTGAACATTTGCATTGTAAATATATATATATATCATAATGCCAAGATTAGAATGTATTTTCTCTGTCCAAAAACTACTAGAGAAATAAAGATAAATCAATTTTACGTTGAAAGCATATTTACAAATCTCTTTGTGAAAGTACCAGAGTTTGCTACTTCTTCAAGGTCTTTGGGAAGTCTGTTCCAACATGTAGCTCCTCTATAGGCAAAAGATTGCTGCCCAGTTTTTAATCTACGTCTCAGCAGATTTAAATCGTTTTTATAGTGTGTTTCTATAGTGAAGTGCTAATCTACGTGTAAATTTTTGAATAAGATAGCCAAGGGCTCAACCATTTACACACATATAGACCATAATGGAATCATTCAAAAATAATTTATCAACAACAGAAAAACCATTTGAGTGACTTCAAGCCTTTGGAAATGTGATCACACTTTCTAAGACCAAGAACTATCCTGCAAGCAAAGTTCTGAACCAACTGTAGTCTTTACATTAGTTTTAGAAGTATTACTCCATAATTAGGATTAAACCTGTAACTGTGGCCTGTACTCTTTTGAGCTTTTGAAAGTCCATGACTTCTCTAGGACTTTTTATATGACCTTTCACAGTTTACCAGTTTTCTTTTCATCATTTGCTTATAATTATACCCAGTGAGCAATTGTTTTCCTTTACTGTACAGGAAACTGCTCGTAGGGTACCATTTTTCTTGGAAATTTTAAAAAATTTTCTTGATTGTGGGTACTTTTCCCCCATTTTTTCACAGAAAACAAAACTGCTTAATTTATTTTGTACAACTTAACATGGCCATCACTTAAACTCTATGACAACCTTTTTTCAATCTTGGAAATGTGGGCTCATGTTCAGTGTAAAACGAACACATCCCTGTTTGTCGTTTTGCTTTTGTCCTATGCATTATGATGTCAGCCGTGCCGTTTTACATGGATCATAAACCGAAATGTGTGGAAGTTGACAAATATGGTGCCAAGTCTAAAAGAGCTCCAAAAGGGGGACCCAAAATTTTGATGAAAAAAGGAGGAAAGGGAAATGAGACGGAAAATATAATTGTATTGTTTTCCCACTTTTCACTCCCACTTATTCTTTCCTATTTTTCTCCATCGCAGGAGTGGAGAGTGGATGACTGAGAAGGAGAGAGAGAGAGACCTTCTAGTGCCCAGTCCGATTTCCTCCGATTCCTCCCTTAGTGCATTTTGGGTAATCGCAATTATTCCTGTTTTTGTGGAAGGCCAGTTATCTCTCTAGTTTCTGTTTTGTGAACCAATATGAGAGTTAAAACATGGCGAAATGTCTAGCATACTTGCTCCATGGGCTCCATAATGGGCACCTACGATCAGCTTAAGCAGGAGGAGCGCTCTGAGGAGGGTAAAGGATCTGGTATGATGTCCACCTTGATCACATCGGGGACGGCTTCCTCGATGTCTGTGACCGAAGTTTTAAAACAATTTCGGAGTGATCCTGTGCACGGTTTGTCAAATGTTGAAGTTGAGAGGCGAAGAAAGCTCCATGGGCTGAACGAATTTGATGTCGTAGAGGACACGCCGCTCTGGAGAAAATATATCGATCAGGTTTGAAATTTGGTCTTCATATTTATACACAAGTACGTAATTATTTCGCCACTGTAGAAATATTCAATTATTTTGTTTGGCAGTTATTTCGTCAAAATGAAGTGATTCCTTGGTTTGATGCTTCAAGATATAAACTTGATATAACATGACATTTCCTGCTACATGTTTTTTTACAAATAAAAAACTGAATAACAGTTACGGCTGGATTAATTTTTACGTGTATAAATGTAAATTTACATCTACACGGGACAAGAACCAAGGTGATATGTCGGGTCATTTAGGCTTGAATTTCAACCTGTCAGTTGTTTTCGTATTTAAAATGATTGCGGTTTATTCTAATT
Organism: Blastomussa wellsi; assembly: GCA_947652115.1. Lineage (NCBI taxonomy): Eukaryota > Metazoa > Cnidaria > Anthozoa > Scleractinia > Plerogyridae > Blastomussa > Blastomussa wellsi. The sequence continues at coordinate 36,507,247 of OX393561.1, forward strand.
CACCAAGGAAATTAGTAAATCTGAAGTTGCTCTCTTGGGAATGTTTCCAGCGTATATATCTTTGTGAATGCTGTGTTTAAATTTTACTTAAACATGCATTTATTTAAACAGGTTAGGGCAAAATTTTAATTTCTTCTTTGTCAATATTCTGTTTTGTAATAAGTGAAGTCGAGGGTATTGGAAAAGGGTGCAAGTTTAATATGTGGTGGAAATAAAGTTGCGTTTTACATTGTTTTAAAGGCTTTGAAGTTATCTTCAGTTGATATATCAACTCAGAGTATGTTTGTTGTTTCTGTTGCTGAGTGCAAAATTTAAAACTTTAATAAGTGATATTAATTTACACCAAAAAGGTGTTTAAAAATTATATAAACGTATTAAAAGGTTCGAAGAACGTTTAGCTTTAAATCTTTGGATTTATGATATCTCATCCTTATTCCGCATTTTATTTAAAAAATAAAAATTTCAGTTATTTGTTGAAAATCTTTTCTTTTTTTAAACACCACAAAAGGGTATTTATAAAGTCGTTTTTGATTACATGGAGTTATGGCAACATAAATTAACTGAGAAACTTCCACTTAAAAATGGAAAAAATGTTTCTTTTTGTGATTTCTTTTTAAAAGCTGCACTTTCCAATATGATTCGTTGTCGTTGCTGATGTCTTGAAAGTCATGATAGAGTTAAGCAAAATATTATAGTTTTCTAAATAATAGCCTTCTTGTTTGTTATTTTTTTGCATGTGATACTGAAGTTAAAAGAACTGATACAGTCATTTACATAACAATACAGCAATAGAATCAGCTGTGCTTATGTTCAAGCTGTTAATAATTGCTTTTACTGCTTCATATTCATTTTTGGAGATGAGTTCCATTCATAGAAAACAGTGTGTGGTACCCTAGGAACTGCATTTTATTTTGTCAAACAAGATGACCACTTTATGAAAAGCATCTGGCGATGATATTTGATTTGCTTCTATGAAGCAGTCAATAGTCAAATAAATAATAACTTTTGTTATATAATAAACACCAGTGAAATACCAGGTGAACTTTCCCGTGAAAGCATGATATCTTCACAAATGAAAATAACATGTTATCTTCACATGTGAAAAGATCACCATTGCTATGGTTATGTAATAAATCGTGCCTTTTGCAGTCAGAAGAGAAGTCAAACTGTTTGGAATTTCATCAGTTTATTTAATGAAATTATAGAATATTACATTTATATAGCCTTGGTGAAACATATTTGACTTGTTCACTGCCTTCACTCACAAAATATCTTACAACACTGTAAGAGAAATTTGTACAGCTTAAAATAGTAAGTGCTCTGCTAGCTTTTCCTGTGTGGCAAAGTGGATAAGAGGTTGGACAGCAGGTCCAGAGGTTGCGAGTTCAAATCCGTTATAATTAGCCAATCAGAGAGCGCGAATGTGTTTGAGTTGTCCCACCTCCTTGCAATGTTCAAAGCTGTTGTCTTGAAACTTGTCGTGGTTTTAACAAAGAGGCGGGACAACTCAAACAAATTCGTGCTCGCCGATTAGTAACTTGTCAAAAAAGTTTGTTGGGTGGCCACACTAAGGCGTGTCGCGCTGTAATGTGGCTTCTCAAGACTTTTTAAAACAAAACGGTAATATACAGTATTGCTTCAAATGTTGATGGATTTTTTAGAACGATCGGTAAAATCATTGAGTGTATAAGTAATGCAAAAGCCGTCGCTAAAATAAATCTCTCTCTATACTTGTGAATAAATAATCTTTAACTCTTGCATGTATAATTGCATGGCTTTGAAATTTTCGCTATTTTTACGTTTGCCAACACAATTTTTAGCTTCATCTCAAAAAAAGTTTGCTTTCATTTTTCATTCTTAAGTTTGGAATTCTATGCTTTTTAGTGAACAGATTTGAGATGCAAGTGGTTTTATCTGATATGCATGCGGAGTTGGAGATAATTTTATGGCTGTTTTCAAGTCTGGTTTGGAATCTATACTGTAATATGTGAATCATGTTTTTAACCTGTTAATTAAACATTCATTTCATTGTGTACTTTGTTTCAGTTTAAAGAGCCAATGATTGTGTTACTACTGGCTTCAGGACTGGTTAGTGTAACAATGGGTCAGTATGATGACGCTGTCAGTATAACTGTGGTAAGTACTGTTAAATAGCCCTAAACTGGTCCATAAACAAGGCTGCAATAACAGTTATTGACTTCCATGTATAAGCCGCATTTTTTTCACAAAATTGAAGCCAAAAATCAAGGGTGCGGCTTATCCACGGATACATCTGTGTTTGGAGTTCTCAAAAACCTAATTAATATTCATGAAACTTCTTAAGATGGCAAGAAATAAACATAAAAGAAAGTGAGAGCGTGTTGCTGTTGTTCAGTGACTTTTTCATGATCAAGCAGTGGATCCTAAAGGAGGCGTTTGTGTTTTCGAGGCGAATCTAGTAGGATAAAGTCTGCATACGAGCTTAGTGGCCCATCAGGCCAGAGTTTATCCCGGTTTCCTTAGCATGTAGTGACAGAGAGTATTTCTACTCCTCACTGGATGGGATGCTAGTCCATCACAGGGTTACCCCTAGCATCAAATTCACCGGTACCCATTTATACACCTAGGTGAAGAGAGGCAATGTGACCCTGACATCACTACAGTCTTGTCCAATCAAAATGGTGACATAGGCCGACATGTCCTTTCATGGAAAAGTATATTTTTAGTGCTGTGACTGGTTATGGATGTATTAGAACACTTCACGTTAAAAATACACACAGTCCTAGATTCTCACTGGTTTGTTAGACAGATACTGCATAATTATTATTGACCTTAAAATAAGATTAGAGTTGACAATAAATGTCAAAAGGCATTCACTCCTATCATCTCAATGCAAAGTATGTGTGACAAAACTTCATATCTATATTGGTTTTGTTTAACGTTTTGAATGGTTTATTTTCCAGGCCATAATTATTGTTGTTACAGTGGCATTTGTCCAGGTATGGTTACTTAACCCTGTCTTCCTTTCCTTTGTGGTAGTTGTTGTGTTTGTTTTGAGCTGAAAGTGACGGTGAGCTGCAAACTTATGTTTTCATGCCTGCAGGAATACCGTTCCGACAAGTCAGTAGAGGCCATCAAGAAACTTGTTCCTCCTGGCTGTCACTGGTAAACAATAATTTAAAACAGTTAGCTTTATGAGCTTGACCGGCCTTAAGTGTCCTCACGGGCATGATGAGGATGAGTGAGTGAGTACGAGCTTGAGATTTCTATCACATGATGGTTGATGAGGGCAAAGCTCAAATCAACTATCACTAGGAAGATACAATTTGATAGTGAATTTTTGTTTTAGCATTAAATCAATTAGGCGTTCAACATTAATTAACAAATAACTTACATGTATAACCAGTCTAAAAATGTTGTTACATTGTCTTTTTAGTCAATTTTATTTTTTAGAACTTATGTCACAAATACTGTGGAATTACCCATAAATCAATAAGGCGTTCAACATTAATTAACAACAAGATTATTTAAGTCTTGTCGCAAACACTGGAAACACTTCACAGACACGAAGAAGCAGCTGCCATTTTGTTGACAATGGCTACTAGTGTTCTGCAACAGAATAGATAGTGAGTTGCGTAGCCAATCAGAAAACAGCTTTTGTGATAGAATACTAGCCGATTTATACTACTAACTATTAGTTCACAGAAGTATTGGGAATTCTAGTTTTGCACTTGAAACTGATTGTGGTCATTGAAAATTTGTTGGTGTTCTTAACTTAATGGACTGGGGAAGTCTTCACACACTTAGTGGGTTGCATCTGCTGCATTTATGATAAAGTTTAGCATAAAGCCACTAGAAATGTTGCAGCTGTAGTTGTAGTTTAAAATTAATTTCGTTCAAACTGGTTTTAAAACTAGTCTGGTTTGTATTTTTTCTTTATTTAAGGTAATTGTTCTGGGACATGGAAGATAGAAATCAACTAATTGGAAATCATTTTAACCTGAAATGGCTGTACATAGTGAATAGATCCGTTTGTAACCTTTCCACCACCTGTCATGGCTACAGATCATTGTTATCATAGAATTCTTGAATGTTTTTTATTCTTCTTCAGTATACGTGAAGGCAAAGTAGATGATTTTTTGGCTCGGAGCTTAGTTCCTGGCGATCTAGTCACCATTTCAGTAGGAGATAGAGTCCCAGCAGATCTAAGGCTAATTGAGGTACCTAGCAGATTGCTTCATGTATGGATCGTTTTACATAAAATTGAGTAAATTATCGATTGTTTATTAAGCAGTAGCTTTCAGTGTGAATTGAGGTGGTTGGAATGGATATAACATGTCTATTTCAGAAATTAATCTCTTAGAGGTAAAAGGACTACTTCAAGTAATAATTGCATACTAGGCTTATTAACAAAGACCTAAACTTTCAGAAAATTGATGCCAGAGGTGTCAATTTTCACACCTTGTAGGTGTGAATTTGCATTTAAATTGCGGGCTCATGAAAACAAAGATGAATGAATTCTGATTATCTATGACATCAACAGAGAATATTTCGATTGGAGTTGGTTTATAACTAAACGTCTAAAATAACTTCAGATACTCAGGTTATGATGTTATTTATTTTCTAAGATATAGCATTTCGATTATTTTTATATGTCCCTTAACTTTAAGCAGCCATAATCTTCACAAAAATGCTTCCTACGGTCCGGTTGTTTGTGTATCGTTTCCTCAGCAATACTACAATAAAGAGGGTAAGTTTCACAGAAAAATTATGATTCTATACTTTTCCACCTCAATTACCATCCTGTGCACTCTGTTGCGGCCGCAAAAATGGGTGAATGTATTCCACAAAATCCATGCTCAAAGTTGTATTTTTGGTGATGCCATATTGAATTCTCATCAGTAGACCGCTGTTCAACATCATCAAGGAAGCATTGGCCTGATTGGATCACAAAATAAGACGGAAAGCTACAGATTTTCTTGTTCACTTTCTGATAAATGCATGGAGTGTTATTGCGTTACGGATCTCATGCTGAGTTTTGTAGGCTCTCCACAAGGTCAAATATCAAAATTGATTTTAAAAGCCTTAATCAAGGCTCTTAAGGCACAGAGAAGACCGTAAACCACGTTTGAAAATGTACCATAAACAAATTGCACTGTCTCATTCTGTAATTTTGCTTAGTAAGATCGCATGATGCATGTGAAGTGATGTGAAATTGCTGTCAACACTGAGACATATTGGCTTGGATTGAGTAGCTCTAATTATTTATTTATTTATTTTTTAATAAATTTATTTACAATGTTATGCTAACACTAATTACAAAGTTTTTACATACCAGAAAAAAGGAAAAAACTAACAATATGGTGCATAGTTACATAGCTCTAATTATTACCTTCATAAACTGCCACTTGTAGCAACCACCTTCGGCCCTTATTTTCTCGGCTTCTAGCTCAAAAGAAGCCCACATATCTTGTGTTTGTGTTAACCTTTGCATTATCTTTTAAATTATCAAACTTTTGGATAAGGTCAATTTTTGACCTTCTGCCATTCCAACCACCTTATGATGTTCAAATTATGTATATCAGCCAGTTTTTTTTTTCTCTGCTAAAAATTGCATAATTTTATTATTTTTTCTTTGTAGGCAGTAGATTTAACAATAGATGAATCAAGTTTTACGGGTGAGACCGAACCAGCAAGTAAGACAACAGATATGATTCCCCCATCCAAATCATATGGAGGGATCTCACAGCGAAAAAATATTGCTTTCATGGGCACTTTAGTACGATGTGGTCGTGGCAAGGTGTGTACAAAACATTCTCAGACTTATTAATAATTTTTCAAGTTAAAACAAAGAAGTCATTTATAACTGTGAAAGAGGTTTGCAATACCTGGTCTTATTTTTGTCTTCAGCTTCTCAGCGGTCCAGAATCCTAAATCCTTGATTCTGATTGGCTAATCGCACGCTCAAGTGGTCCGGATTTTCCCATACAGACCTCTTTAGTTTTCGTTTGAGATATATCAAACACTTGAGACAGTGCTTCATCCAAACGCCTCATCAAATGGGCAAAAGTTTGCAGGAAGTGAATGCTTGTCTCTGATTGGCCGCAAAAATCAGAGGCAGGCATTTGAATGGGTCATGGAATTAGTCGTTTAAGTGTAGCATCCCAGGGGCACTCTTGCGACTTCTTGTAAACTTTCTCCCCTGAGTCTCCTAGGACGCTTCGTGTTTGGAAATGTGATGAAACACTGTCTTTTGTGTTCGAGATATATTACAAATATTATAAAGTTGTTGAACATAACTATAATGTTGTTCTTCTATTCATTTTCATGCTGTTGGTATAATCAGAAAATCGACCCAAACAGTATTTTTTCTTTTAACTTTTTCTTTCACTGTTAGTAAAGATATATGAGCTACATTTGCGGACTTGAAGTAAATGCAACTGCTTCTCTTGCAGGGTGTTGTCACTGGAACTGGTGAAAATTCAGAGTTTGGTGAAGTTTTTAAAATGATGAAAGCAGAGGAGGTAAGAAGCTTTCAAATTTTGAAAAGTTAGCATAATTAAAGCCAAAATTAGCACCATCCATTGATAGAATAATCACTTCAGTGTAGCAAATTACGGAATGTGTGTTATATAATTGCTACTGAATGACAGTTTTACATGTCCACAGAGGAAGCACATTGTCGTGATCCCCACTGGAATACTTCAAATAAAACTGTCCCCTCTGTTTTGATCCCAAGGTCATTCTTTAAGAAGGAATAAGTGATTGAAAGAGCCATGCAAAGTTCAAACTGAGAATCCTGTAAATGTAAATCCTGAAATGATTGCTCTGTGCTGGGATGTTGCCTTTTTCATCCCTCCCCAAGGATGGTTGGTTTTTGAAAATGGGATTTCGGATTGGGATTTTCATCAAAGAGACCCTTAGAACATTTTTTCAAAGGAACCAATGAAAAATGAACCCTTAGGATTTACCTTTTAAAGCGCAGTGCTGACAAAAAAATTTAGGTCAGATTCATGCCATCATATCCACTGTGAATTTACATCCAGTCATTTTAATATGCTGTTCATCAAAGCAGAACTCTAGTCATTGACTATATAATTTATGTAGTTACCAAATGAATAAATTCCATTTCACTATGGCTTTTGTTTTTCAGCCTCCAAAGACTCCTCTTCAAAAAAGCATGGACATCTTAGGAAAACAATTATCTTTTTATTCGCTTTGTATAATAGGTATTAAAGTGCATGATTGTCTGGTTTTGTTTTGTATGTAAAGGTAACTGTATTGGACATACATGTACTGACTGTTGCTTTGAAGTTCTTTGAACTATTGTTAACGTTTATCAATTTTATGCTTCATACCAACATATATCTTTGTGATATTACTCTGAAAGGTCTTATTATTCTTTTGGGATGGCTACAAAAGAGAGGCATTCTAGAGATGTTTACCATTGGAGTAAGGTTAGTATTGAGAATTAATGTTCGTTTTTATAGAATAATTATTTAAATTGTGAAATTGCAGATGATCATGCACAAGGATAACGCTGCCATCTTAGTTGGTTTATCAGTCTGTTTCGGCGAACCACTGGCTACCTGTGTTACTTATTCAAACAAGTTCTTGTTTATTGTGATCCACCCTATCAAAGGTGCCATATCACTCAGTAAATTGAACTAAAAATAAAATAAACAAATATTATGGGAATAAAGGGGGTAAGTTTCTAAAGAAACTGTGGTGCTGCGTCGGTGGGAAATATAACAATATAATTTGGTTTTATCAACTGGGTTGATAATGTCAATTGGCCACCGTAATGAGATTAAAGAGCTGACGTTTCAAGCATTAGCCCTTCATTGGAGCTAATCCGGGAATAAGCCTTGGCACATCCATGGAGTGCCTTTTTGTCCTCTGTTTCCAGATAAAATTTTAATTTAAATGTGAGTGAGGGACTATCCAGACAAAAACCTTCAGAACTAGGACAAAAGCCAATGACAAACTCAACCCAGACAAATTACACCCTGAAACATGGAACACTGGAACACCCTGGAACACCAGAATTATAATTTTTATAATATATTCTTTTAGAAATTTATTGGCATTTGACAATATTTCTGGTGTTCTGGGGTGTTCCTGGTTTTAGTACATGGCCACAAATTATGATGCCTGGTCCAGGATTTGACCCTTGCTGGTGGGAGGCAAACATTCACATTGAAAGCAAGTGTTGGCCTTCACTGTGCCATCCCTGCTCCATTATTATTATTCATGGTTTTATCATGTTCTCTGGCAGTTTGGCTGTAGCTGCCATCCCAGAGGGTCTACCTATTGTAGTCACTGTTACTCTTGCCCTTGGTGTGATGAGAATGGCCAGGAGAAATGCTATTGTTAAGAAGCTTCCTATTGTGGAGACACTTGGGTGTGCTAGCGTGATTTGTTCTGACAAGACTGGTACACTCACCAAAAATGAGATGACAGCAACACAGATATTCGCTGCCGATGGACACTATGCAGAAGTGAGTGTTGTTACATTGATGCTAACATTGAAATTCTCCTGCAGATCTCTATATATTGCTAGTATTTTAGTTAGGAGAATTTGTAATTGAGTCGTGTTCTCTATTTTGCAGGTTTCAGGAGTAGGGTACAATGGATGTGGTCATGTCACCCTTGCAGGCCAAACGCTTACACCAAACAGTAACTTGTCAATAACAAAAATCATAGAGGTGAGGAGCAGGGACAGATCTAGGGGGAGGGTGCAGGGGATTTGCACCCATTGATTCCTTAGTGGTGCACCCCCTCCTAAGACAACAAATCCTGGATCCACCCTGTAGAGTGCTCAGTTATTTAAAAAAAATATATGTTCAGTGTTCTATAACTGTTAGCTTGACCAATTCCTGGTTAGTTATCACTTAGGTTGATATTTTTTGTCACAGGTGGGGTATCTGTGTAACAACGCACACATTCAAGATGGTTCACTGTTTGGCCAGCCAACAGAAGGTGCCCTCATAGCTGTAGCACTGAAGGTATTTAGAATTATTTGAATACAAAAGGACAAGGCACACAGACAATAGTATGCTTTGTGTTGACGTATTGTGATTAGTAGTGGCCTCTGTCCACCTTCATCAGAGCGAGGAAAAGTTTGTGGTGCTTGCACTACTAACCCATGCATTACTGATGTCTTTTTGATTCAAAGGTACTGTACATAAGTGTCAGTCAACGCTTTGCATTCAGTGATACATCACTGTGCAAAGTGGAGTTGCACAATTCCAAGAAAAGCCTTGTTTGTCTGTAAACTCTTCCCTCCTCCTTCCTCCTCCCTCAAGGATCTGGGCGCTCCTTGGATGGATGGATGTGTTGACCTGTACCTGTTATTTTTCAGTAAAAAACATTCATTTGTAATTGTAAGAATTGTCACATCATACTGCATGTTGTTGTTTCAACAGCTTGGTATTGATGACCCAAGAACAATGTACACTCGCACAGAAGAAATCTCTTTCAGCTCAGAGAAAAAGTGGATGGCTGTTAGATACAGAAAACAAGTATGTGCATGTAGACTGATGGCCCGCAGTTCCAAGAGCGAGAGAACTTGTTGTTTTGGCACACCCTTGTTACTGGTTTATAAAGCATGGAATATCTTTAGGCAATGATGCATGAGAGACCAACTCATGCTACCAAAAGCTGACGTTCAATTTACATACAGTACCTGTAGGAGCATAGCCAGCCTGCAGGCCCACCCCGGGCCTACAACTTTTTTCGCTCCCTTGATATGACTTTATGGACCTGGTCCCCTAAGTCGTGGTAACAAGTAGAGTAGCTGGCTACACCCCTAACCTGCATAGCCAATCACATTGTAGGATTGCTAATTGGCAGTCCAGTGGTGGAGATGGTGGTGGCCAAGGTGCAAATCCTTATCATATTATGAACCACTTTTTACACAAACATTAGCATTGTTATTTACCTTTGACAGGGCTTTCAATTAGATGTTGGCACCTGCCACATCTCTGGTGGTTATTCTGTTGTGAGTCACTGGCTCAAAGCCCTGCAGCTCCCTATAATGGGGTGTTGTCAGTTTGTTATATTGCTCTCTAACGGGTGACTCACAAGGGTTGCCACCTACTTCAGACCTTATTGAAAGCCCTGCTTTGACGGAAAAATTACCCTTTTCTCATATATTTAGTGGGAATACTGCATCTGTTTGGTCGGTCTGTTGGAGATTCCCTGCTTATATCTCAAATGTTAGTCTAAATGCATGATATTTTGAGTATGTATTAGAACAGTGCTCACAAATTGCATGTCTCTTGCAGGACAATTCAGAGATTTACTATGTGAAGGGTGCACCTGAGAAGGTGTTGCAGCAGTGCACATCATACAGCAAACAAGGTTCTGTTGTGCCACTTGGTGCCAAGGATTTAGAACTGTTTAAAGATGCTGTGGCTGCAATGTCATCCAGAGGACTTAGAGGTAAATAACACAATTTTATTTAGCTTGCTTTCCTTTTTTCAATAATTAATATTTGTTCATTATATAGTTGGAATTTTTACCCAAGAGCACACTCTCTCATTGGTGGCTTCAAGGCCACTTGACATAAACGATAAAACTGTTTCCTGCCAAAAGTCTCTGAACTTGCAACTTTGTATCGATGAAAATCTATCACATCATTAGGCAGTGAACACAATTGCACATGAATTTTGTGAGGTCTTTGTTGTATATGAATATTACAAATCGTTTGTGTGTGTGCTGTGTTATCTGCTGAATCGCATCACACACCAAACATTCTTGTTTGTTTTGAATAGTGATAGCTCTGGCCATGGGATCAGACTTGCAGCAGTTGTCATTCCTGGGTATAATGGGTCTTCTAGACCCGCCCAGACCTGGGGTACGTGAGGCTGTCCACACACTGTTAGAGAGTGGAGTAGAGGTCAAGATGCTAACAGGAGATGCAAAGGAGACTGCACTTACTATTGGTATTAAACTGAACTTGTTTAGTTATAGCAGGCTAAAAAGTTTGAACTCGGTGTCAGAGATTGGTAGCCTGGGACCAGGCTGCTTGGCGAGGAAGAGGGGCAAGTAAAATAATAATGGGAAACAATAGGGACTGGACGAGGACGGCACCCCTTCTCCGGGCGATGTAGCAGCTCTTGTAAGGTCTCACATGAATGGCTCGATACTCAGCGTGAAAACAATAGAACAAACAACAGGAACAATGTCCCTAGCCCCTAAAACAATAGCAACTGCATGCTACCAGTAGAATTACATGCTTCTGAGAGTTGCTACACTACTGCCTTCTCCACCTCATTCCCCTGTTTGCTTTGCCCCTTTGTGCCACTCAATGTGCACCAGTATTCCCCACCAAGGAGCTTGGTCCCAGGCTAAAAGCTGGAAGCTTTCGTTGGGGTTCCTCTTTGGCTTAATTCTTCAGTATACACATTATGTGCTAAATACAATCTTTGGTGCGAGAGGTGAAGTTGAATTGTAGCCTGGGTGGGGGGGGGGGGGGGGGGGGACTTGACCCATGTTTGGGTATAGGAGTGCCGCTGGAGGTCCGAAACCCTAACTCTGTTTAGGACCAAGGAAAACCTTTTTTATACTTTCACGCTAATATCTAGTCCTGAAAATGGTCTGATGTTGACTGATGACTGGCTAACTGAATACTGATGAACGCCATCCCCGGTACTGGGCGAACGCTTAATATCCATACCCTGTTTAGGACAGACTCGCTTGAATTATATACCCTGTTCAAGACTGAGGGGTCAAAAACCATACCCTATCCAGTGGCACGTCCCTGCATACACTGTAGCCCATATAAGGGAGTACCCCTGGCATTGTAGTTTCCTGTGACTTCTCGCTATCAGGTTTGAGTTAATGTTGACGTGTTCTTAACCTCTTACTGTTGGGTTTTCATAATTTACTGTCAATCAGTTTACATAGACACCATTCAAATGAATTGGATAAATTTTGTTCAACCTTCATTTGGCTTAAGCGCAAAATAAGCAGGTCTGTCTGACAGGGTAAGGAGTGAGTTTATGTACCAGAAAACTAAAAGCGTTTGAAATTTGAATGGGCAACGGCAATAGGGCGTGCCGGAGTTTTGATTTCTCTGTCATTTGCAGCGGAAATCCTGGGAATTCATGTCAAAGGAAGACTAACGTTGTCAGGAGAAGAGCTGGAAGGAATGGACAGCTTTCAATCAGGAGACGCCATACAGCAGGTAATAAGGCTACATGGCCTGTGCATTGTTATTACATACATACATACAAATACTTTATTTAACCTCGAATTTCGAGTAGCTAAGTAGTAGTAAGTACGAGTTTTCTGGTTCTCTCAGTTTTTCGGGCTGTCATGCAACATTTGAAGAGGAGTGATGTCTTATAGGCATCATCTATGCAGTACTAAAGCTTATTAGGCACAAATCGTCGGCTGCAAATGGGCAAACACTTGATAAGTTAATTGTTAACAAACCCGTGAAGGTAAATCCTCACTGAGTGAAATGTTGTTTTCCCTCAACAGGCGTCAGTGTTTTATCGAGTCAGTCCCAGACATAAAGTAGCTATTGTCAAGGTACGTTCTGTGATCTTTTTCTCGACCAACCATGTTTATAAGCCAGTTGGTGAAGTAAAGACGATTTTAATCCAAAAACTGAACTAATCAGAGGCATAACACAGAACTTTGTATTGCTCGTCAGTACAATCATGGAACTTTTTGGGTTAAATCTTAGACAATTTGAGAAGTTGGGGTGTTGTTAGACCGCTGCACAACGTTTATGCATGTTGCTATGCAGGCTCTACAGCACCGTGATCACGTGGTGGCGATGACTGGTGATGGCGTAAATGACGCGGTAGCTTTGCGCCGGGCTGACATTGGCGTGGCCATGGGTCGAGCAGGGACTGATGTGAGTAAGGAGGCAGCGGACATGGTGCTGGTCAATGATGACTTCTCCACCATCTTGGCTGCCATCGAGGAAGGAAAAGGAATATTTTACAACATAAGGAACTTTGTCCGTTTCCAGCTCAGCACGTAAGTAAAAGGCGAATCACAGGCCTTGTGTTTTGTTCTACAGATCTTGTACCTCGAACGTTTATTGGACAAATATAATTTGGTTTTATCAACTGGGTTGATAATGTGAATTGGCCACCGTAAAGAGATGCGAGAGCTGACGTTTCGAGCGTTAGCCCTTCGTCGGAGCGAATCGAGGAATTGTGAGTTTCTGTATATAAACAACACACGACTCACAATTCCTCGATTCGCTCCGACGAAGGGCTAACGCTCGAAACGTCAGCTCTCGAATCTCTTTACGGTGGCCAATTCACATTATCAACCCAGTTGATAAAACCAAATTATATTGTTATACTTCCCACCGATGCAGCACCACAGTTTCTTTAGAAACTTACCCCCTCTATTCGTTTATTGGATCGATGTTTTTGTTTAGTTGGAGTAAAATTAAGACTCATCCGCAGCAGAATAACAACACAAAAATATGTGCAGTTTCTTGTTGTTGCGATTATCAAATAACGTCAACCAAAGGATCCAAACGACAATAAACAGTCACGGTGCCAAACCATAACACAATGGCAAACCAAGACATACCAAAAACACCTAGATAAACCCAAAATATGTTTCCTTACAAGTACTGCCCCGAGAACCAACGTGCGGCCAGTGGGTAAGAGGACAGAGAAAACGGAAGTTCCCATTTCCAGTTGCAATGTCTTTGCCGTCATTCACTTCATAAATTGCAAATATATCGGGTGTCAGCTGGTGTTGGTTATCACATACTCGCTCTTCCCTATTGAGGCGTGAGAGAGTTGGATTGAACAGGCGCTTTGGGAATCTGTATGACACAAACCATAACGAATCCGCTGGGGCACACTAGGCGACAGGTCTCTGTTGCAAATCGTTCCGTGCGTTCTACGTCTAAGACAAGTGATGGTTTGAATTCGTTCGGCAGATCGCAGCGACAAACGTTCACTATGCCACACGAGGCAACTTGTCCATGTGACGTGTCGTGGCGTCTTTTTGCCTGGTGTGTATCGGTGTCAGACTGATTTCTTTCTCTTTTTCTGTAGGAGCATTGCGGCGATTTCTTTAATCACCATATCAACGTTTCTAAAGCTTCCGAATCCACTGAATGCTATGCAGATTTTATGGATTAATATCATAATGGATGGACCTCCTGCCCAGAGGTGAGACATGGGAAATAGCATAGAGCCGGTCGTGGCAGGTGTGATGACTTATTATTATTATATGATAACTAAATCAATGGGCGTGCTATGATTAGACAATCAGCTATGGTTTATTGTGCCAGTACACTCATGGAAAAATCGAACATTTTCTGAATTGTTATATAAAAGCAACAGACCACAAGTTACTATGGTTTTTGGCTGATAAAACACTTGGGATGTTGGTAGAACACTCAAAGAATTTGTAAATCACTCGCCTGCGGCTTGTGATTTACAAATTCTTCTCGTGTTCTGCCAACATCCCGCGTGGTTTATCAGCCTATAAACCACAGTAACTTGTGGTCTATTGCTTAATTTTACCATAACTGCAGAAATCCTCGCGCGCTCATTGGCTAATGTTCGCGGTCGAAAAATTCATCGAAACACGATGACGTAGTATGACGCCATCACGCGCGCTTGTTGAAAACTTTCAAAAACAACTTCAATCGCTCAAAATGTTTACAGTCTTCGGTGCTGTTAGTTTTCACAAATAAGGAGGAAATCATGAAATTCGTTTTGAAGATGAATATGGATTCGTATTGAATTAATCTGCGAAGGGAAAACACTAAAGTTTGCGTAGTTTGAAGTTTGATTCTGTAAGTTTCCAATCGGCGGCCTCGTGAGCTGCACACAAATTGAACAATGTGATGACGAAATTCGCGGTCGATTAAAGGACGTACCACAACAAGCTCACGTCTATTTGTTAAATGGCTAAGGCAATCAATTGTGAACCTAGGTCCCAAGGTCCGTATTGAAGCCTTGTCTTGGTCGTTGTGTTGTATTCTTTAACAAACTCACAGTGCCTCTCTCCTCACAGATGGGCATACTACGAGTTCCTGGCGGTATAAGGACCTCTGAAGGACTTGGATTTCGTGTAGGGAGGGGATGGATTGTCGAAATACGTTTAGTCTGTTCATGCTTGGAGAAATAGTGCTAATTAGCCATCTTTCCCCCTCTGTTCGTAAAGACTGCAGTGGACTTAACATTTAACTTTGGTTATAAAATTTTGCCCTAGCATTTTTGACTTTGCACCCAATCGACTCCACCCTCCGTTGTTAGGACCTTTGTGCTCCTCCATTAGTTCATATTCTTTCTTTGCAGTCTTGGTGTGGAACCAGTGGACCGTGACGTCATGAATAAACCCCCGCGAAACGTAAAGAACCCAATGATCACCAGGTCCCTGATATTGAATGTTATCCTAGCCGCGAGCCTTATAGTGACTGGCACACTGTGGGTCTTCTGGAGGGAGGTAAGTTCTCAACTACCTAGCATCGGCGACTCACTGTGTGGTGTTTCATTTCGTTGTTGGGATTCAGTTCAATCCGAACAGCTGTCAGAATATTGCTTGGTTCTGGAAATACAGCTTTGGAAGAAAAGGGAAGAAACTTCGAGGAAGCGAAACGTGGAGTACTTTTGTGAAAACAACTGTCTGTAAAAACAAAATATGTGCGATGTAGCAGCTCCCGTAAGGTCTCACATGAATGTCTCGATACCCTGCATGAAAACAATAGAACAAACAACAGGAACAATTCCCCTAGTCCCTAAAACAATAGCACTACCGCAAAACATGCAGTTTATCCCCTCTACAACGATTACCCTGGAAATGGAATTACATGTAACTAATTTATTGTAACTATGGAACTAACTGTGCATTCTTCATCAACAAACATTATATGGATCTCAATCCGAGCTTTTAACCAGGATTTGAAGAGGTATCCAAAAATTTTAATCATTTACAAATCTGCTAAAAAGCACTCGCAATATACAGCAATTCAAATTAATTTTCTCTAAAAACTGGTCGTCCGTAGGATATCTGGGTGCCCAGTTGGAGCCTGTTTTACGTCGATGAAAAAAGAAATGATTGAGAAACTTGGCAGTTAGTGAAAGGTTTTCTTGTTAGTTCTTTAACGTGAACTTTAATAAGGCCGGCGATGAAATCTGCTTTGTTACAGATGAGAGACAACATCATCACTCCACGTGACACTACCATGACGTTCACGTGCTTTGTGTTCTTTGACATGTTCAACGCGCTAAGCTGCCGATCGCAGGTAAGCATCACTAGTTCAAACCATAATTCTTATAGAAAGGCTGCTAAAAAACTGTAAAATTCAAGTTAGGGCAGTGTTCACTTGAATGTCGAAAGTAATTTGCATTTACTTTGGTTTTGCATTACTCCGCTCAGTGATTGGTTTAAAAATCTTGCGCTGCTTTCTTATCCAATCAGAAGTAAAAACAAACCAATCGTGACTCGCGCGCCCGTTTTCCCGCGCTTCGCACCGACTGCATGTATTTGCTTCGTGTTTTGATTGGTTCACTGGATTATCTTTACTCTTTGTGATTGGTTAGAGTGATAACTATGGTTTTGGTTTTTCGACACTTACAATTGAAAACTACTCTATCATATTTCTTATACTACAATGAAAGTCTACGTTAGTCCACCCAGAGGTTTTATTTGCTAGCAGCGGCGTTCTGACCAGTTTTTTGGCCCGTTTTATCTTGTGTCCAAGGAGCACACATCTTTTCACAAGCCCGAACTTCCAACAATGCTAAGAATGATGTGAAGGATGTGAAATAATTCATATTTGAACTGCGGATGTAGATGAAAGTGAGGAATCTCTGAATTTTTCCAGGCTTCTTCTTTCCAATTGCTTAAATTGGAAATTCACTGCGATGAGCATTCCTCACTTTCAATACTAATAATGTAAACAAATCTAACAGAGCATTTAGAAGTATGAGTGAACGATTTTCTAAGCCTTCGCCTTTTCTACACCTTCCCCTGTCACGATATGTACACAATATACATTGCACGAGCTGTATTTCTACTGCAGTGTCTGAGTGATTCTTCTCCTTGTTGTTTCACAGGTGAAGTCAATCTTCCAAGTGGGTTTCTTTACAAATCGTATGTTTCTTTATGCAGTTGGCGGCTCTCTCATGGGACAGATGTTAGTTATTTACTTTCCTCCTCTTCAAGCTGTCTTTCTCACCGAAGCTCTTCATTGTACGGACATTTTGTTGTTAGTTTGTGTCGCGTCTTCTGTTTTTCTTGTAGACGAGATCAGGAAAATGGTTTTAAGGACGCTTGCAAGGCGCAAGGAACCTCCAAAAGACTTTCAGTATTACGTGTGACAACGGAAATCAAGGTTTCTACAGTGATAGTGGGCTGGTATTCAGTTTGCACGCTGTGAAGAAATCAAGTTATTGCACAGTACACCGGAGGAAAACGAGCACCGCAGCAGGTCGAAATGGCGTCTTCGATAATTATCTAAGGCCGCGGTTTTTCGAATTATGGTCAGCGGGGTTGCTAAGCAGAACGGAAAATCCCGAGCAACTCTCGTGGGGTATCTTACATGGGTTGTGATTGGGCAGTAAGAGTCGGAAATCTTCGTGCCCCCACAAGCGAATTGAACTTATCATTGTCTTTCAGTGATTAACTTTGTAATTCATGCACGAATTCAAGTAGTTAGTATGATAATAAATTCACGCGAATTTTGCCTTTGGCAACTAATAAGGCTTATTTAGGCCGTTCTTTGATGGCTGCAAACTTATAGTGTATATTGTGTTACCGTTGGTACATTGTAGAAATAGCTACAACGGTTATAGACAGAGAGAGAGAGAGACCAACGGACACGTAACAGATTTGTTGATATTTATGATAATCTACGTCGCCGTTCTCGGTGTTGTTTAAAATCTTCTTTTGTCTGATAACAATGAGAGTTTTATAGAAACAAGTGTTATCGTACAATTGCAAGGTTATAACAACATGCAAATGAAAAATGGAAACTATGCTTGTGGATTATGAGTGTAAATGATCGTTACTTAAACTTCTAACCGCTCATCCATCAAGATTTGTTTATTTGCATTTAGCATACGTGTGAAGCAAATTATGCTGTACACAACTGATCATTTATTTAATAACCTTATGTGGAGGAACTATAAAACCCTTATTGTGATAAAAATAATTACATAAAAATATGAGTTGAATCACTGAAGGTGTGCTATTTGTATACCATGAATATTTGTGGCCGAGGAAAAGGCAGCCATTCTAATCATGCCATTGAGATGCAAGGAATGAAGAATTCCAGATGTCGGCATTGCGCCTGCAGTGTCAAGGGCAGCGTTGTTGCCCATGACAAAATGTCGGCGAATACAAGGATAGGAGTGGCGAACAAACGATAAATAACTATTTTATTTTCCGCTTCCATTGCTATGTCGTATGTAAGTCTTTTCGCTTGTGGAAGTATTCAGGGTTACGAACGTTGTCGAGAGGAAGGCGAGCTATGCCTTGTCGGCGCTGCCACTGCAGCAACCTCTGCAGCATTCTTTAAACAATAATCAGACGGGCCAGATATCTGGGCCCGTCTCATGCTTTGGAATTTTATCCTGCGAAAACGTCCTTTGATGGGCCAGGGGAATGAGACAGCGGTTTTAATTACGTGCGTAAATGCGCGCATTTTCTATAAGTGTACAGCTCGTTAAGAAATCTCCGCTTCGACCACAAAGCAAAGTAGGCATGGTAAATACATGAATTGTCATGAGGTGCCAGAGAGAGGCTAGTTGGGAGATTGAACTTCCAGATGGGGTGGGGAATTGTTAGAGAGGGGCGCCTAATATAGCTTTTTACAGTGATTAAACAAATCGAACTCCTGCTACGCGGTCCGATTTTTGTTAACCACTGGTATGATTAAAGGCGGAACTGGACTTCACTCAGTCCCATGTGGCACCTCTCGCGTGTTTGTTCATTTATGTAATAACAAGTTGGTACAAATGCTTTAATTTGCCTTGTTCTTTGTGGCATACTGTATACAAATAAATATATATATATTTCCAAAATAAATTTTCTAAGAGATTGAAGGTCACGTTCCAGCCAAGTCATGCTGAATTTCAGTAAAAGCTGATGTCAGTTTCTGCAAGCGTTTTTCTAAAGTTTTCTTGGTCAGCGCATTCTCTTGTAAAAGTATGCGCATTTCATCCTCCACTTCCAAAACCTACAAAAGATCAAAAAATACCACTCAATCTCAACGCTACAACAAATAATGGGAAAAGCACCAGTTTATATCTCGTCTCAAACACGGGATTGAGCCCGCGGTGATCATCCCTGATGTTGCTAAGCAACAGGATGTATTTGTTTGTCCCTGTCATTTAAGATGATGTTGCCTAGTCTCGTCACCTGTCTGTTCAGTGGAGAGAAATGAGATGATGATCATCATGGAACTTACCCTGTTGTTTGCTTGTTCTATCTCCTGTTTCTTTTCAGTTGTCAATGTTTGAATCCGTTGTTCGTGTGCTTGCCTCTCGTGTTCCAGCTGTTTGCGGAAAGAGTCATCACAGGCTTTTAACCTCTCCACAGCGGAACTAAGCATTTAAAACAGGAAAAGGCTACATGATTACAAAATAACTGGCAATAATTAAACAATACAGAAGCATATTGTACCACGAAGTCTTAAATGACATTTACATCACGTTACTTCGATTTTCACGAATCCTGTTTAGTAAACAGATCGTTTTCAGTCACTGAAACTTGTGTTCTTTGGGTTTCTTGGTACTGTTTCTGTGAGTTGATATTACGCTTAAGCCTTGAGGATAAAAGAATAAATGAAAGACGTATTTATTTACTTGGCCGCTTGAATTGCTTTGTCTCTCTCGTCAGTCAACGTGTTTTCATTCTCTTTAAAGTTATTTCGCATCTCAACCACTTCCTTCTCAAGCTTGCCAATCAGTTCACTCTTCTCCAGCCACTTCGCTTTGAGCGTCCTATCAATAAGATTAAAAAATAAAATGTTTAACTGCGTTTTGTCCTTGTGGCCTGAACCACTTTGTACCATTGCATGCAAGGGGTAGACCCCTCCTCCCCATCTAGTTGTTGCACGTGCTAAAGAACTCTTGGTTCTTAACTCTCAACGAAGTGCGTTGCAACATGCATATGACAGTCACAGAGCACCGGTAAGCGAAGAAGATATGAAATTCACCTGTGGTTTTCCTTGCTAGTTTGAAGATCTTCTTGTGTTTTCTTCAATTCTTGTTTGAGCGAATCCTTGCGGTCCATAAGCGCATCCATTTGTTCCTGTTTAATTTTAATAGAAAAAGTAACAGTTTACAGCCCGGGCAAACCGAGGTTGAGAGTTGATGAAAGTCCATACTCTCACTTTCGTTTGGCCTGAAACTCCTATGCACTCTCATCAACTTTGAACATGCTCATGTTTTTTTACGAGAGTCGATGAGACTTGTTTCTCGTTTGGCGAGTGTCAACTCTCATCGACTCTTACCCTTGTTCGGCCCGGGCTTAAAGAAGGTAAGTCAAGAATGACGCATCGTGGAAACACGTTTTGCCTAAAATTCTTAAAGGAGCTACGTCATCGTTTGTACACTTTGAAAATCTTCATTTCAAATCCGTTTCAATCTTCTCCATTCTCAGCCATCCTCGTTCCTTTTTGGTTTAGTATCACTCCTTTGGTGTTTTTCTTCCTTGGCAAACTATTATTTTTCGGTTTCCTATATTTAAGGGTAGTTTAGGTTGTAGAAAAAATAACTCAAAATATCGTGACGAAGCTCCTTTAAGACATTTTGCTGTAAACCGTCTCAATCTTCCCCAATCTGAACCATCCGTGCCTATTTGTACTTTACTATTGTCTTTTTGGTGTTTCTCTAGCATGGTAAACATTTGTTTCGAGATTTCGTTCGATTTGGTGGTGATAAAAAGCCAAAAAACTGCGACAAAAGATATGCCGGTGTTGTGTTTGGTTCCCTTTTGTAGTTACTGAGTAAGGAGAATTGATCAGTACATCTGACCTGTAGCTCTTGATTGGCAGATGACTCGGCAGCTAACTGCTCTTCAAGGTTTCTCTCGCGTGTTTTGTTGTCTTCTTTTTTCTGGCGCATGTCGGACTCTTCATCAGCGAGTTTCTAAAGAAGAAAAAAAAAAACACGTAAGAATACTTGTGAGCAGAGCTCATTTCAAACCTCTGTGAACAGTAATAGCCTGCCAACAGGTTCTCCAGTGGAGAAAATTTGGGTAAAATTTCAGCAAGCGAAGGAAACCGAATTTGCGCGCGTTTTCCTTCTCCCCAGGCTACGCTCGGCTCGCTGGGGAGCCTGTTCGCTGGCCAGAACCGTCTTCCCGGCGGGTTTCCCGTGAGCTCAGACAAGCCAGCACGAAAGGACATACCAGGTTACTTTACGCAATTCCTTTGACTGTAAGAGCCTTCGAGAACATTTTGTGTATCCAATTAATCCGCAAAAAATAGATTAAGTCGGTCCTTTTTCTCGGAGCAGCAGAACACTGAATTAGCGTTAACAGACTAGATAACAATTATTCCATGAGCCCGCGTTGGATATGAAGTGATAAAATAACCAACGAGCGCGTAGCGCGAGTTGGTTATAATCACTTCATATCCAACAAGGGCGAATGGAATAATTGTTTTAGTAAATTCTCAAACCGGGTTTTGCCGCCGATTTTTATTTCCACAATTTTACAAAGCGTCCGGAAAGAGCATACAAATTCCGGTCACACGCGCCCCGACTCCCGACTTTCCATATGACGCAAAACTCCGACTATTGACTCATAGTCGGAGTTTTTTTTAGCCAATCAAAAAGCTAGAAATGCAATAGTCGGAGCTGAGAATATACTAACCTGTTTTAGTTTTCTTATAGAGTCCGTCTGATCCTCGATAACTTTAGACTTGATGGCTATCGTTTCATTTGCGCTCTGAAACAAACATATATGACCAAATCAGCATCACTACAAGATAACTGATTAATAATAATTGTTGGACGAACATCGGAGCAAAAATTATCAAGGCCGAGGTTTGTATTAGACAGCAGTAGACTTGTATGTGGCTTTCATCCTGTGTATTGATTGTTACAATCTTCCGTTTGAAGATATATAACGATGAGTGACCCAATCTACTTTAATGATAAATTTGTCCAAGACGTTTTGATGAGCTTGTTGTTGGGAGTGGGGGAGAGAGATGGGTGTCCAGGGGAACTTTTGTAAATTTGGATAATCAACACTACGGTAGTCCAGGTCCTCTCAGCAGGAATCGAACGCAAAGCTGTTGGAAGCCCTCCCAATGAGATGCAGGGACTAGTATGACTGGAGATACCATAAAACCAGGTTAAAATACGACAAACATCCCGCACACTGTTTTGATTTGTTTTGTCCGCCGATGTGTGAGATATGTGTAAAAAAAAACGTTACGAGTCGAGCTTGGAATCTCGTTTTGTTATGTCTTTACCTGGCATTCCTTCTTCAGTTCGCTGACCTCAGCAGTTAGTGCTTCAATGCGCGCTTCCATTCGCCCGCGATCCTGAGCAAGTGACGATCCTGTTGATAAGAAACAAGACGTGATTCTTTGTTCTTTTTAAAAACTCAATTTTCTTAAATATTTCCTTCGGAGTCCCGTAGGCGAAACAACAAACCTCTGGGTCTCGGACAAGGCACTTAACCATTACAGAGTACAGCTATTGCCAGGAGTACAAATAGCCATTGACCAATTGTTAGGATAGCCTGGTCAATTCACCATGGACAAGCATCTAATGCAAACTGAAAGGGAAAATGACATCACCAGCCCAATGGTTTCTCTGATGCGATTCAGTTACCAAGATCACGGGCGTCTCGCTGAGGTAGATTCACCTCATGCTTTCCCTGCAAAGAATTTGCTAAGTGCTCGTGATGTTTATGACCAGAAAAGAAGAATTGGAAACTTCTACCGTTAAATGCATTTTTTCGCCCCAAAAATAGTTTCAACATAGACAAAATTCGACATTTAACAAAAGCTGTCTCATTGATTTCTTTTTTGCAGTACCTTGTTGCGCGAGCTCCTCGCTCCATAGTTTTCTCTCGGTTCTCAGGCCTTCGATGACCGATCCTTGAGCTCGGATCTGAGCCGTCAACTTCGCTTTGTCCTAAAACAAAGTTAACGAAAGTGTCAAGATAACACACATTAAGTGTCTCCCTGGATATATGTAGTTTTTATCCTGCATGATTACTCTCCATTCTCCTCCGCCAGAACGAAGCATAGTGTTCTGTAAAAACCAATAGAGTTGAACACACGGAAAACGTTTCCCCTGTATTTGAAAAAAAAACTGATCTGACCTGCTCTAGGGCTTCCAGTCTCGTCAACTGCTTGTTAGCTTCGTTCAGTTGTTTCTCTAAACTCTGTGTTCTTTCCTAAGAAAACAAGATAAAAGAGTCAGGTGGCAACGTTGTGCACATTTCACATAATAAACAATAAGATGGCGAACACATTGTGATTATCCCTGGGATGACTAAGAGGATGCATCGAGTATTCCCATTTCGTTTTGCTCGGTGATTCTTGCGCCCTGACAGATGAGGAGAAAAGGACAGTATGTGTCCAGGAATAGAATATTCCCTGACCCACCTTGTAATCTCCCACTATTTCTTGTCTTCCTCGCGATAGTTCACTGATTCTTCCGCGCTGCTCCTTCACCATCTAAGTGTAAAAAATTATGAAATAGAATTCAGGTGGCAACATGGGCAGTCTGAGATTTTGTAAAATCCTCTTCGACCAATCAGTAATAGCAAAAGCATTCACGTCAACATTGCGTTATAGGACACATCATGTTGCTTAGCAACTCGCCACCAAAAATCGCGGGCTCAGAGAGGAAACAATTTACCATGATGCATTTCGACTAAACTTCGAAAATGCTGAAATAAATCGGAGGCGTAGGCACGAGGCATAAGATTACAGTTTGGTCGGTTAAAGACGAAAGTGGTAAATTTCTTACCGCTGTGAGTTCATTGACCATGGTAGTAGCTTTGCTTTCCTTCTGATTGATCGTGTACAGAGCTTCTTTCTGTTGAGCGCTCTCATCGCTTACTCGCTCAAAGGCTTCTTGAAGCTATTTGGTACAAAAAAGACAGGTTAGCATTTGAAGACCAGTTCAGATTTAATGACTGTTGAGGACTGAAGTGTTACCGATGATGCTCAAGGTCCATGTTGGCACTACCTACCTCTCTGAATCGGTTGGCTTCGATCTGAAGACCCATTCTAAACTCGTCTTCTAGGGCGGCATATTCCAGGTCTTTCTTTTTTAACCTGTTACGGGTGAAAAGAAAGATTTCAAAACGCCTCGGTACCAGTGTACTATTCCTGTCCATACAAGCTTCAAGTTAACAGCCACACCTTTTTTATTGTTTACATGCGAAAATTGTGGTATTTTATTTTACGCGGATCGCGTCAAAACGAAAGAAATCCCTTAGAAACTCTTGAAAGGTAATTTAAACACTTCCAGTGACACAACCTATAGCAAAACAATACAATTTCGCTTCATCATACAATTGCCATAATTTCGATGCCATCGAAAATGGCGGAGGCTGACTAGGTCCCTTTTAAGGGGAGAACAAAAACATATGACCAGTTAATCCACTAACTATGATATGACAGAGGCTTTAGATAACAGAAAGCAAGTAGGAGAATATGCTTTTCCCAATGATAATTGCTAATGATGATTCTAATGGTTCAGCGCCGCCAATCTATATAGATTAGAGCAAGCTGGACTTCGTGGACATAAATTCAGCTGTTTTGAAATATTCGAAAGGTCTCTTTTGAGTCTATTGGTGGGGGCGAAACATGCGTGTCAGACTAGCCACGAAAATATGCATTTTTTGACATGTTACGCGATTGGGAATCCTTGCACGGTGTAAGACCAGATTGCCACCGTAATTTAAAGCTGGCGGAACTTCGAACGTCATATTCGACGAGTTGGCTTCAACGATGAGTCTCTTGGCGTGTCAACTTACTAGCCACGAAAATATGATTAAACGCTTGCTTATGCAAAGCAAGGCCACGAACGAGAACGTGGCGTTCACACTGGATTGGATATAAGGAATTTGTATGAATCGGTTTATACCACAGGCTACCACAAACGCGGCTGAAAATTGGTGCGAGCGGAAAGTTGTAGAGATTGGCTCAAGGGCGAATTATTAGGCGATAGTCGCACAAACTATTTTTGTGAATGAATCAATCTATTGTTTTCGTGTAAGTAACGCGATCCAGTTGATGCGAGGTAGTTCAGTTTGTAGCGCATCGGTTGTGAACATGTAGGAAAAAACTGAAATGCTAATCGGGTGTACAAATATACGCCTAAATCTCCTCTTCCTTCTTCTCCCCCTGGAAAATGCCAGAATCTGTGTGAGGAGTTTTCTGTCATTTTCATGAGCTGTTGGTGCAAGGTAGCGCACATGGCGAACTTTACGGCGGAAAGTCCAAATGGCCGAGTTTGCGGTCGTGCTCCAGTCTACAAGATTACTTGCTGCCAGACTAGATTCTTACTTGTCTTGATATTCTTTAATAATCTGCTGATGCAGACCCTCCTGCTTAGCAACCTCCCTGTCTATTATTTCTCGCACATCCTGGCTGTCAACACGCACAAGGCCTTCCACTGCTTTTCTGTGAGGAAGAAAAGAATTGTTCCCCTCAGTCATTGTAAGAATAAATTTGTTGGCATAAATTAAATAAATAAGGAGATAAAATAAAAAGGGTGTTTGCAGTGTTGAATCTAGAGTGGCTCCTGGACTAAACGCTTACCTGTGTTCCTGCTCTCTGTTTGCGAGTAGTTCTTGTAGTTGATGTACCTGACCCTTGAGTTGTTTAACTGAATGTTTGGAGAGTTCACACTCCTTTGTCAATGCGCCTACTTTCATCTGCTCCTGCTGTATCTGGGAGACCTACAAGAAATACAGTACTATACTGAGAAATACAGTACAATCAGTACAGTGTTGTATGCAGACTGGCAAAAACACCAGTGTTAGTACTTTAATCTTGGAGTTGCAACTTTAGTCTTATACCCCATTCACACCAACAAAACTTGTTTAGTTAAACCAGGTTAAACAAAATGAAAATAAGCAACAGAAGACTGAATTTTACATAGGATTCAAGTAAGTTCTAATGTGTTCTTTCATTGCGCCAAATTTAAAGTCAACAATCATCAGTTTCTAACTTTTATGAACAAAACAATTTTAAACCGTGTTTAACTAAACAGCTTTTAAACGTGTTTGAGCTTTGGTGTGAATCGGGTATTAGTTTAGTTGCATTGCGTGTCCATGTTCACTAAAATGTGCTTTAACCGTTTGTCTTGTGTTCGCGTTGTTTGCGCCTGTTCTTATATGCCATAAACGAAAGGCTTTGGGATATGCCTTAAGTTGATCACTACAACGCCCGAATTTTTGTAAACACATCCGAAAACCTGTGAATAGTGAATAGGTCAAAATCTATGCCCCATGTTATCAAATCAGAGCTTTTTAAGAATGTGAACAACTGACCGCATCAGCGTGCTGTTTAATCTTTTCTGTTTCCATCTTGGTCGTGGCTTGCTCCAACGCTCGCAGCGCTCTCTGTTGTTCCTCCTCGTTTTCTTTCAACCGCTTTACCTCTTCACCAAGCTCAATATTTTGTGCCTAAAAATTACGCAAACAAATAAATGGCATACAGTATAAGAAAGTAAAAAAAACAAAACAAAACAAAACAAACAACAACAACTGTTTTGACATCATAAGGCAAGTCATCAAGTGCGTTTAGGCAGGTTTAGGAAATTATAAAGTTTGGAATTCTCACTGGACTACACGATCTAATCTTTGCATCACACTCTGTAAGGTTGTTCCACCTTAAGAGCCGGCCAAATAGAGTTGCAACTAGACGCAAGGTTTCTGAGCACCTGCATTGACTTACATTCACTTTGGTAGGGACCAAATTTCACGCAAGTCGACACAACTTTTTCGCCGTCACGGTTTGGCCACCCACCGCATGTTGATCTGAAGTATTAATTCGTTCGCTCTCTCGTTCGTCCATTCGCGCACACACTTTGGTGAAATTTCGACTGCACCGGTCTAAGGCCATGGCCTTAAAATGGCTTTTTCCCTTTCCACTAGCTCGCACTTGTAAGTAACCCCCCGTTTGGCCCACCTTTAAAGTCTGTTCGTCGGTAGCTTCAACTTGCAACTACTGCGTCTGCACTGATTGGCCACAGACCTTAGGGCAGCTTATCTTAGGGCAAAACTCCTCAAGTGCGCAGCTTGGCATTAGAGAGATTAAACATGACGTTATACGGTAAACGGGAAACGCGAGCTTGCCTTTTATTTTGCAACCTTTGTATCTAATTCTTAAATAAATCTCTCAGAAAAAATACGAAAAAATTCACTCGTTCGCAAAAAACACAAACCAACTTATTTCCGCGTACACCAAACGGCAGATCGTAGAAGCTGAATTTTTGGCGTTCGCGGGAAAAACAATTATTATTACTATTAGCTTACCATATCACCACAGGTGACTAGAATATATGTATGAAAAAATGAACTAGGGCATACTGTCGTGATGTTCTTTCAAATTCTCAGCACTGATTTTACAATAAACGTAATAAATGAAGTAAGGAGAATATTTATTTTATAGGTTTTGGAACTGAGCTATAAGCTTGTGCTTAACATGAAAAAAAAACGACATTCAAACACACCTGTACTTCATTTAGAGTTTTCTGGAGAGAATCCTTAGTTTCCTTTTCTTTAAGCAACGCACGTTTTAACCGACTGCTCGCGGCGAGCGAAGCTTCTCTAAGTTTCTTCTCCTCTGCTTCTGTAACATCAAGACAGCAAAATGGCAAAGTAAGTAAGACATCCAGTTTCTACAAGCATCTAGAATCAAGAGTTAATGGAGGGAGACCTTGAAAATAGCAGTTTTCAAATTCAACAGTTCTACGTTATTTCGGTGGCGCTGAGAGACAAAAAAGCGCAAGAAAACTACAAGCCTATTTGCAGGCTTCCTAGCCTAACTAAATCCTCATTCGTTAATTTAATTCGTCATGTGTCTCTAAAACGTTTACATAACGTGAATATTTCCAAAATCAAATTCTTGGATCATTTGTTCAAAGGATGGAAAACGCTATCATCCAGATAAATCACTATCCATTTGATAGCGTAGTTTGTCTTGTCAACACTATCAATGCAGCATTTGAACAACTGAGACCAGAACATTACTCAATAACGAATTAGCAAAAATATGTAATTCCCCATGTTTGCCATGCTTCAAATAACGCAAAAATGTGGCCAAAGACGTTAACAAGCTCCATATCCTTTTAACAGTGACGCGTGGATTTTAGTTTCTTCCGCGATGGATAATGCAAATCTGTACGATTTCACTGTTTTTTATTCACAACAGATCCCGATCAAACCTTTAAGTTGTAGCTCTTTAACTGCATCAACCATCCTTCTTGCAGCCTGTTCAGCTTTCCACCGTCGTTCACGCTCAGAATCTAGTTCTTGGATAAGCGACTAAAAAAGTAACAAAGCAGGCCATTGTGAATCACAATAGTCCAAACGTAAAGGAGCCAGCTTACACAATCCTCATTTTTTTAGAAGAACACAGATATTTTCCATTTCCACTTCTTTCAAACCAAGGTGATATAGTTTCCTTGGAAACTCTTTTTTATAGTAAAATATTATCCCCTTCCCTGTTTACACCATATTATTAAGGACAGGAGTTGAAGTCCTGGCGAATAAGAATTATTGAAAATAACTCACTCTAATACGGACTTCATCTAATCTATTATGGACACGAAATTGTGATCCCAAGGTGTCTGTTGAACACAGGGTTAACTGAATGAAATTTTTGAGGGGTCAAATTCCAGGCGTCTTTCGAGGGCAAAAGTGTCATTAGCATTTTGGTTACGTGTCAAAAGGAAGGCAATGTGCTTTTATGAGCTTATCGGCGCAGTTTTTGCATCAGCTTTTCGGCAGCACTCAGCTTACTCAAAGCAATTACCAGTTTGATATATCCCAACATACCAGAACAAAGGAAAATAACAAATTATACCCGCGGGTATAATATACCCCAACATATGAATTTGTTACATGTACATGTTGATTTACTGACCAGGAATGTTTCATCATCTTGTGGATCTCTGACAGGCCGTCCTTTCACTGCCTTGCCTTTTATTGCCACATTTCTAACTTGTTCATCTGATGGTGATGTGGAGCTTGTAGACTCAACTGTGACACGAACAGCTGGCTTGATGCGTGTCTTTGATTGTACCTTCTTGGTAACCGATGCTTGCTGTGTTCTTTTAGCCTTAGGTGATCGTTGAACTTGTTTTCTTTTATCAGGTTTTTCATCTGACTCTGACTCGTCTGAATTGCTGTTTTCTAAAAAAGGAAAGGACAAAAAATAATATCAGCTATATGTACTAACAAAGAGTTTCTGGTACTAAGTAATTCATGGTCTTTCTATGTAAGTGCTTGCAGTGCACACTGAAGATATTTCAGAAGATGAGAGTGTTAAATGAGGAGGTCAAATTAATGGGAGAGAGACAGAGAGAGAGAGAGAGAGGGAGAGAGAGGGAGAGAGAGAGAGAGAGAGAGAGAGAGAGAGGAAATGACAAAGAGAGAAGAAACCACACAACAGATCAATTAAATTAGGAAATAGCGGTGTGGCAGCTGATTGGACATGTGCTGAGGACTCTACAATTGACAACCCTAAAGTACAGTTTAGCCCTCAAAATGATCCCAGGAAGGCAAATGCTGAAGAGGAAGATCTAAAGAGACCTGGATAACAACAGTAAAGGTAAGAAGGAAAGGGTGGGTGTGTGGTTTCAAAGGTTGGTGCAAAGCTTGAGTTGGGGAAAAGGAAATATGATGATGATGCAGCTGAAGATGATTTCTACATGAGGGTCTCGTTTACTGCGTGTACTGAATCAATGAAGTAGACATCACTACATGGACTGAAAGTTCATGACTACTAACGTTATGGAAGTTGTAGCATAAACCTTTTTTGCTGAAGAGTTTTCATCTTGTCTTGTATTTTTTACTGGGGATTTTGATCCCTTCAGCTATTGGTTTATCATGTTTTTTAGTTGGGGAGGGGAGGCTTATTATTGACATTTTACAGAACATGCCTGTACCTGCCCCTCCCCTCCCTCTCAAACACCAAACTTACCAGCTCCTCCTGCTGTTTTCCTTGATTTTTTTGAAGCTTGGGTTCTTTCCTGAAAAAGGAGTAAGCTTCAAGATTAAAACAGTAATTTAGCATTAATAATTAAAGTGCTACTGTGATGAAAAAATGTTGCTCTTGTTCTCTTTTGATTCCGATTTTATATTTGGCAAGAATGCATCATGCCAATTATTGGGCCTCAATTTTCAAAATAAGTCCGTTTTTTAGGAGAATTTCTTGTTTAAACTGTCCAACATTACCAGATTCGTGTTCAGCCGAGTTGCATTGAGAGAGCTGGATCGAGAGAGAAAATGACGTCATCAACTCACCAGTTCAATTTTACTGTGTGAACCAGCATATTTGGCATGCAAAACAGCAACTTGCTTTTAAAAGCTTGTGCTGCATACTAATCAGCTGGGTTCACACATTGCAAAAACAAACTAGTGAGTAGACGTCATTTTCTCTCTCGATCCAGCTCTCTCAATGCAACTTGACTGAAGCCAAATCTGGTAATTGGCATGGTGCATTCTTGCCAAATATAAAATCGGAATCGAAAGAGAACAACATTTCTTTGTAGATTAAACAGTTGAATTTGTTGCAGTATGTTTTTAGTATTTCCATGTGAAACTGTTCTGCTGACAGAAGTTCTTCAGTAAACCACTAAACTATAAAGAAGCAAAGCATGGTTGGTTATCACTAGCTACATCTTTGGGAAAGGGATTAAAGTCAGAATACTATAAACTGGATGTCAAATCTGTTAACAGTTTATTAAATCCTGATTGGAACAGATAGCAGGCATGTTACAATCCCAACATATCAACACTCATCTGGGTTTCAGGGGTAAAATACATGATCCAGCCAGTTACATAACCTCGTTTTGGGGGTGTTATGTGGCATGTTGTCACAATGCTTCATTAGCAGGGAGTTGGTATATATATATTGTGTTGTCCTATTTATATCCATTTGAGTCAAACGACCACATCTTCGCCTTCTTTATTAAATATCCAATGACTAAGGCTGATTTGTGTTTGCAAGTATTGGCTTGTCATGTAATTGCATTAACATTATGCTAGCTGATGTTCAGACTTCTGTAAACTTTACACTACAATATAGTTATTATTCAGTTGTGCTATTATTTTTTGTCATCCTGCGCATTTTGTGTTTGTTGTGGTTGCTTGTTACATGATAAATGTTTTATATTTGGTTGAGCAGGGAGCGAATTAGAATATAAGAGTCCTGGGTGTGACACTGGTCCACCACAGGGTTAACCCCCCCCCCAGTATTTAATTTGCCAGTATTTATACACCTGGGTTAGAACGCACACACTGAGAATATTGTTTCGCACCCTACCATGGCCTGACCCAAAGGATTCTTGACCACTTAATCAGTGCTTGAATCCTTTTGAATCACAGTCCAACACACATACCCACATTTAACAGGCCAGAGCATCTCCTTTTTGCACATATGCCAATCACATTCTATATAATTGAGGTTCTTGGCATAACAGCCTAGTTCCCCATATGTGGGTTGAACTATTTTGTTTATTGCGCTGGAATCCAGATTCAGTGATCCAAGCTCAAGGTCTAGACAAGGTCACTGCGTTGTGTTCTTGGGCAAGATACTTCACTCACATAGTGCCTCTCTCCACCCAGGAGTATAATAAAGGTACTGGTGATTTTTTGGGGGGCAACCTGACAGAACGCTGGGGAGTAACGTGCGATGGCGTAGCATCCCATCCAGGGGGGAGTAGCAATACTCTTAGCCACTTCATGCAATAAATTACTGTAAGTGCCGAGAGACACGAGTCAGAAGGCTTAAAAGGCTTGACTGTACCTCACGTATAACATCCAGAGTTTTGAATGTAAGCCCCATTCAACATACCGTGTTGTGAATCAGATGCAAGAGCTGATGTTCAAGGGTCTCTAATCGAACTTCATGATCAGCAGACAGGTTGACTCTGGCAGGTGGCTTCACCTGCATAAAACATAAAGAGAATTAAAATTACCAACAGTTCATAAACATGCCCTGAGCCGTACAGTACAGCGGGAAATAATTTTTAATTAACATCTCATGAGTTTGCTCTAATGGGAAACATCAAGGGAGCAGCAGCTTTATAAAACATAATAAATGTAGTAGACCCAGAACTGAAAATGACAGTCAGGGGTCAGATAATGCCCAGCTAAACTTTAACAGACAAGCTCTAATCCATAATCTATTCTGAAATAACTGAAGATGAAACTAATCGGGTTGATCTTGTTTTCGAAGATTAAAGATCCAAGCAAGTTAAAAAAAGAGGCACAATATTTTGAGCCAAATCAGTTTGAATAAGTGGAGAGATCAAGCTAACTGAGTTTGAGTTACCAGGGTTCTATTGTATTTTCTGAAATTCACAATAAGTAGTTACTGCATCCTAGGTAAATAAACATCTGTAATTATCTGAGGCTCTTACTGGAGGCTCTGTTGCCGTCCTTTTTTCTCCAGTATCAGTCTCTGATGTCAGCAGTGGCCCATGTTGCCTGAATCTGTCTAGTACTGAGTCAATTCTTGGAGTTATAACTTCATACTTGGAATCTTTCTGTAAGAGGATACAGAGCAGTTTGATACATTGCAATTTTGTTTCGGCAATACCTGTTACCAAGGACACATGGACAGACATTTCAATATTAAAAAGAACTACATCACAGATAATTATGTGCGGTTAAATTATATTTAACAAAGTTAACCACCACAAGCTTAGCGAGCGTGTCTGGCCAGCGGTCATCTTGTTTGCTTCTATGGTTTTCCCAAGAGGTTTTTTCAGCAGATAGCATTGTTCATCTTCAGGAGGAACCCTTTAGCCCCTCTTCAGCAGTCTTAAGCGGTGATAAGCGTTTTTCAGGCAGTGTTCTTCAGCATTTCCCCTATCCCACTCTACCCCTTTTTTGTTTTTCCTTCCACTGATTCAATCAGTGTCAACAGGTGCCTAGAATGTGGGCTCATGGCTGTGGTAGTCCAGCACCTCATATAAACCTATTTTTTCATTCATTTTCCTTGACAATAGACTTCACTGTTATCAGGGCTAGAGGCTTTGTTTAGGATTGTTCTCTATTGTTTCCATGCCCAATGGTATTGCTGCTTCAGTGAGGTGCTGCAGTACCCTGTGGCTGGGTTGTGGGATTTGAAAGCCATGGGAGCTGTATTCTATCTAGGGGTTGGCTTACACCAGCAGAAACCCCTGGATACTCCAGGCACCCCCTTCCATTTAAAAGCGAGGCAGCGGTTAAAGCCACGTTTTAGATGTGATTATAAGAAAATGGTCACAGCAAACTTTTACTGCCAACTTTGGGAGTAAGAAGTTAAAGTTACATACATTTGGAACTTTATAGCATTTATCAAAAACTCACTTACCAAGGGACTCTCAGTGGAACTTTCTGAATTAAGGTATTCTAGATAGTCGTCCATTTCTAAAAAAGGAATCACAGTAACATCACAGAGTGGCAATAAGACAAAACAAAGTAAGCAAGAAATGAACCACAACAGCTGAAATGCATTTGCATGAATCCACCTAAAACAGTACATTGAACAGCAAGGTTATTAAATTCACATGACACATTTTGTGTTAGTTCAGTTTAAACTAAAATCACCAAAGTACTATTCAGGGGGTTCATTAAGGGTCAGGCACCGGGTGAATTAACCGGCTGTGAAAGAGACTTAGCCATGACTTTGCCCGGTTGTTTCCATCTTCTCTACTTTCTTTCTTTTATAAGAAAACCTCAAAATGCCCGGCTAAAAACCCTACCGACAACCTGCACAAAAACTTAATGAAACCCCTGACTATTATTACATAATTTATATTAATATTAGTCAAGGCAATAACCACTAGTTGATGACTTTGATATGTATTCTTCATTTCACAATGGCAACCTTGTAAAGGTAATATGTTGACAATATATTTGCTTTCAAACCATTTACTGTATGACTAAAGAATGCTGTCGGAATGAATGCATTCTACCTGGAATGTTAAACACACCATCCCTTGCTGCTGCTGGTTTCCCAGTCCGATCAAGCCCATCTAACATTTCTAGCATTTTCAGTGCTACAAGAACACTAGATCGATAAGCTGGCATCTCACATACAGGGTTTCCTTCTCCATACAGAGAAAATGTCAATTCTTTTAGTATTCTACAGCCACTCAGACAGTTTATCACATGATCCAGCGAGCTGAGCTGGTTTCCGTGGAGATATAGACTCCTTAAACTAAAAGCTGGTCCATGAAGTTTCCTTAATCCTGAGAGATCATTAATCACATTGTATGACAAGTCCAGCCTAATCAGATTTCTGAAAATACAAAACTGTCACGTAAGCAAAAGGTTACAGCTCCAAGGCAAAAGTCAATACAGCAACTTTAAGGAATTGTAATAGGTTGTTTCATCCTTAGAATGAGTAGTGAAGATCAAAGATTGACCAACAATTCCCTTATGATATATATAATGCAGTCACAATGATTATTGTAAACACATTGGAGACATGTTGAAGATGATACAAGAGTGACCAATACACAAGGCACCACTCCACAATATTGGCTGCCGAATAGTTTATGCACATCCTTGTTGTACATAAAATTTATGTTGCAATGTTACACGAAGGGTTCCAGGTAAGTTTAAGGCAAGGTGCCAGTGAAGAATTTCATCAGGTCAATAGTTGAAATCCTCACCAAAATTTAATTGTCACACATTTGGGTCAGGTTACAGTAGATTTTTTAGGAGAGGGGGGTGGATGTAAACCAGGTATGTTCTGGTCTTATTTTGACCTGAGACCCCTTTCTCATCTGGAACACTGCTATATAATAAACGTATGTTTATCCTAGATTTCCATCCCTCCAACACCACCCCCACCCAACTAAAAACACAAAATAGACAAACAAACAAACACAGGCGACAAGCAGTACCTCAGATTTTCAATTCCTTCTACAACTTGCAATTCATTACAGGATAAGTTAAGGGTCTTGAGACATTTCAGACCACCAAATCCTTGCATTCGTGTGATGTGATTTGACGACAGATCAAGATGTTTGAGGTGATGCAGGCGATCAAGATTCTCAATAACTGTAATGTTGTTGCAGTGAAGATTTATTGAAATCAGCCCAGGATGAAGACGAACTTCAAATAGGTTGTTTATCTGTGCATCTATATAGCAGATTTCCTTTGGAAACGTTGTGGAAACAACATCGTAGCTACCGTCCTCGCTTCCTTCAGTTCCCATGTTTTGTTAGCTGCACTGTACAGGCTCAAGAGGAGAGGGCGAAATTATTTTGAAATGTTTGCTGAGCAAATTTTTGATCAATATATGTATTGATAAGCTTGATTGATCATCTCGACTCTGTTCCATGTCGACAAAATTATGCGGTAGATCATGAATCCGGGCACACTCTTGATCCGGCAGAATGATACTGAACAAAATTGTACCAGCTACTTCACTTCCGATCCTTCGTTTTGTTTTTCATTTCAAAATGGCGCCTAATGGCATCATCCGCTGGTTAGACAACACTGCGGGGAATGCGTGGTGTAACGGACATGAAGTGGTTTCCATATCTGGTAACGTATGTGTTGTAAAAGGTCGATCTCTTTTGCTTTCTTCAATACCTTTTTTCAATTAAACGCATAAACCTGTATTATTAAATACGGCATTAAAATAAACGCGAGCTTCCTAAACCAGCAAACCACTATTGTGACAGGTTACAAAACTGCAAAGTATGCCGCGGCCGCTGCCCAAGGCGTTCGAAGACTCAACAGCCGGGAAGGGAAGGCGGGAAGACGACATGGAAGCAGGCCCTGATGGAAGACATGGATGTTGTGTGGTAAGAAGGTTGAATTTTGCTCAATGGTCAGCTTTCAAGCTTGCTCTCATGTTTGGGATGCATTTTTCAGCAGGTTCCTGCACTAAGCCTAGATTCGAGCCATTTCTACTGTACCGTCACCAGTTGAACTTGAACGGATAAACCTCGCCATACCTGCCGCCGCACGTACTGCATTGCTATCAAAACAACAACTGGAAGCTAGGTTTTTCCCAGGTGAGCACACATATTTCAGTTTTCTTTCGAAGCCTTTCAAAAATAGCGGAAACTTGTTACATTTTGTTAGAATGCGGAAAGTTTATTTCTTTGAAAATGCTGCTCCAAAACAGATCTTGCTTGCGTACAACTGCTGACAGCTCTGTCAGGCTGTTTCATGATTCCGTCACTCTTCAAACAAGACACTCGTACAAGAATTTGATACAAGATGTGAAAATATGTGTATTATAAACAGAAGTTGCGCAAATTTTAATCAAGAAAGCTCTTCCCTATGAAGGAGAACTGACTGCTCCTGCAAGTACCTTTGAGTTGCACGTGGTTCCTGGAGCTTGGCTAATGAGTTCGCGCGTTCATTTTATACATTTAAAAATCTGCTGTGAACACAAAACGTTGCCATTTCTTAACCTTTGCCATGGTTTTTATTTAAATTTCCGAAATTTTTTAATTAAGATACTTCAAATATTCAGAGTTGGAATTTGCAACAGCGAACACCCGTCTTTTTGTGATGGTGTATCAGACTTCAAATCTTGTTTTGCTAATAACAAGCTTAAGTTTCTTACCAACTTATGGGTAAATGTTAGCAGAGAAAAAAGCAATAAATCCATTCTTTGCTGGGGTAGTTTTGTTGTTTCTTAAAGTTTCTGATTAAGTTACATTGCTTCAAATATTATGTTTAAATAAAATTTTGAACTCTATTGTGTTTCTCCGAGTCAATTGCACCTGTAACTTCAAACTTCAACTTTAAGCATTTTCTGGACAAATCAGTCCAAGGGAGAAAGGCGTGAACAGACTACAGCCCTTATTAAAGCACCAACCATAACACTGGGAACTCCATGTCCTACTCTTTGCTAGAAGTGTGTGGTTTCTTTAGCGTCCCCTGCTAGTCATGTAACACTGAAGATACGAGAAGATGTGAACGTCTAACCATTTGCAGATGCCATCGCAAAGGCGGCACGTCTACAGTTCATTTCAAGACCCTGAGTGTTGGTCTGGTCAGCGGACTCATGGCAGTCTGGTGCTCAGGGCTGTCACTAAGGGTCGGGGCTGGGGAATCCCCACAACTAGCATGAGTTTGAGCCCCTGCTAATTTGAAACAAACCCAAAACACTGGAAAGTGAAAAATACATCGAACAACAAAATTCCCTTTCTACTTTTATACTTTCCTTGCCTACTTGAAAAATTAGTGACAGTCCTGGATGCTTGACCAACCAAGCTAACCAGGCGGCAGTTAAATGCAACTCTAAGTATGATCATACCCTCTGGGATCTTTCCCACCTAGGCAGGCATAGGTAAGTCTGCAGTCGGGCCAAGTGACCCATCAGGCCGGAGCTTATCCCGGTTTCTGTAGCATGAAGCGACAGAGAGTATTTCTACTCCCCCCTGGATGGGATGCTAGTCCATCGCAGGGTTACCCCCCAGCAGTAAATTCGCCGGTACCCATTTATACACCTGGGTGAAGAGAGGCACTGTGAGAGTAAAGTGTCTTGCCCAAGAACACAACGCAGTGGTCCGGCCATGACTCGAACCCGGACCGTCCGATCCAGAGTCCAGCGCACTAACCATTAGGCCACTGCGCCTCCACACCTAGGCAGGCATACCACCCATGATCTTTCTTAACATAGGGTAATCATCAATCCTATTTTGTTGCGAGGCTGTTGCAAGTTCTAGAAATTTGCATTTGCCTTTTACCTCATTTCACCACTGCAAGCTGGAAACAAATGAAAAACAAAACTTGGATTATGTTTATGAACAGAGGCTTCATTAAAGTCCATGTGTTGGCAGTTGGTTTGAGTTGAGTAACTGGCTGTTGAGAAACTTCACTTGCATTGCTGCCCTAGTACTGCATTGCGCAACCTTACTGTGTAGAAATTGAGGATTGAGGAGCAATAAGTGAACAGCCATATACGTTTTGGCTTGCTACAGAGACAAATACTTGCTTTTCTCTGAAATGGGTACTGTGCCCTTTCATTCTATGGCAGAACTATTGTTTGAATATAAGTCAAGAACTAAGTTTGAATGCTTTTTAACAACCCTTGAAAGCATTGTGGAAGCCAGGAAGAAGATAGATAAAGCAGTATTGCAGACAGACCAAACATGCCAAAACCCACACCTTTGAAGCAAGTTAGGGGCCACACCTTGTTCAACTGCATGTGACACATACCTACAGAAAAGCTTCATTGATTCCATGTCAGAGAAACCAAGGTAAAGTATGGACTTGTGACTTGAAGAAGCCCTAGGAGGTGTGTCGTTTTCGGATCAAATTCAGGCGATGCCTTGCGCTTGATTCAAGCCTACGTATCTTGATGATTGTTGAAAAAAAGGAATTGATGGGTATGTGAAGATACCAAGATGTCCCTTGAATGTGTCCAACTGAAACTGATGTGAGAGCCACACTAATTATAACGGAACAAGTGGATTGCAAAGTACCTGTTGGAATGGAACCTAAGCTTTTACCTGATAACCCTGTAATAGTTCTTCATAAGGTTGAACCTGCTGAAGAACAAATTATGAAGCAGCCAGGTTATGCTTGCCACCACAAAATGAAGGCTAATGAAATGGAAGAAATGAGGATTTCTGTAACAATGTAATGATTTTTGTAGGATTTGTGATATAAAATGTACTGAGCTTGGTCTCCCCTCTCTAGTCGGATAATGGATGTACATGTATGTCATGTGACAGTACATGGAATAAACACACTTTGAACTGTTACCCATCTTTGAATAAAGGAATTCCAGTCACAAAAGAAACATCTGGCAACAGGGCAGCAGTGCAGATACTACAAAGAAGTATATCAGTTACATAAAGGAGCTGGACGAGACCTCGGACCAAGAAGAAAGTAAAGAGGACTCTGTTTGTTTACTCAGTCGAATCAAGCACTTTGCAGAAGATGAGCAGTTTCACAAGTCCGCTTCCAGTTGGATAGTTCTGTGAAAGCTTTTGCTGACTGCCTCCCTTCATGGTGAGTTTCGCTTTGGTTGACTTGAGTGTGCCAGTTTCATCCTCGAACACTTTGCTGTGTTTGTCTAGGAGTTCCTCTAATTTCTTCCAAGTGTCACATGCTTGCTGTTCTTTTGAAATTGCACAGGTCCATTTTCAGTTGAGTTGTATCTGGTGTAACCAATCTCATCCAAATAATGTGGTTCCTTCTGTTTTCACTAAATACAATGTTAAGTCCTTGTGCTCCATTTTGACAAGTAATTTACTTCCAGCGGTGTGTCTTGGAAGGTTTCCTTGCACTTTTGTAAAAGAAGTGTGAAGAATGTGAGCGAGCCCGTGTCAAGTTCCATTTCCAGGGTGCGGTCATTAATCTTTGGTGTTACCAGTGCTTTCAATAAACACCGACGACCGATGAAAAGCGTCGGCTACTTCGCTCTACTTTGCTTAGAAACGTCGGTTAATTTTTTCCTTCATTTGAAAAAATCAAGGAAAGATTAAAACAAACAGCCGGTTACTCTACTCAGACCGACTGCGTACTTCAAATTTTATTGAAACCCCTGTGTTACCCAGATCGCATCACCAACTGCCACTAATTTGGGAGAAAACTAGTCAAAAAGTTTTATTGGTCACAACGCCATTAATTTGGGAGAAACAACTGCCATTGATTTGGGAGAAAACTAGTCAAAAAGTTTTATTGGTCACAACGTTGAACCCTTGTGTCATTGAATATTTCCTGCCTTTTCTATAAAACATTGCCCCTGATTTTATAAGCTGTTCAGAACCAATCCCCACCTATGTCTCTGAATTTATAATTATTTTGATATTGCTGACACGTATTGTTTCCTTTCTGTAGTGGACATGGCTGGCTGAATAACAGCAGTTAATTTAACCATTATCAAGGAAAGTCAAGCTTCGTACAGGATTCCTTTCAGAAGACAGAAGAGTGTTCACAGTGCAGTAAGTAAGTCACCTTGGGGAGCCCCCTTTTATCTGTATTAAATCTGTTTGTTGACATTCAAGTCGGCCTTATTTCTTAGAAATTTAGTGGTTGGTATTTACATTGAACTGTGCTTCTGCTTGACTAGATCATTGCATATCAGCTACCATGATGGAGAATAATGACACTGAGGTGACAACAGGTTGTAGTGCCTGAGTGGTCAATTCAGAAGACTGGGGGAGTTTATTAAAGAGAAAGTAAACCTGGTGGGTATTTTTCAGCTGATTGTCATGTTTGTGTTGGTTAATAAATGAGGCCCAGTCATGGAAAGCCCCCTTGACTAGCCAGCTGATTTTTACTGATAGTTGTACTGCATTATTGGTTCACAATTAGGGGAACTCCCCACCAATCTCCTTTGATCAATTATATGCATGGGAAACGGGAGGATACAAATGCTGCCTATTTAAGGCTTCAATTTGGAGCCTCCTGTGCTAGATAGCCAAGACAACATCTTCTAGAGTTAAAGGTTGTCAGATTGACTGTGGGCTAATTAAATGTAAAGCAAGCCCCTTTACTGAGAGTGTCATTGCACAATCCATTGATGCCTAAAATGCTGTGAATGCTCCCACCACTAAACACCTTATTTGTAACCCTTCACGCGAAAAGGGGCCTTATCAAATTTTCACGGTGCACCATCACGACCAAATTTATTCATGTATTCATGTATTTGGTGGCATTTGGCACAGTAATATGGAAATAAGAACATAAAATGTCTATCATCAGGCGTGACAGTGTCCCTTCAATGAATACACACAATTTATACCCTAGAGTGATTTTGTAAACACTGTGAAACAACAACAAACAATTACCACATATTAACAAAACTAAACAACAATGGATAGAGGGGGTAAGTTTCTAAAGAAACTGTGGTGCTGCGTCGGTGGGAAGTATAACAATATAATTTGGTTTTATCAACTGGGTTGATAATGTCAATTGGCCACCGTAAAGAGATTCAAGAGCTGACGTTTCAAGCGTTAGCCCTTCGTCGGAGCGAATGCCGAAGGGCAAACTCCGACGAAGGGCTAACGCTCGAAACGTCAGCTCTTGAATCTCTTTATGGTGGCCAATTGACATTATCAACCCAGTTGATAAAACCAAATTATATTGATAAACAACAATGGAACAAGTTAAGGCGACTAAATTATAGATGGAAAATATAAAAGAAACGGAGGCGGGGCAGGGGAAATATGGGCAAATATTTAAGCCCTGCAAAGGAAAATGCTGAATACAACTTAGTACACTTCTGTTACACTTTTATTAACCAAAAGCACAATGCATCGTCCTCGCCTGCATTTCCTAGCCTTTGGTTACCACCAGTATTTATTATGAACCTAGTCAAAAGTTTAATCCATGTTGCCGTCAACAAAGTCATGAAGAGTTTTAATGACTTTACAGTGTAGTGTGTCGAGTTTCTTACAGCGATGCCATATTAGATGTTTAAATTAGGTTCTCTGTACCTTTCTTCTACTTAGAGGTAATGGGGCATTGAAAGAGACATTCTCTGCATGCTGTTGGGTTTTAACCCATATCAATGAACTGTTTGACTTCATACATGGAGTATTCATCGAGATCTTCCACCATTTTTTTACTTAGAGGATCCCAGGGACCATAGTCTGGAGCTACTACCATTCTCCTCCATTACTCATGCTCCTCTTCGGGTTCTTCCACGTTGTCTTCATTACTTTCATGTTCTCCCTCCGTGTCTAAGATATCTGGTGAGCAGTCACCAATTGTTTCGTCAACCTTCCCCAAAGACAGTGTGCTTCAGATGAACTGAGTCTATTGTAGTGTTTACTTGCTTACTTTGGCCCATTGCTTCTCCCGGAGCATAGACCACCAACAATATTTCTCCATTCTCCTCTGTCCTGAGCTATCCTTTCAAGTTGTTCCCATGTTGTTCCCTTTTCCAACTCCCGT
Organism: Blastomussa wellsi; assembly: GCA_947652115.1. NCBI lineage: Eukaryota > Metazoa > Cnidaria > Anthozoa > Scleractinia > Plerogyridae > Blastomussa > Blastomussa wellsi. The sequence goes on from OX393561.1 coordinate 36,549,256, forward strand.
CGCCAGGTGTTTTGTGGTCTCCCTCTCTTTCTTTGACCCTGGGGGTTCCAGATCAGGGCTTGACGGCCAATACTACAAGGCGGTTTGCGTAGCGTATGGCCAAGCCATCTCCTTTGTCGAATATCCTCTTCCACTGGAGTTTGCTGCGTCCTTGCCGATAAATTCTCATTACTGATGGTCTCCGGCCAGTGGATTCTTCGACGTAGGCACTGATTAGTGAAGCTCTGCATCTCCTTCATAGACGCCTTGGTTATTCGCCAAGTTTCTGCTCCATACCACAATACCGGCTTAACGTTTGAGTTAAACAAACGTACATTGGTGGATGTGCCGATTTCCCTGGAGTGCCAGACCTTTTTCAGAAGATTGAATGCTGATCTTGCCTTGCCAATCCTAGTTTTCACATCGGTATCAGTTCCCCCTGTTTATCCACTACACTCCCCAAATAGGTGAAAGACTCAACTTTCTCCAGTTCTTCCCCTTCAAGTGTGATTTACGCATTGCTGCCTGCGTTGATCTTCAGAATCTTTGTCTTCTGTTTGTTGAGCTTCAGCCCTACTTGCACTGAGGCATGATGAAGGTCCAATGTTTTATCCTGCATCTGTCGATGGTTGTGTGACAGGAGGGCTAGATCGTCTGCAAAATCCAGGTCATCTAACTGGGACCACAAGGTCCATTGGATCCCGTTTCTTTTCTGGTTTGTGACAGATCTCATGATCCAGTCTATAGCCAAGAGGAACAGAAAGGGTGACAGAAGGCATCCCTGCCTCACCCCAGTCTTAACCTCAAACTTCTCTGTCAGATGCCCTTCGTGGACCACTCTGCAAGACAAACCCTCATAAGAATTCTGAATCAGGTTGACGAACTTCATAGGTACACCATAATGTCGAAGCAGCTTCCATAATGTCTCTCTGTCTAGGCTGTCAAAAGCCTTCTCATAGTTGACAAAATTGATATAAAGGAGGGAGTTCCATTCAATTGACTGTTCCACTATAATTTGCAGTGTTGTGATCTGGTCAGTACATGACCGGCCTGGCCTAAATCCAGCTTGCTGGTCCCGGAGATTTAGATCTACCGGTCGTCGCAGCCTTTCCAAGATGACTTTGTTCAGTACTTTCCCGGGTACAGATAGGAGTGTGATTTCTCTATAATTGGAACATAAGCCAAGGTCTCCTTTCTTAGGGATCTTGATCAGGTGGCCTTCCTTCTATTCTGAGGGGATCTCTTCTTCCCAGATTTTCTCAAACAATCCATAAAGCATCTCAGCTAGCATCTCTGGCTCTACTTTGAGTGCTTCCCCTGGAAACTCATCTGCACCAGCTGCCTTGCTATTCTTCAGCTGTTTGATGGCCTTTTTGATTTCTGCCCTGTTAGGCTTGTCACAAACAATTGGCAGGTCTTCATCTGCTGCAGGGATGTCTGTTGTATTTGCTGGAGCTGGTCTATTAAGAAGCTTCTCAAAGTGTTCTGCCCATCTACTTAGCTGTTTATCCACTCCCATCAAGACCCTTCCATTCTTATCTTTGACTGGGCGTCCTGTTCACCGGAACTTTCCTGTAAGCTTCTTTGTTATGTCATAAAGCTGTTTCATATTTCCACTTGCTGCTGCCTCCTCTGCTTCCTGTGCCATTTTGTCCACAAAGTTCCTCTTATCTGTTCTGATGTTTCTCTTCACTTCACTGTTTACTTCAGCATATTGTTTTTTTCGCTTCTTTCTTTGCTGTTCTTGTTCGGCAGTTGTTAATTGCCACTTTTTAAACTTTTCTTTCCTGTATCTTCTGGTATGTCTCTACCGAAAGCCATTCCTTCTGTTGAGGTTTCCTTCGACCAACCACTTCTTCACAAGCATAGTTAACTGCCTCCTTTATATCCTTCCATTGAGAAGTAACCAGTAGGACTGGGTACCTGTTTGACAGTACCACCTTAAATCTATCTGCTGTACTTACATCCCTTAGGAAATCCACATTATATCGTGCTCTTCTTTCTTGTCCTGCTCCATTTCTTCTCAACTTTAACTTTAGTTTGGCAACTACCAGATGGTGGTGCGTTTTAGCATCTGCTCCTCTCTTGACCCGAACATCTTGTAGTGATCTTCTGAACCTCTTTGCAATACAAATGTGGTCAATCTGGTTCTCTGTTATAAGGTCTGGGAACACTCATGTAGCCTTGTGTATCCTATTATGCAGGAACATACTGCCCCCAATCACCATATTGTTTGAAGCACATGTATCTGCAAATTGTTTGCCATTTTCGTTCATCGCACCAAGCCCATGCCCTCCCATTACCCTGTGTTATTCGATCCAATCTTCGCATTGAAGTCGCCCAACAGAATGTTGATATCTTGGTTCCTTAGCCATCTGAGGACACCTTATAACTGGCTGTAAAACTCATCCTTCACCTCATCACTCTTATCATTTGTTGGGGCATAGCATTGCACTACATTCATCTTAATGTTCTTTCTCACCGTTCTAAAGAATGCTGTAATGAACATTGGTCCTCTGGCTTCCCAGCCAATCAGTGCTTTTTGTGCCTCTTTTGTCAGCAGAAGTGCCACACCTTTCGTATGAAGAGCATTATTCTATTCATTTCCAGAATACAGCACCATCTCTCCTGTTGTCAGTCGCAGTTGCCCTGACTGCTTCCACCTGGTCGCACAAAGTCCTAGCACCGCAGGATTGTAATTTTGCATTTCTCTAGCTACCTGGGCTGTTTTCCCCGACTCAAACATTGTTCTGATGTTCCATATTCCAAGGTTTAAGCTTTTCCTGGTTGACAGAAGGGTAGTCAGTGTTGCAGCTTCCTTTCGGCTTTCCCTGCAACCTGTCATGCACCTTCGGGAGGAAGGCCCTTCGTCTTCCAGGACTTCTATAGCTTGTTGATCTATCATTGGTGTTTCTGTAGCAGCATAGTTTTTACGGGGTAGGGTTGCTAACTCACGGCCAACCTTTCTCCTTTCTCAGCCAGGCTTAGGACCATCCATGGCGGTGTAGTGTTTACTGACATACATTAATCATCCTCTCTGGTACTTCGATATCAGCATGGGTATCCTTTGTGCATCAAGAGGTAGGTGGAAATCCAAGATCATATACCCGAACAGTTCTGTCATGTTTTTATAGACTGTAATTATTTCTGAACAGTAACTTGAAAACACTTGAAGCAGTAAATTCTTCATGGCAAGTTGATCTCTTAGATTGTTGAAAGCCACAATGTAATGTGTATTCCTGGGGATACTTTTGACATATTTACCGGTTGGGAATATATCCTAGCAGAGGTACATCACAGTGATATTTTGATGATAAGAATGTGTGATGAATAAATCCAGAAACTCTTTATTGTTGCTTCCTTCTCTCATCAGATCGTCAAACACTAGTAATCCACCTTTCAGAAACCACTCTTGGAAATGAGGGATTGTGGGAATCCCTTTGTGAAAATGTATCCCTTGCTTTTTCATGTCCATGAAACCAACTTTCCAGGTCCTGTAGCAATAATGGATTCATTCCGGCCGAGTTTGAAACAACTCTTGTAATTGATCCAAAAGTAGTGACTCTGTAAAACAGGCCTTAGCTGCCGCCAGAGGGACCCGCAGCTAAAATACTGGATGGTGTCTTGAACCAAAACTCTTCTCCCACTTCCGTTCCTCAAAGGAACACATGTTGCTTCTCAATAGGAATTGCATCCTTTGTTTTTTTCAAGTCGCCTTTGACGGCTGTGATTCTCGTGATGGATTCTACTGTCTGCATGAGTGAAATGTCTTTAGCAATATCGACCCCAAAAGGACATCCTTCGATCATTGACTCCTTGCTCTTTTGGCTCAAAGAATCAATTTGATTCAAGTACTATTGTTATACTTAGCTGGTGGCTGTAAGTTATGTTAGTGGTGACTTATAAAGGTAGTGGTGGCGGCAGCGGTGGTGGCAGTGGTGGTGGCAGAAGCTTGGGAGGCGGTGGTGGCAACGGCGGTGGCGGGGGAGGCGGTGGCGGTGGTGGCAGTCGCAGCTTTAGTGCTGGCAGTTGTGGTTGTTGTGATTTAGTGGTGGCAGTTGTGGTGGTGGGGGTTTAGTGGTGGCAGTTCTGGGAAAAGCTGGATGAGTTAACCACTTGGCACCTAACGAGACTCGTCTAGTTTTTCCCACCACTGCCACCACTAAAACCACCTGCACCACTAAACCACCATGGCAACAACTGGCCACCCTTATTAAGTCGCCACTGAAATCTAGCTGAGTAGCCACCAGCTGAGTGTGAGAATAGCTTTTGAATTGATTTAATTCATTTTGAGTTGAAAGAGCAAGAAGTCAATTATCAAAGCACGTCTCTTGGTGTTGATCTTGTTAAAGACGTTTCACTTGTGCAGACAGTAGAATCCGTCATGAGAACCACACCTGTCAAAGGCAACTTGAAAAAACAAAGGATGCAATTCCTATTGAGAAGCAACATGTGGTCCTTTGTGGAACAGAAGTGGGAGAAGAGTTTTGGTTCAAGACACCATCCAGTATTTTAGTTGCAGGTCCCTCTGGCGGCAGCTAAGACCTGTTTTACAGAGTCACTACTTTTGGATCACTTAGAAGAGTTGTTTCTAACTCCACTGGAATGATCCATTATTGTTACAGGGCCTGGCAAGATGGTTTCATGGGCATGATAAAGTAAGGTATGCCTTTTCAGGAAGGGATTCTTACAATCTCCCATTTTGAAAAGTGGTTTCCGAAAGGTGGCTCACTTGTGTTTGACGATCTCATGACAGAAGGAAGCAACTGTAAAGAGATTTACTGGATTTGCTGTTCACCAAGCATTCTTATCATCAAAATATCAATGTGATGCAACTGTGCCAGGGCATGTTCTTGCCCGGTAAATATGTCAAACGTTTTCCAGGATCGTACATTGCATGGTGGCTTTCAAGAATCTAAGAAATCAACTACCCATGAAGAATTTACTGCTTCAAGCGTTTTCAAGTTACTGCTTAGACATAATGACAGTCTATCAAAAACATGGCAGAATGACTGTTCAGATTCATGTTCTTGGATTTTCATCATGCCAGTGACGACAATAGACATGTATTTAGCGACTGCTCGACGCACGAAGGTTGCCCATGCTGATGTTGAAGAATCGGAGAGAATGTATATGTTTGATGTATGTCAATAAACAGTTAAGTTGACTTAATTCTCATGAAGCATGCTTTCTTGGGCGGTTGATGAGACCATGGGCAATTGCTCACCAGATGTCTGATTCTGAGGAAGGAGGTGAAAGTAGTGAAGACAATGTAGAGGAGGAGCCTGAAGAGGAGGAGAATATTAGCAGCTCTGAGGGGGATGAGGATCCAGATTATTATCGATGGGATCCTCTATGTAAAAAAGTGGGGAAGATCTCAAAGAATCCTACATGAAAGAAGTCAAACAGCTCATTGATATGGGTAAAACCTAAGAGTAATCTGTAGAATGTTGCATTCAATGCTTTATTACTTCTAAGTAGAAGAAGGCAACAGAGGACCTACTTACAGCGTCTAATATGGCCTTGACATATCAAATGCAATGCACTACACTATAAAGTCTTAAATGCTCCAGCGCTTTATTGACAAAGGCGACATGGAGTTTGGAGAAGCGGCTGAGTCAGTGAAAGTTCCTGTTAAACAGAGTAATTCAGGGTCAATGTCCGGTCAAATTTTCGCATTGCCAGTCATGTTGACCGGTCACATTCGATCTCATTGAGGAAATAAAGTTTCTGTGTTGTTGTTTACTATCAGAATGCACCTAGACTTTCACAAAGTCCTTTGACGTGCGGTTTAGTTATGTCACGTACGAAGGTCTTCCTCTCACAACTTCCTCACTCACGGTCGTCGCATATTCTACCTCGCTTGCGAAGCTTGGCAGTATCCAGCTGCACTTCATTTGTGTGCAAGCCAGCCTTCCATTCACCTTTGTCCAGGCCTCAAGGTAAAAAAGCACGCTAGCAATATGCGAGCATGATTCAGCAAGTCCAGCCTTGCATCCAAGACAATGCGCGCAGTTTATTGTTCCGTCTTTCTCGGTAATGATCCAGATTGGAATCGCCAACACGACAAACTTGCTTGCGATCATATGCCCTTGCACGTTGCAAACAAACCCCTAAACCATTTGATTGTAAGCTTCCAGGCTGCGAAAGGCTTTAAATTGCTTTTGCGTGTAAAAGCTGGTCTCAAGAACCAAGTAACAGAGTAAATCTGTCGATTCAACCGGCGGAAGACAATCAGGTTCGAAGTGCTTCCCCTCTATCAAGGCAGAATCGATTCCAATCGTCGAGATTTTCTTAACGTAGCGCTCTCTGACTTTCCCATCCAGCTTTTTAGCGTAATCAGACAGTGGAATTTGAACAACATTGTCAGGGTCAGATGAAGAATTTTTTTTCCTCGGAAGCCATAATTTTCGACTGTGAACTGAGAAGAATTGCCATGTTAAGACAAAAAAAGTTGTGATTAAGGCAATGAAGTGAATGCCACATAATTTCAAACAATTGTCACTTTAATCGGAAACATAAGCACTAACTCTCCGATGGGAGAGGCTAACTGTCCATGTTCACTTCTTCCTGGCCCCAGCCATCCGGCTCTTTACAGCTTGACACTGGTTTCTTGCCAGAAGCTGCGCATTCCTGGCACACAGGATTCACGACCTTGTAGATAGCTCTTGTTTCATTGTTGATTGTTGCCTCTGGCTCCAAAGCGCCACACCAGCAGCAAATTTCTCTCGGGTGGATTTGTCCAGGAATTTCTAGAACAGGTGTTGATGGCTACCAACATGTCAAGATTATGATGCTGAAAAGACGAAATGAGAGCGACTTGCATCTGTCCATGTTGTACGTTGTGGTCAGGTCCACCATCTGCAACACTGGCTAGAATAGTTGCTCCAGATTCTTTGACGACCAGTGAACTTTTGGCTGCATGTCGTAAAGCTGAAGAGGACTGAAAAATGGAATCTTATACTGCCACGTACACTTGGCCCTGGTGAAATGACTCAGTGCCAACTTCAGGAATGGCGGGAGCAAGCGTTACACTTGGAGTGATATGTAATTGGCAGAAATCGTGGTCGAGGGCTGTTGGACAAGATTCAGCATGGCCTGTTACCATCACGCATCTTCCCCTCCCTAGACTCACAAGTAGTCCTGGTAGTCCTGGCTCACCAATATTGATTAAGTGTTTATCGTCCTCCATCACCAAACACATGTTAGACCTCGGCACATGGCGCCACGCCGAGGGGGTGCCTACTGCAAGGTGGACATTGTTGCTGGCATAATGTCCTGGGGCCAAGTTAACCCAGTCCAGAGAACAAATGTCCCCTCCCTTTCGGGGCTTCAGCACAGGGCTGAAGGGGTGCCGCAGGCGGCAATTCCCCGCCCACAAACGCCGAGTATGACAAAGAGGTACTCTGTGCAGAGCCCATAAATAGAGTAGATGCAGACCACCCAAGCTATGTCTCCGAAGGAGGTGCAAGGATTGGCCACAGGCATTCCTTTGCCCCAAGGGTTGAAGAGCAATGAAACCACCCACCTGTGGAGAGGTAGCATGGGGGAACTGAGTGATTTAAGGTACAACCTAAACGAGAGAGTAAAATGATAAACTATAAATAATTACAGAGAGACATCGTAGTGTTCTCAGTGTACATAAAGACAGTTAATGTTTCAAAGACAGATCAGAGAAGGCAAGATGCCAAGTTCTTGGGCACTTGAAGGATAGTCTCTTTAGGTGTCTTGATATAAGTCTGATAAGCATCAGATTTCCACCTGCCGAGCACTTTAATCAGCCAATCCGGAAAACCTGCTGCTCCTGCTGTTGTGGCTGCACCAATTCTGAAGCTGTGCGAAGCAAAGTGTCTACTATCCAAACCACAGACATGCAGTAAAGCACGCAAATTGTTGGTAAGGGACGTGCGGGTAAGATTGTGCCCATCCATGAATTGGAAAAGTGGCTGACAGTCGTTCATGGAATGGGCAGAAATCGTGATCGAGGGCTGTTGGACAAGATTCAGCATGGCCTGTTACCATCACACGTCTTCCCCTCCCAAGACTCAAAAATGGTAGTCCTGGCTCACCAACATTAAGTATTTATCTTATCACCAAACACACGTTAGACCTAAACTTCACAACAAATTCCTTTTAAGTATTTCAGCTGGGCAGCACAGTAGTGGCTATCGTGACGAAGTTGCCTTGTCTGCACTTTTAATCGCATGTTGAAGCGGTTCATATACTGTGTAGCTGTCTTGGAACTGGGGTCCTTACACCAGAATTGATATTACACCCACGTTTCTGAGGGAATTGGAGTACCAACTGGAAGTCTTCCTTTTATCTCTTCTATCAGGTCAGGAACACAGAAAGCCACTGGAAAGGTTCTTTTTCTTCTCTAATCCATGGCACAACATCTCTAGGTTCTATTTACAAACAAAAAAAAATGAAAACAAATGTGTGAGCTTTTTCCAAAAGGAAGTGTTCAAAGCAAAAAATATTTAAGAGGCAAGTTGGTTTCTGAAGGGCTTCAAACCTGATCTACATTTTTCCATTCTGGTCTGCACAAAGCTGCATGCTGCTAAAGGGTTTGCAATTCATCCATCATCTCTTAAATCTGTCTGGCTTATTTTGGGTGCAACTTGTTCGTCGTTTTTAAAGTTGTTGTACCTTTCAAAGTATATAAACCAGGTAAAAGCATTTAATATTTTAATTCAGTTGATTCTAGCATTGAAGACTATAAATACACTATAGACAGGGAACCAGAATAAATTGGAAGAAAGTTTGCTCTTCTGACAACTATCACCAATCCATACAAATAATTATATAATGTAGTTTAACAACGGTACTTACCCAATGAAGTTTTCGTGAAGTCCTCTGAACCTCTGTCGTAAAGCGATGTCATAATGCTTGGTAATTTTATGCCTTGATCAGCAAACTTTGAAAGGTGGGGATCAATATTCCAAAAGACTCTCGTTGATCTTTTGATAATCCTATGACCTGTTGAATGGATTGGATGAGCTATTGTAGCTTCAAAATCAAGTCACATATTAAACATTTATAAACAGCCAGTTCAAGTTTGGTATAAATACATGCATTTATTCCAAGAACACACATCTGTTCAGCTTCTATTTATTATAATAATAAAGAACTTAAACAAAAAATGGAAATAGTAGTACCTGTGGTATCTGTTTCTCCAGCATTAAAGCCAGCCATGGGGCTCAGCGAAGTGATCGCTTTGAGCACTTGATTGTACAGCACAGAATAAATTTTTCTGATACTTCTTTGGTGAGAGAGGCCGCCATCATCACAAGGGAAGCCAGAGTTACTTTCTCGACCGCGTGCTCATATGATTGACAGATGTCACAACACTACATCTCTCCCCTCCTTGATAATAAACTTACAATCATATATTAGTTAACTAGATCGGATAACTTTTACAATAGCATCAATGATAAGCATGCCTTCTATTAACGGGTCTCTTCAAGTGTTCAGTGTTTATGCTAGTGGATTATTTGAACATAATATGCAAGCCTTGCCGGGGGTCTCTGTCTCGTTGACCTCCGCAGGCCTCCGTCATTTGCACTTGGGGGGTTTGGATCGTCATCCTGGGTCGAAACTTTGGCTTGTTCAGCAAGTAAGTCGTCTGGTTCTTCCTGTTCTCTGCGATCTCCTTCAGCTTTCAGTTTCTTGGGGATGACTTTAAACATGGACGAGTTTCGCGTTATGGAATGGAAACCGTTGCTAGCTGTTACCATAGATCCTTTCTTTTCCGCTACAACTAGGGGTTCAGGATTAAAAGGAGTGATTAATTTATTTTTCTTTGGTTGTCTCGCAAGCACTGTATCACCTGGTTTGATAACGCTTGGTTTTGTGCCCAGTTTCGAGTCTGCATACGCCTTGATCTTTGACTTCTGTTCAAATTTGCTCTGGCATTCCCATGAGATCTTGAATCTTTTATGTCACTTGGGTCTGTCCCATGTTTCTGAGGTGACACCTAATTGCACATCCGTTGTGTTCCTGAATAGATTTATGTAGGTGTTGGTATATGGTAAGGTAAGGCAAGTCTGCATTCGGGCCTAGTGGCCCATCAGGCCAGAGCTTATCCATCACAGGGTTACCCCCAGCAGTAAATTTGCCAGTACCCATTTATACACCTGGGTGAAGAGAGGCACTGTGAGAGTGAAGTGTCTTGCCCAAGAACACAATGCTGTGCCCCGGCTAGAGGCTTGAACCCAGACCATCTGATCCAGAGTCCAGCGCACAGATTATGTTGAACATGATATAGAATGCTTTGCTGATTCACAGTAGAAGACTTTTCTTTGTTTGGCTTGTGTTACAATTTTGTGACTTAGTTCTCCAGGTTGCCTTCAGGTTGTCTGCTTTCTGGTCCAGGAATGGTGATATTATACTCTTGCTTTCTTCTCATCACATGTTTGTTTACAACTCGGTTATTCTGAAATTTGTGTAGTAACAAAATTACTGATTTTTGATTGCAAAATGGATCGGGGAGCTAAAGCTGAAGGAAAGACTGAGAGATGCTGCATTCCAAGTGGCACAGTTGCCACGTAGGTGAAAGTGTATTTAAAACATGATTTGGCATCATTTTCTACAGTGACTGTTTATATCACACTGACATGGCTCTGCCTTATGCAGAAATAATCTGGTGTCGGTTGGCTCATGGTAGACCCTTGCCTTCAGGCAGGAATTGCATTTCCCCAGGAAAGTTAGTTTGCCACTTTCCAAAAGTTCTTGCTCCAGCTGTTTCAACATAAGTCATCATGATTTACACTTTAAAATTGGGTATAAAACTGACTAAATTAATTCAATAAAGGAAATCCTGATTTTAAATATGAATGTGGAATGAAATTAAGAAACAAGTTGTATAGTTCACTCAGAGAACCTTGATATTAAATATTAATGTCAAGGGGCAGGGAGAGGGAGCAAAAAAGAATGTGTTGGAAATTATCCTACTGAACAACACCAGCTAGTTTGACATTTTGTTGAGCCAAACAAAATTTCTAGTAATCAGAAATGCTGAAATTGATTGTTGGAAATTAGCTGTTTATTTGTAGCAGACGTTTACTGTTTTATGTAAATTTTGTGGTTAGAAGTCTCAAACCCTCATTCATGGGAGTAGGGTAATAAGGACTCTGGAACTTTTTGCAGGACTCCAACTTTTTCTAACCAGGGATCTATGTTTTGAGTTGAAGCATTTGCAGACTACAGACTAACACTAACCAAAAGCTTAACTTACCGGTAACCACTAACATTAACTGTAACCAAAAACTAACCCTAAAATTGTCTGTCAGTCTGCATTTTTTAAATGCCACACACCCATTCTTTTATCCGAGACAACTCGTGCTGGGTGAAGAAGGTTGAGGAAATCGTCATACTCTGGTCCTTTTTCCTGGTGGAGACCACGTTAGTGATTCTCCTGTCATCTGAAGGTTCTCTGTGTAGGATGTGCCCATCTTCTTGCTCATCTTCTTGCTCTAATCATGCTTGTTGCTGATGGTATTCCTGTTTGTCTATGAAGTTCTACCTTGGTTACTATCGTAGGCCAGAATATTATCTTCAAAATCTATTCTTCTCAAGCATCTGTTATGAAAAGCATTAAGCCTGTCACCATCCTGCTTGTTAACTTTCCAGCATTCGCACCATACATTGAAACTGACAACACACTGCTCTTATACAGTCACAGCTTTGTCCCTCTGCTGTATCGATTTGATGCCCAGATTGCCCTCATCTAAGTAAAGGCTGATCATAACTTTCCAATGCAACACTTCCTGCTATGAAGCTGCCTTCACATTTGACCTCAGACCCAGAGTATGCAGAGAAGGTGCTCACATTTCTAACTCCTCCCCATTGATGGTTTTGCTTGCTGGGTGGTCATTGCAGCACTCAATACCTTTGCTTCTTGGCATTCACTTGCAGGAAATATTACACACAAATAATTATGTAATTATGTCGTAGTGGGAAAGGTGTAAAGAGGTCTATAATAATTATCTTGTGTGAAATAAAAGCCATGTGAAGCACCAACCCTGCAGGCCAGACCACAGATGATGATAAGGGTCCCATGCTCTTTTGAAACAGTGATGTGATGTGCCCCTACTAAAACTGACAGAGAAGATACAAGAGAAGGGAGTTATTTTATTTACCAATTAAGTCTGGACAGAGTATAGCAGACTGTTTTAAATAATGAAAATTACAACAAAGATAAACAACCTAAAAAAATGATACAAACTTTATTTGAATGGCCAGTTGGTTTGGTGCACAAATAGCAGCAATGCAGCCCAAAGCATTAGGTTTGGGAGAGAACCTTCATTCCTTCTTGGAACATGCTAACTACAGACAATAAACGGGTCTCAGTGCATGCAAAAGCGATGGTGTTGCTTTATAGTAAGGGGATAAAGTCGGGCTGAATACTGAGAATTGTTGCAATTGAAACTGTGAGTATATATGTAGGAATATACACCTATAAGCATGAAGAATGAGCACCAGTGTTGGCTCAAAAATGCTCAGTAATCTGAAATATGAGTTATCATTTTTAGACTGCAAAAGCTTGCTATTCTAGTATGGTAAGGGTGGCCATGTCTGTTAACAGCCAGCTTTATAGGCACAAGCAAATGATTTTATGTAAAAGTTACATGCATTCGTACATGGTATTTACCATAAAGGGGAGAGAAGGATGATCATGCAGGTTAATAATTTTTTTAAAATTAAACTGAATGTCTTTTTAATTTATAACCTGATTTTTATACAGCTGAAAAATCAATGAACTTTGATTGCCTCTTGTTTGTTTAAACTGACTGTGCTGATGCAAGAAATGTCCAAAATGATAGTCCATAAGTCCAACATCTTTATCTCTTGCTGTGATACATACAGAACAATTAGAACACAGAAGTTAATACAACCTGCAGTGATGACTGTGGATTGAAGTCTTATCTACTGGAAAATCAGGAGAAATTTAACAATGTTTCTTATTTTAGGTTATGTCCACTGACATGGAATTTCCTGTGTGTTGTTGGAATATAGTTGACAATGTCTGTTGTATAAAGACACCAGTAAGTTTTAACCAGCTCAAAGGGGACCTATCAAACATAAACAAATTTGATAGCGAAGGGTCTCTTGATCAGAAATATTGAAGCGAGTAGGACACCACAAATCATGGTAGTCTTCTTTACAATCTGTTCAATAGACAGAATAGAAGGGGTATCAATAATCAAATAGCAACACAATTTCTTCCTGCTGAAAAAAGTACATTACTTCAAATGAATAGCTCATTTAGCGTTTTCTACACCAAAATACATTATTTTTACAATGTAAACAACTTTCAGCTAACTAATAACTTTTAAAGCAAAAGCTAATTCTAGGCGAGCAGTACCTTTTAAATAGCGAAAAGAAAGAGAAAAAATATCCATACATTGATATTACAAGCAATTACTTAGGATTGTTGAACAAAGTCCTCAAATCACTCTAAAGCTAACATTCAATAATGAATGTTCAGTCTAGAACAAAGTCCTCAAATCTCTTTGGAGCATGTCTTGTCCACACCAGTCATGGGGAATTCACAGGTGTGGTGTCCCTCTGCTTGGTTTCATCCTTCTGATCCTGTGGCATTTCTCCAGGCTCACTTGTAACATCCCCCCTCTCCACCTCTTGAGGTGCTGGTTTCTCTGGACCATCTGATTTCTCTCTTTCTTGATACAACTTCACATGAGTGGTATTTCTTCTATATTGGGCTCCCTCAGGTGACTTGATCACCACACTGCTTCCACACTTGTCAATTAGCTTGTACGGCTGGCTCTCAAATAGGGTGGTCCACTTGTTTGCTTCTGGTTGCTTTAACAGAACTTTTTCTCCGGCCATCAGATTGCTTTCTTCAGCCTTGTGCATTCTGGCGGAGTATTCCTTCATCTTGCCTTTTTTTTGTCCCGGTCTTGATCCCTTTCTTCTTTATCTGGTTTGGCAGCCTCCCTTTGAACTACAAGTTTTGTGCGCAATGTCCTTCCGAATAACAACTCTGAAGGGCACACCCCTGTACTTGGATGGGGCGTGTTCTGATAGGCAACTAAATACGTTTGCACTGCCTCTATCCAATCCGCTCCCTTCTCTTGCACAATCTGCATTCTTTTAAGAAGTGACCTATTCTGGTGTTTAGCTTCTGCCACAAAATGAGAACTGTTGGCACTGGTCACTGTATATGGCAGTCCATGAGTTGCAAACATCTTCTTGAGGCTGTCAATGGCCACCTCTGCTGTGTTCCCCTTTGAAATACTAATTTCTACAAACCTACTGTAGTAGTCAGTCACAACGAAAACATAGTCTCCTGATGGCAGTGGACCCATGAAATAAACCATATTGTCCTGTCAAGGCCCCTGAGGCAGTTCAGTCATGTGAAAAGGTTCAGGATTACACAGTCCACCCACAACTTGGCAGCCATGGCATGTCTTGCAAAAATTCTCGGCATCCTTATCAATGCCAGGCCACCAGACCTTTATTCGTAGTCACCGTTTCATTTTCACCATTCCTTGATGTCCTTTATGGCCTAATTCAATCACTCTTGCTCTAAGTTTCTTCGGTACCACTATTCTTGTTCCTCTTTGGACAATATTTCCGCAAAGACAAAGCTTATCCCGGATAGGCTTGTAATCTGGGCAGTTGGACTTTTCCCAATTTCCAGTCCTGATGCATTCTTGTAGGGTTTCTAAGTCATCATCAACTGCCAACTCTCTTTCAATTTCTTCAGCAGTCATTGCTTGTGGCACAGCAGTGTTCGCTACAAATCTGATGCATTATTCAGCAACATTCCTTGTCTCAGTTTCTTCCATCTTTGTAAGGCGTGACAATGCATCTGCAATGTTCAGTTGCCCAGGCAAATATTTCACTGCAAAAACATAAGGCTGCAACCGGAGAACCCATCGTTCAATTCTTGGTTTGTGATCAGGCCATAAAAATAAATTAGTTCCAATTCTATTCCATAAAGATAAACATGGAATTTCTCACAGGCTCCATTTGATGGTAGCCCCATTTCAAATCCAATTTTCTAAAAACACTGCCTTCTTGCATTTCCTCCAAAACTTCGTCAATTGTGGGAATTGGATGCCTCTCAAGGATAATGGCTTTATTGGATAATTGCATTTCTACGCATAACCTCTGGTCCATTGGACGTAAACTGCCACAGAATCAAATCACGTGTAACTCTGGACAATCCTGAATCGTATAAATTTTACAAGATTTTATTTGATCTGAAACAAATAAAGCAAATAACACTCTTCAACAATATAACAAACCGAAAGTAAGGGGCTTAAGTACATTGTTTTATCCTAAAAACATGAACATATTTAACTGAGAAAACCATGCGGTATTATGCAGTTAACAATCACATGCGGTCGATTACAGAAATTACACTGACAGAATTCAAATGAACAATTGAACTAAACAAAGCCTAATAAAACGGAAATTATAACTTTAAACAACTGATGGGATTCCAGAGTTAAATTAAACTGTAAACTGTATAAACCTTTAAAAACGGGAAAGCTATCCTGATCCATACCCCCGACACAACACGTGTAAAAAAACTAACTAAAAACCATCAAGTTGCTCAAATTTCGCTGCAAATGAATGTAATCATTGCCAGAAATCGGGGACAAAATGGCGCACGCGCTTGCACAGTACATCATCAATGGCGCCGAAATCGTGTAAGGAAATGTATGGGAAATCGAAATTTTTTAAAAATAAAACAATTACAAGCTTACGGATACCTTAGCTCGACCTCGATATAAGTTCTTTAAAACATTATTCTACTTACTTCCCGAGATGTCTCTTACCTTACACTTCTACGCTCTTTCTTCATACATTGTCTCTAAAAATAGTAAAACCATGCCAAAGTCCTTGGTGATTTGAAGACCAACCCTTGAAGAAGTCACTTCACATTGCCCCGTCTTAAATGCAGCAGAAATGATGCTTCAAAATCGCCCGTAAAAAGATTAATTTCATACCAGCAAGATACTTCCAAAACAGTTTTTAAATCAAAGAAAAATTCGCTATCTGAAGCCATCTTGAAATGGAAGAATTTGTGGCAAACAAGCAAGAAAACCATCTAAAAATTGATTTTGAAGGTCGCAGACAATCGCCATACCTTAATCTCGCCTTTTTAACTTTAAAATATATGAACAGAGCATAGATTTTTTTTTTTTTTATAATTTTTTTATTTCTCGTTTTCTCTTTTTATGGTACAAGCACTTACAATACGAAAATGCAAACAAAAAATAAGCTGTAAAGTGTTTATAAAAACAAAGAGCCAGGCCAATAAGGATAAATTAACAACACATGCTGGGTATGTTTTAGTATCTTGTGTATTATAATATAATGTAGTGAGCGGCAAAAATGAAAGACGCGTTGATCAAGTATGTAATGGAAAGAGGGATTAAGAAAGAGTCGAAATAAATGCCTCCCATTTTGCATAATGCTTTGAGAGAACATCGTTTTTCCTAGCAACATAAAGTTCTAATTTGTAGGTAGCTTTCAATTTAACTTTAAAAACTTCAAGTGATGGTTCTTTTTTATCTAATTTGCACCTATAAATAAAAAATTTTCCTAATAAAAGTATGTGATTTATTATCATACATTGCTTAAAATATGCTACACTTCTTTGTGGCCGCCAAATTGAAAAAAGAGATACCGCTGGAAATTTATTACGGGTGAAAAATGTCCACAATTTCTGGCAATGCAATAAGTGAAAAAAAAAGTGTAATATTAAACAAAGTAAATTTTTAAACGTCACACAAATGTCACACAAGCACTGTTCTTCACGAAACAGCCATTGGGCTTGGGCACCACCACAACAGGATTTACCCATGGCGTGAGACCCTCAACCTTTTCAATAATATCTTCCTGGATCATTTCGTCAAGTTTCTTTTCAAGCTGAACACAGGCCGTCTTAATGGTTGAGCTACCAACTGGACTTGCTGATCAACGTGTAAGTTCAGTTGAAAGTCTTTCAGTTTGCCAGTTCCTGTAAACACGTCCTTGTCCTTGTCATTAGCTCACTGCAGTTAGTCGCATGGTTCACCAGAAATTGCAACTTCAGAACTCCTAACTCGGTGGCTGTCTCCAACTAAAGGTGACTCCCCTTGACCCCTGACAACTGTGACTTCAGCTGGCACCCACTTGCAAATGGCACCCACCAGCAATAACTTCAAGTGGGGTAACTGCTTCATAGGCATACTGCTTCTTTGTGTTTCTCTTTGAGAGAATTGATGTGACGTTTCTTCAGTTGCTCCCATAAGGCTGGACTAATGACATTCACACTTACCCTGTGTGTCATACTCAATGTAAGCGGTCTTTCTAGAGTTGCCAGTGACAGAACGAAATCCATTAGAAGACCTTTGGCTCCTCGACAGATTGCGGGTAATTAGTGTTTTACGAAAATTGAGTAATTCGTGTTTTAGTAATTTGTGTTGTATGTCCTTAACACCGCCTGCCTAGATTAGCTCGCTATTTGCAGGCGGTGCTTACTGATTGTAAAAAGATTTTCTTGCAAACTAAATAAACTTGAAACTTGAAACTTGAAACTTGAAACTTGAAACTGTGATATGGGTGGCATGTAAAACAAATTTGACAATAGTGAAAGTTCCTTGAAATGAACGCAGGTGGTTGGTCTTGTATACTTTTGCTGGGGCTGGGAATAGAGGCCAATTACTTGTTCCACATCAGGGAAAAAACGTATGCTTGCCAAACTTGGTATGATGAACCTTGGCTGGCGTGTCCAAAGGTAAATTTGACATTTAACACTACGTGTAACCAAAGAAACTGGTATCCTTGTGTGAACAATTGTTTGTTGTTTTGATTTCTGGCTGCTCAGAGTATTGCACCATTGCAAATAGAATTAAACTCTCCAACTCGTTCCAAAATGTCAAAGGACTTTTGTGGCTGACTTCTTATTCTGGGTCGTTCTCGTTAAAATGCCATTTGGAAAGGACAGTAGTAAACTGAAGTTTTTCAATGAATGATAGCGTTTTGAATTAATTTCACCGAATTCTGCACTGCTTGCAAAGTCTATTTTGTCTATTTTGTTTGGAGGACAGTAGTTGACTTGAATGGGACACTGAGTTTTGGCCCGTATTTATCTAAGTGTGAAGTCAATGAGCGGCTGAACAGTGAATTTCTATAGTAATGAAAGTGGACTCTGGAAGTGGGGAATTGAAAGAACAACGCACATGAACAATAAGAGACTCAGTTTGTGAGAAGCAGTGCTTTTTAAACTTGACAAAAGCAGAGTAATTTACATTACTTTGCAAACGGGTTTCAAGTTATAACATAAGGGTGTGACCGTCCCAGGGATTAGAGGCTAATGAACTAACAGAAGCTTTTCAAATGAGAAGTAGTAAACAAGTTGTGAACAAAGGACAAAGAAGGGTTAGAAAGTGTCTTGAGTCACAGTTCCTTGGAGACAATGCAAAGGCTTAACAGTTGTTAATGAATGTACTTTACAGAAGCATGAGGGAATGGCCATACTAGGGATTAGAGATCAGTAATGAACTAACAGAAGATTTTCAAACGAGAAAAGGAAAAAAGGAAAACCGCAAAGACAGTCAATATCTGTGAGTTTCTAGTTTTATACTAGCTAGTAGTAAATGACTCGATTTAAGATATTGAGCAAGAAGATAGCATAATAGAAGAAAGATGAACTGAGAAGACTGTACATATTACTTAAAAAAAGTGCGTTAAAAAATCATTGGAAAAGTCGATGCTGTACTAGACCATTGAAATCTGTGTGAGTGCTATTGGGTTAGTCTAGAAGGATTGAAATCATTCAATAAAGTAGAACGGACAACATCAGATATCGAACAAAACAGTTTTATGGAAATACGCTGTGATCTGTTCTTATTCCTAAATGTGGTATTCCAGAATTAAACATAGTCTTGCGCATTATTAAATGATACATGCGAAACTAGATTACTTACCAAAATGCTAGAGGAGTTTTCCATA
Organism: Blastomussa wellsi; assembly: GCA_947652115.1. Lineage (NCBI taxonomy): Eukaryota > Metazoa > Cnidaria > Anthozoa > Scleractinia > Plerogyridae > Blastomussa > Blastomussa wellsi. The sequence goes on from OX393561.1 coordinate 36,568,210, forward strand.
CAGGTGCACATAGAACCAATCCACTCCAAGATTTCTTGAAATTCCAAGGAAGAGGTGGCAATAGACCATTGAAGAGACTGGGTCTTTTTTCGGGTTCAAGGAGACCTTGTATGAATTTCGATTCCGGAGAAGGGATAACAGGTTGGGGTCTTGTGGTCGAACGAAGAAAGCCGAATGAAAGGAAGTTGGGTGGTTCAGGGGAGGATAAACGACTTGGAACGAAGTCACACCATCGCGCCAGTCATCCCTGTCGTAACTTTTCTGATACCTCTAGCTTAAAACTCCTAAAGACCTAAAGGTCATGCTTTAACGGTTTGTATTTGTAAAGGTAAAGGTAAAATCTTTATTTAGACACGGTATTTCCTTCAGGACTTATAGTTTACAATATTAACTATAACTAACTACCTAACTAAATCATTAACAGCTAATATAAAAAGAGAAATAATAACAAACCTGCTTTACAAGGAAGCCGTGTATAAAATCAAAATAAGATTTACGTAAATCTACCATCAAAACCATAATTTTTCAACTTGGATTTAAATACATGAAGAGTGTGTGACTGACGAATATCCAAGGGTAAGCTATTCCACAGTACAGCTTCGCTGTATGACAGACTTCTTTTTCAATAATTAGTGCGGGGCTGTGGAATGGCAAGCGAAAAGTCACTCTCTCTTAAATTATAGATTAAGGTATCTGAACGGAAGACAAAGTGCGAGCTAAGATAATCTGGAGCCATTCTATTTACAATCTTATACATCAATATAGATTTATTAACAAGGCGTTGACGGTCCAGTTTAACCCAGTTTACCATTCGCAACAATTCGTCAGTACTACGATCATAATTTGAAAAGGTTATGACACGTGCAGCACGATTTTGTATTTTTGTAATTTTTGAGAAAGACTCTTAGAGCAGGATCCCCACACCGAGCTGCAGCAATCAAAATGAGGTTGGACCAACGAATTGTAGATGGCAAGTAGAGTCTTATATGGAACCGTATGCCTAATACGTTTAATGGCACTTATGCCAGAAGCAATCTTTTTGGACAGCTTGTTAACATGACACTCCCACGTAAGATTTCCGTCAATATGTACTCCTAAGGATTTTACAGTCGAGACTTGCTTTATCGGAAACTGGTTAATTGATGCAGTGGGTTTCACTGTAGAATTTAATAACCTTTGCCTAGAACCAATCAGTAGGAATTCTGTCTTTGTCATATTTAACGTGAGTTTGTGGAAACTAAAACAACTGCTAGCTTGATTAACAAATTCATCGAAAGAGGTGCCCACATCTTCTATATCCCTGGACAGTTCAGGACCGATTTCTGCGAAAAATTTGTACTGAAAATAGTTTTCTTGAATGTCTGTACTTACTGGGACAGGCTCCGTCCTCTAGGATACAATAAGCTAATCTTTCCTACCAGAAAGTACATGCCATGCAGGCTGCTTCTTAGATCTTTGGAAGATCATTTGGGTGCAAGCGTAACCTTGTCTACGCTTGCGGCAGTTGTTCATGATTAGCTTCATGGCCTAGGCCATTACGGACATCTCCAGCTGAGGACAGAATGATGATTACGGACCAAATGAGCAATGAGGACGATGACCGATGAGCAATGAGGACGGACTGATCCCCTTGAATGACTGCTCTAACACGTAAAGGCTCTTCCTTTTGGGATAAGGACGTAACGTCTGACAACCCACCCTTCGCACAAGATCATTTAACTCCAAGGCTCCTGTTACGAGAGTCATAGTAACTCCACCCGTTTACCCGTGCTTGGTTGAATTTCTTCACTTTGACATTCAAAGCACTGGGCAGAAATCATATTGCATCAACATCGTTTCTGGCTATCGCAATGCATAGTTTTAATTCTCTAGTCACTGCCAGTTCCAATTTCCGTTGTTCATCGCCTCTTGATTTGACCTGGCAGCAATAGCTCGGTCAGTCTACAGGCAGTACTTTCCCAGTTCGGCTTTGGTCTCCCGCTCGGCTGCCCCACGAGGGGCTCGCAGGGGTCAGCTGCAGCCAGTCCTGGCAGGCTCCACCCGCTTCAAGTCTCTGCCTGACAGACCCAACACTTAGAGCCAATCCTTTTCCCGAAGTTATTGATCTATTTTGCCGACTTCCCTTACCTGAATTGTTCTATCAACCAGAGGCTCCTTGCCTTGGAGACCTGCTGCTGTTATGAGTACGAGCAGACATGAAAATCATTGTCTCCCCCAGAATATCAAGGACGAGTGAACTCGTCGAAGGGCTTTTGTGGCTGTCTTCTTATTCTGGGTCGTTCTCGCTAAAATGTGCCATTTGGAAAGGACAGTAAACTGAAGTTTTTCAATCATGCCCTTATCATGCCATTAAACTACCTTGTTTTTTCTTTACCGTTGTGTGTTTTGCCTGGGGATTTCTCTAAGACTTGGCCAAGTAGATGGTCAGTTCAATTCCGTTTAATGAAAATGGAAACCAATAAAATGTTCCACTTGATAAGCAAAGAAAAAAGATTAATGTGGCAGTTTTGAAGAATTTGGTTGCTTATTCTGTTATCCTCTAGTCAGTAAATTCATGACATGTTCATGCTTGAGTAAAAAAATATGATAGTAAAAAATAAAATAAAAATCCCAAATATTAGTATTAAAGTATCAGACGTGGAATGGGAAACAACCGGACGAAACGTCCGGCCTCAAATGAAAATCCTGCGTTGAGAACGCAACAGACACCACAAGAAGTGTGGTGCTTTACCAGGCATCGAACCCTATCTCCAAACAATTCCGGGGCTTCTGCCGGTGTCTCTGGGTTCAGTTGTGTTGGCGCACCTGCCACCAGGTGGCAATATCCGTGTTCCAGTTCAGGAATGTTAACATGATTTGCTTTCGATAGGCGGCCCAACATCGGGTGCTTTGACATGGAATTACTCTATTTCTTAGGATCGACTAACTCGTGTCCAACTGCTGTTCACATGGAACCTTTCTTCACTTCGGTCTTCAAAGTTCTCATTTAAATATTTGCTACTACCAGCAAGATCAGCTCTGGCAAACGTTTCACCCGGGCTCGTACCAAGGGCTGTGTCACCACTGCCGCACCCTCCTACCTTGAGAGCCAAGTGTAGGTGCAATGCTTGAGCGCCATCCATTTTCAGGACTAGTTGCTTTGGCAGGTGAGTTGTTACACACTCCTTAGCGGATTCCGATTTCCATGGCCACTGTCCTGCTGTCTATAGCAACCAACA
>OX393561.1:36578927-36663927 GCA_947652115.1 Blastomussa wellsi
ACTTGCCACAAAGCGTTATAGGTAAGACCAGCCCCGTTGGTTCGTCGATTTTGGCTGGCCTCTTGGATGTCTCGACTTCTGGCTGGGAAAAACAAACACTCCATGTCTCAACCACCTCTTTAAATTTGTTGGCCTCCGTAGTTAAGGCTTTTAAGGTGGAGAGATGTCTTTCTATTGCGACTTCATTGTTTAGCACAATAATTGAATTGGTTCTGCTTGATGCTAGCTTCAACTGTTCAAGCTTGATTTCCAAAGCTTCCATGGTATTGCTCATTTGAGCTGTCGGAGGTGCCAGGTGTGGGAGTTGGCCTCCAGAAGTTACGATTTCCTATCAAACTCAAAAGGCAAACAAATCATGGCTAAATAATACTCGCAGGTCCACAGGCAGATTTATTGGCTCCAAGACTCCACAAACTCAACTGGATACTGTACTACTCTCAACAGGTAAGCAAGGTCAACACACACTCTTAACTCAAATCACTTCTCAAAGCACTTCTCTTATACTATATGTTAAATGAATTTCTGGTCTCTGACAAATTTCTTTCTCTGCTGTTTTAACAAAATCACTTTGATAAACGAGGAAAAGAAACGCATACATAGATGCGTATGCATAAATGCATAAATGAAGAAAGTAATCGAGCTCTGCGATAGGTCTTTTGAACAGTTTATGGCTTAGACAAAACAAAGTCACAAAATCGCTTTGGTGGCCGTCGCTGGCGCTCTGATCGTCTTAGCACCGGCTTGGGCGGAGACACTACTGCAGCCGTAGGAACTTCCTGGCTTCTCAGAGACTAACTTTCCCGACTCGACGCAGGTGGATTTACTTCTTCAGGAACACTGGTCTGCGACTCATGCGACTGCACAAAAGAGGGAGTAGGTGTCTCTGCAGGCATGTCATCTGATAATGGCGGTGATCTCTCATTTGTCAAACGAAGGTGAACACGGTCATAAGACCTCTCGTCCAGTCGCTTTCGTACAATTCCTTTCTCGTTCAAGCTTGTTCCGGCACTGCTCGTTGTCTGGAACTGCCTGTGGCTCAAGCAAGTTAGCTTTCATTGGCAGGAGACTCCTAGCCCTTCTGTTGAAAAGACGCTGCGCTGGACTAACTTGGATACCGGCAGACGGAGTGTCACGATGATTGAGCAAAGCTAGAAAAGCATCCGATCCACTTGATTTGCACTTCTTGAGAATCTTCTTAGCTTCCTTTACTGCACTTTCTGCACCGTTTCCCTGACTGTGATGTGGACTGCACGTGATATTCGTCTGCTTCAGTTTCTCGCTGAATCTGCAGAACCCTTCCTTCCGATATGGGCAGATACTTCATCATGTTAATTGTCTTGAACTCGTTCTCATCTTGCTCACCAGCAGGGAGAAAAGCTCTTGAAAGGGCATCGGCCAAAAACATCTTGCTTCCCTTCTCATACCTTACTTTCAGGTCGTACTTCTGAAGACGAATTATCATACCTTGCAAACGCTTGGGGGCATGGAACAAGGGTTTCTTGAAAATTGCTTCCAGCGGCTTATGATCGCTGAAAACAATAGTTTTGTTGCCAAACGTGTAGTCATTAAACTTCTCCACGGCAAAGACAATCGCAAGCATTTCTTTTTGGGATGTCCGCCTTGCATCAGGGCTGCGCCAAGGCCAGCTTGACTGCTGTCACACTGCACCTCTAATGGCTCATCAGGCTTGTAGTAGGCTAGCACAGGAGCAGATGTGATGAGGCTCTTGACCTCACTCCAAGACTGTTCTTGCGCATCCGACCAACACCATTCTACATCATTGTGCGCAAGGTCACGAAGCGGCTTCATTACGTCAGACAGGTTTGGCAGGAATGGACTGAGGTAATTGACCATACCATTTAAACGGGACACATCCTCAGGCTTTTCTGGTTGCGGCATTTCAATGATCGCCTTGACTTTCTGTGGATCTGGCTTCAGACCGTCCACTGTCAGAACATGCCCATGAAAAGGGACCTCCTTACACTTGTATTCCAGTTTCGCGCTGTTGAGCTTAATGCTCTTCTGCTGACACTTCTCCACGAAACCCTCCAGGCAACTTAACTATCATGATCAGCATCATCCTTCCCATAAATGAGCACGTTGTCGGCAATGCAGTTCACACCAGGCAGGCCTAGCAACTCTTGATTCAAATGCTTTTGAAATATTTCGCTCAACACACACAGTCCAAACGGCAAACGAAGCCAGCGGTATTGCCTATATGGAGTTGCAAAAGTTGTCAACAGACTAGACTCATTATCCAGCTCCAATTGCCAGAAAGCAGATGCGAGATCAACCTTAGCAAACACACGAGCCTGTGCTAAGTCGGGCAACACATCATCGATTACTGGGATCTGGTATCTTTCTCTCTTGAGGGCTGCATTGAGCGGCTTTGGATCAATACAGACGTGCAAATCACCAGACTTTTTCACAGCAACAACAAACTGACTGACCCATTCAGTCGGCTGATCAACGGGAGCAATAACACTTAGATCCTGCAATCTTTTGAGCTCCGTCTTGAATTTTTCCTTAACAGAGACAGGCACTTTCCTGGCTGGCAGAATGACTGGCTGACAAGCCGGATCAATTTGCAGATGAACCTTTCCAGGTAGCTTGCCAAGGCCCTCATCAAATACATCCACGTATTTGTTAATCAGATCATCATGCAAATTCTCCACAATGCTCACAAAGTTCTCCTTGTGCACGGTCAACAGACCCATTTTCTCAGTGGTGTTTAAACCCAGGAGAGGAGTTAGATTCTCTTTGACGACTAAGAATCTCACCTTGTACTTCGTATTGTTCTGTGGATTAACAACTGGCAAAGCACACGTCCCAACAGGCTTGACCTTATTGCCATTCCACATAACAAGGGACTGGGAACTTTTTTACCTTTTTTACCTTTTTTACCTGCTACCATTCTCCTCCATTACTCCTGTTCCTCTTCAGGCTACTCTTTGTTGTCTTCACTACTGCGTCTTCATTACTTTCACCTTCCTCTGTGTCAAATATATCTGGTGAGCGTCCATTGTCTCACCAACCTTCACCCAAGACACCATGCGTCTAATGAATTCAGTCTATTGCAGTGTTTATTGGCCTACATCAAACAACCTCTCTGATACTACAATATCAGCATGGGTATCCTTTGTGCAACAAAGGTGGCTAAATATGCATTTCCTGTCATCACTGGCAGGGTGAAAATCCAAGACCCTGTACCCCAACAGTTGTTCTGCCAAATTTTGATAGACTTTTTATGTCTGACCAGTAACTTGAAAATGCTTGCAGCAGTAAATTCTTCATGACAAGTTGATCTCTTGATTGTTGATGGCCACAATGTAATGCATGTTCCTGGAGATATGTTTGACATATTTACTGGTTGGGAATATCTCCTGGCACAGGTGCAATCATTCATATTTTGATGATAGAATGCTTGGTGAACAAATCCGGTAACTCTATCATTTCTTCCTTCTGTAATCAGATCATCTGACACAAGTAATCCATCTTTCGGAAACCACTTTTGAAAATGGGAGATTGTAGGAATCTCTTCGTGAAAAGGCATCCCTTGCTTTTTCATGTCCACAAAACCATCTTCTCAGGTCCCGTAACAATAACTCTTCTACGTGATCCAAAGTTAGTGACACGGTAAAACAGGTTTTGCTGCCACCAGCGGGACCCACAACTAAAATATTGGATGGTGTCTTGGACCGAAACACTTCTCTCGCTTCCATTCCACTAAGGAGCTCGTGTTGCTTCTCAGTGGGAAATGCATCCTCCTTTGTTTTTTCAAGTTGCCTTCGACAGTTGTGATTCTCGTGATGGCTTCAACTGTCTGCAAGAGTGAAATGTCTTTGACAACATCAACACCAAATGGACATGCTTCAATCATTGACTCCTTGCTCTTTTGACTCAAAGAATTAAATCAATTCAAACACTATTCTTGCACTTAGCTGGTTGCTGTAAGTGATGCAGTGGTGACTTATAAAGGTGGTGGTGGAGGCGGTGGTGGCGACGGCGGTGGTGGGGGAGGCGGTGGCAGTGGTGGTGGTGGGAGCGGTGGCAGTGGCAGTTTTAATAGGTGGTGGTGGCAGCAGTGGTGATGGCAGTTGTGGCTTGGGTGGCGGTGGTGGTGGCAGTGGTGGTTTGAGTGCTGGCAGTTGTGGTGGTGGTGGTTTAGTGGTAGTAGTTGTGATGGTGGGGTGCAGTTGTGGGAAAAACTGGATGAGTTAACCACTTGGCATTTGAAACCTGTGCATACCTAGTTATCATCCATCAGGTGCACCAAAAGAGACTCAACCAGTTTTTCCCATCACTGCCACAACTAGAACCACCTGCACCTCCAAACCACCACGACTACAACTGCCACCCTTATTAAGTCACCACGTGCATCTAGCTGAGTAGCCACTAGCTGAGTAGAAGAACAGCATTTAAATTGATTTAATTCATTTTGAGTCAAAGAGCAAGAAGTCAATGATCGAAGCATGCCGCTTTGGTGTCAGTTTTGTCAAAGACATTTCGCTCATGCAGATGGAAGAATCCATCACGAGAACCAGAGCTGTCAAAGGCAACTTGAAAAAACAAAGGAGGCCGTATTTTCTACCCAACTTTGTAGTGGAATGGAAGTGGTAGAAGCATTTTAATTCATGATGCCCTCCAGTATTTTAGTTGTGGGTCCTCCTGGAACTAACAGGACCTGTTTCATTGAGTCACTATTTTTGGAGCACTTAGAAGGGTTGTTTTGAACTCAACTGGAACAAATCCATTATTGGTTGCAGGGCCTGGAAAGATAGTTTTGCCGACTCGAAAAAGTAAGGTACATGCGTTTTCATGAAGGGATTCCTACAATATCCCATTTTTAAGTGGTTTCCAAAAGGTGGAGCACCCATGTTAGCCAACCTGATGACAGAAGGAAGCAACTGAAATGAGTTTCACCAAGCATTGTTATCATCAAAATATCACTGTGATGTAACTGTGCCAGGGCATGTTCTAACCTGGTAAATATGTCAAACATATCTCCAGGATTGTGCATTACATTGCGGCTCTCAAGAAGCCAAGAGATCAACTAGCTGTGAAGAATTTACTGCTTCAAGCATTTTCAAGGTTTCTGGTCCTACATAATGACCTCCAGCACAATGTAAAATTGTTTTTTTAATACAGTTTTAGGAATTTTATGAACGTACCTGTAAACTTTTACAATAGTTGCTGACATTTTGAATTCTCATACAATGGTACAGAAGTTCATTTGAACCATCTGTAGTGAAAGTCGTAGAGTAAAGACATCTGACGCTTGTGTGTAGTCATGGTGTGAAGCCTGAAACCTACCTGGTCGTCTCTGCCAAAATTAACAATGTTCTGACCATTGTTATACTGAAGTTTATCAAGCAAGGCATATAAAGCAGAACTCCAGTGCTGATCTGGGTTGTATTTCTGGTTAATTCCCTTTTGTGCTTGTCTCTGTGTAACATTTGCAATCGACCGATTGTACTTCTGCTCCAAGTGTTCTTTGATCTTTTTGAAAGTCGCCTTTTGCTGTAACGTCCTGTTTCCATCAAAAGTAAGAACACCTGTCTGCTGCCAAGCATCTGTCCCTGCCCCACACGACTTGACATAATTCTCTATTTCCTGTCCAATACCTGTACATTCCTGAAGCAGTTGTGAGACATGTTTGCTATGATGTCGCTTTTGAAACAGTCTCTCTGCTATTCTACGACTTGCTTAACGAATCCCTTTACGCTTCAAAGCTGCCCTCTTCTTCTGCAGAAGAGCTTTCCCTCTTTCCCTGATAAGGTCTACACCCTGCAACATCTCATTTTCACTGGAATCAGACTGTGAGACGACTTCATCAGAATTCTGGCTTCCACTGCCCTGCAGTCTTTGACTTACAATGTACGCCTGCCGCGATTGCTCAGTGATGTGCTCATCTTCAATACTAAGGCCCAGGAATGACAATTGACCTGCAAAGTCTAAGAAGAGTTCCATGTTTCAGAGAACCATGACAAATTCAAACCAGTTTAGTTCACATTTTCGAAGGATCTCTAACAGCTGATGCAAATTCATGTAAAACACCCTCAGTGTCTGTTGCATGTTTGTAAGTTTCATCACTGTTCAAGCAATCTGAAAGCTGGAACTGATGAGGCAACGTACTGTTCTCTTCAACAGAAAACCCATCACCACTTTACTGAGTACCATCCATCTTACTACCTGTCTCATTAGAATTGTCTTTGTCGGCAGTGACACTTTTGTGAGCAGCAGGAAGTGTGTCATCACACTCAAAAATCAGTCTCGCTTTCTGATTCACTCTCTTCATCTTTGGTGTCGTTAATTCCAATGACCATAGTGGTGCTTTGTCCTTCAACTGGGCAACCTCAAGAACGCGTTCTGTAATAGCTTGTGCTTCTTCCGCTGCATCCATTACCATCTGTGATCTTAAACATTTTTGTTGACTTCCAATTGCAATTGCTGCAAATGGTGTTTGCAAAAGTTTTTTGTCATGCATATTTAGGCATATACACCTTGCTAGGGCTTGACAAATAAAAGGCCTCCTTCAAGTTCATCAGACTCTCACTGGCTTAGAAACCGGTATAACCTAGGTCGCCAGAGAAAGTGGTGAAAGAGAATTTTATCTAGCAGTGCTATGAACTATGCAGAGTTCACTGCCATCGTGACGGTCAGCATTGCACTCGCAGTACCCAGAGGACCAAAAAATCCCCCCACCAACATCTGAAATTAACGATTTGAAAAAAAAGGACTAAAAAACCACAGCAAACCATGGCAAGGATCGCTATCATGAAGGCAGCTCATGGGATTTAGAGCTTTTGCCATATTGCATTCCATGGAAAAGTGACACCAATGCTCCGCTTTAATCTTTAATCTTTAATCATGGTACTCCTACAAACAGTAATGACTATACTAGGAGGAAAAGTTACATAAAACATAGGATAAAATAACATAATAAATAAGGTAATAAAAACTTAGATAAAAACAAGGCAATATAAATAAGTAATATAAAATTTGTATGAACTAATCCGACCTAATAAATGAGAGAGCATTTGATTTAAATGTGTCTAAGTCATCAATATTTGCGAAGCTCAGAGGTTTTTTGTTCCACAAAGCAATTGTCCTTGGATAAAAAGAATATTAAAAAAATATCGTTATTCACTTTCACTTGTTTGAAAGGACAGCAGTTCGGAGCTCTTGATGGTCTGTCATTCAGTATGACATCAGGTGGAAGTGATGTGCCGACATGGCCCATATAGATTTTATAAAACATGGTGTCTTGTGAAAGAAGTCTTCAGTGATGGAGCAAATCCCATCCAAGACTTTGTGCCATTGGTGTAACATGGCTATAACGCGAATAGTCCTTAAAGACATATCGAGCGGCTCTTCGTTGGAGAGATTCAATTTTGTGTATGTTCTGTTGCCTGAATGGATTCCATACACAGGACGCATATTCGAGTTTAGGCCGTACAAGAGTACGGTATGCGGTGTCTTTAACTTTATGACTACAACCACCCAGTACTCGGCGCAAAAGACCCAAAGTTGAGTTACCATTTTTGCAAATGTTGTTTACATGTTCATTCCAACTTGAGTTACCTGATATCTTAACACCAAGGTACTTTGTTGAGTTAACTTTGGATATAGGTAAGCCATTTAAAGTGTATTGAAACAGGATTGGAGACTTTTTACTTGTTATTCCCAAATGGTAACATTTTTCAACGTTGAAGTTAAGTTGCCAGCTTTTTGACCATGAAGATAATTGGTCCAGGTCATTTTGTAAAGCTAAGCAGTCCTGAGAACTTCGAATTTCACTACATAAAATACAGTCGTCAGCAAAGAGACGCAAATTAGCATTAATTCAAAGGCGACAGGCCACAATCTCAATGTTGGCTCCTGTAAAACATAGGCATGCAATGCGTGCGAGAGTTATATTTTTTAGTTTTGATATGGATGTATTGGGTATTTTTTTTGGTCAGCAATATTTGAGCGCGAATGATGGGTATGAGAGTATCTTTATCCCTGCACTCTACCGGAACAAGGAAGCAGGCCTTGGTTTCACGGCAAATGCCGCCAAAGACCCACTGTCCTTCGATGTAGCGACCGCGGTGATACTTAATTTTGCCAAACTTGGACTCGTCGATCTCAACAGTTGTATCTGGTCCGCCTATTTGCCCCGCATGATGGTTTATGATTCTGTCGGCACAAACCTCTCGGCAATAGTTATACCAGTCTATCACCGTTTCTGTTGACGTTACTTCATCATCCAGTGATGAGAGTATCTTTATCCCTGCGCTCTACCGGAACAAGGAAGCAGGCCTTGGTTTCACGGCAAATGCCGCCAAAGACCCACTGTCCTTCGATGTAGCGACCGCGGTGATACTTAATTTTGCCAAACTTGGACTCGTCGATCTCAACAGTTGTACCTGGTCCGCCTATTTGCCCCGCATGATGGTTTATGATTCTGTCGGCACAAACCTCTCGGCAATAGTTATACCAGTCTATCACCGTTTCTGTTGACGTTACTTCATCATCCACTGAGGTTTCGTGCACTGCTTGAGTTGTAGAAAACCTGTGTGCCCAAGCGTAAGTTAGGGCTAATATTTTTTCAATGGACAGCTTGCTTCCAGAAAACCATGAGTTCTGGCGCATTGATGCCATTCCATTGCAGTTTCTCTTCGAGCATCGCCACTCAAACCCATCTCCCGATGAAGCTCGTCGTGTCCACGAAAGAGTATTGCTACAGCCTTCTCATGGACACTTTACTGACGACGCGAGCAGGTTGTGTTCTTTGCACCACTGTATGCACCGGTCGTGATCTGAGATTATGGAGAACAGCTTAAACAGATTTAGAGATGACAGCGACATAACAGGACACAGGAAACGACGAAAAATTGAAAAACGGACAAAACAAAACAGAAACAGAAAATAAGTTTGATAAATGAATCGAATGAAAATATTCTCGTTGTTTGTGGTGATTTCTAGCAAATAATCGAGAGGGTGAGAGATGCAAACACTAATTTTAATTTGCCAAGGGAGCTAATGGAAATGAAATATTCTGCATGCTTTCATGCAGGGATAAAGAATTATCAAATAAGAGATTAAAGGATTGTAATGCAAATTTCTCTTTGTCTACAAAAGTAACGAAGAAATATAATTTAATTTTAAACCACCAGTTTCCAACTCAACCTCGTGGTATAGTGGTACAGATGATGGACTGGTAATCCAACAACGGTATTGACTGTAGGTGAAGGCCGAGGGTTCGAGACTTGCTGGGGTTAAAAAAAAGAAAAAAGAAGAAATATTCGAAGGGAATCTGGACAGAGAAATTGGGAGTAGAAGAGAGGGAAATAAGAAGAAAAAGGGAGAAAGGGGAAGAGAAAGAGAGAGGAGAGAAAACCATTTTTATTCAAACTGTAAGTATCTATTAACGATGTATGTATTCAAATCCTTAGGGCATATCTATTGTTTAAAAAGACAATAAAGCGCATGCATAATTAAGGATTCTGCATGCATAATAAATGTATGGGGCTGTGCGGAAATTTTTCCAAACTTAATTTTCAAACAAGAAAAAAATCATTTGAGGACGCTGTGATCGGTAACCGCTGTAACAAAGCTATTTCTACCTGAAAATGAAAGACTCAAAGGACAGTGCAGAATGCAACACCAAATGTGATTCTTGACAGTGGTAACACAATACTTTTGTTTATTTGCAAAATGATACTTTTTTTTCTTTGAAATGTTGAAACATGATACTTTGTTTTCTGCATCGCTGATTTTCAACACAAAGTGTCATATTTTGTGATTTATTAAACTTGCATCAAAGTATTTTATTGAAAGACAATAAACGGATCAAATGGAAAAAATATATCTTTCCAAAGGGTTTTTAAAACATAGTACAGTTAGTACATTGTTCTCTGGTTGTTACGAAATTTGTGCCGAAAATCCTGGTGAAAGATTTTGCATATTTAATTACGCTTTTATGAACGGTTCATGAAATATTTACCAGAGCTGGTACGTCTGCAATGAAAGCTGTTTCTCCGGAATTTCTGTACCCTGCATTCTTGAGTGTGTGGCCTCCCTACCTTCAAATTCTTAAATGGCCCCAAAATTTAACCTTGTGGGACCCCAGATAAAACGGGCTTAGGAGAAGATTGAGTGCAATTTATGGAGACAAGTTGAGAGTGATTTGACAAGAACGCGTTGATCCATAACAGCATATTTCCTCTGATTCCGTAATAGTCCAATTTCAGTAATAGTCTTTGATGGGGTACCGAGTCAAAGGCTTTTGGGAAGTCAAGCAAGATAGCATCAGTCTGACTGCGTACATTAATAGATTTAGCCCAGTCGTGTATGGTTGTTATCAATTGGGTGTCACAAGAGAAACGCTGTTGAAAGCCATGTTGCTGGTCGATTATGATGTTGTTTTTAGCCAGGTGTTTAGCCATATGACTGAGCACCACATGCTCCATTACTTTACAGCATATGGAGGTTAATGAAATTGACCGGTAGTTTGAAGGGAGAGATTTATTGTATTTCTTGAAAACAGCAGTTATAAGGGCCTTGGACCAATCTGAGGGAACCGTATTGAGATTTAAAGATTGCTATTATAAGCTGGAGGAATTAACATTCATCATCAGTAATGATAATAATGTTGGGAAAACAGAAGAAAAAGGAAATTAAGTAATTAAAACTATGACTTTAAGTTTTAAGTAACTACGTGTCCATCAGTGATTGGCTTGTCAGGTTCTCTCTTATCGAAAAAAGACGATAAATCGTCCATAAGACGATAAATTACTTCCTTAGCGTTCCCTTCTGTTGTATCAGTTGACTCTGGGATGTTTAAAGAAACTTAGATTTTTGCGTCGACTGTAAACATCTTGATAGAGGATGCAGTTATTTAGAGATTTGATTTCTGCTTCAGTTTCGTTCACTCTGGATTATACTTGCTCTATCTCACTGTTTAAAAATGTTAAGCTCTTGTCCATAGTCCCGGTGACCTTCTCAAAATCATCAGTTTTGGAGCTAGGTTTGGCAGCTTCTCCTTTAATACCATTTATGGAGGATTCCAGATTGTTGACATGTTGCAGGACTCCTTCGACCATACTCTCTAGGCTGTTTAATTTTTGTAAAATAAACTGTAACTTCGAAGCAAGATCTTCCGTAATGTCTAGCACCATGTTTATTTTGTTGTCAGCTTCAGACAAGGATTTGCAAATTCTCTTTCCTTTCAGAGCCCCACTTTCTGAGCTACTACTACTTCCTCCAGTTTTCTGCTTAAAAACACCAAAAAAACCCTCACCATACAAAGAAATAGTTGCACCAAAAATTAACGAATAAATCGGGAGCAGTTTCATGCACATCTTCACCAAGCCATGTCAGACCCAGACCCCAAAATTCAAATTGAGTAACAATAAAAATAGAAAGCACAAAACATGATATTTTTTCAACACTTTTTTTATTGATTGACATTTAATACTTTCAATTAAGTGCAGAATTGTTCTATTGACCAATCAATCATTTTCTTTTCAAAGGGCTAATTTTTGTCTTACAGCAACATATTGGTTCATGTCTAAGTCCTGTGATCTTTTCTCTTCCAGATTCATGTCCACATGCCCTTGGTCCTGTGTGACATTGTGTCCCAGTCTCTCCTCGCAATTTTTGATTGATCCGTTCCCTGTTGTTTTGACAGCAGTTTCTTTGGTAACTCCTGATGCATTCCCTGTTCTTTTTGTAACATGCTCTTGTGGCCCTGTTGATTTGTTCATGCTTTGTTTCAAGACAGGCTTTTGATCACCTCCACAGATTCTACTGTTTCAATAAATGAAAACTCTTTGACAATATCAACAGCAAAGAGATATGTTTCGAACATTAACTGCATTGGTGGTGGTGGCAGTGGTGCTGGTGGCTGTGGTGGTGGCAGCAGTGGTGGTGGCAGTGGCGGCGGTGGCAGCGGCAGTGGTGATGGTGGTGGTGGCAGCAGTGGTGGTGGCAGTGGCGGCGGTGGCAGCGGCAGTGGTGGTGGTGGTGCTGCTTATTTTCTGCAGCCCTTGCAGATTTTCTGAACCCCTGCAGATTTTTTGCACTCCTACAGAAAATCTGCAGCATCACCACCACTGCAGTCAATGTTTGAAACATGTCTCTTTTGTGTCGATATTGGGTTTTCACTCATGTAGACAGTAGAATCCATAGAGGTATTCTAAGCCCGTCTTGAAACAAAGTGTGAACAAATCAACAGGGTGAAGAGAGCATTTTCTAAAAAGAACAGGGAATGCATCAGGAGTTACCAAAGAGAACACTGTCAAAACAACAGGGTAGTGATCAATAGTCCAGTTTCGAGTTAACCAAGACCGCTGAATAAAACGACTAAAGACGCGTCTATACAGGGTTAGTCTCGACCTGAAGTAAAATATTCGCAAATACCAGTGAGAACAGGAAATATTAACAACTTTGTGCATTGTTTCGTCTTACGCTTCAGTGCTTTTCTGACAGAAATCATGTAAGTTCCATCGACACAGCTCATTTCCTGGTACTCTTCCAGAGTACTGTTCGTTAAGACACCACTTCTGTGCCCATTCTGGGACAAAATGTGTATGAATAGGAAGTTTCTCAAATTGCAGTAATCAATTTGTCCAAGAGATTTAAGATTCTGGTCGTTTTCAATCAACTTGCCAATGGCCTTAACTTGATTCTGTGCAAACTCTGAATTAGCAAACTCTTTAACTTTTTCTGGAGTAATTAGACGTGAAAGATCTTCCTGTTTCTCCCAAAATCTCTCTTTCACCTCTTTCCGCAGACTTTTGCACCACTCTCCACATTTCTTAAAGAGGGCATCTGCACTATTTTGACATTCTGGAGGAAGGTTAATGTCATCCTCTGTCATAGCGAAAGTATAAAACTTACGCAAAGAATGAAGATAACTTATTGTAGTTGCTGCCTTGTGCGAAGCTCTTGACCCTGGATAAAACTTGTCACGAATTAGCTTCTTCTCAAACAAACTTTGAACAGTTTTTGTTCCTGTCATCGATAATACTTTCATCACTTGGCGTACCACTAGCGCAGTTGGCTTCGGATCTTTCTCGCCTCCATCGGGGCTCAGGATCTATTTCTCAAACGCCTTGAATACTCTTTTACTTTGTTGATCAAAATCGTCAATGTGGACCTCTTCAGCATCGATATTGTGGCTTTCCTCATCCAACTCCAAATAGTCGTTTTCACCTCTGCTTGATAGCACTTCTTCAACAATCACTTTGTCTACGGTCAAACATGAACTACCTACATCTAGTGTTCCTGACTCTGCATTCGAATGTCCTTTGGCTGGGGCACTTCCTTTACTCTTCTTTGACAGTTTACGTGTTTCAACAGCTTCGTCATCTGTTGTGTCACTTTCTACCTCAACATACTGCATATCGTGACAGACCCTAAAGTCATAAACAGGTCTGGATATCTTAAGAGCCCTCCAATACTGCTTTGTACCCTTCTGGTAACCATGCTGCTTCTGCAAGTGCTTGGAGAGATATCTTTGCTTGCGTCCGCACTCAATGCAGTATTTTTGCTTTCGCTTTTTGCGCACTTCTTTTGGCTTTGTGGAATTTCGTTGGTCGTGGCGCATGTCATAGTGATTAACAGCATTTCTTGCACGTTCGGGATCCCAGCCATGGACATTTCTTAAATGGCTTAAAAATAGCTTTCAAATGTTGTTTGGCTCATCAAGTATATTATTTAATGATACAAAATAAGGAATAAATGTTTTGCTTACCTTTCTCGTTGTATTTTGTCATTGTTTTCCGTTGTTTTGATTACGTGAGTAGAGAAGACAGGTCTAATTCCTGTACGTCTTCGTAGTCGGAGCTCGCAGTGAAAAGAATCCATCGACCATCAGTCAAACAATCAGTCAGCAGATCACGAACGGTGCATACAGTAGTACTAAGAACAATTATGCGTCCATGCGGACTTCATACAGATCGGCGATATGCTTGATTATGTTTCCAATAGGATCCTCTCCATAGTGCTTACGCCACAACCACTCCTGTAGGTAGCTTTCGAAGATTTGGAGGTTCCTGTATGGGGCATACTTCGTTTTATTCCCCACCATGTATTTTCAATGCGCTGTGTATGCGCACCTGTGTCTGGGTCTACGAAGTTTAGGCTGTGGTTAACTGTGAGATGACTATAGCCGTCGTCATTTAGGCAATCGTAAGCTTTCCACATGTCGCTCATCACGCATGTTCCAGGCAATATTTGAGCGCGAATGATGGGTATGAGAGTATCTTTATCCCTGCGCTCTACCGGAACAAGGAAGCAGGCCTTGGTTTCGCGGCAAATGCCGCCAAAGACCCACCGTCCTTCCTTCACTGTACTTCATTTTGCCAAACTTGGACTCGTCGATCTCAACAGTTGTACCTGCTCCGCCTATTTGCCCTGGATGATGGTTTATGATTCTGTCGGCACAAACCTCTCAGCAATAGTTATACCAGTCTATCACCGTTTCTGTTGACGTTACTTCATCATCCAGTGAGGTTTCATGCACTGCTTGAGTTGTAGAAAACCTGTGCGCCCAAGCGTAAGTTAGGGCTAATATTTTTTCAATGGACAGCTTGCTTCCAGAAAACCATGAGTTCTGGCGCATTGATGCCATTCCATTGCAGTTTCTCTTCGAGCATCGCCACTCAAACCCATCTCCCGATGAAGCTCGTCGTGTCCACGAAAGAGTATTGCTACAGCCTTCTCGTGGACACTTTACTGCACCACTGTATGCACCGGTCGTGATCTGAGATTATGGAGAACAGCTTAAACAGATTTAGAGATGACAGCGACATAACAGGACACAGGAAACGACGAAAAATTGAAAAACGGACGAAACAAATAAACAGAAAATGAGGTTGATAAATGAATCGAAAGAAAAGATGTTCTTGTTTGTGGTGATTTCTAGCAAATAATCGAGAGGGTGAGAAATGCAAACACTTTTTATTTGCCAAGGGAGCCAATGGAAATGAAATATTCTGCATGTTTTCATGCAGGGATAAAGAATTATCAAAAAAGAGAATAAAGGATTGTAATGGAAATTTCTCTTTGTCTACAAAAGTAACGAAGAAACAAAATTTAATTTTCAACCACCAGTTTCCAACTCAACCTCGTGGTGTAGTGGTATAGATGATGGACTGGTAATCCAACAACGGTATTGACAGTAGGTGAAGGCGGAGGGTTCGAGACTTGCTAGGGTTAAAAAAAAAAGAAAAAAAGAAATATTCGAAGGGAATCTGGACAGAGAAATTGGGAGTAGAAGAGATGGAAATAAGAAGAAGAAAAAGGGAGAAAGGGGAAGAGAAAGAGAGAGGAGAGAACCATTTTTATTCAAACTGTAAGTATCAATTAACGATGTATGTATTCAAATCCTTAGGGCATATCTATTGTTTAAAAAGACAATAAAGCGCATGCGTAATTAAGGATTCTGCATGCATAATAAATGTATGGGGCTGTGCAGAAATTTTTCCGAATCATCTAGTTAGTAAACAATTCTTGACAAGTTCTCTCGCTACCTGCTGTGAACGCTTTTGTTTTTACCTGTGATTTTTTTACTTGCTGTTCTTCCTCGCAAGCTTGACGAAAATCCGCGCGGGCTTTTTTCAGCTCAAGTAAGATATTTGGTCCGGTGTATCTGCTGTTCGGATTCATCACTCACTTGTGACTTAAATGTCTCAACTGCAGAAATCAAGAGTTTAAGAGTAAATTGGAAAAATTAAGCATCGTGTGTAACAAAAAAGAGAGTAAACTCGACTGGTCAGGCTGAACGTGTCATAGACATTATACGGTTACTTCAGAAACAAGCACTGAGATGGCATGTTTCACTGTAATATAATTACTGTTGCATATTAATATATAACAGTTAACGTTATAGAAATGAGTAGTCAGGTCTAAAGAAAATTATTATTACCTTTTACAGCCGGAGCAGCGATTCCAACCAACAACATGGCTGACAACATGAAAGCAGCGTCACAATGCACGCTGGGAACCTTCTTCAACTTCCGGTTTCTTTGTCTTCCATTTTTTTTTCCGGTGGAGAAGGCAGTTTTATTATATTGACTGATTTCTACAGTTAATAAAAAAGGATAAAACCAGAGTAACATCGCGACCATTGCTACATGTTTCCTCGGCGAATTTCTTTCGTGTAATTTTCGATTTCACATGCACGTTGAAATCCACTAGGCTGAAATGTTGAGGTGTAGATTACAGATGACGCCCGTCAAAATGTGGTAAACAAGAAAAAGTGGCCAACGAGCTATAGCCGCCGTCCAGTTCATCACTGATGTTCTTACCACATTCTGTGATCCATAACTAAGCAGTCGAATGACAAGATGGAAAAATATTTTTAATAATTTATAGGATAACAAGTACAAAAGGACAAGGACAAAAACAAACGCCACAAAGAGTTGCAAAACTGTTGAGACATTCTTGTAAGAGAAAGAAGACAGTTTTTAAACTAAGCTACATCTTGTGAAGAAAATATCGCATAAAACACAGAGTTGCCAGCCTAACGTTTAAATGTGATCTTGAAATGGTTACAACTTTGATAGGGGTAGGGAGGGGCTAAAATGTGTGAGTCTTCGCTAACACCATTTTCAGCCGAAATAAGGCACTTTGTCTCAACAACTTTGCAAGTCGCTCTAGCTTCATCACACTTGACTTTGACGTTTTTCTCATTTCGGTGTTTCCCCGTCAATTTAGCTGCTTTTTCTGTTTCTTCCTTAGTTTACTCGTCAAGAGCCTCCGCTAAACTTTTTTTTTATTTCCCTCACTTATGCAATCCGTTTGGAAGCTGTCCGCGTCAACTTCCTCATTACGTCAGCCGTGTGCCTACCGTAATTTGTAATCGGTCGTAGGTAACGACCAATTAAAAAGCACATGCAATTTAACATAATGTACATAAAAATATAGTTGCTGTTGAACATAAGATGGAAACCGGACTGAAGGAAAAAAGTCGCTATTGGGAAGAGCAACTTCTCCTTTATATAATAGAAGGAGTGGCGAGAAAGGAAGAAAAAAAAATTATTTTTTAATTTTTTTTCTGGCTCGCAGAGTCAGCTCTCAATAGTCAATAATCAACACCTCTAGCAGTTTCACTATTTTATTAAGTTGTAAGTCAATATTTTTTTATTTACCACCGCGTAGTAACCTTCGTTATCAATGCGCACGCGTATCTACGATTCCCCCCCCAAGTTTAGCGGAAGAAAAAATGGCAAATTTTCAAGCATGCGCATGCAAGTTATCTCGGACCCTCTCTCTCAACCCACAGGAAGGGGGCGCGGAAGAGAGGGTTTAGGGACTGAGCTACCTTGAGAGGGGTAACAAGTTATGTGTTCCCGACATGCAACATTGCAAATTGATTTTGATTTAGCGCGTATTGTACTGGTCTCTCCCAAAGTAACATCAAATATGACTCAAACATCGCTGGAATCAAGCATGCCCTGGAAAAATGACAAATTTCATTTTTTTTGGACACAGAGGCCTCTAAAATGCGATGAAACTTCGGTGGAGAATGTGACCTCATCGCTCATAAATTTAGGTCTCACGGCTTGTCTTTTTGACAAAAACACGACAAAACTCGAGCTACGTTATCGCCTTTGATAAACGTTATCGCCGCTTTAAACCCCTGCCATACCGTCAAAACGTACTTCAAATGTTTCGATGTTTTTAGGGATAGCGTGAATAGGGAGCTTAAGCAAACCACGACGTCAACGAGAACGTCGCTAAACAAATGATTTAATTAGGAGTACAATAGCTCTGCACGTGAGTAATAATTCTTTGTACATTTCTTTGCCGTCCTCTGCAAAACAACAACGTGAAATGACCAATTTCTGAGTACTTTGGAGAACCTGAACCTCGAGGGCTAAATTTTCGTTTTTCTTTTTAAAAATAAACGCCGTCCATATATTTTCTACAAGAACTACGTTTGAAACCGATAGATGCACCAAATGCATCAAGGCAATTGCGAGATTTGTGCTTAAATATAAATTCATTTTTTAGCAGGCGTCGTCCTAGCTGTCGCCATCCTCATTGCTTAAGCTCCCTATTAGGGAGCTTAAGCAAACCACGACGGCAACGTCAACGAGAACGTCGCTAAACAAAAGATTTAATGAGCAGTACAATAGCTCAGCACGTGCGTTATAATTCTATGTACATTTCTTTGCCGTCCTCTGCAAAACAACAACGTGAAATGACCAATTTCTCAGTACTTTGGAGAACGTGAACCTCGACGGCTAAATTTTCGGTTTTCTGTTTGAAAATAAACGCCGTCCTTATATTTTCTACAAGAACTATGTTTGAAAGCGATAGATGCACCGAATACATCAAGACAATTGCGAAATTCGTGCGTAAAATATAAATTCATTTTTAAGCAGGCGTCGTCCTAGCCGTTGCCGTCGTCTTTGCTTAAGCTCCCTATTAAGTGGACTAGGTGACAGGGGTACCTAGAAAAAAAAATTCGAAAAAAAAAATAAACATCAATATGATCAGGTCTAACTCGAAAGCCAGTTAGATATTGCTTATATCCACCACTGACGTGAATTTCACATTAAGCGGTTGAAAGCAGCTTTTCGTATTTCGATTTGACTTTGAAAACACACTTTTTAAATTCTTCGCAAATTTTTTTCTTTGAATGTACCGTTCAATGTAATACAAATCGTAGCGTTTCCAAACACTTCAAAAACCAGAAAATAAAAAGCTGCGTGGAAAGCTATAAGCTGCCGAACTATTAAATGGAATCTAGATAACCCGCAGAATTGGGTAAAATCGGAGATTACCACTTAATTTTAGCCTTTACCACCAGTTTTGAGGACTAAACGACTTTTTTGACAAAGACCCTTTTAAACCATTTCCTGTCAGTTTTGTACACAGTACACTCCTTAGCTTCAAGATTCTTATGATGCCTTTTGACTGGAAAAAAGACACTTTTTAGTACCCGATTTTTAGTACCCGTTTGAAGTTAGGGTCACAAAGTCCGTCCACCATCAGTCTAATGATGAGTATCATTATGATCATTACTGATTATTATGCTGATGAGTATCATTATGATGATTACTGATGATTATGCTGATGAGTATCATGATCATTACTGATTATTATGCTGATGAGTATCATGATCATTACTGATTATTATCATTATGATCATTACTGATTATTATGCTGATGAGTATCATTATGATGATTACTGATGATTATGCTGATGAGTATCATGATCATTACTCATTATTATGCTGATGGTATCATGATCATTACTGATTATGCTGATGAGTACTGATTATGCTGATGGTATCATGATTATTATGCTGATGGTATCATGATCATTACTGATTATGCTGATGGGTATCATGATCATTACTGATTATGCTGATGGGTATCATGATCATTACTGATTATTATACTGACGAGTATCATTATGATCATTACTGATCATTACGCTGATGAGTATCATGATCATTACTGATTATTATGCTGATGAGTATCATGATCATTACTGATTATGCTGATGGGTATCGTGATCATTACTGATTATTATTCTGATGAGTATCGTGATCATTACTGATTATGCTGATGGTATCATGATCATTACTCATTATTATGCTGATGAGTATCATGATCATTACTGATTATTATGTTGATGAGTATCATGATCATTACTCATTATTATGCTGATGAGTATCATGATCATTACTGATTATTATGCTGATGAGTATCATTATGATCATTACTGATTATCATGCTGATGAGTATAATTATCATTACTGATTATTATGCTGATGAGTATCATGATCATTACTGATTATTATGCTGATGAGTATCATTGTGATCATTACTGATTATTATGCTGATGAGTATCAGGATTATGGAACGCCAACACTGTCTTATGTTAATTTGCCTAATTATATGCAGTGGTTATCTTATGATATGCAGTGGCTATGTCATTATATGTGGTGCCTTCGTCATTATATGCAGTGGTTATCACATTATATGTCGTGCGGTTGTCGTTATATGAAGTGAAGTCGTCATTATACGAGGTGCTTTTGTCGTTATATGAAGTGAATTTGTCGTTATGAGGTTCTTTCATCATTGTATAAGGTTCTTTTATCATTATTTGTGGTGCCTTTTTCATTATATGAGGTACTTCTGGCATTATGTGAGATGGTTATTTCATTATGTGGAGTACTTTTGTCATAATGTGAGGTGCTTCTGTCATTATATGAGGCAGTTATCTTATTATGTGCAGTGGTTATGGCAGTATGTGTGGTCCTTTTGTCGTTATATGCGGTGCTTTTGTCGTTATATGCGGTGCTTTTGTCATTATATGCGGTGCTTTTGTCATTATATGAGGTTCATTTGTCATTATATGAGGTTCATTTGTCATTATATGCGGTGCTTTTGTCATTATGAGGTTCATTTGTCGTTATGATGATGAGACAGATTCTGAGGAAAACTGGGTACTAGTTTATTGGCAAACCCGTAATGCAATGCACGCCCATTTTGGCCGCCATTTTGTTTCTATAACTTTCAACTTTGTGAAGCTATGGCCAGTACCATGTCGACAATCTTAAAGCAAATTAATCTTGGAGGTCTTATAAAGAAATTTGAAAGTGAAGAAATTTCTCCAGACCTTGTTTGCAAGTTGTCAGTACACGATATGGAAGCCTTGGGTGTAAACTCTCGCAGTGATATCATGGCTCTTCGAATAGAATGCGCCAAGTTTGGAGAACAACCACCGTGTAAATTTCAGGGAACTTGTGGCGCTCCCGTTTTCTTCATTCCAAAGTTTGTGTTAGATAATTTACTAGAAGAAGAAATTCACAATGAAGGAGATTTCTGCGATACTTGCCGTGTCCGAGAGTACAATTTACCGAAGGATGAGCCAATATGGACTGAGTAAGTTCGAATTTTCTAACATTTCAGACAAGGACCTTGATACAGAAGTCGAGAAAGTAGCCGTAGAATTTCCGTATTGTGGGGAAAACTTTATCAAACAAATACTTTTACAAAAGGGCGTTAAAGTGCAAAGGATGAGAATCAGAGACAGCATACACAGGGTTGACCACGATGCAGTCATTGCCAGAAAGGAAGGAAGATTACATCGACGTGTTTACAATGTGAAGGGACCAAATCACCTCTGGCACATGGACACAAACCATAAGCTTGTACGCTGGTACTTTATTATTGTAGGGGTAATCGATGGATTTAGTCGCTTGCCTGTCGAATTGGAATGCACAAACAACAACAAGGCTGAAACCATACTTCAGTGTTTTCTAAAAAGTGTGGAAATGTACGGACTGCCAAGTAGGGTACGGTCAGATAAAGGAGGAGAGAATGTGTTGGTTGCAGACTACATTATAAGAAAACGGGGTACAAACAGAGGAAGTATGATTACTGGTAAAAGTACACACAATCAGTGCATAGAAAGACTATGGCGTGATGTTTTTGAA
Organism: Blastomussa wellsi; assembly: GCA_947652115.1. Taxonomy (NCBI): domain Eukaryota; kingdom Metazoa; phylum Cnidaria; class Anthozoa; order Scleractinia; family Plerogyridae; genus Blastomussa; species Blastomussa wellsi. The sequence continues at coordinate 36,600,380 of OX393561.1, forward strand.
GGTGTCTTGAGTCTGTATTACCAATTGTTTTATTTCATGGAGGAGAAAGGTATATTAGATCCATTTAACAACCTTCACATTGCTGCTCTCCATCATGTCTACATGCCAAGGATTAATGAAAAGTTGGAGTTGTGGAGAAATGCATGGTCCAGACACCGTATAAGAACAATCAAATCCTCTCCTCTTCGCCTATGGGTTGCTGGCCAGCTACAGAATCCAGTTGGTATTGAGCCTGACAGTGTTGATTTGGAATATTATGGTGTGGAAGGAGTGTTGCATGATGAAGAAGATGGTGACAGCAGACCAATTTTTGAGATGCCAGATATTCTCAGTGATCAATGTTCACAATCCCTAAGAAACCAAGTTCTACCAGGTTGGACCTCTACCAACTATGGAATTGAGGTTTATTTAAAAGCACTAAGCATTATTGAAAATTTCGTTCAGAGCCGTTGATCATTGTGGTAATAGCTGAACAAGTTTAAGACAACAGTTTACTCCTTTCCTGTTTTTTTTTATGCTACAGAAACCCTTACACAGTACAACACAAAAGAGGACACAAAGTGAAAGAGTGATAGCTGTAGCAGAGAATCAGGAATTTGGCTAAGTTCTTTGTAGATCACTGTTGCAGCCAAATTGTATCAATTTTGAGAAGTAGATACCTGTATATGTTTTGCTGGGTCTATACAAAATTGTAAACCTCCACTGGACACTATTGGAAATCGCACTACAGAAATCGAAATTTTTTTTATTTATAACCGTAAAGGCCATGTATAAGCTGCACCCATAGATAAGCCGCACCCCCAATTTAGAAGCTCATATTTTGAAAAAGAAAAATACTTGACAAAGTTTGAATGTCCAGTAAGGTAATTCAAGTTATCCAATGTCACATCAGGCATGGTCCTTGACCTCTGCTACAGTTGGTGCTTAACAAATCTTTCTGTGCTAATATTAGGAATTAGATCAGTTACAACACTCCAAATTTAAGCCCTTACATGTAGATCTGGAGGGGATATAACTTACAAATAAAGGGGTATTATCATAAAAGTCTCAAGATGGCTAATTTGAGGGGGCCTGATTTTACAATGGTTTTAATGTTTGAAAATAAGGAGTTGGGTGGAAAAATGCATGTGTAGCAATAGCCTTTTGGCAAAGTAGAGGTTAGTACATTATGCTACAAGGATATTGGATTACTATGTGAGCCTTCGGTGTTGGCTTCTGTGTTCATTTCTTGTTCAATAGTGACTTGATTGGCTCTGTTAAATGACTGGCAACTACATTATTGTTGTACTTTGTTAAGGTACAACTGTACCTACAAATTTAGCAGCATTAGTGCTTATGTTTCTTGTGAAAAGATCAAACAAGATTCATTTATTATATTTCCATTTTATTTTTTAACTTGTTTTCATAAAAAATAAAAAAAACATCTCATCTGAAGACAGCAAATAACTTTATAACAAGACCTTTTTAAAATATCCAAAGAGAATGGGGAAAATCTTATCTTTGAAAAAAAATGTAATGTTTCAACAAGCAAGCATCTTTCCATGACAATAATAATATTTCAACCGTAGACAGGGATTGCTCATGGTTTTAAATAACTCCAAAATATGCATTACAAAATGCAAGATCAAATGCATTGAACAACTCTTTTTCACCGAGAAGTGGTGTGGACACAGAACCACGTACAAGCATCAAAGCATTGATACATGTGTTAGCTGATGGGAAAAATAATGTGTTCTCGCAAAAATCTATTGAAGGGTGCATCTTGAAGCCCAAGACTGGCTCTTCGTCTGTGCCAGTTGTAAACCGCAGTACATGACCCAGGGTCACTCCTTGTCGTCTCCCACCTGCAATGTATACAGGAATGTTGTTAGTTGGTTTAAACATGCATAATGCACAATAATTTTGCCACTTGCTCACTGAGGTACAAATAAATGGACATACAGTGTAAATAACTTGCATACTTAATTTACATACATGTAAACTTACATATTTACAGAAGATGTTCACTTGACAGCACTTGACTAAGATCAAGTTTAAGAGTGATTCATTGATTTCATGTACTAAGACAACTAAATAATGTAACCTATACCAGAAAAAGATGTCAAGGAAAGTATAATTCTGGGATTAAAGGATCATAAATTTTCCTCCATCTTTTGAGCTAAGATGAATTGGACTTCCTGTCTAACCAAATTTCAGTTTCAATAACTGATTGACCTTTTGATTGTAATTTTTTTATAGGTTCTTTTCAATTTATTTGAAGCTAATGGTTCATTTAAATTTGATTAGTTATTGCCTCTCGAGTTTATGTTAGAGTTCCCAACTTATCCCACACAAAAGAAAACTTACTTGCAGCTTCCCTCAAATACTTGATGAATGAGGCATACACCTCATTTTCAAATCTCCTGTTGTTCGATCCTTCTGGGGAAAATGTTGGTTTTAACAATGTTGTCAATTTCCTCAATGTGAGTATGCTTGCTGGGCTGGGACGTAATAAATACAGGAATATTGGGAGACGCTTTCCAATCTAAAAAAACAACAACAGCACATAGTCTTGTGTACAAGTCAAGTACAACTATTGTTTTTATTAGTATGAAATCATCATTGGTGGTTTCATTTTTGTACCTGATATATTCCAAGCTTTGATAAACCTCTTCTGAGGTATGCAATACATGGAGAGGGCACTTCACTACAAAATATCTCTTGAAGGATATCTTCCTTTAAAAACCTGGGCATTTTCCCATTCTGTAGGATGCTCATTCCTGTTACAAACATGTGATAAAACAAAGGTTATTTACACTTTATTGCTATCATAGGTTTCCACTTTTACTACAACTTTGTCACTCCATTTACAATCCAATTTGTAAAGTTCTCAAATAGACCACTCGAGCTTTCTTAAAATCATATGATCATTCCAATATCTAGGAAATTATTACCTCAGATTTATATCAGACTAATCGAAATCTGTTAGACTACTATCAGGAATAACTACAAGAAAAGAAATTATCTCTTCCTTCACTTAAAGTGGAACACCTGCAAAACTGATAACTCAATTTGTTTCACACAAGAAGGACTAAGAAGCTGCAGCCAGTAAACTACTACTAACCCATTATGACTCCCATTGTCTCATATTCTTCCTTAAAATCCACCCGCAGATCACAATCAAAATACTTCTCCTTCACTTGGTGCAATATGAGGTCAAAGAATTCCTTCCTTGGGCCACCAAAATCTTGAGCTTCCTATAAAAACAATGCATTTAGTTAAAAGATGTGAAATATATCCCAACATGTTTTCTTGACTCCAAGATCTCCTGACCAACAGAGACTTTACAAAGTGACAGCTCATTTTTTTCATAACATGTAGTAAGCAAAATAAAAGATAATATGACAAAAGGATATTAATTGCACTGTCAGCCCTTATGGAGTTGGGTATTTTATGAACAATTATTTAAAGTGGTACTATGATCAAAATTGCGACTCTCCAATTTAACCCATTTTAGGATATAAACAAGTGCTTAGTATGAGAAGAAAAATACCGCTTACATTTTTTAAATATCTCTTTTCGTTCCAGAGATATTCAAGTTTTAAATATATACAAATTAGCTCAGTAATGATGTCATACACTCAACCAAACTTTGATCAAATATATGAAAGCCAGATATCTCAACCAATGTATATCAGAAATGTTTGATTCTTGGCAGCAAGATTCTAGTAGGTGTGCTCTACAATATACAATTATCAATTATGTGAGTGAGTGTATGAGAGTACCAAGTTTCAATGAGTAATAATAAAAATAATAATATAATAATAATAATAAAAAAAAAAGTTTCAATGGTTTCCGTAGCAAATTGATTGAGATAGCTTCATTTATATATACGAGGTCAAATTGGGTTGAGTAGATGACGTCATCAGTCTCCTGATTTGCATATTTTCCCAATTTTTTAAACTTCAATATCTCTGGAACTAATAAAGATATTTGAAAACGGTAAACAGCATTTTAAATCTCTTCTATATGATACAACCAAAAAATTAAAGGCAAAAATTTGATCATAGTACCACTTTAAAAAAATGCAAATTACAGAAGACATGTATAGACCTTTATCTTAACCACATAGAAAATAGCTCACATGATTTTATAAAAAGGAAATGCAGAAAAGTAAAATTAAATTGTAATAGTTCATGACTTCTCCCTCATGAAAATCTGAGGCATAAAAAGAAATATAGGAAACCCATTATTTATAATTATTGCAATGTTTATGTTGTTATTTGAAATATTTTTTGAGTTTAACTAAATTAATTTTAGATAAATTAAAATTAAATGAGAAAACTTACTTCGCCATACTGAACTTGCAAAGTTAGTCTCGGATTCTTGATTAGGCTAATTTCATCTTTAGCTGTCTTTAGTAGATTGTGCCTGTCGACAAGAATGAAATTAACATCTCCCTCCACGCTCTCAAAAACAGTTGCAAGTTCCAGAGCCCTGCCAGTGACTATTTTGCTCTGCAAACATCGAAGAATCTCAACAGGATTTCCACTGTTTGCATATTCTTTAGCAACTTGCTCCACAATATCCTCAAGGTCAGTGCTGCTCATATCCTGGCTGGTTTCCTCATTGCCTGCACCATCCATGCCACTGGTTTGAGGGGATGTCTGCACATTTATTCCCAGTTGCTGATTGGCTGCTTGATTGTTTTGAGATGAAGGAGTTGCACTGGCTACAGGTGGCCTGTCTTGCTGTGATGGGGTTTGGTGGGCTGTAGATGTTGAAGACGACTCTTGACTGAAAGTGACATTTGTAGGTTGTTGTGCTGCATTATCGTCAATATTCAGCAGGGACTGAGTGGTAGGGTCTACATTCGTGCTGGCTGCGAGTTCTGCAGAATCATCATCACTGTCATCGAAAAGGTTTGCAGTGCAGTTGGAAGAATGTTTCCTTAGCTCGCTCACAAGAATTGCTTTCTGGCACCAACGGCATTTCTCTTTCAACTGAGACCCAGCAGTTTTAGGCTCTAGAGACCTGGTGCTTAGGCTTTTCTGAATAGGCCTCAAATAGATTTTTGCTTGCCCACCCAAAGTGGATTTCAGATCTCGGACAGACCACGAACTTGCGATGACTGTCAGGTCCCTACAATTCGCCAAGCACTGCAACATTTCAAACCCGCCACACCTACGGAGTTGAGGGAAGCCTTCTGGTGTTCCGTTATCATCCTTGGCATCACTTGTCACCTTTTCCAACACGTCTTCCTCTGTGTCATCTACAAAGAGCTTTATTTTTTTATACCCCAGCCCAGCGAGCTGTAGTATCTATGTAAGACAGCCAAAACAGTTGATGTAAGAACCACAGATTATAGTGTAAGATTTACGAGTTCATTTGAAATCCCCCCCCCCCCAAAAAAAAAAATAATAATAATAATAACAATAAAAAACACGGGAATGAATAACACTACATACAAGAATAAAAATAAAAGCTACAATAGGCTAAATGAAACATAATGACAGACTAACTTCCGAGTTGGGATTTCTAATTGGATCTCGATTTAGGATTATAAGTTGGATTTTCGAGTTGGATTTCAAGTAGGATTTGTGAGTTGGATTTTGAGTAGGATTGTATAGTTGGATTTGGTAATGACAGAGAATAAACCAAATTTTTGAAATATATACATGCTGTAAGAATAAACAATGATCTGGTGTTGCCCTAACCAACAAATAAAAGCTAACCACAGGCAAACCGGAGTGGAACTAACTGCAGCGAGCTGGAGGGGAACTAACCGCAGGCAAACCAGAGTGGGGCCAACCGCCAGCAAACAGAAAACACGGCACAAAATCCAACTCGAAAGCGCAACTCAAAAGTCTAACTCGAAACCCTAACTAGGTAAATAGGCAACCTCAAACATAGAAAATATTTCAAGCAAATAATACTGACAAAAACGACTCAAAAACTAAAGAACTTAGTCTTTAAAAATGGCCTCTAAACAGTGCAAAGATAGTAGACAAGGTACTTGAAAACAGGAAGTTGTGTTACAAAAGCTGTCAAAATCTAATACCTGAGTAAGGTTTCGAGTTACAGATTTCATAATAGTGATAGAGAGTCACATCATGCTAGTAACAATGACCAGAACAGTAAATAAATTAAATTAGGGACTTAAAAAATATCCTTAAACAATGGTCACACCTGTTTTTCAGCAGAGGTCGGGGTTTTACTCGCAGAGCGAGACGCCAGGCAAACAAATTGTACAGTCCATGTCCTTCGAGGACAGGAGTTTTTTTGTTTCTTTCCTCGTCCAGAGCTACCTGTAGTGCTTCTCCGACCATTGCCGCTTGGCTGAAATAACAGACTCCTCTCTTGGCTCACAGAATCCCTGTAGCTCAAATCTGATCCTGTTGCAACCGCATTTTCTTCGCCCTCATCCCTCTGCCTTACATACTTAGTGCAAAGATCGCAGAGTCGAACACGGTCGCCAATTGTGTTCACACCAAGTCCAGCCAAGGCGCTATCAGACATAGATAAAACAACCTCTGGGTCCACTCTTTCATCTCTGAATCTGTCTGTAAAGGTGCCCAAGTTTAACTGACTTAAAATAGAATCCATGATGAAGAAAATCGACGAAGATCACAGAGAAAATCGTTCGATCACCGCCTTCAAAAATGGCGCGAAATAAGTAAGCGAGCTTTGCAGTGTGGGTTTCTTAAACTCTTACCCAGATCTCCTCAACCAACCCTAGAGTTCATCACAACATAACGACTACTAAAGCACCGCATATAACAACAAAAGCACCTCATATGATCCCTCATATAATGTTGAACACAAGCGCTGCATGTAATGACAAATGAACCTCATATAATGACAAATGAACCTCATATAATGACAAAAGCACCGCATATAATGACAAAAGCACCGCATATAACGACAAAAGCACCGCATATAACGACAAAAGGACCACACATACTGCCATAACCACTGCACATAATAAGATAACTGCCTCATATAATGACAGAAGCACCTCACATTATGACAAAAGTACTCCACATAATGAAATAACCATCTCACATAATGCCAGAAGTACCTCATATAATGAAAAAGGCACCACAAATAATGATAAAAGAACCTTATACAATGATGAAAGAACCTCATATAACGACAAATTCACTTCATATAACGATAAAAGCACCTCGTATAATGACGACTTCACTTCATATAACGACAACCGCACGACATATAATGTGATAACCACTGCATATAATGACGAAGGCACCACATATAATGACATAGCCACTGCATATCATAAGATAACCACTGCATATAATTAGGCAAATTAACATAAGACAGTGTTGGCGTTCCATAGTTATGCTGATGAGTATCATTATGATCATAACTGATTATTATGTTGATGAGAATCATGATCATTACTAATTATTATGCTGATGAGTATCATGATCATTACTGATTATTATGCTGATGAGTATCATGATCATTACTGATTATTATGCTGATGAGTATCATTATGATCATTACTGATTATTATGCTGATGGGTATCATGATCATTACTGATTATTACGCTGATGAGTATCATGATCATTACTCATTATTATGCTGATGAGTATCATGATCATTACTGATTATTATGCTGATGAGTATCATGATCATTACTGATTATTATGTTGATGAGTATCATGATCATTACTCATTATTATGCTGATGAGTATCATGATCATTACTCATTATTATGCTGATGGGTATCATGATTTTTTTGATTATGCTGATGGTATCATTATGATCATTACTGATTATTATGCTGATGAGTATCATGATCATTACTGATTATTATGTTGATGAGTATCATGATCATTACTCATTATTATGCTGATGAGTATCATGATCATTACTGATTATTATGCTGATGAGTATCATGATCATTACTGATTATTATGTTGATGAGTATCATGATCATTACTCATTATTATGCTGATGAGTATCATGATCATTACTCATTATTATGCTGATGGGTATCATGATCATTACTGATTATGCTGATGGGTATCATGATCATTACTGATTATGCTTATGAGTATCATGATCATTACTGATTGTCACGCTTGAGTATCATGATCATTACTGATTGTTATGCGGATGAGTATCATTATGATCATAACTGATTATTGTGTTGATGAGTATCATGATCATTACTGATTATTATGCTGATGAGTATCATGATCATTACTGATTATTTTGCTGATGAGTATCATGATCATTACTGATTATTATGCTGATGAGTATCATGATCATTACTGATTATTATGCTGATGAGTATCATTATGATCATTACTGATTATTATGCTGATGGGTATCATGATCATTACTGATTATTACGCTGATGAGTATCATGATCATTACTCATTATTATGCTGATGAGTATCATGATCATTACTGATTATTATGCTGATGAGTATCATGATCATTACTGATTATGCTGATGGGTATCATGATCATTACTGATTATGCTTATGAGTAACATGATCATTACTGATTGTTACGCTTATGAGTATCATGATCATTACTGATTGTTATGCGGATGAGTATCATTATGATCATTACTGATTATTATGCTGATGAGTATCATGATCATTACTGATTATTACGCTTATGAGTATCATGATCATTACTGATTGTTATGCTGATGAGTATCATGATCATTACTGATTATTATGCTGATGAGTATCATGATCATTACTGATTATTATGCTGATGAGTATCATGATCATTACTGATTATTACGCTTATGAGTATCATGATCATTACTGATTGTTATGCTGATGAGTATCATTATGATCATAACTGATTATTATGCTGATGAGTATCATGATCATTACTGATTATTACGCTTATGAGTATCATGATCATTACTGATTATTGTGTTGATGAGTATCATGATCATTACTGATTATTATGCTGATGAGTATCATGATCATTACTGATTATTATGCTGATGAGTATCATGATCATTACTGATTATTACGCTTATGAGTATCATGATCATTACTGATTGTTATGCTGATGAGTATCATTATGATCATAACTGATTATTATGTTGATGAGTATCATGATCATTACTGATTATTACGCTTATGAGTATCATGATCATTACTGATTGTTATGCTGATGAGTATCATTATGATCATAACTGATTATTATGCTGATGAGTATCATGATCATTACTGATTATTACGCTTATGAGTATCATTATGATCATAACTGATTATTATGCTGATGAGTATCATGACCATTCCCCAAAATTTTGGTTCCCTACTCCTTAGGCTCATATAACTTTTCTCGAATTGCATCTTACCTTAAAATAACAACTTTGTAAGGCGAAATGCATCCACGACCAGAGCTTTAGTTGGTTGATTGTTTAAACAAAAGCGTATTTTTGGCGGGATAAATAATTTTTGGAAATACTTGTCACAAATCGAGGAACGCTTGAAAAGGGATCACATGTTCCTGTTCTGATCTGAAAGCTACTAAACTTGTCTTTTATCTAGGACAAGTGGCAAAGCAAAGACCCTAGCAAGCGTAAACCAGTCATTAAGTTGAAAGGCGTATTCCTCATCGATTTCAAATGTATCCATTTAAGAGTGCAAGTTGTCTCCGTGGATCCGTCTATCCGTCCATCTTTTTCTTTTTTTTTTTTACTAGAACAAGGGTTGTAATCAGATAATTGGAATCGGTCTATCCGCCATGCCAAAGAGTTTATTAAAATAAAAATGGACGGCATAGTAAAGAAGCCTGCCCGAGATATTTTCTTAAATGGACGGCATCACGGATTTACGGATTTTTACCCTTAGAGCTCTATAATGTTGAAACCGCCAGACGGACATAACATGCAATAGGCTGACAATAAAGTTTTTTTCTCAAATGGACGGACAAACGGATTCACGGATTTCTTAATTTATTCTTAAATAAATATAATAATATATTTATAATAATAATAATAATTATTATTATTATTATTATTATTATTATTATTATTATTATTATTATTATAAATATATTATTATATTTATTTAAGAATAAATTAAGAAATCCGTTAATCCGTTTGTCCGTCCATTTGAGAAAAAAACTTTATTGTCAGCCTATTGCATGTTATGTCCGTCTGGCGGTTTCAACATTATAGAACTCTAAGGGTAAAAATCCGTAAATCCGTGATGCCGTCCATTTGAGAAAATATCTGTAGGATGGAAAACTATTTTCATTATGTAGTCCATCCCAAATAAATTCTAAAACATGGCGGGTTGGCGGAATGACGGATTTCCAACCATTTTACACATGATCAAACAGATTTTCGTCAAAATACAAGCTTGTCTGCAATCGAAAAAGTATACACACTGCAATTTTTCGAACCGAGATCATGACACTGGCCTGTAGTTGCGGTGTTTTGGGACAAGAGAATCTTCAGCCAACTATTTTTGTCACATGCTTAGAATCCGGTTATTACGTAACGCATCTTGTTTAATTGGTAAGATTATTGTACGAGTTCCGTGCTTGTGGGTTTACAGATGGGTATGAAAGGGTTTTTTAAGCGAGAAAATGTCATTGGTAGAGAGAGCATTATTCTCAACCGAGATTGTGAAAATGGTGTTTGCAGTGGTTTTTGCATTTGAATTGGTTACGTAACACCATTGTTTAATTAGTAAGTTCATTGGTCGAGCCCCGTGCTTGTGGGACTGCCCTCGGATAACTATCATAAAACAAATAGGAACTCGTGTATCTGCCTCAGTTTTTGTCACATGCTTAGAATCCGGTTATTACGTAACACATCTTGTTTAATTGGTAAGATTATTGAACGAGTTCCGTGCTTGTGGGTGTACAGATGGGTATGAAAGGGTTTTTTTAGCGATAAAATGTCATTGGTGGAGAGAGCATTATTCTCAACCGAGATTGTGAAAATGGTGTTTGCAGTGGTTTGGGCATTTGAATTGGTTACGTAACACCATTGTTTAATTAGTAAGTTCATTGGTCGAGCCCCGTGCTTGTGGGAATGCCCTCGGATAACTATCATAAAACAAATAGGAACTCGTGTATCTGCCTCAGTTGTGCACAAGAAGCGGAGATGCACAGATCGGCAAGAAACCCTGCTCGACAGCTTAATAGCAAAGCTATCAAAGACGCTGCATCTTGTTTCTTGTCCCCGATAATACGAAATCGTTTGTCCGTGGTGACTGCATCATGTGTGTGGAGAGTTCAAAGAAAAGACCTGAGAGAAGCCTGGAAGCTAGTTTGCAAGAAGAGAGAAGAATGTGATCGAGCCTTGATGACTCTGGAAGGCTTAGAATTTTTTTTCTCTGCAATAGGAGTCAAAGAGCCCCCGACGAAAGAGAAAGAGAAAGAAAAAGAGCAGTCCGAAGAATGCCAGGAAAATGAAAACGATGATGAAAATGAAGACAGCGTAGTTCCAGAAAGCTCGCAAATATCTAAAGCAACTGAAAAAAGCTTTGCAATGGCGGCCGAGAAGAAACGGTTTCCCTCGTTCTCGTTTTGGATGGCATTTACAAGTTCTACGGGAGCTCCTGTTTCAGTGCTTCCAATCAAAAGAGCGCTCCTTTCCTGTGAGCTAGAAATTAATGTACAGTTCCAAACGACGGTAGAGAAATCTATCAAGTCGCTTTTTCCCGTTCTGAAGGATCACAGCTCATCTTACGTGATTGAGCTGGTGGAAGCGTCTTTCCAGGCAACAATTACAGATTTAGCCAGCCAACTATCCTGTGAGAGTCTTTTGTCATCGCCGATAAACTGCTCTACGGAAAAAGTGGTATTCTTTTTCATGAACTCATCGTCAAAACTAAAGAACCAAATCAGTAGTGCGCTGGAGGCAATGAAAAAGGCCGGTCTTCGGGTGGATGCTTTTGATGCTGAGACAAACGAAATGGTGACGACAAACACGCCAGAAAAATGCATAACGAGTGATGCAAAAGTGCTGTTGTTTGGAAAGCTAGAGAGCGCTATGGAAAGCCTGGGGTACAAGCTTTATCGCGGTTCGATGTACAGGAAGGTGAAAGGGTCCAAATACACATACCAGTACAAATGCTGTGTAGCTGATTGGTTAGGCGCCCTGGAGGGAAATGAAAACTTCCGAGAAGATCTCGTCAAGTATGGCGATCAAGTTCGCGAGCGACTGTCAAGACCAGAGAGCCAAACAATTAGACAACTGGTTGTGAACTTTGACTTAATCGAAGTAAAAGACGGCTGGTGCTTCTCTATTAGTCAGCAAACTTTCCTCCTAAATGCAATCGAAGAGAGACAAGTTGGGAATGTTTCCCCTAGAGCCTTTACGGCGTACGACCACTGCAGCGGACCAAGGCCGCGTTACTTTAAGCAAATTTTAGAAAACAGTTTGGAGAAGAACGAGGTGCCGCAATTTTGCGAAGATTTCATGAACCTTCTTAGATACGACCGGAAGACACACAAGCAAAAGGTACTTTAAGTTTAACAATGTACTTTTAGCTACGGAGAGGGTTGTTTTTTATTACTCAAATTGAATAGTTGCCTTACTGGTTTTTCTTTTCCCTCTCTTTCTTCTCAAAAATGCGAGCTTATGTTAGTTATTCGGAACATTGGAGAATAAATAGTGTTTTATGTTATGCTATGTTATCTTATTTATACGTGCGTTACTTCAATCAAACGGAAAATCCAAAACCCAAATCTTACTGAAAACAACCGCTACCAGGTGGAAGTGCCTGCTTGCAAGTGAAGTATGTGGTATTGCTCTTTTTAGGTTCCATGTCTGATCGGAAGCGCCGACAGCGGCAAAACCAGTCTTTTCGCGCCAATCAGAGGAATTGTGCCAACACATCGCATAGGAAAGATCACTAAGCAGCGGCAATTCAACAAAGCAATGATGAGTAAAGATTGCGAAGTGATGTTCCTGGACGAGGCCACTGCTGATCTAATGGACATCGACGACTGGAAGGTAAAATGTTTCCCCTGGTAACTTAACAGAGCCTTTACAAATTGCAAATCGATTGTGATTTGAAACTTTAGAGAAATACTGATCTAACAAAAACACCGTCTCAACTCTCGATACATGCATGCAGTCAACTCAGAACCATATTTTTCTTTGTCTTGTTACATTCATTGAAGGTGATTACTCAAGGAGGGTGGACTGCGAACGATACAAAATACAGATCTGCAAAGGGTTTCGTTAACAAAATTCCCATGCTTATCACCTGTCAGACACCAATGGACTTTGGTGAAGAGAACAATGCCGCCATGGATTCGAGACTAAGAAAGTACAAGTTTAAAACCCTCCCGAGTGTAGACGCAACAGCGATTACGTGGCTGGAGAAACACCCTATGGACTGCATCCACTGGGCGGCCATGCAAATAAGCGATCTAACGAAATCGACCGGCGCGGAGACCACAAAGACCTCAGCTGGAGAGCTGGATAATGAAGAGATTAATGAGCTCTTTCAGTTCAATCCCAACGATGATGTGACAGCTGATCACCCTTCCAGTCCATTGGAACAGGCATCCTACGACAATTCTTACGGCACTGAATCCGAGACAGAGACGGAAACGTTGGGGCATCACCTTGCACTCGCTCGACAAGGCAGTCTGGAATCCCGTCAACTTACGGCACTCATACAAAGAAAAGATGGCGAGCAAGAGAGGTTGCTGAAAGAGTCTGCAGAAAAGGCAATTGAGAGGTATTTTTCCTTTAAGTCCACTAAAACGCACAGTTGCGCCCATTAGCAGTCTTGTGTTTAAAAAGGTAAACAAACCGTTTTCATGGCAACCAAAATTATGGGAAGTTGCACATGTTTCATAAAGGATTGGCATATTTAACACACAAAAAGGAACGAAAAGTAAGAAGCCCATATCGGCTCTTGAGTTAAATTGTGCTATTTTATTCTTATTTCTTCACAGCGTAGAGAGTGTAGTTGGCGAGTTATCAGAGGACGACTGGACACGTATCATGGCCAATCCTTTGACCCTCCCGTCAGATATCAGCGAAAGACAGGAAGAAGTTTTGTTGACGAATCGCATAGAGGAAAAACAGAGACGCGCAAGAGAGCAAAGATTAGCTGTCCAACGGATGTTTGAAGACGAGCGAATTCTGCAACGAGAGAAGGAGATGCGCGAGTTGCAAAAGGTGTTCGTGGAAGAACAAGATCCTCGTGTAGACAAAATGGCCGTAAAGTACCGCATCGAGGTGTTGCAGGATGCGCTGAAGAAACTACACGAAGATTCCGGTACCCTGTGCGACTTTGCTGTGAAAGCAAGACGACTGGCCTGTGTCCAATTGGGTCTTGTCACTCCCGCAGAGGCGCGAGGCGTACAAACAGTGCACGAGGCCCTGCCGATGAATAATTGGCCTGTCCACATCGACGCCTCAAACGAAGGAGTCGACGAGGAGGAAGAAGAACGACGGTTGTTTTTGACGCAAGTGCCCTCTCGCCCAAAACGCGTGCCGGACAGACCCGAACAGCATCAGGCCCTGACTAAGAAACGGAGCAAACGAAAGAGCCAACTCTCCCAGCAAGAAAATTGCCAGGCAAAAATAACCAAGTTCTTTAGCTCGCAACAATGATCGAGTCGCGACGTGATATGAATTATTGTAAATAAAGCTAGATTTGAAAACAGGTGAAACATTTTCTGTCGAAATGTCAGTTTACTTCCGAAAATAAATGTTGAGTTTACAATGGACTTAGTGTATCTGTTAGTCTTAACGTTCACAATTGCAGAGTTCAATTGCTAAACATGATCTTTTCCAATCAAGTCGCAATGTTCCAAGGGCCTCCAGTTCACCGATTGTAGTACACTGAGCTCTTCTCGAAGAATGTCCGCGCGTTCTACGGGCGAAGAGATCGTGTCCATAAAGAGGCAATTTCTATCGCTATCGCGATCCTCCAGTTTCATAGAGATAAAAAGACAGGCCAAGACCAGCTCCCTCAGTGTAGACCCTTTCCTGTTCGACGTTTTATTCAAGTGTCGCAAAAGGAGACTTTCTGCCAACATGGCCGTTTCTCTAGGGTAGTTGCCGTCACAAATTTCCTCAAAAAATTGCCCTGCAAATTTCAGATCGTCTCTAGACAGGGCGGGATGTTTTTCTGTAATCCCGTCCATCTTACTCGTTCAGCGCAGTAGAGAAAGAGGCAAAATGCCCTAGATACTCCGAATATGTAGCGATGAGACATTTCCAAGGATTCACTTGTGGCTGGCAGTCACAGCCAATGGCTGCTAGCTTGGGATATAAATGCTTTATCTTTTAGAATATGATCCAAATTTTCTTGCTGCCCGGCTAAGCAGAGAGTTGGCCGTCCTTCCCTTCTGAAAATGGAAGTCAGAATCTCGTAGAATTGCTTGCCATTGCCCGAAGCCGTATCGCTTTAGTCCAGCTTTTAGATATTTGTCTTCTTCTGGAGAGAACATCAAACTTTTTCTTTTCCCGCCAACTTCTGTCCGCCTAATCGCATGTTCTCGCCTAAGTCTTGGCACGCCTGCTGGACGCTCAGGGCGCGTTTCTGCGATCGTTTCGACCTCGTCTGTTGAAGAAATGTCTCTATTATCCACAGTTTGATCTGGCGACGAGCTTGAATTTTCTGAAAGCCTTGTGCGCACTTCCATCTCTAGTTCTGTTCCCCTTTCGCCATGTAATTTCTCCAAACACTTGTGCGCTTTACTTGCTACCTCGCGCGATCGTTGTTTTTGATAGTGCACCCTTGCTACGACTGAACTATGTTTCTGATCCTCCGAGATCGTGCTTTGTGCGCTGCTGTCGAGTTGCCTACAACTTGCCGTCTCGACAATTTGTCGATAGCGAGTTGGATGAACGTACTTCCCCGTTGCATTGAAGACCAATTTGCTCATAAGTTCTCCGAGCTTGTTGTGTCGCCCACCATTTCTCGTCACTAAAACGTAATCACAGTTTGGATTGAGTAGAGGTCGAATGTAATTGATGAAGCCATCTACCACTTGCATGCTTGTGTCATTGAGAAAAAGAGAATCAAATCCGTATTTTCCCGCTGTTTTGAACAGTTTTTGATCGATAAATCCACCGTTGGTCTTGGCCTTGTTCACCATCTCGACAGTTAAATACTGGTAGGTCATGGGGCGCGAGCCTTTGACTTTGATGAACAAATATACGGCGAGAAATTTAGTGGCAAATGATAGGTCTAGTGGCGAGATTTTGCCCGCATTTTCCTTGCACGATTTCAATACGCTCTCGTAGCAGGGCAAGTAACGCCCCACAACTTCCAAGAGCTCTTCCAGCGTGGCCCAGTGTCCCTTCGCTTCTAAGGCTTCAATATCAAGTTCGCTGGTCCACTGTAGACGCATCATCTTTGAAACGGTTTTGCGCACCTTTTTCAAATACAGTTCTGTGGAAGACAATCCCCTCAACACAGATTCCGAGGCGCCATTCACTTTTCTGAAATCTCCTAATTCTGCAATAGCGTCCAAGTAGCCTATTCGTCCAGCATGTCCAAGCTTCCACTCATCCTGCATGGTATCGACAAATTTGAAGAGGAGATTAGGAGAACAAAGACTAAAGTCCACGATTTCAAACGTGAGATCTTCTTCATCCTCGCAACAGAATTTCAGAAACTTTAAACACCTGCTGACAATTTGGTGGGCTTGGCGATCACTTTTACATCCCCCACCACTGCCTGTCAGCCAGGATAAAAAATCGTTCGCTATTTTGCTTGAAATGTCAAAAGAAAGAACTTTCCTGATTTTACGTTGAGTCTTGTCGTCATTGCCTTCTTTTTCGTTGTCTCGTTTGTGTTTTAAATAATAGCTATTATTTGTATTTAACTCCAGCGAGAGATCTGGGGGCGAGTTTAGTTGACATGCGCTGTACTCAGCTTGTCCGCCATGTGCTTGTACACAACCTAGCTTCGTTCAAGCCAACCTCAAAGAATCTTTATTTATAGTATGTGCTATTCATGTTTTCGCAATGGGCACTAGAAAAAGCAGCAGGAGATCTAAGCCTCCGATTAAACTCACAGATTACGAGATGGACGACTTACTGGCAGACTCAGCAACCCCTCAGCAAATAAGCGAAGCAGTCAAACGCGAATTGAGTCAGGTCGAGTCGATGATCAATGATCTTTCTCCGTTGAATGGTAAAGTCGAGCAGTCCGCGGTAGAACAAGACAGAACGATCGAAGATCTTCGAAACCACAACTTACAGCTTGAGCTAGATCTCACTCGTACCAAACTCGAGCTGTTGAAGCTACAACGTGAATCAGCGCCGAACAGTCTCCCCAAGACGGTGGTGGCGGCGGCAGATAAATCATCAACGCCTGGCGATAACCCTCCCGCCAAACCAACCTTGAAAGACCTTCACCAAGATCCCAACGTACAGTCTGAACTAAAATCCCTTATGGACTCGTTGGGAGAACCAGTGTTAGTAGGCCTGACCGAAGAAGAGCAAGATCCGGCACGTCAGCTGTTGGAACCAACTTCTTCTCGAGGTAAACGTCCATTACTGATTCCTGATTTTATAAGTTCTCTTCCCATAATCCTCCAAGAGGACAGGGAGACTGTGCTTGGAACATCGGGTGACGCCAAAATCATCTTAAAGTCCTCTCAAGAAAAGAAGCTTTCGCTCGACAAAATCTCATTCCCTCAGTGGTCAGCGGCTAACTTTCGTATTATGCATATTCTCATGAAGGATGGCCTCCTATCATCCACCCAGGATATCCTTGATTATATGTTATACAGTTCAAAGATTTCTGAACTTGCTAAATGCTATCCCCTGCCAAAAGTGATGCAGTATGATGATTTGTACCGCCGAATGCAGTTTGCCACGAACTGTAAATGGGGAACTGATAGCCAATTCATATCTCATCAAACACTTCATAGACCAGATAACCTCATTGTTACAACCAGTCGCCCACCCCCTCGGAAACCATCCCGTCCAGTCATCAATCCAGCAACCGGGAAGCAAGTTTGCTATGACTTCCAACGGCGCGAGGGCTGCCGCTTTGGCTCTTCTTGTAGATATGACCATGTTTGCATCAAGCCGCAATGTCTCGGAACCCATCCACAATGGCAGCACCAGTCTGCTGCCACTCAAGACCCCCAATTGTGAACCCACACTCAACTGCAGAGATTTCTCTCAATTGTACTTTGACTGAAGAACTAGCAGGAGATATCTCGTCCACATCATTACACGCAGGGAACAATCCCCCCTTTACTACACCTCATCCCGCAGAGTGTGGGGAAAGTCTACCTATTGATGCAGGGCCCCCTTCTGAGTATATGCAGCAGCCCGATGCAGCCAAGGTCTCCACAGACTTAATCTTTGAGACCTGGGCAACCGAACTTTCACATGATCCGGACATGGAATTTATCCTAGATGGTGTTCAACATGGTTTTCATCTACTTCCCCCTGACTCCATAGTGGTACATGCCTTTACACAAAACAATCAATCTGCCTTACGACCTGGAACTAAAGACCAAATTGAAGCACAACTTGTTAAAGGTCTTCAGCAGGACCATTTTGGAGTAACAGACAAATCCCACATGCCAACAATTATTAACGCACTTGGAGCTGTACCCAAAAAGGACTCCAATGAAGTACGCATGATCATGGATTGCAGCCGACCCCCCACCATGAATGCTAATTCATACATAGATTTGGAACACTATAAGTATGTTACTGTTGATGATGCAGCAAACCTTTGTCAGCCAGCCTGTTGGCTGGCAAAGGTTGATTTGAAGCAAGCTTACCGCAGTGTTGGCACGCATCCTGACAGTTGGCGAGTTACTGGAATGTCCTGGTGTTTCAATGGTTCTAAAAACCCAACCTACCTTTATGATAAACGTCTCCCTTTTGGAGCCAGGGCATCGCCAATGATTTTCCACCGTCTAACACAGGCGGTCTGCCGTATGATGGCCAACAGAGGATATACTGTACTAGCTTACCTGGACGACTTCCTAATTATTGAACCAACCCAGCTTCGCTGCAGGACTGCCTTTGATATGCTGGTAAGCTTACTGGAGTCTCTTGGCTTTACAATTAACTGGACAAAAGTGGTTTACCCTTCCCAATGCCTGACTTTTCTCGGGGTTGAAATGGACACTGTTAAGTGCGAGCTCCGCCTTCCAAATGATCGTGTGTCTGAGTTGTTGTCTCTTTGTAAGGAGACAATCTTGAGACGTAAATGCTCCAAACGGCAGCTTCAACGACTTCTTGGGAAGCTTAATTGGGCGGCACGTGTTGTCCGAGGGGGCCGCATTTTTCTACGGCGTCTTATCACATTGGCAAACTCTGTTAAACGTTCGTATCATCGTGTCTACTTGAACTTGAGTGCAAGAGCTGACCTTCTCTGGTGGACCTCCCTCTTACCTGCACATAACTGTAAAACCTTGTTCCCCTCAGCAACCCCAGAGCTGCCTACACCTGTGCTCACTGACGCCTCATTATCTGGTGGGGGGTGTGTGTGGGACACTGACTGGATGTATATTAACTGGGCCTTGGACAATCCTGCTCTCTACCCTCTCCACATCAATTACAAGGAGACATTTACAATTATCTTAGCAGCTCACCGTTGGGCACCTTTCTGGTCAGGTTACCGTGTAGTTGTCAAGTCAGACAGCCAGGTGGCTGCTGCTATTCTAAACAAAGGAACATCCCGCTGCCCACTGATCATGGCCTGGATTCGTTACCTATTTTGGCTTAAGGAATATTTTAGCTTCAGCTTATCTATCGAGCACATTCCTGGATCAATTAATACCTTAGCAGATAGTATCTCGCGCCTCGATGATGTGCGTCACTGGCCAGAGTTCCAAGCATGGCTCTCCAAGTCCCCTTCGTCACAGGACTTAAAATCTCACATGTCACCATTATCTCTTGTACTCCTTAGATCCAAAGGATGCGCAGCAACTGGACCGTGAAGTTGTCAATTTCCGTCGTCACGCATACGCTCCCACTACCAAGTCTACCTATATGAGTCAAACGCGTTCATACCTCTCCTTCTGTGTATATTATGGCTACCAACCTCTCCCAGCAGCAGGGTCAACCCTTAATCGTTACGCAGCTTTCCTGGCAAGGTCACTTTCAGCGTCCTCGATCCCAGCCTATTTAAATGCAGTCCGCATTCTACATCTTGAACATGGCCTTACTGATCCAACCAAGAACAACTTTTACCTAGCAACTACACTTCGGGGAATTAAGCGCACCAAAGGTTTGACAGTGTCCCAAAAGAAACCGATTACCCCCCAAATCCTCTTGGCCCTCAGGAACCAGTTAAATTTGGATAATCCTTGGCACGCAACATTCTGGGCAGTTTGTTTGGTCGCTTTCTTTGGCCTCCTAAGAAAAGCTAACTTACTGTGTAGAGGTTCAACTCAATTTAATCCATCAAAGCACCTGCGTCGAGGGGACATCGTCTTCTTTGCTGACTGGGTCATTGTTATCAACAGATGGTCAAAAACAATCCAATTTAGCCAGCGCATTCTGACAATCCCTCTACCTCGCATCAACAAGCACCCGCTCTGTCCCTACACAGCTCTTCGGCATGCCTTCAATTTAGTACCTGCCCCTTTGTCGGGCCCAGCCTTTGTCGTCCCAGCATCAAGAGGCCTGATTCCTCTAACATACGGCAAGTTTGACTCCATGCTTAAATGTTTGGCAGCAAAGATCAACTTGGCCCCATCTGAAGTTAGTGGGCATAGCTTCCGATCAGGTGGGGCCACCCTGGCCTTTCAGGCACAAGTTCCTGCTGAACTTATTAAACGACTAGGAGACTGGCAATCTGATGCTTATAGGTCCTACATTCACATTCCTGTTAAAGACCGCATGCTAGCAGTTAGGCAATTGGCCTCGTTTGTTAGTATTCCCTAGTAGTTTCCTCAGTTTTTTCTTTTCGTCTGGGGGTAGGTTGTGCCTCCCTTGGGCAATGTAATAAATGGAAGGGTCCATCCAGGACCCCTTCCCTGTTCACCCCAGACGTTGTTGTTCTATTTGTTTAGCCTGTTGTAGTTTACCCCTTAGAGAGAGTTAAGTTTTAAATAATAGCTATTATTTGTATTTAACTCCAGCGAGAGATCTGGGGGCGAGTTTAGTTGACATGCGCTGTACTCAGCTTGTCCGCCATGTGCTTGTACACAACCTAGCTTCGTTCCCCTCCCCTCCCTCCCTATAGTTGTTGTTATTTTGTACATTCTTTACAATGTTGGGCAATGTAATAAATGGAAGGGTCCATCCAGGACCCCTTCCCTGTTCACCCCAGACGTTGTTGTTCTATTTGTTTAGCCTGTTGTAGTTTACCCCTTAGAGAGAGTTAAGACAGGATTCAATCTGAGTGGCGTTTGGCTTTTCGTCAAAGTAATAGTACCAAGGGTGTTTCTTCTTTACGTGTTTTCTGCATCCTCTTTGTGTGGTGAAGCCATCGTGATTGCAGTCTTGCACTGGGCAATGAAAAAAGCCATCAGAATCGTCTTCTTCTAAGTGAAGTCGTTTAGGTTTAGGTGATGCGTTTGCTAACTTTGACCAGTCGATCTCTAGTACTCGCTTGTTCATCTTTTAACATCTCTTATTTCATCGATCGGGCTATTTATACCAGCGAGCTCGTTAATCCCTTCGATATTTGGGGCGATTTTAAACAAAAGAATACAAAACAAACAAGCAAACAGAAGGAACAAAGGGGCAGGCCTCCACTTGCTCGATCTTGCCGGTTACGTGATCAAGCACGATGTAGGCAAGCCAAGGCTCAAATTTCAACTTGCCACGAGGCATCTTAGATTGACCGACAAACATCGGAACTTGCGTTCCTGTTGAATAACACTTAATAGGAACCATCGTTTCCATTAAGGGAACCAGTTGGATAAAATGGAACACGAATTCCTCTCCAACCTACAGCGGAACTTACTGCAGTTTAAAAACGGAAACCGTGGTTCTGATTCAGTGGAATTAGGAACATTCATGATCAACAAGGAACAAGGAACCACTTGAAATACTTGGGAACGGCCAACAACAATTGGGAACAACAAGTTCCTAATTTGTAAAACCCCAGAATCTTAAGGGAACAATCGTTCCTTAGCGTCGAAATTAATAAGTTTGCACTCTGGTTAATAGGAACAAATTGTACAAAAGGGAACAGCAAACAAAATCGGAACTATTCAAAAAGGGATCATTTGTTCCTAAAACGATAAAAACGGTACAACCTGTTCCCTTTATTCGATATAAAAAGGAACTTCGTGTTCCCAATAATGACAAAAGGAACCCTTTGTTCCGATCAATAAGGAACAAGAAACCACTTGAAATACTTGGGAACGACCAACAACAATTGGGAACAACAAGTTCCTAATTTGTAAAACCCCAGAATCTTAAGGGAACAATCGTTCCTTAGCGTCGAAATTAATAAGTTTGCACTCTGGTTAATAGGAACAAATTGTACAAAAGGGAACAGCAAACAAAATCGGAACTATTCAAAAAGGGATCATTTGTTCCTAAAACGATAAAAACGGTACAACCTGTTCCCTTTATTCGATATAAAAAGGAACTTCGTGTTCCCAATAATGACCAAAGGAACCCTTTGTTCCGAATTCGGACGCCTTTGTTCCTATTACTGCTTTTTGTGTTCCTCTACGTGCATTTTCAGTTTGTTCCTAAATAAACGGCAGGAACAAAAACGAAAACTCGCGGAACACTCGCTCTCCAGAAAAGTCGTTATTTTCCGTGCCACATTTTTTGAAATGAAAATTCAAAGATATCAAAACCAAAGGGAGAAGTCAGCAGGTTGGGCTTGAGAATATAAAGAAAAAGCGTTTAACTTAGATCAAAAACCCTTGCCGTCATCAATTTTTGGGAATGTATATGATCATTACTGATTATTATGCTGATGAGTATCATAATCATTACTGATTATTATGCTGATGAGTATCATGATCATTACTGATTATTACGCTGATGAGTATCATTATGATCATTGCTGATTGTTATGCTGATGGTATCATTATGATCATTACTGATTATTATGCTGATGAGTATCATGATCATTGCTGATGATTGGGCTGGTGAGTATCATTATGATCATTACTGATTATTATGCTGATGAGTATCATGATCATTACTGATTATTATGCTGATGAGTATCATGATCATTACTGATTGTTATGCGGATGAGTATCATGATCATTACTGATTATTATGCTGATGAGTATCATTATGATCATTACTGATTATTATGCTGATGAGTATCATGATCATTACTGATTATTATGCTGATGAGTATCATGATCATTACTGATTATTATGCTGATGAGTATCATTATGATCATTGCTGATTATTATGTTGATGAGTATCATGATCATTACTGATTATTATGCTGATGAGTATCATTATGATCATTGCTGATTATTATGCTGATGAGTATCATTATGATCATTACTGATTATTATGCTGATGAGTATCATGATCATTGCTGATGATTGGGCTGGTGAGTATCATTATGATCATTACTGATTATTATGCTGATGAGTATCATGATCATTACTGATTATTATGCTGATGAGTATCATGATCATTACTGATTGTTATGCGGATGAGTATCATGATCATTACTGATTATTATGCTGATGAGTATCATTATGATCATTACTGATTATTATGCTGATGAGTATCATGATCATTACTGATTATTATGCTGATGAGTATCATGATCATTACTGATTATTATGCTGATGAGTATCATTATGATCATTGCTGATTATTATGCTGATGAGTATCATTATGATCATTACTGATTATTATGCTGATGAGTATCATGATCATTACTGATTATTACGCTTATGAGTATCATGATCATTACTGATTATTATGCTGATGAGTATCATTATGATCATTGCTGATTATTATGCTGATGAGTATCATTATGATCATTACTGATTATTATGTTGATGAGTATCATGATCATTACTGATTATTATGCTGATGAGTATCATTATGATCATTGCTGATTATTATGCTGATGAGTATCATTATGATCATTACTGATTATTATGCTGATGAGTATCATGATCATTACTGATTATTATGCTGATGAGTATCATGATCATTACTGATTATTATGCTGATGAGTATCATTATGATCATTGCTGATTATTATGCTGATGAGTATCATTATGATCATTGCTGATTATTATGTTGATGAGTATCATGATCATTACTGATTATTATGCTGATGAGTATCATTATGATCATTGCTGATTATTATGCTGATGAGTATCATTATGATCATTACTGATTATTATGCTGATGAGTATCATGATCATTACTGATTATTATGCTGATGAGTATCATTATGATCATTGCTGATTATTATGCTGATGAGTATCATTATGATCATAACTGATTATTATGTTGATGAGTATCATGATCATTACTGATTATTATGCTGATGAGTATCATGATCATTACTGATTATTATGCTGATGAGTATCATGATCATTACTGATTGTTATGCGGATGAGTATCATGATCATTACTGATTATTATGCTGATGAGTATCATTATGATCATTACTGATTATTATGCTGATGAGTATCATGATCATTACTGATTATTATGCTGATGAGTATCATGATCATTGCTGATGATTGGGCTGGTGAGTATCATTATGATCATTACTGATTATTATGCTGATGAGTATCATGATCATTACTGATTATTATGCTGATGAGTATCATGATCATTACTGATTATTATGCTGATGAGTATCATGATCATTACTGATTATTATGCTGATGGTATCATTATGATCATTACTGATTATTATGCTGATGAGTATCATGATCATTACTGATTATTATGCTGATGAGTATCATTATGATCATAACTGATTATTATGCTGATGAGTATCATTATGATCATTACTGATTATTATGCTGATGAGTATCATGATCATTACTGATTATTATGCTGATGAGTATCATTATGATCATTACTGATTATTATGCTGATGAGTATCATGATCATTACTGATTATTATGCTGATGAGTATCATGATCATTACTCATTATTATGCTGATGAGTATCATGATCATTGCTGATTGTTATGCTGATGGTATCATTATGATCATTACTGATTATTATGCTGATGAGTATCATGATCATTACTGATTATTATGCTGATGAGTATCATGATCATTGCTGATTGTTATGCTGATGAGTATCATGATCATTACTGATTATTATGCTGATGAGTATCATTATGATCATTACTGATCATTACTGATTATGCTGATGGGTATCATGATCATCAGTGATTATTATGCTGATGAGTATCATTATGATCATTACTGATTATTATGCTGATGAGTATCATGATCATTACTGATTATCATGCTGATGAGTATCATGATCATTACTGATTATTATGCTGATGAGTATCATTATGATCATTACTGATTATTATGCTGATGAGTATCATTGTTATCATTACTGATTATTATGCTGATGAGTATCATTATGATCATTACTGATTATATTGAGGATGCTTATCACCAGACCAGACCAAAAAGAACCATTAAAATGCATGTAAATGATGCACCAGTATCCAATGAGTTGGTTAGAGGCAACCAGTGGGTCTTGAGACACAGGGAACGAGATTGTTGCACAAACATTTGAGCCTGTATTGCATAATGGTAAATAGGACGTGACGTCACCCACAATCAATTTGCCGCAATATGCCACTTTGATATATTAAAATTCAGCGTGGTAGCGAGGCCTAGAGGCACCAAGAAAATAAAAAAAAATGCATATTTATTTATTTTGTTAGTGTCCGCTTATTAGCTAAATTTTAATATAGCAAACATGACCTATTCGTGAGACCTAGCCTATTATTCTCTAGACCAAGACAATGTCATACGGTGTAACTCTCGGCAATATATTCCTCCGTACGCTAAAAATGGATTATCTGATCCCTAATATACTTTTGTGTGCATTCCCTGTGTATTTCTAGTGCATGCATAATAAATATTACAATGCACTGACCTCCCAGGTGGGTAACTACAACCAGGGGGTGGCAGCTTCGACATGCAGTTATCCAAACCAAAGAAGATTCTTAGCGTGGGGCAGCTGCGTGGAATGTACTTTTGAATCATGTTAGAGATAGAAAATCATTAAATAAGTTAAAAGCATTTTTTAAAAGGGACCACCGGTTAGATTAGATGTTAATTACTAATTTTAATGTGATTATTTTTATGACCAATGTGTATTAAAATTAATGTCATTGATAAATAAAGTTCAGTTATTCAATTCATACATGCGTTTTTGATACGTTCCCTGTAAGAGTTCAGTGCGTTGTGCAAGAGTCCGCTGTTGCCTTATCCATATGTATTCCCACCTGTGTCATTCCCACTTCTCGCTATATCCATCCCCTGCCTCTGCATTCCCCTCGGGTTCTCTGTGGGTCCCTTGGGCGCTTTCTCTTGTGGTGCTGCGTTGACGTTCAGTTTTGCGTACGTTGCGAGCCATCGTTTTTCCATGTTACTCCATGTTCCATTGTTACTCCTGTGTTATCTGGGGTACAAGGTAAAGATGGTGATGTTAGTTTTCCGCGTTTTTTCCCACTAGGTTTCCTTTTGCGATGCCGATCGGTACGTTATCTGAGGCCTCCCCATTTGTATTTTGGACTATTACACCTTGAGTTCCAAGTGCGTTCCTGCCTTGTGAATTCCCTCCTCCGGTCGTCCTGCGTATTCCATGACGCACATTGCATTGTGTGTCTTTAGGGCGCCTCTTCGTGCTAATTTATTGCGTTCGTCCGCACGGTCCTTTGCATTACCATCCAATATGTCACGCGGCTACTGTTCCCCTATACATCCACTGTGGGTTCTCAATGAGTTTCCTAGTGCGTTGCATGTGCCACATTTTTGTCTTCCCTAATGCGTTTCATAGTTTATTAAACCAAACCGCCCAATACCTGCATGTTACCAACGAGTTCCCTCGTGCGTTCCTGGACGCGTTCTTGCCGCATTTCGTGCTACATTCTCTATCCATTCCAATACTTATGCCTTCCTTGCTGGTACCCTATCCCCTTCCCCTGCGGCGCCTTTTTGTTGTCGTTTATCCTACATGTGTTTCCGTTGCATTTCCAGCTCCATCGCGCTTACGTTATCTTACAGTCTTTCCCGTAAAACCGTGAACACCAGAAATGTTTATGGAATGTTCTTGTGTTACAAAGAAAAACCCAATAAGGTGCGAGAAAACTATTAAACCGCAAACAGCAACGGTCATTAGTTTGTGGTTTTGAGGTTTGTTTGCGTGCCCTGAACTTTTCTGCGATTGGTCACTACACAATAAACATTCCAGAAATTTTTTTCTAGTGTTCACGGTTTTAAGGGAAAGACTGTAATGCATGCGTTTCTTACTTTCCGTTTGTTGGTCTCTTCCCTGTTTAATCACTGGCTTTCACCACGCGTTTATCGTAAGTTGCGTCTGCCATCACACCTGTATTACCCAGTAGTCTCACATAAGTTCCCGGGATGTATGTCATTGACGTCGTCCTATATTTCCAGTACTTCGAATTTGTGAACCCACAATAATTTTCTCCTTCACAGCGTACGTTCCTTGAGCCTTTTCTCCTGTGTTTTCTCTCCTTCGTTACAGCGTTTTTCATGTGCATTCTCACCCGCTTTTCCCTTGGATGCAAAATCACATTAAAAAAATTAACACATACATAAAGTTTTCGATTAATTGACTTGTCATCAATAGGCCATTTCCAATTTCTCTTTTGCCTCAGTGTAAAAACGAGCCTAAGTGCGAAACCATATGAAAATGTGTTTTACCTGCATCTTCACTTTCATGCAAATCAAAGTCATTTTCATATGAATAGTTTCCCACTTAGACTCGTTTTGAAAAAGGGAAAAGGAACTCGGAAATGGCCTATTCACTATGCGTTTCCTGTGCGTACCCAATAGCTGTTGAGTTTCATACTGCCCTCCGTTTGATTTGCGTTTCCAGTGCACTGCTTGTGTGTTAAGGGCTGGATGGGATGACAGGTTGGGATAGAAAGGAAAGGAGGGTGGTTATTCATGATTGAATAACGTCTGATGTTTGACATCCTATTGAAAGTACAAGTACTTCGCTCTGTTTTACAATCCCCGCCCCGATATGCATTTTACTACAATATCTTGCTATCCTTATATCGCGGACGGATTTTTAAGTATTTTGGGGTTTTGTTAACTAAGAATTATGAATAAATGTTTTCGACAGTCTCTGAAAATCGTCAACAGGAGACGAACCGCCGCAAAAAAACTGACGTCACAAGTTGAGGTCCTTTGGACATTTTTGAAGGCAATTTTAGCCAAGTTCCAGCGTTGTAAAATCGACAATTTTTATCGTAGAATTCTTATACTTTGGAATTGTGTATTTCAAAAAGTGAACTTTTAAATTATGCAGAGAAAATGTTCGCTTCATAGGCACTTGAAGGTGGCTCGATCGGATTTTTTGAGTGACGATACCTTTCAACTTTGAGCAGCTAGTGTACCGCCAAAGAGTATCTCTGACAGTTTCAGATGAAATAGGTTTCAGCGCAATCGGAGTTACCATAGCAACGTAGTGACGTCATGTTCCACTTTACTCAAGACCGAATAACTTGTCACCAAGAGATAATTTTGGGAAACCCTTCCTGGATCTTTGACCTGGCATACTTTTCTTGAGGTCTGCCAAATTTGAAGAATTTTTATAAGAGCGATTTCGAGAAAATTTATGACGAAGTTTTAAGGTGTTAAAATACAACAAAATCATTAGTTCCTTAATGCTATTAAAACGTTTGTTCACCAGGCCTCATGTCAGATGACTTTGGTCTGAAATAAATTGAATAGCATCCAATTACATTTGGTGAAAATCTTAGCAAAATCGTTCTATTCGATTTCCGAAAACACTGGCTTGAATATCAACAGTAGTGAAGTGTTAAAATGGTCACTATTAAAAAAGCGGTAGATAAATATTTCCAAAAATTATTATTCAGGTAGATTAACCAATATTTGATATAATCCCGGAGTTTACACTTCATTGAAACATTGTAAGGCTGTCAATTTGTAGCCTCACATTTGTAGCCTCACATTGCGCTTATTTTCCGTCTAGTCGCTTGTGGTTCTAATTATACCTATCCATTGTCTGAAATCTCCATGCAATTGTAAATTTCAATGCCTTATTAATTCATGTAACGATATATGAATTCATGACGCATTGAAATGTACAGTTGCACGGAGATTCAAGACAATGGATAGGTATAATTAGAACCACAAGCGACTAGCCGAAAAATAAGTGCAATGTTTACCAAAGTTGAGGCTACAAATTGACCGCCTTAGAATATTTCAATGAAGTTGAAACTCGACCTTTTTAATAAATGTGGGGTCAATTTTGACGAAAACGCAAAATAATACTCCACTCGAGTTCATATTCAAGCCAGAGTTTTCAGAAATCGAATGGAACGATTTTTCTTAGATTTTCACCAAATGTAATTGGATGTTGTTCAATTTATTTCAAGCCAAAGTCATCTTACATCAGGCCTAGTGAACAAACTTTTTCATAAAATTCAGGAAGTAATAAGATTTTGTTGCATTTTAACACCTTAAAACTTCACCGTAAATTTTCTCGAAATCGCTCTTATAAAAATTCTTCAAATTTGGCAGACCTCAAGAAAAGTATGCCAGGTTAAAGATCCAGGAAGGGTTTTCCAAAATTATCCCTTGATGACAGGTTATTAGGTCTTGAGTAAAGTGGGGCATGACGTCACTACGTTGCTGTGGTAACTCCGATCACGATAAAAATAACTTCATCTGAAACTTTGATCTTTCTCTAGTGCACCTGGAGCAATCGATTTTCTGTCGGATACTCTATGGTGGTACACTAGCTGCTCAAAGTTGAAAGGTATCATCACTCAAAAATCCGATCGAGCCACCTTTATAGACCTTATACACTTTTGTTACCCCACTACAGGCCGGGCAGCACTTGTGCTATCAAGTTTTACAATAGTCGCGTGCATGTGAGTTCATAAGGACAATTCTCTTGATAATATCACGCTGTGTGTAATGAGAAACAAACCGTCCACGCAGTCCCCTAGCAGTGTTAGGCCTTCGCCGCTCACAATTTTTTTTCCTACTGTGGTACACTAGCTGGAAAGCCCTGCAGCAAAACAGTTTCTCGCAAAAAAAGTTACGGATAGAATTACGTACACTACAAAAAACGACAGCGACATTTACAGCTGTAGATTACGCGACATCGGTCTCCAAAAGCACGCGACATCGCGACACAGCTAAACCCCTTGGAAGGCCTCAATAATCCGTGTTAATCTTCCTCGGTCGGAGCTATCCTTGTTTATATTAGGTTTAGAATTAAATAGTTTTCTAAGTAATAAAAAAAAAAATAATTATAAGTTTGTTTCAATTTCAATATTGACATCAGGACGAGGCTCTGGGGAATAAAATATAGAGTTTGTGAGGTTTATTCCCCAGAGACTCGTAGTGATGTCTTTTGTTTTAGCCTGAATTTTAAAATATTGAAATTGGTCTATTAGAAAGTAATTTTGTACATCGGTGCAATTTCATAAAATGTCACGCCAGGTGTTTTCAGTAAGGTATTATTAGCCGTTTTCAGGCCCTTCAAGTATTTGATTTAGCTATAGTTACTTGCTTCTACCTACCTTTAATTGAATTTTTTGATCCATTTTTGGAACTTTCTAGAATGAACATTTCATTTTTGGCCGTTACGTGTTGTATCACAACTGCATGGAATCTGCAAGTTAAAATGAAAGGTTGTAATAACCCTTAATCTAAACAATATTTCACACTTCGAGAGAACTCATAATTCATTAACCAAACAAGGGATTGAGCCACTTCGGGTTATGGTTAGGGTCCTTAATCCTTTAAGGAAACGCCACCTGCTTAAGTCTGAGTTTTCCATTAGTGAAAAAAGGTCATAAAAAACAACACTGAAAAACTAATACTGGGTAGTGACTCCCTGGAGTGTGACGGTAGTTTCAACACTCAGTATTTAACGGCATAACGAGACAGTTTCATAAAGTTTAAATTTTGAGCTCAAAGTTGTAACTATCATGTAAATATTATTTATATCATTGGAAATGTTTACTATCTCAGTATGCAGTTGCTGTACTGGTAAGTACAATTTCCTAGTGGCGAATTTTATTTTTACTTTACTTTGGGTTTTGAAGACATATAAACACTAACGAAGCCGACACACTGAAGTCTTTTTGGCAATGTCTGACACCTGCAATCCGATACTAATATAGGGCAGCTTAACTTTTTGTATTACACAACGTGAATGGAGTCAAGTGAAACCTAAAACCAAAGTTTGCCGAGTTTAAAAATTTGGATTGCTTCACTGAAACTGACTAATTGCTGTTACTTTCTGGCTTGAAAATCAATGCAAAGAATAAATCACTGGAGCTTTAATGTTTATTCACTTGTTCTCATGACCGAAGTTATATTTAATGTAGCGGAGGTCGCAGCATTTTGGTAGGAAAACCAAATTTCTTCAGTTTCTTGTATATACGCACCATTTTATTTTATTTATATGTAGGTTCGTTTCTTGAGTTATGCTAATCCAGGCCGGATAATAAACGTAAATTTCAGTGAAATTCAGTTTTTTTAAATTCTTCTATCTTCCGAATGCAGACCTGCAGATTGGCACTCCAGTTAGCCTAAACAGCACTTGGTTAGCCTGCTTGCGGTTAGCTTTCAATAATGGTAATGGAAACACGACTTTAACTTTAAAAAATTCTGCCAGTCTGCATGTTTCCCGTTGCGAACTTTGTTATATTTTTGTGGCTAACTTCATCATAAGCGACCTGACTAGACGACTTTTCAATCGAGAAATAACGAGTGGTTCTTACAAGTCGCTTACAGACAAATTCATTGTTGTTTTGACAGATGACGAATGCCGCGACGTCATCTTCAAGGAACCAATCCCAAATAAGGCAATAAAGGGCCACTTGATCAGGAGCGTGGAAGTGCCGCATGAAGGGCACTGCAGAGTATTGTGTTATATGGAGCCTAATTGTGTGTCCATTAATGTTGGTCCTGCAGAGGGAGGAAAACACAAATGCGAGTTGAATAATGCCACAGATGAAAACCAGTCGACCTTCTTGCTTGAGAATAAACCAACTTACACCTATCTGGCCATCGAGGTAAATGGTAAAGTCAAAGGAAATCACAATCTTGACCAAGGCCAGAAGTACTTAATTCTAGAAGCTTGCATAAAGTTATAAGGGCACTTATTACGAGTAAGCTATTTTTAGAACAAACCTTGAACGCGACAAAACATGACTTGTGTCCCTGTCCAAGCAATTTTCGCGCAAACACTAAACCATATACCAATGCCCATGTAGTTAGCAGCTTCTGGTTCAATTTCGTGGGATTAACAAGTAGTTTTTAACTGGGAGGAATTTTAAGCGCTAAGTAGTTTAGTAATGGTTACTGATATATTGCTATTCCATAAACTGGATTTGGTAGAAACAGAAATTGTTCTTATATTTAGTTAAGCGCTTGGTCCGGTAGTTGAATCCATCATTTTGAGCATGAAAATTCTCTTAACGTGCACGCGAAATAGCAGTCTAAACTTCATCTCAATAGCTATCGCCATAGATGTAGACTTGTGGAACTGTACTTCTGCGAAAGCTTCTCAATTCTTTATTTCCTTTAACAGAATCCTTGTGGTAGCAGTCCATGCTTAAACGGTGGCACCTGTCAAGCTGGATTCACTAGTAGAGGTTTTCGATGCGTTTGTCGAGCTGGATTGATTTGGAAGAACTACAACCAATGTATTTCAATAAAACATGTAATTAAAACATACCACAAACTTGTCGAATCCCAACAAGGTCAAACGAATTTTCGACTTTAATTTGGAAACTCGACTATGGCCATTTCGTGTGTACACTCGTGTTTTCAAAGGGTGGTTTCACTGTGTCACACGCAGGGGACTCACCAGATTGTCATGTCGATATCCACACTGTGTTTTACTTGTTTTCTTAAAGAATCTCGTCAAGGGAGGGGAGGAGGGAGTGGACTCCCCAGGACCACCTGTAGCTACGCCCTTGGGTACAGGTTATGTTGCGGCCAGATAAAAGAACATTTTGCAAGAAGGAAAGATCTTAACCAAAAAAGACCAATTTAGTTGTTTTGGAATACCAATGACATCACCTGAAAGTGGATCCTTGTGTAAACTGTATATAAATTAAAAAAACGTTTTTTCAGCGCCTTACATAAAAAAAATCAAAACAAAAATACAGCAAGTTTTACACTCGAGAACTAACTCACTGCATGCATACAGTCATACGACGAGGCCTAACAAGGCCTAAACAGGTGCTACTGCCCGGATAATGACTGTGCTCATTCATGCAGCTTACAGAAACTGCGCTCAAATCCACCAATCAGGCGAAAGAAGAGACGGTGTATACGCAATCAAACCTACCGATTTAAATGTCTTTGATGTGTTCTGCGACCAAACAACAGCCGGTGGCGGGTGGACAGTGTTACCTCGACTGGATCGATTACAAACACGGTTTCTGTGATCTGAATGGCGAGTTTTGGTTCGGTCTGGATGCAATTCATCGCCTTACCTCGGAAAACAACAGCATGCTTAGTGTGGATTTGAAAAACACTGACGGGAGTACTGCGCATGCTCAGTATAACATGTCTGGTGTTATGAGCGAGAACTACAAATACCAGCTGATCCTCGGTAATTACCCAGGTAAAAAGTTGTTACACTGTGGAAGTAGTCTGCTTTGCAACTGTGGAATATGCATCAATAAAACATTACTATTATGCTGTTTCACAACCCAGCCCCAGGGTGGGAAAGCTTTGGTAGCGATTTTAAGACAAGGCGCCATTTGTTGTAATTCTGTACAAGCGGACAGTACAGGCGTCCCAAGCCGTTTTCATGACAACTATAACTAAAAAATTGTCCTTAGGTTTCTGATCTCGTGACGTACCAAACAAGCTTGGCACTGACCAAACTTCATCAAAATTCTCACAATAGACGCTATGCAGAAATGGCTGCCAGTTTAAAATTATTTGGCATTCATTTAAATTAGCCCTACTAACCTCGTTTTTGAGTTGGTAATTCAAAAGAATTTTAACTATGAAACGAGGTTAGTGAGGCTAATTTGGATACAAACAAAGAAGTTTAAATAATTGGCAGCCATTTATACATACTGGGTTGATAGTGTGAATTGGCCACCGTAGAGAGTCGAGAGCTCACGTTTCGAGCGTTAGTCCTTCGTCGGAGCGAATCAAGGAATATCAACCCAGTTGATAAAACCAAATTATGTTGTTATACTTCCCACCGACGCAGCACCACGGTTTCTTTAGAAACTTACCCCCTCTATTCATTTATTCATAAGATAAATGTTACTCAAATTCTGAGTAACATTTCCAGTTATAAATCTATGGTTACCCCGCTTACGAGAGGCAATGAGCTGTATTTCGCTGCTGTATTCTAATCGTTGCTCTTCCAGGAACTGCTGGCGATTCTCTCTCTTATCACCGCGGTCAACCATTTTCTACTCGAGATCAAGATAATGACAAGCAAAACAGAAGAACTGCACCAGTTGGTATCACGGCGCCTGGTGGTACAACACATGTCACCGATCCAACCTGAATGGCTTCTATCATTACGGTGAAAACTCTCCCTTCGCTGATGGCATTCACTGGTCTGACTGGAAGGGCTTCTACCAATCCCTGAAGAGCACCGAGATGAAAATGAGACCTGTGGATTTCTGATCGACAAAACTCTTTTCACGAGTATTTTTTTTTCTCGTAACACGGTAACTGTCGGCTTATACCGGTAATTATCATTCAACAAATTGGCACGTTGCCCATACATGGTCATGAATAGACTGATATACGTCATCTGTACTTGACAGATATCCTGCGATATACGTAAGTTATGATGTTTTGTCCCAAATTTTGCAAAGTACCGCATGACCACAGCCTTTCTAGCTGTAAAATGCGCTTCGTTGACAATTTGTTAAATAATAAAACAATCAATCTTGCGGAATATCGTCTGATTTTAGCCAACTCGGCCTACGACCTTGTCAGTTAAGTATCAGGCGATATCATATTCCGCGCGATTTTTGCGGATTTAAAGGAGTAAATACCCGTCGGAAACCTGAATTAACCCCTAAAGGAGACTAATCTGAGCGGTATCAAAAGTTGAATGACAACCACAACTTACCATTAAACACCAGACAGGCCAAGCCAAGCCAGTCAGTCAGTCAGGCAGGCAGGCACGCACACAGGCAGTCAGTCGGTCCGTCGGTCAGACAGGTAGGCAGTCAGGCAGGCAGGAAGTCGATCAGTCAGACAGCTAGGCAGTTAGTCCGTAAGACAGTCAGGCAGGTAGGCACGCATACAGGCAGTCAGTCGGTCAGTCAGACAGGCAGGTAGTCAGTCACTCAGTCAGTCAGAGAGCCGGGCAGTTAGTCCGTAAGGCAGTCAGTCAGGCAGGTATGCATACAGGCAGTCAATCGGTCGGTCAGACAGGCAGGCAGGTAGGCAGGCAGTCAGTCAGTCAGGCCGGCAGGCAGTCAGTCAGACAGCCAGGCAGTTAGTCTGTAAGGCAGTCAGTCAGGCAGGTAGGCAGGCACGCATACAGGCAGTCAGTCGGTCGGTCAGGCAGGCAGTCAGCTAGACAGCCAGTCAGGCAGCAGGTGGGAGGTCAGTCAGTCAGCTAGCCTGAAGCCAGCCAGCTAGTTAGTCAATCAAAAAAAAATGTAAAAATGAAGCCAGTGATGGCGATGGGTTCCAGTCACTCAGAAATCTCACATTTGCCGCACCTTAAAGGCTTGTACTTACATGTAGAAGTGATCACTGGAAACCACGTCGTGCCACGAAGAAATATTTATTGTACTCAATTTTGAGTAAAAATATACCTACAATCTTCTTACAAATCTAAAACAATTGAATACTTAGTTTAGTTTATGTTAAAATATGATAACTTACAACAGTTTAGTTTATGTTAAAATATTTTAAATTACAATTACTAAGACATCCTACTGTTTTTTGGCATTAAAATCAGAGCATTCTTACAAATACTGGAGCATACCTACGCGACTGTCACTTTTCCGTTTTGCTATAAATCAAGAATTGCTAAATGCCTTTTTACCAGAAACAGACAAATACAAATGTAAATAATAAAACACTTTAATATTAATAATAAGGGGGTTTTCCTGTGAAGTTAGCAGAAGGAATTATGCCTTCTGACCGACAGGAAAAAAGGCGCAGACCGAGTTTGGGAACAAGATTCAAGAACAAAATAAACGAAGGTGACGTGTGAAGATTTATCATTCATGCCAATCACAGGCTTGCTAATTTTTGGAGCTTCATCACGTGGAAGAATTCAGGGCTGCTACCAACCATAAGCTAAAACGTTCCCTGACTTTTCAGACCTTAGATTTGGTAAACGACAAAAAAGAAAGAACAGAAACGACCAGCCAAAACTACCTCTCTTGCACACCCGCTTGAACAGTATCAAAATCAATCATTTTACACCAAGTTTATCTGAAAGGAAATAAAATTCCTTCACTTTTCACTGACATTGCCAAACATCTAACATTTTCCCTTACCTTTTATAAAATTCCCTGGCTTTTCCCTGACCTTGAAAAATAATCATTTTCCATAACCGTGGCAACTCTGAAGATGCAGCAGACAAGAAGAATGATGCCATCATGGCCTCCAACTTTTGGAAGCGACGATATTTTTCAATCCAATAATCAGTGGTAAAAAAAGTTAAAAATATACATACAAAATGGTGACAAGGCCGGATCTCGGTGACTGGGCCAGTTACTGGAAAAGGTTATTTCAGAGTTCTCTTTTACCTCAGTGTCAAAACGACTCTAACTGTAAAACCATTCAAAAGAAAATGCAAAGCAAACTCATCTTCATATGAATGGTTTTCCACTTACACTTGTTGTGAAACAGAGGTAAAAGGGAACTCAGAAATGCCCCATTGAGTAATAAAATTAATATTAATCACTCATAAAGATAAGAACTTGAAGTGGCTAATTGTAGCACCAAATTATAGAAAGCACTTAAAAATATTCACATTGTAACAGGCTGAGCCAGTGGAAGTGTTTTGCAAACCAAATCCTCCAGGCTATTGAAAATAAAATGTCCTAAATTCTACGCAGTCCATGTTCAACCATGAAAGCTTCTAAAGACGCCTTTTCATATTGCCATGAACACTGGCCTTGAATAATTTAAGTGGAGTTAATTCTGCAACAGCATCCCCTCCCTAAGAACAAACAAAATACAGTATTTTTTCTCGATTCCATTCTGGAAAGTGGGGAGGGGAGAGGAGAATGGGTGTAGAAGAAGCACTTTTGTCCATTAAAAGCGACTTAAGATATTGGGGGTACTAATCAATGCTGGAATCAATCAATGAATCAATCCATCCATCCTTCAACCCATCCACCAATCAACACTCCATCCACTAACCCATAAATCAATGAATCCATCAATCAATCAATCCATCCATCAGCCCATAAATTGATCAATCCATCCATCCATCAATCAATCCATCCACTAACCCATAAATCAATCCATCCATCAATCAATCAATCCATCCACTAACCCACAAATCAATGAATCCATCAACCCACAAATCGATCCATCCATCCACTAACCCACAAATCAATGAATCCATCAACCCACAAATCCATCCATCCATCAATCAATCCACCCACTAACCCATAAATCAATCAATCAATCCATCCACTAACCCATAAATCAATCCATCCATCAATCAACCCACAAATCCATCCACCAATCAATCAATCCATCCATCCACTAACCCATAAATCAATGAATCCATCAATGAATCCATCCATCAACCCATAAATCCATCCATCAATTAATCAATCCATCCACTAACCCATAAATCAATCAATCCACCCATCAACCCATAAATCAATCCACCCATCCATCAATCAATCCATCCATC
The DNA here is from genome assembly GCA_947652115.1 of Blastomussa wellsi. Taxonomy (NCBI): domain Eukaryota; kingdom Metazoa; phylum Cnidaria; class Anthozoa; order Scleractinia; family Plerogyridae; genus Blastomussa; species Blastomussa wellsi. The sequence goes on from OX393561.1 coordinate 36,638,348, forward strand.
AATTCGTCAATCAATCCACCCATCCATCAATCAATCCATCCATCAATTCGTCAATCAATTCATCAATCAACCATCCAACCAATCGATCAAACAATCAATCAATCAATTTCCAATATAATGTCGATAACATTTGGAAAATCCTGAATATGATTCCTTACCTTTGGTGGCGTACACTGTTGTCCTTGAAACCAGAGATGAAAACATCTGTAAACAGAAGTGGCTGGATGCATTTACTGTAATCAGTTATTCTTTGAATTTGTTTAATAGTTTTGGATTTAATTGAACCGAACAAAATGATCGGGCCTAAACGATTAGGGGTTACTTGAGTGATCATGGTCTGTTGAAAATGTTGTGGAACATTTTTACCTGAGAACTTGCAGAAGCTGCTAAAAATAACCTTGACACACACGATCATAAGATTAAGCCTTTTCTGGTCCCAGTGCTGAGTTGGCCCAGTGAAGGTATGGTGTCTTCTCCACGAGAAAAAAAGGATTGTTTCATATGAACCCATACTGCTCATACCTCCTACAAGAAGGGCAGGCACTTTTATGCTGAGTTATCATGCAATGCTTCCCTGTGTGATGCCCCAAATATGTTTACATTGATCATACAGATAATGCACTGACCTTTTAGCTTTTTCCAGGCTTTCAGGGTCATTCTTGCGAAAGTAAACACGAATATGTTGCTCTGTGAAATTCTCAGGTAACATACTACTGACCTAACGGGTTCAAGAATAAAAGTTGTTTAGTGAGTGGGTGATGCTCCATATACCAAGTCAATATATGTACTATTGCGTCGTTCTATTGTGTGAAGTCTATTCTGCTATAGCTTAAGGTGGCTCAAAACAGTTTTGGCACTATCCAAGACTTAGATTCTGATGAGTCATTATAACCACTCTTTATCAGTTGATGCTACAATCATGGTATTAAAAAACTGCCAAATCATTGGTGAACACATTATCATTTTCATGACATAATAGGTTACCATAGAAACAATGACCTGCTAAAAACACCCTTAATTTTAGCTTTAACTGCTAATAACTCAAAAACGAGCTCAGTGACCCCCATTTTTTATTATCGAATTTTGATAAGCACAATAAGATGCAACTTTTTGTAAAGTTTAAAAAAATTCTGTGGAGGGGGTTAAGAGCCACCTTAAATTTTCAAAAAGTTAAGGTGGAACTATTGCATTAGATAAACATGCAATGTCAAATTGAAAAAGGCTTACATACCTCATGCTTTCGAACAATCATAGGCTTGTTTGGATTGTTCTTTCCGTAAAACCGCACCTCGTCAATTGGATTTCTATCTCGCATTCCATAGTCAAATGTGACCATCTAAGAAACAAATCGTACCGGTTCAAGCATAACTATGGTTTAAGGCATTGCAAAATCAATGAATTTTCGGTCAGGGATGGAGGAAGGTCAGCTTTTATTGCAGGGTGGGGAGGGGGAATGTTAAAGAGCTTTTTACAGCTGAGCCTGTTCAACCCTCTAATAAGCTGCAATGAATGAGTTCCTGGTTTTTCAGTCCCCTTTAACTTTTCGTTATTTGCAAAGACTTGTGGGATTACCAAGGAGGCAAACAAACCAGTACATTGGAACCCCATTAATCCAGTGACCAATGGGCCACAGAAATCTGGTGACATTAACAGGGTGGTCGTATTAAAGAGGTTCTTTGAAAAAGAAAATGACTGGCAGAGCTCTAATTGGCCAAAATAAAGTGGCCGTAACAGCAAGGTGGCCATTAACAGGGTGGCTGTAGGGCAGGGTTTCACTGTACAAACAACAGTGTAAATTTGTGAGGGCATACAAGGAAAACATTAAAAGCTGCTCGAACCTGTTGGTTAAAAGTGATCTTAAGGCTAGTAGGATACCAGAATAAAACAAAACTACAAGAATAACTGTCAGAACCAACAGCAGAATGTGGGGGGAAAGGGGCCTGGGAACTGGACACTCGTTAATTAAACTTCTAAACTGAGTAAACTTAGCAGGGATGGCACAGTTGTCAGAGTGCTAACATCCGACCGATGTGGCCAAAGGGTGGATTCTGGCCAGGTACCATTTCCGGGTTGAGTTTGCTATTGGTTCTTGCACCGCTCCAAGGGTTTTTGTAGGCCATTTTTTGAAAAAAAATAGCACTGATAATAATTTCAAAGAGCAGGTAAAGCCTCAAATTCAGAAGGTATACATTTATATTAACTGTGCCAAATGTCAAAGCATCTAATACTAGAACTTGCATAACTACAGTACTAGTAGCCTGTAACCTTGTTTCCATTGGCCCAACAAGTTAGAAGTGTGTGTACTTACATCAAATATAAAATCTTCTGGCTCAATGGAGGGTCCACCATCAATATAACCAGCCATGCCCTTCTGCATGTCAATGATCTCCTCCCTTTCTCGCCGTTTTTTTGATATTGTCTGACCGATGCATTTGAAGAGTTCTCGCTTTTCAATCCGTAACAAAATGTTGCGTGCCTTGAAAAGAAAACATTCATTGTCAATTGACTCAATGTTTTTTCATTTATTTGCAATGAAACATAAGGCAAGTGTATCAAAAACATAAGTTAAATTAGTTCTGAGAATTTGGTAGTTGATCAGTCTTACTGAAGAATAAAGCATCAGTCAATTCCAGTAGTGACCATCCAACTCGGCCCCTGGGTGTGCAACAAATGCAGACTGGCTCCCAAGATAGCCTGAATAGCACTCTGGTTAGCACGAACAGCGCTTGGGTTAGTCTGTCTGCGGTTAGCTCTTAATGATGGGAATGGTAACACAACATTTACTTTAAAAAATTCTGTCAGTCAAATTTTACGGAAGCTGAGAAGGGACAATCCAAAAATAATCACCAACGGAAGCATATTTCAATGTTCCAAAATTGCCTTCCACGTTTATGGCAGAACATCGCACTGCTCATATTCCAAACTCTCCTCTGTTTTGGATGCAATATGACGGTTAAGTCAGCAAGCCTCTGACACAAACTGATTGCCGGTGCAAGCAGCACATGACAAAACATTTTTTGCGATTTTCAAAATATTTTTTTGGATTTCACAAAGATTTTTGGATTGTAAACTATTTTCGTATTCGTGAAAATTTATTTGTGGATCCAATAATTATATAAGGAAAAATTTGTACAAGTTTTTTAGATGTGACAAACTTTCCAACAAGGATTTGCAAAAATATTACGATTTGCAATATATTTTTGGATTTGAAAATTATTTTTGGATTGTCCCTTTTTGGCTTCCGTAGATTTTAATCATTTTCTCTTCTGCAGTCCTTTTATGAATATTATTTGGAGCCACAAGAATAAGAAGACTGCACAAAACCTGTTAAACTGGACTTACGAAGTACAAATATTGAGATATTTTCAATTGTTTTTCCATTATTGGTATTTTGCTAGCTAAGTCCTATTACTTCATTTTTCTTTCATTTATAATTTAACATTGCACTGCAGGCTACCATGATTACTCACCTCTTCCAAGGCAGGGTCAGTTGAGTATAGTATTCTGTAATACACTTGATCATTAAGCTGAGTGTAAGCCTCCATGTCATCTATTGATTCGGAAATGGACAACATTTCCCTACAATAGAATACAAAACGATAATTTTTTTAACGCCTATCCACAAAATTACCTTGTTGTTCTATCGCCATTAGGGTACAAATCCCAAACATACGTCACTTTGACAGCCCAACAATCAAGTAATTAAACCTCCTAATAAACCTTAATACCTTATTTTTGTCTTTGATTGTTTTATCACATTGGCAGTGGAATGAGTATTAAGGGGGGAGACCCTTAACTACAAAATGGTTGCAATAGATGGCTTCTAATCAACATATCTTGGGTTCCTTTTCAATCCTGGCATTAGTTTTTTTGCCATACTTGTTCTATTGGAGGCTCATTTAACTTTTGGCAGTTTTGACCATATTTGGAAAGTCATGTGACCAGGACACATAAACGCTTAAAACACGCACAGCTTATATCTTTCTCGGATGAAACCAAAGCGAATGGATAGAGTGCCTTCAGATGTAAAATCTGCAGTATGGATTTGTGGAGATTCCATTAGTTAAAAGGCTATGATGTCATAAACTTTTTGTGACGTCATAACTTTTACAGTATTTCAAATTTCAACAATCCATACTTCAGATTTTACATCTGGATGCTCTCTATCCATTGGCTTTCGTTTCATTCAAGAAAGATGTAAGCTGTGAAAATTGTTAGAGTTTTTGTGTTCTGGACATGTGATTTTCCAAATATGGTCAAAGGAGCAAAAAGTGAAAGCAGCCTCCAATGGAGCAAGCATGGCAAAAAAGCAATCCCAGGATTGAAAGGGAACCCAAGATATGATGGTTAAACGTCATATATAGCAACCGTTTTGTAGTTAGGGTTCTCCCCCCTTAAGGTGGCTCCAAAGGGTAATCATAATTTATATGATGTCGTACACACTAGTGTTACATTTTGAAATCTGGCTTTCACATTGGCTTTTGCTCTCAGCTTGCTCAAACTTGTCAAATACCATAAGCAATGGTAAAATGTTGTTCTACAATCAACTCTGATAAATTAATGGCTGCAAGTCTTGAATTACAGTGCTACTCGCCTTATCATTGCCACTCAAGAAAGTTTTTGATTAAATTTTGACATCTTTTTGACAACTTTTTGCTAACTTCAAAGCGAGCCAGCCAACGAGAACATGAGAATGTAAATTCCCAAGGGAGTGAATGCACTTATAATTTGACATATCTGCCCTTGGAAATTCTCATGTTCTGATTGGCTGGCTCGCTTTGAAGTTAGCAAAAAGTTGTCAAAAAGATGTCAAAATGTAATCAAAAACTTTCTCGAGTGGCAACGGTTAGGGCACGTAGCACTGTAAGACAACCCAGTCGTTTTTAAATGAAATTTTGTTCAAGTTCCTTCAGTGAAATGTTCCAAACTTTTCACAGTATAAAATTAACCCATTGACTCCTTAACCGGCCGTAACCGGTCGTGACAGACCTTGACCTTTGTTCCACTTCTGACGTCATCAGCTTTGACCAAAATAGGAATCCCATTTATCCCAGTTCTACAGAAGGAAAAGAGCTTTCCAATGATACCCAGATGATATTGATTGGGCCAATACACCGAATGCAAATATGACGGATCACTCGGTTGTACGAGTCGCATGAAAGCGAGGCTAGTCAGTCTTCGATGCTTTGGTTTGACCAGAAAGTCTTGCTTCGTTGTCGATTTGGTTCGTTTTGTTTCACACTACCTACGCGTTTTTATGTTTCTGAATGCCTCGAGAAGGGATAGAAATCTTTCACCATTTACCTCTAAGGGAAAATAGTGGATTAATACAATTCGTTGAGCCGAGGAAAAGAAGTCACGATCGCCGCAGGAACTAAAGTTTGTTTGCTACATCATCATTTCAGTACAGGAGATCTTAGAAAAGTCGGTTAAATGATGAGCTCATGTGGTGCCTGGTGATGTTCAACACGATTTGCATGGCCAGAACCTTCCCCAAGAGTAAGAAAAGCTCCTCTTAATGTATCAATGGAAGAAGTTGTTTACGACCGTGTCCACTCACACGGGATCGCACGAAACAAATACTGCGGTGTAATAACCAAGCGAATGAACTTTAACTGCCCCGTCATTGAAACCATTGAAAGCATTGAGCCAAATGACAACGACTCGGAGATGAATGCGATCTCTTACACATTTTCTAAGATCTTCCAGGCTGAACAGTTCCTTCGGCGATCGTGAGCTCCATTGCACATGTTTTCTTTGTCTGTTTTCCCCTCAAAGGTGAACGGGGAAACTGAAAAAAAAACACTTTCTCTGTAATGGAAGATTTTACTCCCTTCTGTTGGCATCCAGGAACACAAAAACGCGAAGGGAGTGCGAAACAAAACGAAGCAAGACTTTCTGGTCAAGAAAGACTGACTAGCCTCGCTTTCATGCGACTCGTCCCGGGCAACAACCGAGTGTTCCGCCATATTTGCATTCGGTGTATGGAGCTTGAAATATGCAGGAAAACGCTTAGAATTTTCCGCCAAAAACTAGCAGGAAAATTTCCCTCACTTACCCTTGGCTACTCCATGTCGAGTATTTCCCGTCTCGATGATGCTTTCATGGCAATTCTTGAACCGAAAGCAAGCCCAGTAAAAGGCCAACAAAAGCATAAAAAAGATACGAGGAAAGGAGAAAGGAAAAGCGAAAAATAAAAATAAAGAAATCAAAAAGCATAAAGACGTGGGTCACTTTCGCGTCCAAAAACTATCTCGAAATTTGGATTTGTGCGCATGCCCGAGCTAAAATATCATTAAATGCGATACTAGTGAGAAACCTGGCATGCCTTCATTCTGCAAATGCATTTTGGAGAAATTTGAAGCACATTTAGACTATAACTGACCAGAAAATGTTCAAAATGTCTAGAAAACATGTTTTTTTCAAAAATCTCCAGGAGTCAATGGGTTAATTAAAGATGCTTTCCAGATAAGAATTTTGAACTGGAAAACATAGGGGTTATAAAAACAGTTTCTTGTTTGCAAGCGTGTTGTTTTTGTCTCCTCTTTTATGATCAATAAATTGACAGATATGATATAACCAGTATCACATCACCATTATAGTGGGCTCAGATGAAAAGCTTGTCAAGGTGACATGGCTTTTGAAAGTGGACTGCTGACCTGTAAATGTTTCCACTGGATCGTAGGCACAAGTATGGACAAAAATTGTTGATCTCCGCTTTCAGTTTTAGTTAAAATCGATACATTACAGTACGCTAATGGAATAAACTAAAGCCGTGGATGAAGATCCTGCTTGATTGCACGTTGGATCTCACAGGAGATCTAATCAGCCAAACTTGAAAAATAAATGGACAATGATGAGTCAAAGACTACTGCAAGGCTGACAACGTAGAACGTTTTAAATTGACCGCCTCACATTAAAACATTTTTGTGGCGAAGCTTTTAAAATACCCCCCACCCCCTCATAGTAAAGATTTTCTGAAAGCTTACGTAATGATCCGGCTAAGAAGTAGGCAGGCAGATGGCAAAATCAATTAAGTGTGAACTGTTAATATTTAATTTCAATTACCGGTAAATGGACGCATGTGATTTGTCAAGATTTTACTTCAAACATCCTTATATATATATAGGATTGATTGAAGCTAGTCAGAGTATTTCCCCTCACCCAAGGTGAAATGGTTGCAATCATTTATACATCGCCGCTTTGTGTTGTGTTTCACCGTGCTTCACAATTCCGGATCCAGGATGCGATTTGTGGAGGTAAGATAAATAATATCTGGTTGGTGGATGATTAGATTTCACGCTTGTTCGTTTTTTTTGTTACAGTTGTCCAACTACAATTTTACCTGAAGAGGTCTTAGGTATAGCAAAGAGAAAAAATATGGTTGTAGATTTCCGGTAAAATAAATCGATTGCATTCATATCATGTGGTGCACGAAAAATCGCATGGGAAAATCGGAAAAATTATCAAAATCACGGACACTGACATAGCCAACGTTCAATGAAACTTAGAAATTGTAAAGTTGTTTCAGTTCGCACTTCCAAATATGTGTATAACACTGTCCTGGCACTAAAAGCAAAAAAGAACGCACCGATCCACGCGTGTTGAGTTTACGATATTTCTGCATTCAATCAGTTTCGTGACAGCTCCATTGAAACTCAAGCACTTATTTTGAGTATTTGAGGTCCCCGATTGATATTGATATTTCCCCTTTTGTCTTTATCAAGTTCATTTACAGAATTAATGATGTATTGACAGATAGCTATGGCACTGATGATGTTCTACATTTTACAGCCTCCAAACGATCCAAAGATAACGCAAATGAAAGGCAGTGAGTTTCTTGTAATCTTTATAAAGCGCTCGCACTAGGAACATCACTATTGCAGCAGAAAATTATGAAGATAGAGCTTCTAGCAAATGAAAGGAACCTCATAAAAGGAACCACAATCGAAGCAGAAATTAAACAACTGCTTGTTGTTTTGCCGTTTCGGCTTCTTTGCTCAGAAGCAAACGGGTGCGGCAGTTTCAGTTTCTGTGAGGCCATCAAGCATGCAACCCGCAAAATTAAAGTCTAACGTAAGAACCTACTGAAAATACTGAAAGAAAATAGGAGATCTAAAGCGCAATCATATCGCGTGAAAGAAGTTTTGTTATGAAATGAGATGCTCATGTGAGGTTTGAAATAAGTGAATTGAAGTAAGTAATGACAGGAACTTGTTGACACTCAGCTGGTGGTAATTAGCAATTTAAAAATGTTTTTATTATCTCGGTAGCAAAAATAGCTTTTCTTTTCAAATTTTTTGCAAAAGAAAGACCATAAAATTTCCCAACAAGACATCCAAAAAAAGGAAATTTACTTTTTTGAACGAAATTGAGGTATACTGATACCTTAAACAATATTTCAGCTGGTCAAAACAGCCTTCTTCAGGTTTAGTGTTCGTGCCAATGTCCCTGCTAAATCTATTAAAAAGGACTGTACTGAGGACTCAGCATAATGTTTTTAAAAGTGAACAACTACTGTTAAGTCTCCAATTTACTCCAGGCATCAGTCTGACTCACCCATTTGATCCCCTAAAACGAACTTTGCTATCAGCCTTTAGTAAAGCTTCTGTTATCCTACAATCAGCAAAAGCAGGGCTTAATTAGGACATAGTTAGTAACATCAAAGGGGATAAAGTCAGTGGAGCAATATTGGATAAAACTGCAGTATTGATACAAAATGTGAATTCCATGTACAGCACGTTGCCCTATTTCCGGACATTTTTTGCATAAACCATAATATCTTACCTCAAAACAACGCAAACAGGCTGAAATTCAGCCAAAAATTAGCTTCCATTTCTGGTAAGTAGGTCGTAAAGTTTCATCGCCTGAATCTCTTTCGATTCTTTGTAATTTTGTAAAGAGTTCGTCGAGTTGGATGCCCTATTTCCGGACGATCGTTACGAGATAAATACTCCGCTTTTCTTGGGAACATTCTTCTCCCTCGTGGCAAAATGTATCTTATAAAAGTTGAATAAAGAAACATTCATTTAAAAGATTACTTTTTGTCCGAAATTGAAAGCTTTTTCTTTTGATTGTGTAGCAAAGAAGTCATCAATGTTTCAAGCCGACATATTTGATTTGTATCACGGCAAAGGAAGACTGATGACTCATTTATTAGTACTTTTTTTTCCCAAATATTTATTTGAGGTGACTTGAAATTACGAAAGGGGGTTATAAAGACGCTTGTCTTTCAACAACTCTTCGATAAGATTGCATTTAAAACAAAAACTAATTTGCTATCATTAGGTGTCCGGAAATAGGAACACCTCACCAAAAATGCAAATAAACTCTTTTGTGGTCAAGTTCAAAGATACGAAACTGAAAACAGAAAATTCTTATATGCTGACAAACCTAGTATTTAAGCTTTACTAATGTTCAAAAAAAGTTTAATCTGTATTGCATTTTGCGAGAACAGACCGCTGAACTGTAAATAGGTAATTCGACGTGCACTAAAGAAGAAACAAATTTTACCTACCTCGACTGAAAACTTGAATGTTCTCGCCTAAACGAAGTGTGGCTTAGCCACGAAAGCATCAAACGAAAGCTGACTAGTCAATAAGTCTTCGGAACATATCGATCGGATTTGTTTTATTGTTTCAACGAAATACGGAATCTTTAAGTTGAAGTGCCCGGAAATAGTGGTGTCCAAGAAATAGGGCAATATACTGTAAACTTCAAAACTAAAAACATTTTAAACTTTGCCCATTTTCCGTCTCACTCCATTCAATCCATGCACGAGACAACAAACACGAGGCATGACTTCAGAATGACAACTTTGAGATAGGGGAGGAAGTGGCTTCCCTTGTTCAAAAACAGTTTTTTAGAGGATTGCAACCTTGTCTTTCTCATCAATATTGGATTAATGAATTTTTGGTGACAATGTAAATTTGTGAGTTTTTTGGCTATTAGGACACTGCACCTCCCAAAATATTTTGAATATGAAAACTAAAAATCTGGTAATGCAGATCTTGTAAAATCAAATTTTCTAAATTCACACAAATAAGAGAATTTAATGCTGCAAGAAATTGGTGTAATTAGCAACAAAGAAGCTACTACAGGCCAGGGGTGACTTCATAATTATTTAGTTACAATGTACTTTTTTACACCACAAATTGCGATAGAAGATAATAGCCCATGTTCGACATATCAAAATTCTGACATGACTCTGAGGCTTTCTGCCTGCCTGTTAATTCCCACAAGAGACTTGATACAGAGAAAACAAAAGCAAATACTCTAAACTGCCGCTTGTAAACCGTGGGCTTATACAACTTCGTAAGGGGTTTTAGGAAGGCTCATAAACAGAGGAATAGACGGGGTAAGTTTCTAAAGAAACTGTGGTGCTGCATCGGTGGGAAGTATAACAATATAATTTGGTTTTATCAACTGGGTTGATAATGAGAATTGGCCACCGTAAAGAGATTCAAGAGCTGACGTTTTGAGCGTTAGCCCTTCGTCGGAGCGAAACAGAGGGGCTTTTAGCCGAGGGAGCTTATAACCAGAATAGAAAAACCGCTTCGAAATGAGCTGTAGTAGTACTGGTATTGTATAGAAGGGTTAGGCCAATGCATTTTTTACTACAGATGTGATGTAACTGCAGATGTGAATGAGTTTTACCCACAGAAAAGAGTTTACAACAAGCCACCAATCAGACAACTACCACACAACATGGCACAAATCATTCCGACTAATGCAGAGCAGCTGAAAAAATAATGTCCACATGGCATCAATGTGGGAGTCTGGTCATGTCCATATAGATTTACTTCAGCATACCAGGAGTGATCAGAGATCATGAGAGTGTGTTTGACTCCTTCAATTACCGGTAGCTTTAATTTGGTTGATTATGTTTACCAAAGTTCAACGTTCCCTGTTTATTGCTAAATATCTCACAAGCGACAGTGCGAGCCCTTCAAAGTCCCGTCGAAACAATTATCCAAATTAATATTACATATTACCATGTGAATAAGTGCGTCAAATTGAGGCCAATAATGAAAGTGAGGCAAATGTGCATCCACATTGTCGATTAATTTTGCCTGTAAATGCCCAGCACGAGGTACATTGAATGCAATCAGATAATAATACAGTTGCATAGACTCTTTACAACCCTTTATTCCATTTATTTCATATTTTTCTACAGTGGTTGAACACAGAAAAAGGGCCCCAAGTGAACAGAAAGAAAAGTGCACCCAAATAAATTCAGATTTAAAGAAAACTTGAAGGTATGTCAGATGCTACAAAGAGATTAGAGGAAGTTACAAAGACAGCAATGTCTTTTCGTCTTACGAGAAGAGAAACACCATTCACTTAAAATGTTTTTCTTCCTTAACCTTGATCCTTACCATCACCCTTAACCCTCGACACTTACCCTTGACCCTCACCCTTCACCCCGCGACCCACGTTTTAGCAACGCCGATCAGAAAGTAACAGCGCTAAGTTTGCATTTAGATATATCAAACATGGCCAATTAGAAGTCCTCGAGTAACTACACACTTACGTTTTTTCTAGACAAGTTGTTTAAGTCATTATATTAATTTTCACTTACATTCTTTCAATTATGTTTGATGTTTTGTGCTGATAAGCTCTTCTAAATAAACTGTTTCGTGTGTGAAACATATCATAGATGTTGCCAGCTTCTTTATCCCGTAAACAGATTTGAAGTTTTCCTTTGACGTTGATCACTCTTGCAAATTTCATGTAGCGCCTGACGAAAAGAGTGCAATAATAATTATTACAATGAAATGAAACAGAGGGACATTTGTATAGTTGACAAAGGCTATTACTCGGGACTAAAAAATAACTGCAGCTGAAAATTTTAGCTTTGAGCTTTGGTTGGGTCACTGAATTGTTTACATCCTTTTGTGATTAGCCATGGTAATAACCGGTACTTCAGTTTTGTTTGTGGCACTCAATTGAAGACTGCTCAAATGTTTAACATACTTATGATCAAAGCTGTTGCTGATTCCAAGGCAGTGACAGTCACGGGAAAAGTAGTCAAATTTGTCCACATCTATTCCCGTACGTTTATTAGCCACAATCTGGAAAACAACAACTTGAAGTTACAAATAAATTCTACTAAAGCAGATGACATGTTCTATGCATGGTTTTCTATAACAGTAGAGAACAGAAGTTTAATCTGAGATTGTGATGCCACCTATATAAGCTACATTTCCTTTATGATACTGCAAGTGGCCACCTGAATTATTACCAGCCTGCCAAAGATAAAGGAATCATTGAACACATTATCATTTAATCTTTAAGTGCTAATGACCCAAAATTTGAAGAATTTGACGACAGGAAGAAATTTCATTTTATTTTACCTGAGGGACCCCTTTGGTGAACTGTTTTCAAAAATAATATCAGAAAGTTCTTTCTAGCTTTTTCGTTTTTCTGAAAAATCGAAAATGCGGGTAGTCAGCAGCTAAACCTACCGTAAAAACAATGAAAAATAGAGCAACTTCAGCAAGGTCGTACATAACAATGAGAAGAATCCAAAGCTTGAAATTTTGAGAACTCGATGAAGGGCCTTTTATCTTTCTAAAAGTGTAAAATTTATGCCTTGTTTCAAAGTTTGAGTCTTCGTGATGACCTGCCGAAAATAACGGGTTTTTTTGGTTTTGGGACAAGTTAAAATATGGATCAACTTTTGAGGCCCATCAAAATGCTAGTATACGTATTTATGTATAATACTATATATCAAATTTAAATTTCATCCTTCTAGTTTATTGTGTTCAATTCTCGGTTTTGGCCTGACAAAAGCGAAGCGACCAAAAGGAATTTCTATCCAACCTCGTTCCCAGGGTCTCTCATCCTGTAGTGTATCCTTTTCAGGGTTCAACGTTTCTGAAACAAATAGCCTGAAATTCTTTAGATGTTATCGAAAAGTATTTTATTTATCTACAAAGATCTACCATAAGCGATTATCTGACCCGATGTTAGTGTGGCTCATATGTGAAATGACCGTAATACAATATTTTGAGAGTCGAAAAAATATTGAAAACGATATACTGTAACTTAATGCTGTACCAGCTATTGTACAAAGAAACTTGAGGAACCTCTGATCAAGCTGATCCTGATGGTGCTTATGTTTTGAAGTGAGATCATGTGAGCTGATAAGTAAAAATGATACTTGATACCTGTTTGTGTTGGATTGTGATTTTATACAACGGTGAACAGTAGCATACATTTTCAGCCTCACTAGAAAATAGGTTAGCGCAATCATGCTTTTTCACAGTTTTGAAAATTGTCAAAAGGCAAACCTGAATGACAGCAACAAAAACCTGGGAAAATGTTCAATTCTTATGCATAACATATCAATAGACTAATTGGATTCAACCAAGAACTGCGAAACGAAAACACGTTGATCTGAGTAACGATTTATCAAGTTTGTTTTATTGCTCGATTTTGTACAAATCATTCGGTGATAGACATTGATAGCTGGCAATAAATATAGTTTTGGTCGATGGCACAATAAAGAAAAATATATAAGTAAATAAACATTACTAACTTACATTTTGTGAGGTTCTTTGTCAATATTATGATGGCTTGACAGCTTTTGTTGATTTATTTATTCATCGGGTCAGATTTATAATGGCTTATGGTAGATCTTTGTAGATAAATAAAATACTTTTCAATAACATCTAAAGAATTTCAGGCTATTTGTTTCAGAAACGTCAAACCCTGAAAAGGATACACTACAGGATGAGAGACCCTGGGAACGAGGTTGGATAGAAAATTGTCAAAATGACCCGAGCGCTTTTCCTTTTGGTCGCTTCGCTTTTGTCGGGCCAAAACCAAGAATTGAACACAATAAACTAGAAGGATGAAATTTAAATTTGATATATAGTATTAAAAACAATACGTATACTAGCATTTTTATGGGCCTCAAAAGTTGATCCATATTTTAATTTGTCCCAAAACCAAAAAAGGTCATCACGGAGATTCAAACTTTGAAACAAGGCATAAATTTTACACTTTTAGAAAGATAAAAGGCCCTTCTACGAGTTCTCAAAATTTCAAAGTTTGGATTCTTCTCACTGTTGTGTACGACCTTGCTGAAGTTGCTCTATTTTTCATTGTTTTTACGGTAGGTTTAGCCACCGACTACCCATACTTTCAACTTTTTGATTTTTCAGAAAAACGAAAAAGCTACAGAACTTTCTTCAGTTATTTTTCAAAATAGTTCACCAAAGGGGTCCCTTAGGTAAAATAAAATGAAATTTGAAATTTTCTTCCTGTCATCAAAGTCTTCAAATTTTGGGTCATCAGCACTTAAAAACGTGCACCTGGAAGTCAATGCGCTTTTCAAAGTGTTTGTGCTCGCATTAAAACTCAAATGCAAAATTTAATGTGCTCGTGATGCTCATTTTAGTAGATCATTACAGCTGCACAACCTTGCATCTACATGTGCACAAACAAGGCAGTTAACCCCCCCCCCCCCCCTCCAATTCCTTGGGTGTGGGGGGTTCACAGAGATGACTATCAAGCCCTTTGTCTTTGATCAATCAGATAGTTAGGGGAGCACAAATGAATTGCTTTGTTTACCTCGTAAAGGTAGCTTTTCTCTGGTCCTCTTCCTTTGTAAGGCCAGTCCTGCAACACAATTTGTCATCAACAAATCAGGTTTTAGCATATTCACTAATCTGATATCCCAAGTCTAGATAATTAGAAATGGGCCATTTTTGTTTCCTTGAATTGAACTGGACCAGGCTATATCACTCATAAATGTAATACCAACTATGATTATTAAATTCATGGGTGATTCACCATGTTCTTCTCAAAAGAAAACCATTCCATAAATTTTCACTGACTTTGCAAAACATATCTAATAATTATTTTCCCTGACCTTTCACAAAATTCCCTTTTCCCTAACCTTGAAAAAACATTATTGTTTTTCCCTGACTGTGGCAACCCTAACAGTTATATGCCAGATGCTTCTGACTTCCTCCCACATGGAAAGAAATACTTGATATTTTAACTAGACATTTTGGCTAATGAAAGCACAAAACCGACAAGCCCAAACAATCTTTTACCAGTTTGTAGATGTAGTTGACTACAGTGATACACAGTGATGAAAAGCATATTAAATAATGATCTTATATGAACTGCAGGTGTAAGGAGGGCTGCAATGAGATTCATACCTGTGACCTCAACGATACTGGTGCAATGCTCTACAGTACCAACTGAGACATGAAGCCACACATTGGGAGCGAGGTCAATTTATCGAGTTCATATTTTCCCGTGAGGGTGTTAAATTCACATGAAGCATATGAAATAATTCACATATGAACTGCGTATGTAGATGAAAGCGAGAAATGACCATTGTAAGTAACTTCCCAATTTAAGTAATTGGAATAAAGAAGCTCAGTTGGTAGAGCATCACACCAATATCACGGAGGTCACGAATTTGAATCCTTTTGAAGCCCTGAATATTTTCACTTTAAAAGATACACAGTCATGTACCTCAGCACTATCTGCTTCTAGTGCGGTTCCAGCAATTAGTTCCTTTATAAAGGTCACATCTTTGTAAGTCAAATCATACTTTTCAAAACTTGGCAACAAGTCATTTACTTTCACCATGTGGTCAAACATATTAACTGATGCATCTTCATGCTGTGTAGAGAATAGAAACAATTAGTATTGTTATACATTAGTCATTATCTCTATTCTCATTGGTTGAGAACATACAGCTATACAACTCAAGCTAGCACAGAATTTTGACGTCGTTTCTACATATAATAGCAATGCACAAATGCTTATTTCTACAGATAATAGGGTACATATAATAACAATGCACAAATGCTGTCTTTTCCCACCTTGCCAAGAGCTTTTCTTGCTAGTCAGAAACAAACTATGGGTGAACTTCTTATTACAAGAGCACAATCAATAGCATCACATTTGGACTTAATAGACACTTAAAAATCTACTTGAGGATTTGATGTCATAAACATCAAGACATTTATCAAGGCTAGCTAACAAATTTTTAAGTGCAAAGCATGTTGAGTTGAAATGACAACTGAACACAGGCCACCAATGTCAAAAGAACCATCTTCAAAGCTTTAAGAATATGTTGTGTTCAACATATTTTTACAAGGTAATGCTGCACTTTTTGTCTTAAAATGTTTCAAATAATAATAAATTCAGAGTATCGTCACTGAAGTTGTTTACATTTTTTTACATTAGATAGATAGAAGATAGAAAACTTTATTCAAGTGTCGACTTCTTTACCTAATTGAAACATGAAACATGGCTTTAACTGGGTTTCCTTTTGTGACCATCAACATGATTTTATTCCTAAGTAGCATTGTGCTGGGTGTATAATAAAACAATTATTGGATTTGGTTTTCACATGATGGAGAAATTATCAAGGGCAAAGCCGAAGAGGTTGACACAAACCTCGGTCTGGATAATTCTTGCTATCGCGCTCAACCGCATCCAATAATAATATTTAGCAATTATTGAATGAGGCCGAGTAGGATATGAAGAATTCTGCAGATCTCGGAGGAGGAGGGTGAGATCTGCAGAATTCTTCATATCCTACGAAAGCCGAATTCAATATTTGCTTTATTATTCAATCAAAATATTAACTGCATTCTTCGCTCAAACTTGTAACCCTACTCACAGCCATTTTGCTCTTTGGTTTTCTGCTCACCAAAAATAACACAACCTCGTCCCCAGGTTTTCTCGGTAAAGGGTTCAATAATCTACAGCGGGCTGCACTTTTGACGTCATTTTGACGTCAATGGTTCAATAATCTGCAGCCGGCTGCACTTTTGATGTCATCGGTTGAATATGACAAAATTCTTTCCAAATTTAGTCAACAGCAGCTGGTTATGGTGAATTATGCGTGTGGTTTTAACCAATCATAAATAGTGAAATCTCTCGAATGAACAATAATGTTAATTATCAGTTGATGCTTTTATTCTATTAATGAGCAAAACAGCTACATTAAAATATTAGAAATGCAGTAAAATGTACTACTTACCTTCCACTCAGTATCCGGTCTAGCAGCTGGTATAAATAGCACATCAAACAGATGTGAGAAAGGCCCATGACCTAAGCAACATAACGAAAGAGATCAGTCAGTTACATTTTTTTGTGCAGCCAGCAGGTCACCTCAAAGCTCTTAGTACACTTAATTGTATTATCAATCGGCAAATCTGAGTGATGCCCAAATACATGTATGGTCATAAAGCGCCTGTCATCTGTTATCCGTTAAAAACAGAATCTTGTTATTTTAAACGGACACAGTCATAAGTATGTTTACAGCAATGGAAACCTACAAACATTGGTAAAGTTTCAATAAAAACTACAATGCCCGTGCACTGAAGCTGAATATGGAGTGGTATCATTAATATGATACTATCAGGAACCTTGGATCTCAACTTGAAAAAGTGAGGCTGGCTTTTTCAAGTTCTGTCCTTGTGATTTGGTAAAAAAAAACGATGAAGACTTTTTATGGTAACCGTCTTCCTTGACCAATTTGCTTGATATCCTTCTCTTCATGTTCTAACAGCATTTCCTGTGACCTGTGACCATTTTACTGTAAAGTCGAAAAATGTCCATAACCGTGTCCCTTAAGAGTTATCCAAAGCACTGCATAACCACAGTGTTTCTAACTGTAAAATCCATTTCTTTCACAATTAAACTGTTGAATAATAAAACAATTGTCCATAATATTCACTTACAATTTAATAGTAGATATATTCAAGGATAAAAAGGTGACAGTCAAAAAGTAAAAACAGAACGTTTTTGACAATAGGTCATCTTCAGGGTGACCTATTGTTGAAAACGTTCAGTATTTACTTAATAATGTTCACCTTTTTAGCCTTGTATATACTAGAAGTAAACAAAGATTATGGAGGGCATTCGACGAAATACGCATAATGAAAGCCTGGTTGGATGATTGGGTTAATGTTGTCAATGTAATTGTTGAAATTTAGTTGGTGGTAGTTTGTGACGTGTAGGAATTGAACATTGTTTGAGTAAAAAAAAAGTATAGAATACCTTACAGTTAAATAAATGTTCTTAAAGCCCTGTGGCTTTGCAACATACAAACTATTATTGGAGCTTAACTTATACTTGGACATTATTTATCGATGCCTTGAAGGAAAGTTGCATACAAACTTCAGCACTGAATTTTCCTTTGATTTGACTACTTGGGTTAAAACTGCTCTGGTTTTGTCACGTATAGGCTTACTGCTTTTTCCAACTGTAACAACAACAACGTTTATTACAAACAGTACTAGTTACAGTGAGAAGTTTGTCCATCCAAATTTAGCAAGGCTAATCAAGTTGGGTGGAGCAAAGATAAAATAGTTAATCAATATATTTACAATGACAAAGATTACGAAAGGACATAATTATTAATTAAGACAAGAGCAACTGAATGATTCTATGACAAAGATGTGAAGTGCTACAGTGGAATACAGATTGAGATTCTAGTTAATTGATTGCAGATAATCTTAAGATTCAATAACATTAGGCAAAAAGGTTTACCCTAGATGAAGGATATCACAAATATCAAGTTAAGATTCCTTCGAATAAAAGAACAGAGGAATAACCGTGATAAGGAATTCATTAAATGCATTTAAAGTGATTAACTGAACTAAGAATATCCTTAAATTTTTAAGACCAATATCATTTGGCAAAATGCTTTATTCTATGAATAATTTCGCAAGTTTCTAGATAAGAGTCTTCAAAATTTGAAATATGGAAAAGTAGACTTGTCATTTTCCTAGTGAAGTCGTTCTTTCTAAGATTTCTTAGCGCTAAAGGGATTCCATTGATTCCATATGACGAAATTTGTTTTTTTAATATTCAAGGTAAGTTTATTTGCCGCGAGCCAGTCACACAATTTGCGAAGCTCTAGGATTTACAATGTTAGCCGCATAAAAAATTGAAGCTTTTCAGAACATTCTTGGATATCGTTAATATAGATGAGAAAAAGCAGTGGACCCAAGACAGAACCTTGTGGAACACCAAAAGTGATATTCTTTTCTGGAGAGAAAAATGTAGACTGAGCATCTGAGATTACTTGGTGTCTGAAATGAACAGAGTCGCGACTCAAAAAGTTCTGTGTACAGTCACAAATAATAGCGATTTCCTTAACCAAACAACTTGTATTTGATAACTTAGTTTTCTGACCACAAATCATGGCCATTTGCAGGGGAAAAAACTCAGCGAGTTAGTGTTTTGACCACAAATCATGGCCGTTTGCTGAGCTACACGGCTTGTCGAGTTAGTTTTCTACCACAAATCTTGGCCGTTTGCTCAGCTACATTACTCGGTAAGTTAGTTTTCTGACCACAAATCATGGATATATTTTGGTGAGCCACACAACTAGGTATGAAGTGGCACTGGTTTCTTGACAAAGTCGAAGAGAAATGGGTGAACAGCACACTGTTGACCTGCAGCTTCGTGTTTGCTCCAAACATCGTACAACATTCCTGCAGACATTGATAAATCTTAGCTACAACGGTTTAAAGCCATAAAAAAGCAACTATCTATATACTCTCGATCCACACACAGAAAAGATGAACCTTAACATGGAGATGACGTCATTCGCCTCTGAAGAAATTTTTAGGGGCAGGGTTGTCAGTAGGTTTTTAAGTAGCAGGTTCCATCCAAAAAGTAGGTGGCTATTTTCATTTTATTTCTCCAATATCATGCTTAGAACTGACCTACTAACATTCAGAGTAGCTGGCGCAGGATTTGGAATGGCAGGTGAAATGCGCTGGTTGCCGGCTTATTTTGACAACCCTGGGTCCAAAATTGGAACCTGACATACATCGCCCAAAAATCTCACTTTTGTCCACATTAGGGAGTGAACACAAGAATTTATTAATAAAACAATCACCGCACTCAATCTTTAAAACAATTGTCGCACTCAATATTCAATCAGAATATTGTCTGATTTCAGACAACTTGGCTTATGGCCTTGTCAGCTTCCACGGTAAGTATCACACAATATTTCGCAGGATGATTGTTAATACCTCATGCCCACTAATGAGGTCCAGGTTGAATTCCTCAACCCAGTACCACATGTGTCAAGTTGAGTTAATGTTTTGTAATTGTCCTTTCTCCGAGGTCTTTCCCCAGATTCTCCAATTTTCATCCCTACACAAAACCAACACTTCCAAATTCCAATACAATTGGGAGAATCTAAGGGCCACAGGTTTGTCAGTCAAAAAACTATTATGTGCAACCAATAAGACAAAATTGATTTTTTTGAATTACTCATTTTGGAACTTGGTTGGTCACATCTTTGACATGCCGCAATGCAGTTATGAATCATGTGTGCAAGTCATCATTTGGCTGTGTAACCACGCAGTGCAGTTCCAGTCCAACACCATAGAGTCTCCAGTAGCTCAGTGGTCAGAGCATCCAGCTAAATCACAGAGGGTCGTGGGCTAAAATCTCATCTGGGGCTCAGATTTTTTTCTACAGTGTACATGTGGGGGACTCAGTGGCCTAATGGCTTGTGTGCTGGAATCCAATTAAGCTGCCTCGACCAAAACCCTGGTCAGGATCACTACATTAGGGTATTAACATGACTTTTTGAGGGATTATCGTTTATTGGCGCCCGCGTAGTGTCATTTGCGGCCCGAGCGCAAAGCGCGAGGGTCACAAATGACACTACAAGGGTGCCAATAAACAATATTCCCGATAAAAGTCATGTTAATGTCATTATTATCCACATACAAGGCCAAATAACATCCTGATGACTCACAAATTTAATAATGTTTTCAAGAATACAAGTAAGAACTTACTTCTCGCTGAAAATGTTATAACTGTAAAAGCCGGACCGATATGTTCTGAACAGGTGCAGAACTTTGCCGATATAGCTACAAAGTCTCTGAAAATAATCGCCAGTGAGTTAAGAACTCATGGATATAATCAACATTTAACGAACTTACAATTTCCGGTGTAAAATTCTTGCAGTTCTTCAATCAAGTGAACGACGTTTCTCTTCTTGTAAGACGACAAGAACTTGCTTTCTTTGTTTCTCCTGGATCGTGCTCTTGCTTCTAGATCCAAAGTTTTTGTCTGTATTCTTCCCATTTACAACAAGTAGGCCGATTTTTCTCTCTGAAAACTATGCATTTTGTGTGAAACTGAACTTCAAAGCTTGCTGTTCCCTTGTACGCACCTTGATGGTTTTTCAAACCGTCTGAATGTAATCTGATTGGTTTAAATTCGTCGCGTGTACCAATCAGCTTCAGGGCCATTGCGGCCTGCACAGCGTGTGTTTTGACGATCAATTTGACCGAGTATGTGGATAATAATGGTTCTTGGCAAGACATTTTACTTATTGTAATGCCTCTCCTCCCCACGTGTATGCCATGCTAACACCGGATTAAAGCAAAGCCTCGTGCTTAGTAGCCCATACTGCTGGAGCTTATCCTGGTTTCTGTAGCATTAAGAAGCTAGGAATATTTCTACTCCCTCCTGGATGGGGATGCTAGTCCATTGCAAGTTTACCCCTAACATTAGCTGGTATCTATTTATACACCTGGGTGGAGAGTAAAGTGTCTTGCCTAAGAACACAACACAGTGTCCCGGCTGAAGGGCTCGAACTTGGACTGTCCAATCCAGAGTCCAGCATGCTGATCATTAGGCCACCACGCATTCCACAAACATAGAATTAAAAGCTGGGGGTAACCCTGTGATGGACTAGTTGGCACCTCATCCTCGTCACTTCATGCTACACAAATAGGGATAAGCTCTGACCTGAAGGGCCGCTCGGCTCAAACATAGCCTTCTTCCACAGTTCACATGTACATACAGTAAAACAAGGTTTAATGGTTTTTCTAGTAGTTTGCAGTACCTAGGTCATGGCATAGCCCAGCTATCTTTACACAGAGTATATCCTCATTTGTGATTTTCAGTTCCGGTTGTCTTTTTCGTAGGCTCTTCACAAGTCTTCCTGCCAGGTGACAGGTCCTAAAATAAAGTCAGAAACACTTAATGCAAATACAATGTAAAGAAATAAACAAGTAAACACTGTACATGCATACCCTTCCTCCATACATGCAGGGTTGCCACTTATCAGAAACTAAAAAGTTCCCTGACTTTTCCCTGTCCGTCAATAATAATCAAGAAACAAGAGAAACCACCGGGCAAAACTACTGCTTCTGCACACGCCACTTGAACATTTTACATCATGTTTTTCTCAAATGAAACAACATTCGCTGGCTTTTCACTGACTTTGCCAAACATTTAACATTTTCCCTGACCTTGAAAAATTTTCTGACTTTTCCCTGACCTTCAAAAATTATTGTTTTCCCTGACTGCGGCAACCCTGTGTACAAGGAATGAAATGAATAATTGCCAATGCACATAAATGGATAATTGTATAATATACACTTCAAAAACATTTAAATTGAGTTCAAGCCCCATACCATAGCATACAGCTCTAGCTACTTTTTCCTGTGGGAAGCTACTTATGTGCATTAAAGGCAAAAGGATGAGTAGGTTTTATTAGCTTTCGAAAACAGTTACAGTATGTTCAGTAGTTGGCTTGATTGGTTGAGTTGCGAATCCAAGATACAAACATAAATTTTTAGCTTTACGATTAATTGGAAACAAATTATGTTTCAAGATTGCTTTGAAATCTGAAGCTCCTAAACCAGGGTTGTCAATAAGATTTGAAGTAGGCGGCACTGGGGGCTGGAAGCCCCTGGACAGGTGAGGGGTCTGGGGACAGAGGTACAGGGGCAGAGCCCCTCACTAAAAATTGCCTTTCCTCAGGTGATATCACAACGACAACATATCACAACGACAACACTGGAACCATGAGGGCTTTCGAACAGAAAAGAAAAAGTAAAGTAAAAGAATTGCCGTATCCTGTTCTCAAATTCACGAATACATCGTGGCCTCCAAAAAATGTCTTTAGTGTGTTTTCCTGTTCTAGTAGAAGTTGATCGATTTCAAACTGTTCTTTTATTTGCTAACATTCATCATTGATCTCCTGACATTTTGTTTTCACCGGAAAAACAAGGAATGACTTGTTGCGTGACTGCACAGTTGACTGCGCTGCACGTGAACTACATTAAAATTGGACCAATCGAGAAGCGCGATAGTAAGTAATACGATACAAGCCAATCAGAAATGAATACACAGATTCTTGTAAACCTGCGGGGGTCGGAACAAGCTTTTGGGAGCCGTTGCACAGACGGACTATACAGGTGCTTTTGTTTGTCTACGACGCAGGCTAGTCGATGGTAGCATTAAATACCAAACGTTTTGAAATAAACTAGGAACGACAGCCATTTTTTTATAGTTTTCTTTTTGTTTTATATTTGGAAATGAATGGACATACACTGTACTTTACTGGTAATTACCATCTTTCAAATGGGTTCGTGTAGCAACGACATCCGAAGTTCAATCGCAAACCAACACCGCCAAGTTAAAAGGTTTACTCTAGAATAACAAACTCCATAAAGGCAGACTTGCGTAAAAAAAACCTGATCTGATCATTTCAAAATCATGCAGCCCATGTACACGAGAATGAATCGAACGAAAACTTCCGTTGTAAATCACACATTACAAAATACATCAAAATTATGAATGAAACAAAAGGTTACTTTAACCTTTTACATTATTTTATTTTTTTAAGCATTTTTGTAATGACTGCTTTTTTCCTACTTATCTCCGCCAATTTGTAGCCGGCGAAAACATTTAAGTAGCCAGCAATATCGCCGGTCGCCGGCGCTTATTGACAACCCTGCTAAACCGGGACAACCAACTTAACTTACAAGTCACATCCATATTGGCCAAACATTTAACTGAAATTCCAGACAAAATTCTGAGTCAGTCTGCAGAGATTGCTGAGGAAGCTTCCAAGTTCGAGATTAAATTGCTTCAGTTTATCGATCGTGTGTGTTTTTGTTTTTAATCGCAGCGTATAAAATCTATATCATAAAGCAAATAAAGAAGCCTAAGTCATGTATTATCCTGTCATAAAACACTCTGGGCATTTGAGAACACTAAAGAAATGTAGAAAACACGAGCCACATTTCCGTCATGTTCTCAAATGCCCATCGTGTTTTATGACAGTTTTATAATGCATGGCTTAGGCTTCTTCATTTGTTAAGTATTATTCATCTTCTCTTGACAAAGCTTTTTATTTTTTTTCATCATTTTATTACAAGCTTGCAAAAATGACATAACTACAAACATTTACATTGTAAACAAACAAAATAGCAAACTGCGCAATTGACGTCATGACTCGGACAAGACTCAGACAAACAAACCAGAATTGCAAACAATTTTGAAGATTTCTTCAACGCTTTTGAAAGAAAAACTTCGCCTGCATTCCCTTTATTTCTCTCACAATGTGCTGATGTTTTCTGAGACTCACTGGGGTCCAATTAATTAGACGTCGCGCACTATGCTACTAAAAAACACTTGGAACAATACAGAAAACTGACTTACCCTATGCAATGCTCAAATCTATTATGCGAAGCTCCAGGGAACACATGGTAGCAGCCACCTATATATGTTCCAGATAAAAAAGCTACACATGTAAATGATACCAAACAACCAGTTGTTTTAAAGCAATTAAGCACAATGGTATAATAAAAAAAAATTGCAACAGTCAACAATCTTCAAGTAGACAGTTTACTTAACACTCAATAAGTACATGCCCTTTGGACTAGAAGCACCACCAACTTTCCCGAGCCAAATTGAAAATCATTTAAAGAACGATTCTTAAAGTACAATTCGACGAAGTTGTTTTCATTTGCAACGGAGAGTTTTTTGAACAACTGTTCTAATTATTGTGAAGAAAAGCAAATAAAAGATTAAAGAAAACAAGTAGGGAAAATAAACACCCAAAACAGGTCAATTCTCCTGCAGTACAGTGAAATAATTAAAAGAGATGGAAATGAAAATGTGTTTCCAAAATTCATAGTGGCTTCCCGATCGAGGACCACTGAGGACACCAAAGAACACAACAAACAGCCAAGTCAAAACTATGATTTATATGCAAATGGTAGGAGGATGAGCGATTGATTGGATAAACGTACAGACAAATTTCTAACAAGCTAGCAAGTACTTTGCACTGAACTGGTCACCAAATTGGCGACCTGTTTGGCAAACTTAGTCGCCCAATTCTTTTTTCATTCACCATGGTCACCAAAATGATTGCAGCTTGGAGCACTGTGTAGTGTGTGGTTGGGACTAAAACTGATTTTATTTTTAAAGTTTTCCTCACAATTGCAGATATTAAGTACACATACATCAGAGCTGCATATTAACTAATCTTAAATATATTTTGTTAACCTACACAAACAGCACCACTCAGAGATAAGCCAACCATCAAAAACATTCTAAATGCATTGACAAAATGCAGCCAATGTGTCAGTACATTTTGGCCAACACATTTGTAAATGAGTTTTTCATCAATGCTTAGACAAAAATAGGCACGCAATGCGTGCGAGAGTTATTTTTTTCAGTTTTGATATGGACATATTGGGATTTGTTTGGGTCAGCAAAACTAGCCCGTCCAAAACGAATGCTTAATGACCAATTTACTGTTG
>OX393561.1:36668927-36766427 GCA_947652115.1 Blastomussa wellsi
TTGCATGGCGATGGAAAGGAATAGCGTGTGATGAACTAGAAATAGGTTTGTTTTCAATTCTTCGACAATCTCATCTTGTTGAGACTGCATTTCCTTTTTTATTTCTATCTGTGTTGCATCGGTCCCTTCTTTCATAGTGCTTGCATAATAAAGATATTTCAAAAATATATTTTAATCATCCTAGTTCAAACATAAAGGTGATTGCTAAAGGTGATTGTTATAGATAGGGCTTGGTTGTCCAGCATTTGAATCATGGATTTTTTTGTTAATTTCAAGTACTGATTCAGAAACACATTTCATACATTATATCTCAAAGCAATCGTAATACTTTCAGGGTGTTCATTGCACATCACCAAAGATTTTTCTGCTAAATAATTCTATTAAAAAGAAGCGACTTATTAAAACATTTAGCTATAAAAAATGGTGATAAAAGTTTTCTTAAAAACATTTAGGAAATTTGGCTATACAGCCCGACACCAAGAAGTGCCACGGGAAATTTGACTGCCTCGTCTACGAGATGCTGTTCAACAAAGAACTGAGGCCTAGCCTTAACACTCAGAGTGACTCCATCAGTGCTAAACTCTTTGTTTAGCTTTTAGCATATTTCTGTTACCTTTTTTCTTAATGAATTGCTTTTCTTGTATTTATAAAATGTTCATGCTATCTTTTTTTACTTGGTAATGACATCCGAGAACGTCGAAACGTCAAGCATTTTTTTGACCATTTTTTAACCGTCTTTTAAAATTTCTTATCACAAACTTTATCACAATTTTTTATAGCTGAATAATTCAATGAAAATAAATTAACTGAACCTTGTAAGACTTATCCTCTGTGTTTATGAATAGGTTGGCTTCACCTTCAAAAGAAAAATGTTCACACATGAGCAAAGTACAGTGCAACATGCTGTCAATTATTGTATTATCACTTTGAATAAAATTTAAAGGTTTCTATCTGAACCAGATGATGACTGCTTTTATAACAGAGATACAAAATCACTACTTGTCAAGACGAAGTAGAAATTTGTATAACATTCATAAGCCTCAGGGTCACAATAGATTGCCTGATGATGTTTATTTACAGAGATCCTGAAATAAACAGTCAAAATGATTTTTAACTGGATTAAGACTGTTCCTGGGATTGAGGTAGATTTATACTTAAGGTGGCTCAATAGTCAAGAAGACCTTTTAGTTGAAAATCAAACTTAATTAGACAAACTCAACATCACCACACTAGTTGCCATGAATGACGATGTTTGGGTCTCTTGTTGCCATGGTAATAGTACCAGTTTGATACAGTGTCTCAGAGGGTGCTTTCTTAGGAAAAATAACTGAGAAAAAACGCCAAGTCACTCAGGCAAGAAACAACTTTTTACAGATTATGTTTAGAATGGTCTATGCAATGGACCAAAATGATTGGCTGACATTGATTAGTTGCAGAGAAAAAAATATGAAAAGTTTCAATTTGCAAAAACAGGCCTTTTTAACCAATACCCAGCATTATTTTGGTTCACTGCATAGAATGTTTATCAACCTTCAGCCTGAGCCTTAGAAAGCTGGTAAAAGTTAAAAGCTAGGAAAAATAGAAAATTAACCATTTACCTTTTCCTTGCAAGTGTGAACATTCAGAACTTAATAGGGTTGAGAAAAAAATTCCTAGGGCTAGGTCTTATCATTTCTATAAGAAATTCTAGTAAAAAAGTATTTGTTTTTCATTTAAACAATGGGGGAAATAGATGGCAGCACTGTGCTTTTTCTCAGAAAAGTTAGAGAACGGAGATTGCAGAAAAACAATATACATAACAAGCTAAAAAAGGACGGTAGGATTTCATGCAAATCTTATCTCACAAGCAAACAGTCTGAACACGTCTTTCATTCACTCAGTCATGTAATCACAGGGCAAGCATCACAAAACAACTCTTCTGCTTCCAACTCAAAAGCAAAGTTTGGCCAAAAAAGTCAAACAAGAGCCCAAGTAGTTCCTTTTTGACAGCAACCTCAACCAAGCAGCAACCAGCACGGAATCTGACCGCATTGCATCCTGGGGAATTTGACTTTTCTTTGAGCGGGAAAGACCTACCTCAAACCAGTTAGATGTTTTTTATAAGTCTCTGACCATGCAGGCTTCAATAATACACTAAAAGTTTTCCTGTCACTTCCATCGTTGATTGAGACTTTCATATTTGCCAGTTGAAGCCTGGTGAGACAAGGTTCATTTGCTTTATGGCCCCTTGTCCATGAACTACAAACTGCCAGTAGTGGAAAACTCTTCTGTGTTTGGAATGAAGAAATTTGTGGCCACCGCCATGTTGTTTTTTATGCGGCTAGTTCCAAGACTTCTCCTTGGTCAATCAAGAAAGAGCTCATCACCAGGCCTTCTTGATATATATAAAATGTTATAAATTATTTCGACATAAATGTATTGAAACTTCACAGTAGTATGAAAGACTTGGTGCATAAAAATATACCTTGCCATAAATATATGGAAACTTGACATGAATATAAAAGACGTGATGCATAAAACACAGCTTGACATAAAAAATGGTAATCTTGATATTTTGTCACATTCGGACAAGCATACCACGGAAAACAGATTTTAAATGTACCTAAACCAGACATCTGGTACAAGATGTACTATAAAAATATTCTTGAGGCTATGATTCAATACAAGCCAGTGTATACCTGGCCACTTATTTGCATATCATTGAATAAGAATAGTGCACATGTAAATGAAGTGGCCGGGTATTCTGAAGTTGCTCCACTAAAACAGAAGGTGGAGATGATTGACAGCTACATCTAAAATACATACTCAGTTCAGGGGTTTCAAAACAAGGTATCGACTGCCGGAGTTCCACCGGCTACTTGATTATTATGCCGCGGCTACTCTGGTCATAGCAATCAGCTTGTGACCAAAAAGCTCAATTATAACAGCCGCCTACTATTCTAGTCGATGACGCCTACTTCAAAACATTTTGAAACCACTGCAGTTGCATTTAGTAAAAAACTTGACTAAAAGACAAGCATGCGCAGACAATTGACCCTGGACCCTCTCTCCTGAGAGCATAGCATTGCGTGACAGAGAGAGGGGTCAGAACTGGACTAGGTGGGGGGATGAGTGGGTCTGGAATTGACGGAGCAACAAGAATAAATTTCCATTTGGTATATATTTTTGTGAAAGATATTCAGCAAAACTATCACTTCCTCTAAGACCTGTCGCGGGACCTGTGGAACTTTATCGTGTTGTTTAACATGCCTCTTTTCAGCTGTAGCAGATGTTCCAGCTGTATTTTGAGCACAAAAATCATACGTTCACATCCTTACCCATTTCACTTGCGTCGACGCCGTCGCCATTTTCATCTCTTCGTCTCTTCGGACTCGGCGTTCTTGGACTCGTCAGAGAGCCACGGTCTGGCTTGCGTTTTCGACCTTCCCTTTGCATCACTGGTGAGTTTGGGGAAAACACAAGATAAACAGAACGTAAAAGACTAAACCTTGTTCTCGCTTTTCCCCTTTCGGTTTGTGTCAGGAAGCGCCAACATTATGTTCCGCTGAATAAGGGTAACGTGGGCTACACATCAGTAGTCTGGCCAGGTCAGCAGGTCAGCGAGCCGTCAACACTGGCGCGACTTTTGTCTGGCTGACTCGGCTTTGTTTGAAATTAATATTCTGAAAATCATTCAATTTTATCCCCTTGAAAAATACGAAAGACCTGAAGTTTACGTCAAAAACTTAAATTTTTTTTACCGCCAAGAGCGCTCGTCCGAAACGTAGCCTGGCGTTGTTTCAAACTTGTGATACACGCAACATTTGATAGCCAATTAGAACATGTTTTTCCGCACGTGTTCACGCTTATATTTTATTTCGCGGAATTCCAACATCCACCTCTGAGAGGTGAACCAAAAGCAACCAACGAGAGCCACCATGCGCATACAAATATTGTCATTTCTACAGTTTTTTGTGGGTAAAAACACAGACAAAAAATTTATCTTTTGCTTTAAAAATATCGATGAGTTCAATTACCCTCGGCTACCTCCAGGAGCGGATCCGGCGGGGATGGAATGGGTGGCTAGCCACCCCCTCCCGTTTTGGTTCCTCGACTCACAAAAGTAAAATGAAGAAATCCATTTATTTTCTACTTTTACAGCAAAGTATTTCTATTTATCAGCTCTTTATTGTATTGTTTTTTTCAATCCACCCAAACCCCCACCCCACCTAAAATATTCCTAGATCCGGATTATCGAAGCTTGTCTACCTACTAGCTACTGGAGGTCACTTTCGTAGATTTTCAGGAGGAATTTCAGCGAGGCGGTTACACGACACAGAAATTTTTCTTTCGGCTGCGGCAATTTTTAACGACCAATGGAAGGTACTTCAAGAGCATTTATACAAGAGACAGAAATTTGTTCAGGCAATTTCAAGCTGAAGAAGAAAAACATCCCGCTCTACAATATCCTCCTGGGAGGAGAACTAAGGGTGGACCGTTTGACTTCTGAGGGGGAGTGGGGGAGGGGGGTTGGTGATTTGGTACAGGCGCGATTTTTTTCAAACCCTTTCATGCACAGGAAATTTTTAATCGGTCCATGTGTATGCATGGTATTTTTTCTCCATATAACAGGATTTTTTTTCTGCTCACTGAACGTGCAGGATTTTTTTGACACTGGTCGTGTGCAATTTTTGTTTTCTTACAGGATATTTTTTCAATAAATGTAATAGAAATCTGCAAGACCACTGTTGGGCACGTGAATAAACCTCTTCTTTTGTCTCATTTACATAATTCCCAGAGTATTAATCACCAATGCAAATCGCGTTTGCATAGTGGCGTGATATTTCGTTCTTGTGATTGTTGTGTACCACCGCTGGTTTGCGCCCCCATGTGTGGGAAGGTGGGGAGGATAGGTGAGACATGAGAGACATCAGGTGAAATCCTGTTAAGTGTAATTGGTAATTTGGTTCGGAACGGAACCTCTTTAAAATTTTGCAGTTTATTAAAGTTTAGCTTCTCGAAAGACCGACGCTGATCTCCTTTTGCTGACCGACCCTCACACTGGCAATCTGTTGGTGTTAGGGTCCCCTCCCTCGGACAACGGATTTCCCATACTGCGTCACCATTTGAGGAATCGAGGGAGAACAAAGTCCGCTCAATCTGAATCTGTTCAATTCTTTCACAGCAGCTGTGTGAGTTCTGTGTGCGGGAAAAAGAGCTGTTTGTTCAATACTAAGTACTTGACACAGCTTTTTCTGCGACAAGAGGGGCGAAGAAATTTGGAATCGATAGTGATTGTCAAGTTGTCGACATGGCCTTGGAAAGCTTGAAGAACCGCTTCAAGAACGCACTTTCTAACATCTCCGTTATAACCTATGTCCTCGTTGTGATATTCGGAACAGGTTCATGGATCGCTATCAATGGACTTTGGGTCGAATTGCCCATTATTGTACAAGAAATCCCCGAAGGCTGGTCCCTACCGTCTTACCTAACAGTCATCATTCAACTGGCAAACGTAGCGCCTTTGGCTTTCACTCTGGGAAACAAGTTCTTTCCACGTGTCGTTCGCGAGGTGCCAGTAATTTACATCAGCCTACTCATTGGCACCGCCTCGTGCTCTTTGTTAGTATTTTTTTGGAAAGAAACTAACTACATCGTAGGTGCTGAACGTAGTACTGCCCTTCTGGTCCTGTGTTTCTTTCTTTCTATGGTTGATTGTACCTCTTCTGTCACGTTTCTACCCTACATGGCTATCTTCCGAGAAGTATACATGAGCCCTTATTTCGGTGGTGAAGGATTAAGTGGTCTGTTGCCTAGCCTTGTGGCCTTAGGGCAGGGTGTGGGAGGGGGTACCCATACATCCTGTCCAAACCCAACACTGGCTCCTGTGAATGCCACAAATGAGACATCTGGGAACAGTTCCAGCACTGGTAGCTGGGGTCCAGGACCCAAATTCCCTGCTGAAGTGTTCTTCTGGTTTTTGACTGGAATGATGGCATCCTCTGCCTTGTGCTTCTTGGGGCTGAATTACCTCCCTGTGGCAAAAAGACAACAAGTTAGTAAAATCCAAGATGGCGATAAACATGGAAACCAGTCACTCGAAGAAACCATAGAACTTGCCTCTGAAGATGAGCAGCAGAACATTGTTGGTCAAAACCCACAAGGCAAAGATGATCACATTGTCAACAATTTGTCCATGAGCAGTGTCATCCTTCTGTTTGTAATTTTAGCCTTAGTCAGTGGCTTGAGTAACGGAGCGATACCAGCTATCCAGTCGTATGCCTGTATTCCATACAGTTATTATATTTATCATCTGACGCTCACACTGTCCAACATTGCCAATCCAGTCACATGCTTTGTGTTTCCATTTATCCGTTCCAAGTCCATGGTGGTCATAGCAGTGCTGAGTTGTGTGTACTTTGGTATGTGTACATACATCATTTTTATTGCCTCGCAAAGTCCGAACGTGTTATTAAAATGTGAAGATGCTGGTGCTGCCTTGATTGTAAGTGGTACATGTTACACTTAACACATAAATTTAATAATTACTGTTATTAAAAACTAGCTATGGTATATTGCATTTCCTGAGATTTGATTGGTTTAGAAGCAATGGTATATGAGCTCATATACCATTGACCTACAAACATGGTAGGTGAACGCGTAAAATAATGTATTTTTCGCAATGTTTGTACAATATTTTTGGGGCATTTTAAAAAAAATTATTCCACTCGCACTTGTTGGATATGAGATGGTTATAGCCAACTAGGCGCTACACGCCTTGTTGGCTATCTACCATTTCATATCAAATGCGCGCTTGTGGAATAATTGTTAATTATATACATGCTGAGTGATATTCAATGGAGTGTTATGAAACCAAAAACAAAAGCAATCCCAGGGATGGAGTTGGGAGAGTTGGGGGTGGGTGGTACTCCCATATATAAGCTTTGTAATTAGGTATGTGCCATGGAACAGGGTATGTGTTTTAGGTTCTCAATCATATGGTATCATTTTTGCCTCTTTTGGCACTGTTTCCAGTGTGATCCTTAGATAGGGTACTTAAAAGTAATTGTATCAAGTAATATTTCATTTCATGAACACCCAGCTAAACAAAATAACTGTCCCTTAAAGTTTTAATGTTACAGAAAGGAAATGAAAAGTTGACCTATTCATGCCTATTCTTAGATTTTGGTTTTGGTTTGGTTTTGAAGTGGTCATTGGTTCTCCCACTGTTTTCTATTTAACAATTAGACCATGAGTCTGAGTTTTCTATGAGCAAAAAGTCAACGAGGTGCAGCCGAGTTGTCTACCACTTGTAAAATGAGGGCAAGTAGTCTAATTGTTTCAGTAGAAACTCAAAGGATTGCATTCCAAAAGCTAACATTTTGTGTACATTTAAGGCAAAAATAAAGTAAAATTATGCTTTCAAAGAGCAGGGTGCACACAGTGGTAGCTTTTGGAATGCAGTCCTTCAAAGCTCTTACTGAAACAATTGATATACTGGCCCCCGTTTTCTATGAGCAAGCACCTTGTTGACTTTTCGCCCGAGAAAACTCGGGCTCACATACATGTAAGTAGAACATGTTCAATCAAGAAATATAGGCTTTGATGTAATACTAAATAACTACATATTGTGCAAAGTATAAAATTGCCATAAAATAAAAGGATGTATTCATGAAAATTTTAATTCAGGGTGAAGACCATTAGAAGTGACAAATAAATTGGCAAAATTTTGCAGATGAATAGTTTTATAACATTCCAATACCTGTAGATATTGTATTAAATGAAAAAAAGTAGTAGGTACATTTACATGATGATTAACATTAATTCTATTCTTTAATAGGTTTTTATCAGTGTCAGTGCTGTTGCTGTGGTAACATATGTTAAAGTTGCAATTGGAGGAATTATGCGCGAGAAGGGACGCAAGCATCTGCTGTGGTATGGTGTTAGTGTTCAAGTTGGGTCATGTGTGGGTGCTCTGGCCATGTTTGCTCCTGTCAATATCTACCACTACTTCAAACAATATTGACAGTCTTTCAGCTGAAGGATAAATTATTTTGGACTTATTCTGAATAGAAAGCTACGCTGTTAGTATTGTTATTTTATTACCAGTTTTCTCCAGGATTGAAGTTGCAATTCTCTTGTTGCCAACTCAACTGAAAATTGAGTGTTGGCGACCAGAATTCCTTAATTAAGACTCGGGGGTTTCAAAACAAGCCAGTGGCTGCTGGATTTCTGACAGCAACTTGACTACTGGTTACTCTGGTTGTAGACATCAGCTCGCGAGAAAAAAGTACACTCAAACAGCTGCATACTCTTCCAGTTGCTAACGCCTGCTTCAAAACATTTTGAAACCATTGAATACTAGTAACCGGCAGGCAAATACATTTGCACACTTTTAACCTCTTAAGAAACTTGCCCCTTGTTTTTCAAAAGTTTTTAACCTTCAGGAGAAATAATTTAGCCTAAAATTATGGTAAGACCTCCACAACAGCGAAGGTCATTTAACAAGATAATAGTGCTAGGACTGTTTTGTCTTTAATAGCCCGATTTTGGTATTTTTAAATTCAGCCTAAAAAAATAGACATCACTATGAGACTCTGTGGAATAAACACCAGAAACTCTATTGTTTATTTTCTGGAGCCTCATGCTGAGGTCTATTGTTTAGGCTGAATTTAATAAATTATATCAAAATTGGGCTTAATTCAATATGTACGAAACATGTATTTTGTAACATACAGCATTTTCTCTATATAGCTACATCCCTCTATTTAAGTGCCAATTAGGGATAAATAAGCACACCCTCATTCTATATTACATGAATTGTAGTAAGCCCTAAGGCTGACAGGATTTTTTTACCCATATGCATCAGTAAACATTTTGTGGATTGGGTTTTTTCCTTCACAGTCAAAAAAGAATAATTCAGTAAGAGTTTTGGGACAAATTAGAGGGATAATGTGAAGATCGAAGCACTCCTTTTATTATTTTTATCTTCCATTGAGAGAAGCTGGGTAATGTTCTCTACATTGTACTTGTAATAAGACCAGCATTTAAAGAACTAGCATGTTAATCAGAATAGTGAAAACTAAGCAAGTTGAGTAGATATAGCCTGTGAACAGGGTCAGGGATGGTCGGATACCCACCCTGTCTAGCTGGAGCCTGCTTGCAGGCTAAGTGAGGTAGATAGAAAAAGGGGAAAAAAGGGAAAAACAGGAAGTAGTTAAGCAAATAAAAAGCTAATGACTGACAATTTAGAAGATACAAAATTGAAAAATCAGAAACGAAATTGAGAAAACCTCACCTGGTAAAGTTATCATTTGGCTTTGTCGTAACATGATACATTGTTAGTGAATGTTCTTCTTGGTGGGTTGTCTTTTAGCCTGTAAACAGGCTCCCCACTGCTCAGAGGGGTAGCTTAGGTTTTTGGACTTTTTGTCCTAATCGTTATATTTGCCACTGCTTCCCTTGTTTAATAGATACATTTCTGGTTAGCAAAAAATATATTTTAGAACATTTTAGCGCTAACACAAAGCATACATTTCTGGTTTAGAATTTACGTTGAATTTGTGACAAGCAAATATGCATGTACAGTAACCTTTTCAGTCATTTATAGAAATTGAAATTTATTGCACCGTCTTAAAAGTAACTTATTTTACATATAGGTGTTACATATTTAACAGTTTTAGTTTATAAATTAAACATATTTGTGGTTTTTGCACATTAAGCTGCTTATTACCAAATAAATTCTTTATTCTGCACACCAAGAAATAAAGTATTGTTGTGTAAAGAAATGCTTAGGTTCTCTCTTTTTGTAATTCTCTGAAATGAGAATGCAGCATTGCATTACATGACAGAGACGGGGGACGCTCAACATTCTGCACAGAATGGACAAAGGTGCAGGAGGGGAAAGATGACACACATGGCAATAATTTTGTTCCTTTCCACCTCCTCTACTTGTAATTTGCACTCCTTTCGTAACCCCTTCTCCTCTTTCTAGCCCCCTGCCACACAGGTCAGGTAGAATCACAAACAATATCGGCCAGCTTAGAAATCGTCACTTTTGACGTCACTGATATATTTGGATGTTTGTTAGAGTAAATTTAAGAAGCTGGGAGGGTTTTCCACTCTCGGTAATCCGGGCAGAAGAATTGTCAAACGAATTTTAAATTTGTAAATGGCTGAGAACGTTGCGTTGAACAGTAAGCTCTGTTTGTATTGAGAAGAGCTGTATCCGGTAGGAAGGTTACCCCGGCTTCATACTGAGCTAACCCAGGCCAGAGAACTTCTCTTTGATTTCTTTATAAACAGCAGCGAATCGTTCACATGATGAAACGCAAAGTTGACTTGGGGGGACAGGGTGACTCTTGGTGGAGGGTGGCCCTGGGGTCGAGTCAATTTTCTCTCAAAAACAGTCGGCTCGCTTCTCATCACGGCATGTCGAACGGTACGTAATGGGGACCAAAACCGGCCATGATGAACATTGCATTGCCCTTTGTTCCGCTTCTGACGTCATCATCTTTTACCAAAAAAAGGCATCACTTAAAGTGCTACTGCGATCAATTTTTTATACCTTGCTTTTTGAAAGTAATCGTGTAGTGCTTCATGTGAGATTAAAAATGTCGTTTTCAAATATCTATAGTAGTTCCAGAGATATTCAAGTTTAAAAAAATTAGTAAAATATGCAAATTAGGAGACTGCTGACGTCATCTACTCAACCCAATTTTATATCAAATAAAAAAAGGGCTATCTCGGTCAGGTTTCTACAGAGACAGTTGAAATTTGGCACAGTAATAGTTCTTCAGGTGAAGGATCTGAAGAATTCGAGTTAATTCGAATCTGCCAATGGGAGGCGGCCTTAGCCATTTAAACTGCCAACCTGGAGTACGACGCGAAGGAAAACGGCGAGTCAAAAGATATGAGTCGTCTTTTTCCTTTGCGCTGTTCCCCGCTAACCAAACCCCCTCCCTATTTTTTCGCTCGCCGTTTTCTTTTGCGCTGTTTCCCACTAATTGGACGCCTGGAACTGGCTACGCCTTAGGAAACTAGGCCTGAGTCCGCACTCTGGCAAGTAGCTTGGGTGCCCTGTACCCGTTGGTATCCCACAAATCACTGCGCTAACCGGCGAGTCTATAACTCTTCGCCACGTCTGTTTTTGTTTGAAAAAAGCTGTGCCAGAACTTTAAATGATTCTTTGAAGATTTGCTACCACTTCCATCTTTCTTCTACGAACGATTACGAACCTTTGATAACGTTAAATCCCAAGTGTTTTTAATCTTTGGAAAGAAATGGCGGAGAATGAACTTGGAATATGGTTTCGAAGCATACCCATTGTAACAAGATGGTGGTTTTCTCTCTCCATCATTTTCCCCCTTCTTGGAAGGTTGGGACTGATAAATGGAATGTATATGATACTGGATTATGCAAGCATTATATATCGTTTCCAGGTATGAAATAAGTGCTCTAAAATATATCTGCAGTTGTGTTAACGTAGCATGCTATTGGTGGAGGAATAGTCTTGCAAAAAAGGCACAGGTGCGGGTGTATTAAATTTGTAAAGAGTTCAACTTAATAGTCTAGCCGAGAAGTCTACTCTAACTGAGAAGATTGCAGTTCATGAATCTTTGATGCTGTATTATCAAGAATGGGTCTTGCGCCTGTTATCAATTGGGCCTGGACAATCCATGAAAATCTGGAGATGATCGGAAAATCAATCGATGACATTCGATTAATCAATTTCTGTTAATTGGCATCAATTGGCATCGGCCAATCGATGACGAATCGATAATCACATAAAAGTAGTCACAAACTTATGTCACGCGCAAGATATTTCACACCTTACCAATTTTTCTGGCTGTTTCTGACATTTCCTTGAGGAATAATAGCAGGGTTGTTTTTCTACACACAAATCCACAGGTATGTTGTTATGCATGGTAAAAAACAGTTTTTTAGGTACTCGGGGGCGAGATAACTTGGGTAATCGAGTTGTCATATACAAGTAAATGCTAGGTAAAGTTGTCTTGGGAGGGAGGGTTGTCTCGGGTACCCAAGACCATATAACTGAGGCCTAAGTGTGCGTCAGTCACGCGAAATGTGTAGGAGAATAAACAATTTTTACAATTGATGTTCACATGTTGCTGCTTGCTAGTTTAAGTTTTTTTAATGACTCAAGTAAAAACCAATGGAATCTAAATTCGTAACTTTATTGGTAGTCGATGAAATTGATAATCAGTGTCAATCGCTAATTATTAACTGATTGATTCCCATCGATTATTGATGAAATTAATAATCAATACCGGTAACAATCAATAAATCACAAAATCTTTTGCGATTGATTGTCCATCGATTATCAATATCAATCGATTAATTGATACAGATTGTTATCGGTTGTCATCGGTCATCAGTTTCATTGATTGTCTAGACCCTGTTAGCGTGCACAAACTGCTCTTGTAGAATTGTGGATTCTAAACAAATTTCAAACCTCCTCACAGTGGAATTGCTAAAAATTGTCACGAAGCACCAACATCTGCTGCAGTGAAACTACATCTCTACGGCAATACCGCGTAAAGTTTCCAAGCAATGCGGATCTAGATTGGAAGAAAATACAGTGTAGTGCAGGATTGATGGATTTGGCACTCAACTGTTTATGTACGTTTGTAAAAAAATGATGCCTTATTGATTACTTGAGTCATCTTTTTGTTAATTTCAGATATGGAGGTTGCTTACAGCATTTGTTTTCTACCCCATTGTACCTCAGACTGGCTTTCATTACCTCATTAACATGTATTTCTTATACTCTTACTCTACAAGGCTTGAAACAGGTGATGCATTTTGTTAATATTATTGTGCACATTGAACAATATTATCCTGTGAAATGATGTAGCATATCACTTGACACTTAGCAGCTGACAAAGCTGTAGGCTGAGTTGGTTAAAATCAGAGGATATTCTGCATGATTGAGCCACTTTTGTTTTTATGCAAATTCTCACGTGCCTGTCACACAAAGCCAGAAAATAATCCATTCAATATTTGATTTTTTAATCGAGTCTTGTTTTGAATTTTTCAGCCCTTCATTGAAAGAGCAGATTATTGAGACCATTAATGAAAATGGATTCATCAAATCCTCCTTGACAGGAACACTTGAACTGTTGTGACTATAATGATATAGCAACCTGAGAGGACTTGAAACTGATTAGTTATAGGAGAAAAATGGAAAATGTGTCCTTGAAAAGTCCTTGAAGTTTTAGTCCAAAAAAGGGAACGAACCCTGTTGATTTCACTTCTGATTAGTATCATTGCAAAGAACTCCTTGTGTGCAAATTTTAAGTATATTTCAATTTTATTGCTTGCAGGTCTCTTTGATGGTCGGCCAGCTGACTATTTGTTTATGATGCTCTTTAATGCCTGTATTTTAATTGTATCCTTTATTGACAGTGAAGATTATGGTACTTCATTCATCAGTAGTAGTTTGTAACACACAAGTTTGCTAATTTGTTAAATGGAATGTTCCTTGACTTGTATCTTACTACTAACAACAGATCATAGGATTCCTTATACCCCTGAGGGTAAGTAAGTGTATGCTTTGAATAAAATTCCTCCAAACATGTTTTCAAAACAAAACATTTCTGTGCAAACATTTGCAATGATTTTGTATGAATCACTTTCTGTACTTTAGGTGCAAGTAGCTATTATTCTTCCCTCGAGAAATACATGTAAATCGTTTCCTCAAAACCTTTTTGAGTTTTTGCACATTTGAGAATGCCTTGTTTCTCGATCCTTAGTACTCGAGACTCAATCCTTGAACGTTTCGAGGATCGAGTCTCTAGGCTCAAGTCTCGAGTGTTAACTTACTTTTTAGCGGTACTGTATGTAGTTCATGTAATGATTAAGATGAAATGTTTGTTGCATGCAACAAAGAGAAAAAAACATTTGAGGCCCCAACAGGATTCAAACCCTTGACATCCCAGAAATACTGGTTCGTTGCTCATGCATTTTTATTTTCTTTGTTTGAGTCCTTCTGGCCTCGCTACCATGCTGAATTTTAATATATCGAAAGTGGCCTATTGGGTTGTGGAGAACATCTTGGTGATGCCAAAAACATATTTGGCTTCGAACAACCTCCTAGAATAAGAATATAAACAACTAAACCCAAAAATGAAAAGAAATGAAAATTTTTTTCATGCACCCTTTGCATTCAGGTTGCTGACAGGAGATTAATTTTCTTGATTGTTAGTACAGGATAAAATCCCCTAAAGCAAATTGGTAGAAGCAAGTGTCAGGTCACATTAGGGTTAAAAAATATTAAGCAATTTTTGGTCGCCAAACTTTTTCCTTCTTCTGGCAGAGGAACTTGCTACATTTATACGTTGACAAGAAAATCCCTTTCAATTATTGCATTTTCAGAATTAACGGCAAGGTAAAAAGTCAGTTGTTAGCAAGTGGATCTAAGTATTATGTCAGTGTAATCTCCGTGGCTGAAAAATCAAAGTTAATGTGGTAAATTTGACTACAAGATATTTGTGTATCATGCATATCACGGTGTAGTAGTCCTGGAAATACAAATAGTTAGTTGCCCACTTGTGACCAGTTGTAAAACTCTGTTCTCCATTGTGATTTTTTAGTTGCATTTGCGACCAGGAAGGGGCCATTTCGGACCCTGCACATACATTATTTTTGTTACAGTGAATGAAATCTGCTTTGTTCTATTGCAGCTTCTTATGGATCCCCTTGTTTTAAGTGTTCTGTATGTGTGGTGCCAAGTAAATAAGGATATGATTGTACAGTTCTGGTTTGGCATGCAATTTAAGGTACAGTATGTTTGTTAGTATCTGCAACTGTCTAAGTAAAATCTGACATCAAACCAGACCTCTCATAAATGTAAGTAGTCAAAGAGTACAAAGAGTGCAAACTCAAAGCAAACTCGAAGTGACTTTGTCTAGGCAAATTTTGTTCTTCACTTTTGCAGTCAAAGCCACTGCTCCTGTGTATACAGGGCGAGGAAATATTTACTGTACGTAACTGTATACATGTAACTAACTTTGTCCTTCTTTTACATGTGATCTTGCATTTCTTGCAACATGCAAAAACACATGCGTCAGATTGCAATAGACCTTTTTCACTCAATTTGTTATTCCTTTATGTTCATGCTAATCTGTCCGTCCAGCCTCCTCAGCATGTGCAAAGAACAAAAGAACTTGAACTCAGAAATGAGGTTTGGCGGGCAGATTAGCATGAACACAAAAGAATAACAAATGAGTGAAAAAAGGTCTATTGTCATCTTACAAAATTCAAGAGTTGTTTGTTTCAAGTTGTGTAAAACCCATCTTTCATAAGCCAGCAACACACCAGGCAATTTTTTACATCGATCGCAAATAAACTGCAAATTTTAATCACCAATTTTGACAGGCCAGATTTCTGTGGTTTTTATTGCAAGTCGCTGTCATCAAAATGGCCATAGCATGGGCACATGGTGATTTCGCAGAGCACAACAATCCAGGGTCGTAGCAGGGAGAGGGGCCGGGTGTGCTCGTTGCCTCCCAGTTTTTTGTCCAAAAAAAAAAAAGAAAAACGAACGCACTATAAGAGTAAAATAGCAATAGCAAAATCTTAATAATTCTGAACGGAATCATTCCTGATAAACTACAATATGCGTTTCCCCAAGTCTGTATTCGCCACTAAAGCAACCCAGACAGTCTAAAATGACCTGAAGGTATGATGACTTTGATAGGAGAATATTTGCTGGTATCAAGATAGAGAGAAGCTAACTTCTAGTGGTTTATTCAGTTTCAATTAACCCAATACTTAATTCAAGCTGCTCAAAATTTTTATCCCCCCACCCCCCTCAGTTCCTTAAACCTGGTTTTCACTAGCGTCGGTGTCAGAGATGTAATTAGAGTCGAAAGCGTTATGATCTACATGTAGTGAAAATCAAATTGACAGTGTCGTAAGCAGAGTCTGATTCTGCTTGCGACTCTGTCGCTTACGATCTAGTGAAAACTAGATTGTCGGAGTCGCAAGCAGAAAGGAAGTACTCGTAGTGCCTGAAATTTATTCTTCTGCTTCTGCTTGCGTCTCTAACAATCTAGTTTTCACTGGATCGTAAGCGACAGAGTCACAAGCAGAATCGGAAGAAAATGGAAACATTCTGATTCTTCGACTCCAATTATTCGACTCCAATTTTCACTAGGTCGTAAGCATTCTTACGACTCTGCTTACGACTTGGACTCTGACTACGTCACTAGTGAAAACTAGGCTTTATGGCTTGCTGGCTACCCTGCGAGCAGAGGTCCCTTCGATCTTCCTAGATAAGTCGGGAAGAGGAAGGAACCACTGCTTGCCGCCTTGACTTTCTTTGATTTGCCGCTCATCCACAAAACGGATGAGTCAGTCCGGTTCAAAACCGGTTTTAACCATTTTACCTCAGTGCACGTGCTCCGTGATAGAAATTGCTGATTAATTATGTGCCTGCGGTTTGTGGTTTGCGCTTGTCAATTTCACAAAATGACCTAAAACGACCTACCTTTTGTCACACAATACCACCCGGCAAGAACAACTATTTATTATTTCGTACAAGAAAGGAAAATCGCTGAAAGCCACTTGTAAGATCGAAACTCTAAAGGCAAAGAAATAACATTTGCGAATAAACAGCGGGTTTCATGCAGGCCTGTTACAACAGTTTTGCGGTACCGCTTTCATCAGTTGTGAAGAGTTCCGGTGTCATCACTGTGAGATAAGACTTTAAAGGAATTTGTCGCCCTTACAGTCAGATAACAGAGATACTTGACCTAAGCGGATTCGGTTACATTTAAATTTAATGCATGCTCAACAGGAAAAGTCGAGGCGGCAAGCAGAGGTTCCTTCCTCTTCCCGACTTATCTAGGAAGATCGAAGGGACCTCTGCTTGCAGGGTACTTGCTGGCTTAATAGTGTCAACATACTCCTCGTGAGTGATGTCTCTTTTCTTCCTTTCTGTCATATTACTACAAGTGAGACATGTATTCATTGAAAAATCAATAGAGACTGATGAAAACCTGAATTTTTTTCAGGCAATGTACCTTCCATGG
This sequence comes from Blastomussa wellsi, assembly GCA_947652115.1. NCBI lineage: Eukaryota > Metazoa > Cnidaria > Anthozoa > Scleractinia > Plerogyridae > Blastomussa > Blastomussa wellsi. The sequence goes on from OX393561.1 coordinate 36,685,964, forward strand.
GTGCTAGCTATATTTAACATGATCATCCAAGGAGGGTATGTAAATGTAGTGGGAGCCTAGTATGTCGTTTGGAGATACATTTGACTATGAAAATGAGTCCATTTAGATTCCTACCTGAAGGCAACTTTCAGTGCTTGAAACTTCACTGTCTGTAATTATTTGAGAAATCGACTCTTATCACCTATCTTGTAGAGGTTAAAAGAACTTTTCAAAAAAGTAGCAACATGGCTTTTACCTCATGTAGCTTGGCTTGCTCATTATCAAGCCCATCCTTCTCTTCTGCTCATTATACATGTATCCTCATCCAAAATCTTTCTCTTGTAAATTACAGCCAGTGATACAATGTATGATCCCTTTCAGCCAGTGAATTTAGCTGATGCAGCAGGTTAAGTATGCACGCATGCCAAGTCAGTAGCTTGTTGCCCATCATGCCAGGGCTTATCCCGCTTTCCTTAGCATGAAGTAACCAGAAGTATATTTACTCCCCCCTTGATGGGGTGCTAGACCATTGCTGGGTTACCCCCAGCATTACATTTGCTTGTACCCATTTATACACCTAAGTGGAGAGAGAAACCGTGAGAGTAAGGTATCTTCATTCTTGCCTAAGAACACCATGCACATCCCTGGCCAGTGCTCAGTGCACTAACTATTAACCCATCACGCCTCCCACCTGCCTCAGCCGGTAACCAGTTCTTTGTTAGCCTCCCCTTCCCCCGCAGACGTCCTTAGGGCTTCGTCACGTGTTCCAAACGGCCAGTGAACGAAAGTGGATTATCGTTTCAGCAGACGTCCATGGGGGCGGAACGCGTGACGAAGCCCTAAGGGACGTCTGCGTGGGAGTGTAGTTCTTTGTTGCATCCCAGAATAATGTGACATGTTTTTGTTTATTTCAGTGGTATCATGGAGCTTATTGGGATCTTTGTCGGACACCTTTACTTCTTCCTTATGTTCAAGTACCCACAAGACTTTGGAGGGCAACGCTTCCTTTCTACGCCCTCCATATTGTACGTATTTATAGGATGCAGTTGCTTCTGTTTTATTTCTGCAACAACGAAAACACATTTCACTGCCGTAGAGGGTTCCCTTCACCCCTTTGCAACATGAAATCACGTAAAAAATATTGGACTTTTCATGAATAATAATCAAAGTTTTTCACGTTCACGCAAAAATCGAGGCGGTCCCTGTGTGTTAAACATTGCATATCGTGTGTGTTAAGATTATAACTGACAAAAAAAATATATAACTAACAAAAGCTTCATCTGTTCAAAACCCAGCGACAGAGCTGAATACAAAGACGTAATTTTACTAACACAGTAAAAGAATCAGAATTGAAAGTCACACGAAACAAGGCGATTCACAAATCACGTCTAATTTAAACGACCAGTCTCCTTCACGGGGACCGTCCTGTACACACAAAGCAGCAGGCAATTAGGTTATGCGCTGGGGATTTCTGGAGTGATTTGTTGACGAAGCTTTAGAACGCGAGTTGAATTCTACTAACTTTAGTGTGAAATTATAAATTAAAGAACGTAGGCTGATTTTAGTTTTCCATTTTTGTTACAGGTACAAGCTTTTGCCAAACCGCCAGGGAGGTGTAAGTGGGTTCGGTGTTCCCCCTGCCAGCCGCAGGCCACGTGACCAGGACAACGGCGGAGGTGGTGGTGGATGGGGAGGCTGGGGGAGAGGACATCGTCTTGGCAACGACTAAATATTGACATATAGATGTCTGTAAATCTGGATTGTGCATGGATACCACTTAAGCTAGTTAAGTTGTAGGTCGGCATACTTTTACAAGAGTATAAAAAATGTTACGTCGTTTGGTGCGTTCCAAGTGCAATCGGGTCCTTAACAAGTATATCGTCCTTTATTAAAGAAATTGTTGCTTGTAGAACTTTTGAAATGCTTCACACACGACGTGCATGAAGGAAATACTGCTCGAAACCTTAAAAGTGTAATATAAGTAAATAAAGTTGTTCAGACTTTGCTTCACGTTTGTGATTTTTGAAAATCTTTGTCGCCGGTAATGACCACAACCACAACAATCGCCGCAGGCAGTAACACTGGAGCAGATCAAATGATTGGAAGTGTGCGAGACCGTCCTCCCGGTATATTTTGTACTCGCTTCCATTGGTGTATATCTCCTTGCGTGTGAAGGTAGTCTAGTCCCCCCCCCCCCCCCCTCTCCACACACACACAAACACCCTGTTCAAAGATCCCCGACGGAGGTCGTATTTGTGGCCAAGCTTTGATCTTTCAAGGTAAAATCAAATACTGGCGCAACAAGAATGTTACAACTCCCGCAGTTTCTCCAGTGAAGTGTAGCATATTGGTACGCCTCCGACCACAGGACGGGATGCTAGCCCAGTATTTCGGCGGGTCACACTTTAACCTTCGAATTACTGACAGAAAAAGCTAAAGTAAAAGTAATGTAAGATGATCTAAGATGTCTTGAGCAATAAGGAAACAAAAGCTTAAGCGACCATGGAGAGGTCGATCCATGCCAGAGTAGCTGGAGAACCATTAGGCTAACTCGCCTCCCATAACGAAAAAGAATCTGGATGGATGCCAGTCCATTCAGTTTGCTGGTGTTCCTGATTGGTTGAAACAAAAAAACTTGCCGCGTTACCGTCAAACGATTCAACAAAACTGGTTGTTAAAGAAGTGATGCGAGGCTTCGAGAGGCTGTCGTATGCGATACTGCTGATGAAGAATCAGATTGCGAATGAGAAATCTTAGGCAAATTCATTCAAATCGAAAGAAACCGTATCAAACATTGAAGTTGTTACGGCCCCAATTTTAGCCTCTTGTCTGGAGTAACAGTTTAGACCAGAGGAGATTTGTTTAGAAAAAATATCAGTCACAAGCTAAGGCAGCCAGGCTAGGAAGTGAAGTAAGTTATACTGGATCCATCTTGAAGTACACAGATGTAAAGGGAACATCGAAATATTATGGTGATTTTTGCATCTCATGAGAGCTTTTGACAACGGGAGAGGTTTTTAATGTTCCTCCAATTTTTTTTTTAACTAAATTAATTTTAAAAAGGTCCATTTTAGGAGGACATGACGAGTCGATAAGAGGGTTCCCTGTGGCGAAGATCGTTAATTAAGCTCTTCACAAGACTGAAATAAAAACTTCCTAGAACGGAGACTTTTTATAACAAATTAAACACCGATGGGTGAATGTCTTGGATCGACTTGGAAGTGTTATTTGGATTTTACTTCTTATCCCCGCCTTCTGCTAATCTAATAAGGTAAGCCTAAAGAAACCATTATTTGGTATTCGAGTATGGAGCTAGTGCGCTGTCAGATTATCTTGTATCCAGTATCTTGCGTTGTATCCTAATGGATTGTGATACACGGTCAGCCGCGTGACTTAGAAATTGAGTACTTTCGTTAGATTTTTGTCCACTGTTGTATTTCTTTTATACTCACGTTTTCCGGTTGACACCCTTACTTGTCAGGTGTATCAGAATATAAATCAAATATTACTTGTATATCCCTGCTTCAGATTGTACCATGCAAACTACTCACGAAGACGTCACGCGGGTTTGTATTCGTTCGTTTTAAGTCCTCGCAAGGAAAACTGAACAGTCATTCGTTAAATGACAGACTTCTATTGCAATATTAAAATGGTATAATATTTTACTTGTACGTAGTGGGAACCTTAACAAATTATTATTTTTTTCAGTAGGAACATTTAGGGGACGAAGAAATGCCTGGTTCAGAATATTTGAGATCCCCTGCTGGACTCTCCAAAGTAGCAGAGTTTGTAAGTCATCCTTATTATGACTTACTTGACTTAATCCCGAACTCTCCTGTGGGAAAACACTGTAATGTTCTTAGTTGAACTTATTTGAAATAGTCTATAAATATAAACACCAAGTTCAGGTTTAACAAGACTTCTAACATAGCTCAAAATCGCTTCGTGCGTCAGTAGGCTTTTTTTATCAACGGCATGCTAGCATGCCATCCCTAGCTCCCTTCTTACCAGCACAGTGACAGGGATGTTTCTTTTAATGATTCGGTTTTGTAAAACTGATTTTAAATTTTCAACTTCAAGTGGCTTATTTCCATTGAGAATTTCATTCAAGTCCAAATTCGAGGTCCGTGATTAAAATAGCCTGTTCCAGGCTCTCGCTAAATATAATTTGGTTTTATCAACTGGGTTGATAATGTCAATTGGCCACCGTAAAGAGATTCAAGTGCTGACGTTTCGAGCGTTAGCCCTTCGTCGGAGCGAATCAAGGAATTGTGCGTCGTGTGTCTTTATATACAGAAAGACTATGGAGCAGGCTATGCCTAAAAGTACTTAAAATTATAAAATCGAACTCCTGCTTCTTGAAGCCCTATTTGTCTATTAAGTGTTTGTTACATATTGGTTAATGCAGTTTGAGCAATGGCATCCATGCTTAATTATTTCACAGATTTTGTTGCTGTCAGCGTTCGTAATAGTGTCATTATACAACGGCTACTTCAATTCCAAACCTGACGCAGATGTTCCAAGCCCAGACCATATGGAGCGTCTCTCGTTCTTCTTGATTTCTACCATCACTATTTGGCTGCTCGTCACACTTGTTTTTGTGTTTTCCTTGTCAAGCGTCAGTGACAGGATTGGCAGAACTTGGAATATTCTTGTGAGTAGGTCGGTTTTGGAAATTGTTACTCGCAGACCTCGCTCTTTCTCCTTTGCTCTATTAAAAGGAAATTTGGGCTATCCAGGGTTGCCACTTATTAGAAATTAAAAAGCCTCCTGACTTTTCACTGACCTTTGTACAATTTTCCCTGACCTACAGTTTGCAGAGTATGGCACGTGCACGCGCGAGCGTCGGTCGTTAAATTGTTAAATTGCTTCTGCACGCGCGAGACCTCGTCAAGTTCTGCAATACTCTGCGCTACAAACTGGCCTGACCTTAGATTAGATAATTAAAATTAAAGAAACAACAGAAATCACTGGCCAAAACTACTGCTTATGCACATGCCACTTGAACAGTACCAAAATCAATTGTGTTTGTGTTACACCAGATTTTCCTGAAAGGAAATAAAATTGCCTTACTTTTCACCGAGACTGACTTTGCCAAACATCTAACATTTTCCCTGACCTTTTACAAAATTCTCTGACCTTGAAAAATTATTGTTTTTCCCTGACCGTGGCAACCCCGTTATTTAACAATTAAACTACGAGCCCGAGTTTAAGTACTTTTAAGAAAAAAATAAAGATTTCCAATAGAACACAGCTGTGTTTCTATTTAAAAAAATGGTAGATTACGTAGGCTTTACTATAAAGTGACGCATGCGCATGATCTTATTCTGGCGATACTTATGATGCCTGGGAGTCCTGGGATCATGTTGATGTCTCACAAAGTCATTTTTCGCGTAGCTTCAGCCTTGCAGTTATGTGTAATGTTACAGTTTATTTTTGGCCGATTCGGTCTCTTGCTGCATGTCCTACAGCAGTATTATCGTTCGCTGTACTTTGCAGTTTTCAGTTCTATTTTTAAAAGTCAATTAGTATAAACTGACTTTCTCCAAAGGCAAACGGTTTTCACATGTCTTTGTCAATGCATCAAGGTCAAGGTAACTGTCTAAATGTACTTTAGCACCTACCTCCAAAGAGGTAGAAATTTGGCCCTTGAGTCTCAGTATTAACCTTACCTTACCTGACCTGACCCACCTCACCTCATTTCACCTTATCCCCTTCTTCTTTCACTTTCCTTTCCAGATAATGATTATCAGTGTATTTAGTGCGCTTTTGCTGCTGGTTTCAAGCTCTTTACTGATTAACGAAGTCACTCATCTAACTAGTTACCCTACTGTGCTTGGGGAAATTGACCTTTGCGAGTCATTGAGGCAAGTTGGGAAACAAACGTGCGGCCACTTGCAAATTTCAGCAGTAAGTTCTCTTTGTGTGATTCATTTATTCCTGAGCTGAGTATTAACAAAATACACTAGCAGTTGTCACAATATTTCCTCCAAGAAAAATGAAAACTCTCTGGTATTGGTAAATTTTTATACCCATCTTCCAAATATCTTTCCCGTATGAGAATTACCACTTAGCCATGAAACCCAGTTAGCGCGCAAGAGAAAACCTAGTCATAAAATTTGAAGTCGGTTAATTTAATCTTGAGTAATATCGAACAGCAAAGGCTCGAATTGTCAGTTTCCCACATCGTTCATGGAGCAAATTTTCCTCTTTCCAACTTCAAGTTGATAACTGAAATTAACTACAGTACGTTTTGAAAGGGTACAACATTATTTCTCCTATCAATAAAAAATTCGTTAACGTGTTCTTTTTTTTGTTTCAGATCTGTGGATTTTCAGCTATCCTGCTATTTATTGGGGATTCTATCGTGTACTACTTCAAATTGACTCAGCAATGACGAAAGTTCGATTGCTAATACTGGGAGGGAAATTAATAAAAATAAAAAAGAACGAAAAAATGAGTGAAAGAAAGAAATTAATTCAGAGGGAAACGAATGAATGAGCGAATTTTAAAAAAATAAACTGGTCCATGAAAGTGAGAAATGATCATCGTAGTTAATTTCCAATTTAAGAAATCGGAATATCGAAGCCTACCCCTCCCTGGGATTACCTGCAGCTTTCTAATATAACTAGTGTTCTGCTTATATCACCCGTCACTCCTTAGTGGTGCACCCCCTCCTAAGAAAAATCCTGGATCCGACCCTTTAATTAACGGGTTTGAACCCGCAACCTTCGCGATACGGTATCACGGAAGTCACGGGTTCAGATAGATGATAGATAGATAGTTTATTAAAACTGCATCACAGCCAAAGGCTGAATTACGCAATTATTTACAAATACTTTACAATACTAAAAAATTACAAATGAATCCTAAATAATAAGACAAAAACTAATTATTGAAGCCCTGACTTTTTCCAGGCTTCGTTATTCCAAGTTGCTTAAATTGGAAATTAACGGCGATAGTCATTTCTCACTTTCATTTGCATCCGTGGTTCATATATGAATTATTTCATATACTTTATGACAAACTGATCCATATAAACAGGGCGCTAATGTAAAATACACCAGCGGTTCAGAAACTAAGTAAAACGTCCACACGTTTTAATCATACCTGCACATAAGGAAGAACAAAACAAAACTGAGAAAGACGAACAATAATCTTAGACCTAAAAGTTTCCTTTTTTATTAAATCCTCTTACACGACCAAATAGGAGTTGCTCTGACACTTTCCCGCGCATTCCGTCGCATTCCCCGTCCCCTTGTCCGCTCCTGTGTTTACTTGCTCTTTCGTTTCACTGGCGACGAGTTATTTGGACAGCGGTTTCGACAGTTTGCGGACGGGCGTTTCACGGGTTTCACTGGTCTCGTTTGTTTCAACATAAACCATGTATTTTGATACGTTTGGTTATAGCATAGTTAGTGAAATCCTAGAAATCCTAGGTGCAAGAACTCCAGCATATTGTCAACAAGATATCTTTTCCCGTAAGTGAATCTACGAAAGCTAGAGACCATGAGCTCAGTTGCGTAGGAAAGGCCAAGGAAGGGTTGAAATCTGTACTTGATCCCGGACTTGATGGCCATGGATCCATTTCGTGCGAGGCTCCTTTCCGTTTCAAATGGAATAACTGATCATGAACTTGGCCAATTAAAGTTTGTGTGCAAACAACATATTCCTATTGGTATTTTGGAGAAGATTGTTCGGCCGTTAGACTTGTTCGATGAGCTCGAGAATCGGAACTTGTTGAGCCAAGAAAACACTGCGTTTTTGGCGGAACTATTGACTGAGATTAATCGTTTGGAGTTAAAAGAGGAATTGCTTGGTTTTAGAGGTAAGCTTATTTATAGTCAGATCTATTTTGGGAGATACTTAACTTTATTGGGACTGTCCTAAAATAAGTCGATTTACATGTAGTTGCGGTGTGCAAAGATGTGTAGGCGCAGTAATTTGCTGTCTCGTAAAGTCCGTTTATTTTTGGATTACAAAATACATTTACTGATTGAAGATTCAGAAATCATAAGTGATGGCAAATTCAGTCGATTCAGTCTTTTCATGCTGCTGTCTGACTTACGATCCCCGTTTCTCCTCAAATATTAAAATACAATCTTTGATTTATTTGTTTAGTTCAACACAGTGTCAGATAAAGATGTTGTGCTACACCCTGTATATAACATTTGCTTGGTTACAAACAATGCGCTATCGCCATGGCCCAGGAAAGACACTTACCGCTAGTTAGGGGAAAATGCATTCCATAATGTTAAACTACCAACTATTATGCATCACACATTATGCGTTATTATCACGCCTGCAACCCAGTTTCTGGTCTAAATGACAGTACAAATTTAAAAAAAGTACTTGGGACGACATTTCGACAGCGTTGTGTTTGACAAACACATCCTGGGACTGGGACCCGGAAATCTTGAGACAGTCTTTGGAAGTGTTTGGAACGACCTTGGGAATCTTCAGACAACTTCAGATAAGATCGGGTCATCTTCGAAAACCCTGATAAAAATCTCCTGCTTTTGATTCCGAAAAAGTTGACAGGTATATATAATGATGTTGGGTGGACTGAGCCCAATACACTTTAGTCCCAGTGTTGTAAGTACAATGAGGTATTCTTGTCGTCACAAAATCATAGTTAGTAAATTGTATCAGGATTCATGTATAAATTTCTTTTGTTAAAACTAAGAGACACAATTATTATTAACACTTGTTTTGATAAAAATGTTCTTACTAGTAGTGAGGAATTTTATCGAACATACAATAACATTTTACGTTTTGCTGACTTTAACCTGTAAGTTTTCCCATAGCAACTAAAAAATTCTTATTTATTTAGTGTATGTGAGTGAGGTTTGCTGAAGTACCCAGCACTGTAAAACATAAACAGAACTTGGCCAAGATATGCTATTATTCATCTGTCAAGATGTGTAGTTGTATGAAGTAAGCGTAAGCTGAAAACTGGTAGGGAAAAAGTTCTCACATGGGTTTTTTTGTTCTGAAATGGACTAAAACTGCACATCCCCATCCAAATGCTTCAGCAAGTGTCCAGTGTTGGAAATGGACCTAACACAACTTTTTTCACCCCCTCCCTGTTTAAGTAAAAAGCTCACCCAAAACCCGTACAAGCTGGTTATAATAAGCGTTTTGTGGTTCGTGTACCTATATATCATAGCCTGCAGTGCAGGTGTTATTTGATGATTGAACACTCGATCAATCATTCCGCCATTTTGCCACCATTTTGGATACTTCAGGGGAGAGGCAAAGTGGGAGTGGAGAAAAGGAAATTTAAGAGTATTTTTCTTTCTCTCCCCTCCTCTCTGTCATTTTTTAGTTTATCATCTCTCCCTTGGGGCCACTTTAGACTCTCTCCTGCCCTCTGCATGTTACTCATCCAAGATGGTGCCAATAACCACAAAAGAAGAATTATGTAGCCCTTGCACCAAATAAATACGCCTGCACTGCAGCAAGGCTGTGCTCTAAGAAAAATTGCAATGAGCCCAAAGGTTCCAAACCCTGAGATCCACTGTGCCCAACACTAAAACTTACATGAAACAAGTAAGTTTATCTGGTCACTTAAAGGCAAAAGTTAGTCGCCTGAGGTGCCTGGGTGCCCTTAGAGCTTAGGCCTGTGCAGTCTATGTAGATGTACATCATGTACGAGTAGATGTAACTGCTTTTGAGGGATGCTGCTCATTCTCAAGCAACAACTGAAATATTTTATTTTGTCTTCAGTTCAAAACAGAACAGGGGATGCAGTACTGCAACTTATGCAAGAATCACTACGTGATCACTATCAAAATGTCATTGGTTGGATTCAACCGATCACCTGGAATGATTCGTTTCAGATTCACATAGAACATATTTATACAAATTTGGAAATTGTATCACTAGTGGTCCAAGGAACAAGATGTATTCAAAAGCCACTAGATTCATACCATGATATTTTTTCCAGTCGTCCAGGATGTGCCAAGCCAAGACGAATACTTGTTGAAGGAGAAGCAGGTGTAGGAAAGAGCACATTTTTGTGTAAAATTGCTTATGACTGGTCTACCAGCAATGGCAAGCTGCTGCCATACACAATTGTGATTCTTGTGGAGTTGAAGCAAATGAAGGGTGGTTTTAAGGATGCGATTTTGCATCAGTTGTTTCCCACCGATTTCCCCATTCCCTTGATGCAGCTTCTTAGCCATCTTGCTACCCATCAGGAGAATGTCCTCTTCCTTCTTGATGGCTTTGATGAAGCAAACTTTTCTTGCTTGAAGCATCTCCAAGATATTCTGAGTGGAAGGATTTTTCGGAATTCCTGTGTTGTTCTCACCTCACGACCGGGTAAAGCTACGCACATCCAGAGAATGATGGACACGAGGCTGGTGATTACAGGATTCACCACTGAGAACATCAGAAGTTATGTGTTCAAGTACTTCCAAGGTGATGCTGACACTGCTGAGGTCTTGCTGTCAGAAATGGAAACACACCCTGTTATTGAGGACATTGCAAAGGTCCCGTTAACAGCAATGCTGATTTGTGCATTATGGGAGGAGGCCCCTGATACAGCCTTTGCTGCCCTGTCCACACTGACAACCTTATTCACCGAGCTTATTTTGCTTATGGTAAAACGGCATTTTGCAAAGAATTCAGAAGAGGGCAATTCCCCAGAGGAGGTATTCAGTAGCTTGGAAGATATCCCCAAGGATCTTTACAGTGATCTGCTAGTTCTTGGAGAGATTGCATTGTATGGCTTACTTGAAGACAACCTCCTGTTTGACGTCCAAGCATTGGAAAAGAAGCTTTCCAGCAAAGTTCTTTTTGAACTTGGACTGCTCTCTCAGGAAAAAAGCACATCGAGGTTGAAGCCAGTGCGAAAATGTTGCTTTGTCCACAAGTCTTTTCAGGAGTTTGTAGCAGCATTGTGGCTTAGCAGCAAGATCAATTCTGCTGGGAATGATCCATCAAAAGTGAAAGAAGTCTCTGCACTAACCCTGAAGTGTGTTAAAAAAGCCTCTGACACAATGCTGCTCAATTTTGTGTCTGGGCTTGTCGGAGACAACTTTGAGTTTGTATTTGTACCTTTGCTTGAAAACCTCAAAGAAAGTGTAGTTGCTTCTGACATTGGCGAAGCAAATGACTTCCTTGAAATGTTTGTTCTTGCACTCTTTGAATCCCATCAGGGTCATCTTGCTGGTAAATTAGGGGCGACTCTTCTTGACGGAATCTTGAGGTTATCTGGTCGAGACATCAGTCCATATGGTGTGCGGGCCATGACCTACTTCATGCAAAACAATCCTGACCTCAAGTCATTTGTTTTGGAACACAGCCAGTTGGAGAGACAGACTGCAGCCTTTTTTGCAAATTCTCTTTCCCAAATGCCTTCTTTACGGGAACTTTGCTTGAATCAGAATATAGTTGGAGATGGTGTGGTAGAAGCATTCAGCAAGAATTTGTCCAGCAATCTTCCTTTGGAGAAGTTTGTGTTCAGTGGAAATGCTTCAAGAAAAGATATCGGTTGTGACTTTGCATCGATTATCAAGTCTTGTCCAAACCTTCGTGATTTGGATTTGAGCTACAGTAGTCTTGAAGATGAAGATATGAAGGATGTGATAGCTGCTCTGAAATTTGTCCCACATTTAAAATCATTGAATCTGAGTGGCTGCAAATTAAGCCAGAAAAGTATGACATTCCTGTCTGAGAAATTGTCCTGTATTCATCAGCTGGTCAGCTTGATTCTTGATAACAACATTGGCATTGGAGCTGCAGGTGTAAAAGCACTGTCTGAGGGGCTACACAATGTTCCACAGTTGGAAATTCTCTCACTGCAGGATATCAATCGGGATACAGACAGTGCCAAAGAGACCTCTAGAGTCATTTACACAACCCTTGGGCAAGCCTGTGCTCACTGTCCAAGACTGACAAGGTTAGATCTGTCTGCAAACCTGTTACATCAAGGAAAATTTGTTGGAAATTGCATCAAGATGGCCCCAAAGCTCATGTCTCTGGACTTATCTGGAAATGTTTTTCAAGATGAAGGTGCAGAAAGTCTGGCCAGAGCTCTCCCTTGTTTGCAAGGACTCAGAGAGCTTTTTCTTGAGAGAAACCATATCACATGCAATGGATTAATATCTCTTTGTGAAAGTTTAAAACTAACACTGAATTTGAGAAAACTGTCCCTGAAATCAAATTTGATTTCTGATGTTGGAATTGAAGCATTAGCAACTACGGTTCCTCACCTTCGCCAGTTACATGACCTGTACCTGGGGTACAACAAAATCACTGAGGTTGGAATTAACGTGCTCTGTCTGTCTTTCAAGTCTCTCTGTGATCTTCAGTGTCTTGATCTTAAGGGAAACCTGATCAGTGAAAAAGGAATTTCTTCACTGGCTTTGCAACTAGGTTCATTACCAAAGCTGAAACAACTGTACATTTGGAGTCCTGTGAAGGAAGCTCCTCAAGGACAAGCAGCAGAAACTGTCAAGGCTGTGGATATTTTCAGTCCAACCAAAATATATTCAGGTACCTGCAGTACTGTTATAAATGTTGTGCTTTCTACAATTTTTCTTCAGTTTTCAAAATATTGTCATCTTGTTGTACAGTGTATGACAGTTTTGAGGGACATTTTCTTGGCTAATAAACTGTGTTTTGTAAGCACATTTATGGCCAAGAGCTGGTTGAACTCGCTTTAATTATCTTGAAAATGAAAAATTGGTGAAAACAATTAATAGCAACAAGAAAGCAATGGAACTTTTGATTTATTGATATCCTGTGGCAGATTCAAATTTGATGAACTATAATCCACTTCCATCCTTTTTTTCCCCTGAGCTTCTTCTCCAAAATGCTTGTTGTACGCCAGTATTTTGCTCTGTAGATTCTTTGTTTCCAATTTGTTAATATATTTGGTGGCATTTGGTAATATACATGTAATAATTGGGAAAGAAGACTTTTGATAATCAGCTAGGGCACTAACAGGGTGCATTTATGTTCTGAAATAGTGGTGAGGGATTAATCATTAGCTTTCAAAGTAGCTCGATTTGGGCACTGGCTGACTGTGAATATCCTTTTCACTATTTATAGTAGTTAAAGTGCCTATGAAGTAAAAAAAAATTTTGACCGATTTGCTTGTTTATGTCTTAATTAACTCAAATTTGCGGGTTTAAGCCATCAAAAGCGCATTCTTTGATGTTTTTTTTTTGAACCTCAAAGTTTGGATTTCGCACGCTGAAATGGGTCCATTTCGCGCTCGGCCAAACGCTCAGATTACACAGGAAGTGACGCAGTTGGTGGTTCTGAATACGATAGCGCCATGGCGGATAAGAGAGCGAAGAAGGGAGGGATGAATTATTGTGCCGCTGGTGGCCCCAATACAGTCAACTGCGCCAACAGAACTGGCACACCAGAGATTTCGACGTATTACTCCCCAAAGGAGAAAAGTGTTGGGCAAAACTGGACTCGATTCGCGCGCATTCACCGACAAGATTTCGTGCCAAACAAGTCATGTTTGTCTTTGGCACATTTTGACAATAGTTGCTTCGAGCACAAGCCAGGTTTCCGCTGTGATGGTTCTGAAGAAGCCGTGGAATTGGAAAACGTCTTATTAAGGGTTCAGTTCCATAAAAAAAATTCGGATGTAACGAAGACATCGCGTTCAGTCTGAACAAAAGCGTTCAGTCTGAACAAAAGCGGCGAAGAGTAAGTGAAGTTTATTAATTAACATCAAGTGTACGTGCCGGTGTGAAACACGCACACATCTAATTGTTTAGTCGCAAAAGTTGATTTCTTTTCAGAAAACAATCGAGATTAATCTTGTCATCGAATAATACATGTTTCCATTTGAAACAAATTTTGAAATAGTGGCATGCACAACACGTAACACAGTCAACAGATTTGCGCGTGGTAAAAAAAAATCAAATTAATCTACAATTGAATCATGTGGTGCCAACGAGAAAATACAATGAACAAATTAGGAGGTCAAAACCTAAACACCGAGCTCAGAAGACTAAACGCTCAATGAAATTAATGCAAGAAACACACCCTCTACAACACAGAATGGCTTTCTCGAAGTAGAGCTACAGCAGTTTCCAGAGAAGCCGGACTGAGACAAACATCCATGATAATAAACCACACATGCACATCTTGCAACAGTATCAATTTATTAATAGCCGGGCCCGGCGTCACAAACAGCAAATGCAAGCTATCAACACTTTCACAGAAAGTCTTACCCTTCCCTTCGATAGCGTAGTTATGAGAACTTAAACATATCTTGCAAATATAAATGAGCCAAAACAAACCGAGCGTACGAAATATATTGAACATCACAGAGGTGTCAAACTACTAATGGAAAATCGTTCAGACATCTGACCTCTAAAGATCTGCATGGCGGCTTTGATGTTAAGGCTTCAGTTTGAAAAAAAAAAGCCTCCAAATAATACAGTATATGGTGCCCCTTAGAAACTAATGTGAAGCAAAATAGGTGGGAAGACCGAATTAATAAACAGATTGACGGCAAATGAACAAATGTCACGAGCGATTGGCTCGTCCGCATAACGCGCATAAGGCCGTTGGATATGTCCAACTATCATAATTTCCAGCGAAGAATCGCTTCTTGAGGATTGTTCATCGCTCGAAATGGATGTCGAGGAAGGCTTTTCATCGCTACTGTCAGACATAGTTAAAATTTAGCCCATGAAAATACAAGCTATAGTCCTCTGACCAGGAGAAGTTCACTCAAAAGCAACAGGAAACTATGTGTAAACAACACGCTGGAACCACTAACTACGTCATCACCGCTTAATTCGTTCCCAGTCTCCGGAACCCCCTATTTACGTACTTCAAGCAGCAAAAAACGGATTTTCTTTCAATTCCACCGAATTTCTTTTGTCATTTTGGAATAAGGGTACAATATACTACAAAAATGTGCAAATTTTTTTTTTACTTCATATGCACTTTAACATGTTTTTCATTTATTTTCATTATTCAACGAAAGGTTATAAAGAATCTGAAGCAAGGAGGATTTCACGTGGTTTTGTGGATGAAAAACATCACAAATGTTATGTTCCCCTGAAAGAAGACACTTTCAAGCTGCTTATGGCAAATGCTCATTCCCATGCTTCACTTGAAGGGATTTAGTAAGTTCATTTTATTTTCATCTCCACTGGGTCTAAAAGTAAGGCACGGAATTGTTCGCTCATTGGGTCTTGTGAGAAAATACATACATAGGGGCTGTTGTACAATATAAATTGTATGTTTACTTTGTGGTTTATAATTATGGTATTTTCTGGGGGAGTCTTAATTCTGTCATGGACAACTAGCGCTTGAAAAGAGTACTGGTTGGTCGTCTAGGACAAGTATATTATTTCCTCAAAGTAGTACTTAATTTTATTTTAACTTAATTTTATTTACCGAAGTGGAGGTGGGTAGTAGCTACTGACACTGGGATGAATAGTTGTTTTGGTATATATTCTCAAACTCATTAACCCATTGACTCCTGGAGATTTTTGAAAAAAAAACATGTTTTTTAGACATTTTGAACATTTTCTAGTCAGTTATAGTCTAAATATGCTTCAAATTGCTCCAAAATGCATTTGCAGAATGAAGGCATGCCAGGTTTTTCACTAGTATCGCATTTAACGATATTTTAGCTCAGGCATGTGCACAAATCAAAATTTCGAGATAGTTTTTGGATGAGAAAGTGACCCACGTCTTTAGGCTTTTCGATTTCTTTATTTTATTTTTCGCTTTTCCTTTCTCTTTCCTCGTATCTTTTTTATGCTTTTGTTGGCCTTTTACTGGGCTTGCTTTCGGTTCAAGAATTGCCACGAAAGCATCATTGAGATGGGAAATACTCAACATGGAGTAGCCAAGGGTAAGTTAGGGAAATTTTCCTCCTAGTTTTTGGCGGAAAATTCTAAGCATTTTCCTGCATATTTCAAGCTCCATTGGCCCAATCAATATCATCTGGGTATCATTGGAAAGCTGTTTTCCTTCTGTAGAACTGGGATAAATGGGATTCCTATTTTGGTCAAAGCTGACGACGTCAGAAGCGGAACAAAGGTCAAGGTCTGTCACGGCCGGTTACGGCCGGTTTAGGAGTCAATGGGTTAATATACAGAGTTAAAACACAGAAAATACCCTATCTTTATAGCATATATTTTGATGATTTTATTTCTCTGCTTTCTCCTTAGTTTTTTGTTTTGATTGAGAAAATAGATCAAACATTCAAGACAGTGTTTCATCGGCTACCCAAACACCACGAAGTTTATTAAAAATACTCCGCTGTGTGTCTGACATTTTCAACTCTCTTCTCGGCGTTTGGATATCCTGATGAAACACTGTCTCATGTTTGATAAATTACCTAAAACAGTGAGATGATATACTGTAGCTCAAAAATAATTACTTTAACTCATTTATTCAACTCAATCCTTTTTGGAGGGCCTGTGGGAGGCTCTCGGGTTTTTCAGATATGACTAGCAAAGGATATCCCATGTTTGAATAGCCAATCAGCATGTGCCAACAATGCTATCAACTGTTTTAGTGTTAAAACTATTACTATTATACAATTATTGAATTAGGTTTTCCGTGATATCCAGAATTAGTATGTGCTGAAACAGTGGATAGTGTTGTTGGTGTGCACTGATTGTCTGTCGGGTTCTGTAGTTTTCTTTTCCTTGAACTACTCTTGGGATGGACACTTGTCTCACTACTTTCGCTGACTTTTTGTGCCCTTTACCACCATTTCTCATTCACCATTCAGAAATGTTTAGGTGTTAAATAGTTTTTGGAAAAGGTCTTCCAAAATTGGGTGGCCTAATTGAAAAATATTTGAAGGATAATAAACACAATAGCCTCCATTTGGCTCGGAATTATCTTCAGATATTTGTCCTTGGACATTATATGTTCCTCAAAGCTCACAGTTTTCCTCGAGCTTCACTCTCAGAAAATTGTTCGCTTCTTGGAACAGATAATGTTTGCAGAAAAATATCCGAGCATATTTCCGCGCCAAAATAAATGGAGGCTATTGTTTATCTATCTGTAGCTCATAACGCTTCAGTGTATAATAGTTATTAAAAATTATTATCGTACACAGAGAGAAACCATAATTGTTTGTAGTTCAGAGTTTGATATCTTGAGTACCGGTATTGTCGCCTTTTCACTGGTTAACCAACTGTTATTCCTTCATTTCAGCCTCAGTCAAACAGCCGTTCCCAAAGGAACTGACCCTCAGGAATATCCTTGCCTTCGTCTCATAGGACAATACAAGAAGTAACACCTAGTGACTCCTGTTGTTGAAGACAATACTTTGTACATGTAGCAAGTGCATGTGCTGTTGGCCTTTGCTATCAAAGCATCAAGAATTCAATTAAGCCTGCAACGTTATGGTGTGCATCAGCATGCGAGGCTGATGTGCTAACTTATGGAGAGTTTTCTCTATAGATACTGTAGTTTTCACTGTCATGCAACAAAAAATAAATTGAACACCACTCAGTCAAGAAAAAGAGATATTATGGGAGGTAACTAAAAAAGCAATTTCTCTAAGGTCTAGCACTGTGCATTATCCCAAACAACAGATATTCATCGAATATCTCAAATTTACAGAGCCCAGTATGGAATCACCATTTTGTTGTACCTCCGTTTTACACCAATATGGCAGCTGGAAAATAGTGAAAACATCTGGAACTTACTTACCTAGTTACCTAGGCTTATAAGCTCTTATAATAATCTGTTATGGAGAAACAGATATGCATAAACACTTTTCTTCTCACTTGACTTCTCAAATGGCTAAAAATCACAATATAAATATAAGTATACCTTTTATGACAAACATGATTGACACTTCATGTCACGCACCGCTATAATTCTGAAATTCAAAACGCGCTAGTTTCTAAACAAAGGATGCTATTCAGCTGCAGAGTTGTAGACAGATATAAATTTAGTACATCTTATGGCTGATGAGGATAAAAACGTTGATATTTCTTTAGTTTTGGATTTTAGTACCTGATGACTTCAGGTGAAAACGATCTGTATTAACTAAGCTTGAATTATTTTTAGCTAAGAGTCACACAGAGAGAATTTCAAGAAAATTTATTTCTCATTTGAGGATATGCTTTAATATGATAATTTATTCCTCATTTGAGGATATGATTCAGAGAAATGTACAACATCTGCTTTAACCGGAGGTGGGGATTACAAATTGCAGGACAAACAAAAGATGATGTTCATTGTAATACTACCTGCCAGCTCAACTTTTGTTTTGCAGATGCCATTTTGAATTTTTCAGGTCTGGAAGAGGAAAATTATTATAGGTAATCATTTGGATTCGAGTTCAATTTGGAATTAATTTGCATGAGTGAGTTTTTCAAAAAGCTGAAATTGCACGAGCCACTTTTTTCGATGTGTAATTTGCACTGGTGTTGCACATTTTGCACTGGTATTACACTTGAACTGCACTGTTCTCAGCCAGTCAGAATCGAGTAGGTAATTTTTTTATGTATATTATTAGGAATATTATAGTTTATTTGGTTAAAGAAATTGCACCATCGTATTAGCTATTTAAAATTGAATATGGCAGCTAGAAAACAAAAGGTATGTTCAGTAGCAGGTATCATTACAATAAAATTATTTGTTGTTCAGTCCCTCATTTTTTCAATGGTCATGGTTGAACTGCCATGTAGGTGTATTTTACAAAACTTATTTTTGTCAACACACTTGATGCAACGTTCATGTACATTCTTTAACATTTTAAACTCCATGATTCTGTTGCTGTGCTATTGAAGGAGAGGCATTTAATAGAGGGTGTTTGGAATTAATGTTTCGAATTGGAGTTTGAAAAACTATGGAGAAAGGTTCAACAACAATTTACTGTTTAGTGGTGAAACCTTTTAATTTGACATACTCAGTAAAATACACTGGAGAAGGATAATTAGTGTTTATAAATTTTGCAATGACTGATTGTTTGATTGGCTGATCAATTGTTTGGTCTCAGACAGTAATCAGATACTGAGAAGAATTATGTAGCTCCATCAAAATGGAGCTAGTGTGGAAAATATGTATATGTCATATTTCTTTGCCATACATGACCTGTTGGACATTAGAGGACGAAATTCTCCGAATTTAAGGGACACTCACAGGGATTCTTTGGCTTTTAAGTAAAACGGTGCTAAAGTTGTGGCTTAAGTTCTTTTTCTCGCATTCGAAGTTTGGCTCATGAGGCAGATGTCAAGTGACATGGTAAAGGAAGGGCGGAACAAAAATTACAGTGTATTGGTTTTGGCTAATTTTCCAAGCCTCAAGTGCAGACCTTGATAGAGTAAGTCTGACTTTTTCAAGATGAAATCTAAAGTTCCTGATAGTATCGCAATGGTATCACTCCTTTAATAGCTTCAGCTCACTGGGATAGAAATTTTTAACAAAACTGGACCACTATTTGTAATTTTCCGTTGGCCTCTTCAGTCTCCCTCGTGACTACTCATTTTAGTTTAATTAACATTAAAAATTGATTGTGATCAGAAGACAGCATTTATGTTTTGACTTGGGGACTAAACCTTCTAAAGTAATTTCGTTAACAAAGGTGTACATGTAGTTAAACGAAGAAGGCAGCAGGACTATTTCAGCAAGCTTATACATTTTTAATTTTGCATCACATGCTTTCACTTCATTCGACTTATAGTAAAGAAGAATGACGGCGACAAACGAGGACACATTGTTGCTTATGACAATTTGTTGCGCGCGCAAACGTGGATCTTTTGTTGCGGACAAAGAATGTTTCTGAATAAAATCAGAAAAATGTTTTGTCTCGGACACGCAGCAATGTTGCGCGCGCGGGCAAACAGGGAAACATTTCTATCCGCAACAATGTGTCTTCGTTTGCCACCTTTGAGGCTCTGGCAAACGAGGACACATTGTTGCGGACACAAAATATTTCTGAATAAAATCAGAAACATTTTTTGTCTCGGACAAAAAATTTGTGTCCGCAACAATGTTGTGTGCGCGGGCAAACAGGGAAACATTTGTGTCCGCAACATTGTGTCCTCGTTTGCTTCCAGCTTTAGCGTCAAGTCATGTTGTTGACGAAATAATTAATTCTGGTGAAAGTGTAGAGGAACCTAGCGGCATAGTCCTAAAAGGACTCCAAGCTTCCGTGTAGTTACAAATGTGATAACAATATTTTCAATGTTTTCTGTACGTGTGTTAAGAAACACATTTTGGTGTTTAGTGTGGTCTGTTGTAAACTTAGTTATATAAACGAGCCTTTTTGTATTTTGGCGAGTCCGCCAGCGGAACAAAATGCACATGACTGATAAAATTGCATGGAACTCATGCTTAAAATATTAGAATTTTGCGGTGAATTTTGTTACCTGAAATCAAGGCTTTGACTGTTTTACCAGGGCCCGCGGAGCGGATTTTCAAGTGAGGGGGCTAACGCGAACGCGCAAGCGTGAGCCAAGTAGGGGGGTTCGGGGGGCATGCTCCCCCGGGAAAATTTGAAATATTATTCTTCTGAAATGGCTAGAAATGCATCCAAAAAACGCTAACATTAAGTTAATTTTTAATTGTTTTCAATGAAAAACAAAGAAGAAAACGTATTACAACCTCATATTTTAACAAAATATCATGAAATAGATGTATTGGCTAACTTCTAAGCTAAACTCAACAGACAGAAAGGAAGAAAGTGGGGGGGCTAAAGCCCCCCCAGCCCCACCCTCTCCGCGGTGCCTGTTTACGTTGTCTTCAACGGCCCATCTTCTCTCGACGGGGTATGGGCTGGGATGTGTGTACTTGTATTGGGCGTTATGTTTAGTACAATAAAGCGACAGTATAATGCAAAGAACATACGTACAACTGTCGAGCCAATTTTACCTAATCACTGGTAGCGAACCAATCAAATCGTGTACCCGGCACGAAGCGCGGGAAAACGTCTCTGTGTCCGAGTAGGGTACGGTGGCCCACAACTGTCACGGTAATAACAAATACCTCGCGGCAAAACCAAAAGGCTCACGGCAAAAACATAAGTTTCACGGCAAAAACATAAGTTTCACGGCAAAAACGAAAAGCTCATCGCTCACGGAGCCGAAGATTTTGCCGTAAGGTTTTTAGTTTTGCCGTTAGCTTTTTGGTTTTATATCGTGAAACTTGTGTTTTTGTGTGAACTCTTAGAAGGCCTGTTTCGGGAGAAAACAATTTTAAAATAGGTTATTTCCGAGTTCCCTTTTCCCTCTGTTTGAAAACGAGTCTAAGTGCGAAACTATTCATATGGAAATAAGCTTGCTTTGCGTGAGAATGAAGATGCAGCTAAAACACATTTAAAAAGATATAATTTGGTTTTATCAACTGGGTTGATAATATAAATTGGCCACCGCGCCGTAAAGAGATTCGAGAGCTGACGTTTCGAGCGTTAGTCCTTCGTCGGAGCGAAGGGCGAAGGGCTAACGCTCGAAACGTCAGCTCTCGTATCTCTACGACGCGGTATCAACCCAGTTGATAAAACCAAATTATATTGTTATACTTCCCACCGACGCAGCACCACAGTTTCTTTAGAAACTTCCCCCCTCCATACATTTTAATAGAGACCTTCAGATTCTACGACGAGGACGACTATGAGTACGAGATTTGACTTGAAGTTTTTACGCGCGAACTAACGAAATAGCTTCCCCAGAAAACGTCATTTTCCTTTTTTAGTCAGCAGCAAAGTTAACACGGTCATTTTTATTGAAGGCAGTTTGACTTGTCCTAATAGCCATATGATAAAGCGACTAACATTTTGATAACTTGTTTTCGCGACTACGACATTCTCACTGAAACTCGTAGTGGCGAAAACAAGTTATCAAAATGTTAGTATTTTTGTCATTTCGCGATTAGGCGAAGTCTAACTGCATTCAATAAAAATGACCGTGCTAACTTTGCTGCTGATCAAAAAAGGAAAATGAAGTTTTCTGGCGAGGCTACTTTGTTAGTACACGCGAAAAAAGCCAAATCTCGCACTCGATCGTAGTCGTCGTCATCGTAGAATCTTAAGGTCTCTAATATGAATGGTTCGCACTTTAATAGACTCGTTTTGACGCTGAGGCAGAAGAGAACTCGGAAATGGCCTGACTTCCGGGAATGTGAAGATTTTGCCGGGAATAGGAAGATTTGTGTAACAGCTAATCGGCTCTTTATTTAACCTCTTGAAACGACTTCAGCGACTTTACAAAACGACTACAAATATGGCCGACCTAATCTACAAAAACCTCTGTTACAACGCGTGTTCTCGACCCCCAAAGTCCTGGGGCTAGTTGTCTCTTAGCAACAATACATTTGTAAAATTTTCCGGGAAGTAGGTTACACGAAGTAATGAAGTTAAAATTTCGGGAATGTTGAGATTTTATGGGGAATTTCTCCCAAATATTCGGGACGATATTCCAGATTTTCGGGAGGACTTTTATTTACACACAGCACTGCTCAAGCGGTGTTTGCTAGAGCTGTCACCCCTCGTTATTTTGGTTTTGCTGTGAGCTATTTTGTTTTGCCGGGAGGTATTTGTTATTGCCGTGACAGCTGTGGACCTACGTAGCTTAATAATCTCTGGCTTCGATTGCAAAATCATAGACTAACTTTGATTGCAAATTAAATAATCATCAGAAAAATGCAGACTTAGGTGATGAGTTTCAAGCAATAGTGGGAAATACGTGAACATAGAAAGTGTTCTTAATATTGGGAAGGTTGTAAAAGTATACCCGATTCCACTCCGGTACTATTTTAGGACCCTTCAAATGAAAAGAAACCTTCAAATAGTTGTTTACTAAGGTAGAAAAACACCAAAGATACACCACTAAACTAGGAAGAATAAAGGATGGCTTTTGAATGAGGAATAAGTGGCTCATCAGGCCGACGCTTATCTCCGGTTTCTGTAGCATGAAGCGACTAGGAGTATTTCTACTCCCCCCTGGATGGGATGGTAGTCCATCGCAGGGTTACCCCCCAGCAGTAAATTCGCCGGTATCCATTTATACACCTGGTTGGAGAGAGGCACTGTGAGTGTAAAGTGTCTTGCCAAAGAACACAACAGAATGTCTCCGGCCAGGGCTCAAACCCAGGACCGCTCGATCCGGAGACGGAGACACAAAACGAAGACACATAACCGTAAAAATCTCTGATAATAAAGAGCGCATATCAAAGCCATCGCTATTGCCAAGATTTCCTTTGTTTTTATTCGATGAATTATTAATGAGTTTGAGAATCTGATTAAAAGTTGAAAAAAGTTAACATTCATTTAACTGAAGATGACACAGGCAGCTACAAAAAATTCTATAACAATCACAGAAACCTGATGTTATCTCGAAAGTTTCACACGCTTTTTATGTTTAGGGAATAATTGTCCGAACTGTTTGAACCTCAGCTAACGGTTACCTCCCTTCACCAACCAGCTGGCTGCAACCTCCAGCGTTTTAGTTTGGTTTGAGAACGGCCACACCTTGTATACGGCAAGAACCAACGAAACGAGTTCATCGGTCTTCATTCTGGCGCAACAAGGCGAGACAACCGTTATTTTAAATAAGTAGACGTGAAAACTGCAAAGGACCGCGAACGATAATGCTGCTAGTTTACGTAGGATCTGCAAGAGACCTAATCAGCCAAAAATAAACTGTAACACAAGCAAATCACTGCACTGCACGGTTGCAACCCTGCTTTGTCGGTTTCTATCGAGTTGTTGTCTCGCAAAGTCAACTTTTTCACGTAGTATCAGCCTTGCAGTGATTTGCTTGTGTTACATTTTAAATAAGCTGGTATAGAGCGTAAACATCAATACACGTTTGTCCATCATTGTCAGATTCTTCCCCATCCTTAAAATCTTCATGATACCAAACCCTGTATTCGTCTCCAGCCGTCACCCTCAGGGGAGGGGAGTGCCGGTTAAACACGAGCTCGGACGAGTTGCCATGGTAACCAGGTAGGGAATAAGCCACGCGCTGGTAATTTTGTGGGAATGTTACATTGTTTGTTCCATTTGTAACGATTGTTGCAATGCGCGATCCTCTCTGGCATGCCCAGTGGCTCCCATAGGGGCAGGTCTTGTTGTTACACGTGACAAAGCCTGAAATGTAGACGAGCTTCAATGTTAAGACAGTTCCATTTGACGTCATGGTGAATACCCCGTATGCGTCATCTTTGGCTCCAAAGCAAACCTCGCCGTCGTTGAGCTTAATCCAAGGAGCACCTATGAAAATATCAAAACCATTCTAATTTGAAGACGTTTTACTGTAGGAGGAGGAGTAGGGGGCAAAACACTTTGGGCGGGGGGGGGGGGGGGTAAACCTGCAATTCTCTACTTGCACAATACCATAATACACCGCTTCTACCCCCAAAAAAATTTGCATAGGCATTGTTTTAGATTTCCCTAGGGACATCTTCATGTCCCAGGAGAAATTGCAAACAATGATTATGCAAAATTTTGGGGGGCAAAGGAGGTGTATTATGGGATTTGTGCAAGTAGAGAATGGACTAGCATAGCATCCAGAGAGGAGTATCCCAGTCGCTTCATGCAACAAAAACCGGGATAAGCTCCGGCGGTATAGGCCCCTTTTATTCCCGCCCCTGAAATGTCTCCCCGTTTGGAAATAATTTGGAAACATTGTTTCGTTCTTTGTAGAGGATTCGCCGGTATCATCCGGCAGCAAATATGTAGTCTATCCATATTTTAAATCATACTTCTGGATGGACTGTGATACGAAGGAAGTGGTTGTCTGAGCTTAACAACCTCGCTATCGAAGAGAACCTGATTATTAAACTGTTTGCAGGTTTGCAGCTTAAAATTTTAATATTTTACCCTGTTCAATGGTCCCAGGAATCCGTTCGCATATAAAGCCATTGGATCCGTAAAGCGGGCGGCATGTAGCACCATTCTTACATGGATTGTATTCACACGGACTCTGTGGGCAAAAAAGAGATGTAGAAAAAATCATATATATATAAATGAAAACCACAAATCGCGTCATGGAACCTATTGCATATAGGTTTCTTGATGCAATCTGCGTAAACTTAAGAGGATTGAACAGTATTTTCAATTGAATGACCCCAGGCCTCATTGAAATTTCCACCATTTCTAACATTTTATTTACCTACCGCCATACTGTAATGATGATAAAACTGACTTGGTTCAAATCTGGCTGAAGAAGTGTACTTGTCTTTTGGGAGCAGCTTGCAACGACTGCTCCCTGGATGAACAGCGAAATTAAATGACAGACAAAAGCCGTGTCTGAGGCATTCTAGCGCGCAAGCCGCTGCTTCAAGAGCCGTGAAAGAAACATTTGGTCTTACGTTCAAAACCCATTGACAATGTTCTATAAAAATCGTTCCGCTTTCGTTCTTTACAAATCCTTCATTAAGTCTATCAGAAACAACTTCTGAAAAAGTAAAAATTGCATTGAAGGAAATGCAACAGCAGAAAAAGCTAAATAATCGCAACATTTTTTGGTTATGTAGCAGCGTTTCCGAGCAAATCAATTTTAAGGGCTATGGTGAGCTGACGTCAAGCTAAATACAATTTAGGGGCGTTTGTTTAAACGTTAAATGGAAGCAATCATGGATATAATCTCTGCGATAACATACAAATTCCTCTTGTGTTTTGCAATATTTACATAGCCTGTGAAATTAAAACCCAAATCAGTTCATCGCGATCATATCCTGAACAGATAGAGCCGAAGATTTTTTAATTAAATTCTGGCTTCACCCAGGAGCTGACAATAATTGAAGGGATTTAAATAAATACCCAGACTAAATGAACAAAGCTGACTTGCTCACCTGTTTTCCTTTTGTAATTTCTTTGCCTATATTGAAGCGACAAGCACAAAAGACATGGTTTGAGGTAACTTTCTCGTGCGAACGTTGTTGATTTTATTTTATGTGCTGTTTTACTAAAACAATGGGAGCAAACTTCTAACTCACTAACCAAAACAGCAAAGATTATCACCACGCCTTTAATTATAGCATTTTCACGTGTGCGGCCACTTTCAGTTCGAACAACTTGTATTACGAATGTGTGAGTCATCTCAAACAGTTCCCCCTTCCTTGTCAATTTTCCTTCAAGCAATTTTCTCTTGCATTACAAATCAAATTTTGCAAAATAAGAACAAACAATATTTTGCGATAAGAACAGCACATTGTTGAGATTTATCAGGCAGGAAATTATGTTACCGTTCAGACAGGTTTCAATGAAATGTGAATATTTACTTATGTTGCACTTGTTTAAATATTAGAAAAAGGATATGTCTATTTCGTCACCTGTACCTCTCTATGTTTTCAACGTCTGAATGACATTTGACGTGTTGGCACTTAGTACAAACGTATCAGTGAAAAGTTGACCGCTTTCTACATTCTACTTAACATCTCAACATGGGCCGGGAGTTGAGAATGAAGGAGGGGAGATAGGAGTGGAGGAGAGGTGGGGGAGGGGTAGGGGAGTGAATGATGAGAAGGGGAGAGGGGAGTAGAGGAAGTGAGGAGTGGGTAGGGAAGTCGAGAATAATAGGGAGCGAGCAAGGGAGGAGGTAGATTGGGGAGAGTAGTAAGGGAAGGGGGAGAGCAGCCGAGAAGAGGAGGGAGGTAGGGGAATGGTGAAGGGCCGAGGGTGGATGAGAGAGGACAAGTGAACATGAAGTGTGTCCTTGTTTGGTAAATGCTTCCAACAAAACTGGGTGAGTCCAAATATTGAACTTTCAAAACAATGCAAGTATCTGGAAGGTGATCGATGCGAATGACGAAAATCGTCAGAGAGGTTACCTTCATCGAGGACAGAATGGAAGGCTGGCACGCTACCTGATTGACTTCTCGCCGCGGGATACCAATCATCAGGCAACTTTTGACTGGCGATGATAAGCTGGGACAGATGACATTATCGCTGTTTAGCCGCCGATATACAAGATTTTTGTTTGTCAATATTTAATGTATTTAATTTACATTATTATTTTACACGGAGTCAGAGAAAACGGACACAATCGACGCATACAATAATAACATTTGATAAAATATGATTACATCTACATTTTTATAAGAAATAGAAGCTATTTACCCTGATAGTTTATTTACATCAAATTATACAAAACCCCAAGGTCAACAGCTGAAATCACGCATGCAGCTTAAGGAACAATAAATTAAAAACCAATAAATTCACCCTATCACAAATGATAAAAACAGAGCAAAATAAATAACCGTACTCGCCAACGAATCTGACAAATAAAAGTTAAAATTGAAAGCAACATAGTACTTTTAAAAACTAAGGAACGTGGTTAATGAAATCACGATTCCTAGTTATTTTCAAAAGTAGCATGCGTTGCAGCCAAAGCAAGAAATAAATTTGTTTTTTTTTATTTCGGAGGCTGCAGGTTTCCAAGGAAATACTTTGCTGCTGAGGTCATGCTGATCCCACGTGTACAGCACGAGATCACCCAGCAGCCCAATGAACTTCAAGTTCAAGCAACAAGATGGTTTTCAACCTTGTTGCTATGGGGATACAACGTCACAGACGCCAGATGATTATTAGCCATCACCTAAAGGAAGAATTAAAAACATATATATTAATTTTAGTATTTTCTTGTTCATTCATACATGATTTAATTGACTTTGCAGTGCTTGCATTTCTCATTAGTCACAGAGGAAAGAAGATTATATGTACGCTTCATCCACATTCCCTTCGCCTTCGTTTTTGACTCGTTCCAGCTTTCCTAGTTTCTATGCGAACTCACGCTACGTAAGGAATCAACTGTTAAACTAAGCAGTTGGCGATTGGCTTCCGTCAATCAAAAGTAACTTCATAACGCCCTTATATGGAAAGGTTTGTTTATATAAACGCCTTTGAAGGGTTTGATTTGAAGGTAGTTAAAAAAGTTTTGATTGACGGAAGTATATCGCCAACTGCGCGCAGGAGTTTTCATTCAAATGGTTGCCTATCATGTGAATTTAGTGGTAACTGACTTGGCAAACCTCGGTTACAAACCTCGAAAATCATGTGCTGTAGGTTATAGCAGAAGGTGGAGCCAAACGGGTTGGTTGTATTAGTGGAGGAAGATCTAAGAATGAAGCACAAGAAAGTTTAAATCAGCACAATCAATGAACGGAAAGGTTTTTCAAGAGGTACACAACGATGCCTTCAAATATGAAGAGAGCTCTAATAGTACAGTAGAGCATTCATTTTCTTATAAGGAAACCTCGTTAATGCGGCCAACGACCACGTTCTGAAATCCCAACCTGGCTGTATAATCCTTTATAATTGTACCCGTTAATACGTCCACTCGAACGAAATGCGCACTCGTAATTGTCCAAACAAAACAAATACATTGCTTGAGAAACAATATTTAACGTAATGTAACATGACGTTAAGTCCAAGAGGTCGGGGCCTTTGGTTTTGTGAAGGGTATGTGAAGCAAAGTCTGTTCTTGTTTCTATTTAAGAATCTAGCTATGTTCGCCAAAGTTCCCTTAGTTAATATTGTATGCAGAGTGAAGTTTCTGCATTCTGGATGTTTATAAAAGAATTTACAGCTGATCAGAAGTGCAAATATATCTGTCAGGTCCAGTCATGAAAGTTGAACCTACTCCGTTAATACGGCCAAATTTTCATGGCCCGTTGGTGGACGGGGTTCCACTGTATTAGGAAAACACCATGGGTGCTTTCCATTTTCCCCAAAATTTCGGTCATTTCGGTAAGATTTCAAATGTATAGGACCGTTTCGGTTCGCTACGATCGGAATATTCGGGACGACCGGTCGGGCCGATTGGACGGAAATTTACCGTTCCATTCGTTCCTCCCGGTTGGCCTGGTTAAACCGGTTAAACAGTTAATCTCGGTTGGCCCGACTGGTCGGGCTGAGATAATGGAAGGCACCCCAGATAACCCAGGAACAAGAATAGCTTAAAGTGCACCTAACCCCAAAATATTTTTTTCGCTAAAATAATCCTTTGCACCAGTTCCAAACGCATTGCACCTTTCGTTTCTCCCTTTTACAAAATTCGGACTATATATAGCATTCAAAGGTTACGAAAAACTGTACATCATACGTTCCACGACCGAGTCAGAAGGGGCGTGGGTCTATTCCTGATTTGACGTCACAAACTGATTTGCATCGCATCAAGTCTTTGTAAATATGCATGCAAATCAGTTTGTGACGTCAAATCAGGAATAGACCCACGCCCCTTCTGACTCGGTCGTGGAACAAACGATGTACAGTTTTTCGTAACTTTTGAATGCTATAAGTAGTCAGAATTTGGTAAAAAGGAGAAACGAAAAGTGCAATGCTTTTCGAACTGGTGCAAAGGTTTATTTTAGCGAAAAAATATTTTGGGGTTAGGTGCACTTTAAGCTGTTTTCTCCAGTCGAAATGAATAGCACTAAAAACCACTTTTGTAGCCACCCTCTCTCACGTATAGGTCCTCAATAGATTAACAAGACGAGGTTTGTTTTTTTTCCCAGATGTTTTTTGTAGCTTTTGATAAAAAGCAGAAATCGAACATACGCTGTACCGGTTCCTTGTCGTTACCAGGTATTGACCTGGTCGACAGTTACGTACATATTGTAGCTTGATCAATGATACACCTGTTGAAATGCATGTTGTTCATCTTACCGATTCAATACAACAGGCGCCTCTACCGGTTTTCCCAGGTAATCCTGAACACTGTCCCACTAAAAATAAGGAAAAATCGTTACCTTGAAAACACCATACATTATTTTGAAACTTCAAGAAGCGCTTCACATCGCAAATCGACGACACGCCGTTTCTCCAAACATTTCACAAGTACTGCCTGTACCGGTATGTTTCGGTATGTACTGGTACATACCGGTATGTACCGGTTTGTACCCGGTATTTAGCGGTATGTACCGGTATGCACCGATTTGTGCCGGTTTGTACCGGTACGTACCGGTAAGTGCAAATACAAGAATACGGATACGTCTCGGCTCGTGTCAGTGAGCTCCAATTTTAGAACAAAGCACATTTGACCTTTTTCCCTTGGGAAAAATGAAACACTATATTGGAAATAAAATATGGCTTTCCGCGTAGCCCGACACATGCTTAGTTTAATGTATAATCAGAAAACTTGACGAGGTCGAGAACTTCATTACTAGTAAAAACGAACTTTACTTTGGTACATGGAGTCAACACAAACGGAGTCCCTTCATCATGAACAGAATCTGCAAAAAAGAACAAACGACAGGAGAATCAAACAGCGAGGAACTGGATGACTGTCCTGGTACATTAACAACTGCCATCACATACTTTTAAGGTGAGGGAAGAAAAGTACATACTTTCTAGTTGAGTGGGAATGCCGGAACAGAAATATTTGGCCCAAGGTTGAACCAGCTGTTTGTATCACTGTGGGAAAAACACGTACTTGCGCGTTTGACCCGAACAACTTCCATTAAAAATATAATCACTCGGAATTTTTGCATTTTCCTTGTCAGTTCTTTTTGCTTTGTTTATATGACAAATTCCCGGTACAGCAAAACGATGGCCAAAATTGATAATAAGTATTATAACAAACACAGTTATGGCGAAGGCATTTTCCTCACTCCCTTTATGGCACAATAATATCTTCACAACAGTAAAACATGCTCTCTAAGATCTGTCAGCCGGTGACCATTATAGCCCAAACTGCGCTTTTATGTCAAGATAATATTGTTTTAAATGCCAAAGTGGGTGTGGGCGTTACCAGTCAAAGACACGTCACATCATTTATATAACATAAAGTGGTACGAGAAGCGCGCCGCCGCAACTGTTGTACCTTTGGAGTCCCTCTGTATTCCAATCTTAAACTCACAGCGGTGATACCTACAAGAAAATGAAGAAACACACAAAAAAGGATTAGAAAGTAGACCAGGGGAAACAAGAGACAGTTTTGTGAAATGATGTATTGTTAGACTCACATGTTAAAGTTATAGTGCCCAGGAAAGTTTGTGTGAAGTATAAACTTCTTCACCAAATGACTGTAAGCATCAAACAAGATGTCCTGAGGTAAAGAAATGGAAAATAAGAAAATCTATGCAGTTTTCTGTAGTATTTATAATTATATAGTTCACAGAAGAACCACTCAAAAAAATAATTCTTACTGATGATGAAGTTCTTTCGAAGTTCATGTACTTACCACTCCAAGAGTGAAGTAATTGAAAAAGTAATCAGAACTCTTGGACTGTGAAAGTTTGTGAGGAGAAGGAGAGTGGATCCGCATCTAGAAGACGCCAAATGAAAAAAAAAAGAGGATTGAATTAAGAAATGACAAAAAAGATATTAAAAATGTTATTACCCCAGAGCCTCTAAGCATTCATGATCCATCTTATAAACGAAAAGTTTCTTTCTTCAGGATCTCTTTACATATCACTTCTTCTTCGATACTAGCAAGAGAAGAAGCCACTTACAAAAGAAAAATATGAGAAGCCATTGAAATTGCATGCCAGGCCCCCACTTTAAACAAGGGCAAGCGATACAAACTTCTGGTCATCTACCAAGGCGTTTTGTCACGTGACTCACCTACTAATTCACGTGGCAAAACGCCTTCCATCACTTGAAAAAGGTGCCTAGAGGGAATCGAAAGCTCGTAGTAGAATGTAAAGAGATCCTAAAGAAAGAAACAGTATGACAGGATCAAAAAACAATTTGTTCACCAATGATCTATCTTGTCTTTCTGTCGACATGTTTCAGCAAACTTACCTTATCTTCTGCCTTGTAGAATACTTTACATGGAGAACCAAGTGAACTTATGACATCCTAGGAAACAGGAAAAATGTCAAATCATCAAATGAGCTAATTAGCTCATTAGCAAAACTGAAAGGGTACATATTCACGCCCCCCTCCCTACTCCCTTGATTTAAGAAGCTCTGGATAACCACTGATAAGAGAGAGGATGATCGATCACCTGAGTGATTACCTGTACACTATCCTGGATGCTTAGTAGTACAAAGAGACTACATGCAAGTCCACATTTACTCTCTCAATATGCACAAATTAGAGTTCACCTAACCTCAAAACACTTTTTTTGCTAAAATAATCCTTTGCAACAGTTCAAAACACATTGCACCTTTCATTTCTCCTTTCTACCAAATTCTGACAATTTATTGCATTCAAAAGTTACAAAAAATGTGCATCATTTGTTGCACGACTAAGTCAGAAGGGGTGTGGGTCTATTCCTCGGTAGACGCCACAAACTGATTTGCATGCATGTTTACAGACTTGATGCAGTGCAAATCAGTTTGTAACGTCTACCCAGGAATAGACACCCATGCCCTTCTGACTTTGTTGTGCCTTGCGTTTTGAATAGGTGCAAAGGTTTATTTTAACAAAAAACATATTTTGGGGTTAGGTGCACTGAAAGCAGAAATTCTGACCTGACACGAGTCTCCAAACATGACAGTCCTTTCAAACGTCCTTCTTCGTAGCTCTAAAATCTTACCAGGACCAGTGCCTTAAAAACACAAAACGTAAATTACAGATCAAGACTGCACGAAGCATTATGTTGGGCAATAACAAAATTGACTTATTTAGCAAGAGGATGGGAATGTCAGTTGAAGATGGTAGGGTGCATGGAATAGTCTGGAAATAACTCTGTTTCAACTGCTTACTATTTTTGTCAAAGTGCACCTAACCCCAAAATATTTTTTCAGTAAAATAAACCTTTGCACTAGTTCAAAACGCATTGCACCTTTCGTTTCTCCTTTTTACCAAATTCTGACTATTTATAGCATTCAAAAGTTACGAAAAGCTGTGCATCATTTGTTCCACGACCGAGTCATAAGGGGCGTGGGTCTATTCCTGATATGACATCACAAACTGATTTGCATGCATGTTTACAAAGACTTGATGCGATGTTAATCAGTTTGTGACGTCATATCAGGAATAGACCCACGCCCCTTATGACTCGGTCATGGAACAAATGATGCACAGTTTTTCATAACTTTTGAATGCTATAAATAGTCAGAATTTGGTGAAAAGGAGAAACGAAATGTGCAATACGTTTCAAACTGGTGCAAAGGTTTTTTTAGCAAATATTTTGGGGTTAGATGCACTTTAATGATGTATATTTTTACTGTAATGTGCATTTCATTACGTATATAGAAAATGCACACTTTAAGTAATAAATATCATTGTCATCGTCATCATCATCATAATCATTATATACCGGGTAATAACTGTTATTATTTCATGCACACTGTCCTCAACAGACATTTCTGTCCTCTTGCTAAATCAGCCTAATGTAAATAATAAACTGGAACGACATGTATCAATTTTAATATTCACTTGTAAGACCTCTTCACACAAGCCTGTGTTAGTTGCTAACCTGGATTGACTCACTGCAACAGGTTACCCTTTATCAATCAATCTTCAGCAAGTGTTCACATGAAAAAACTTTCCAGCCCAGGGCAACCCCTCTAGCTGCCAGAGTGGGTATTCCTTTTTGCTACTTGGACTGACTGGGCTAGAAGGGTTGACAATTTCCATGTAAAGAGTCTGGGAATGACAAACCTAGGTTGGAATTTTGATACTAATAGATGTCTGTTTGTTTTCTTCTTTCATTGCAAGCCACCACTGTTAAGTGAGACAAGCGTTTGTTAAGATAGTGGTATTTTTTCTTTATACTTAATAAGTTCCAGTTTTTGGTGACAACTCAAGGGTTTCAAAATGTTTTGAAGTAGGTGTCAGTAACTGGAAGAGTAGGCAGCTGTTTAAGTGTGCTTTTTGTTGCAAGAGTAGGCAGAGACAAAAAGTCAAGTAACTGGTGGAACTAAGCTGCCCTGGGTTAGCACCAAGAACAACAAAACTTCAATATGACCAGGCAGCTCAGGTCAACGTAAACATGATTTTTTTCCACACTTAGTGGCACTCTGACCCCAGGGTCATGTAAAGAGGCTCCACGTAAAATCTTTTGTTAGAGCAGCTGGCCCATGACAGCAATGCAAATGAACTTCCTAATAAACTTGAAGTTGTCATCTCTTGATGTGTTACCTTCAGCAACAAGGAAACATTTGAGACCAAGAACTTTTCCATCCTGGTTAATGATCTCAATACTGTCAGCAAAACAGTTGCCATGGAAGCACTGAAGTGGAAGAGGTGGTGCCCTAAAATCAATAATAAACCAAGTGTAAAAATATTTACAAAAAATCAACAAATGGTTACAATCACTAACAAAAGAAATGTATGTATTTAAGATCAGTAAACACATTGGGTTTATTACATGGTTATATACATTGTGACCAATGCTTTCTGTCAAATTAAACTCATTTTAGTAGCTGTCACAGAGCACCACTTTTTACTCATCATCATCATCATCATACTTTATTTGGGCAGGTTACAAAATTGGCAAGACAAAAGTCCTGATGTGGACCTGCATAAGCTAACTATATTGAATAATTGTAAAAATACTAAATACCTAAAATTATGTCAATAATACCTAAAATTATTATACTTATTAAAATACCTAAAAATTATTAATACCTAAAAATATTTAAAATCTGAAAACCTAAAAGAAACACTACAAGAGGCTTTTGTAAAGTCCATAGTGTTCAAGAGGCTCTTGTTCTTTCTTAGTTTGTTCTTGAAAGAATCAAGACTGGCACAGTTCTTGATTGAATCGGGGAGGAGGTTCCAGCTCAAGGCAGCTCTGTGCCTGAAGGATGATCTGCCAACCTCAGTTCTGGGCCTAGGTACCTCAATGTTAAGGGAGTTTCTTAAATCATAATTTCCCCTAGCTTTTACAATTAGATCATCAAGGGGATCAATTGTAGCCCCATTGTAGATATTGAAAGTAATTGTTAAGAGTCTCCTAGTATAAAAAGATATAATAGGGTTCCAGAATGTGGTGTTCCTGATTTCGTCGCTACGAATGTCTCTGGGTAAACTATAAATAATCCTAGTTGCTCTAAGATGAATGCGGTCAATGTCTTCCAGTAGTGTTTGGGAACAAGAGCCCCAGACTACAATGCAATATAGGACGCTTGGTATGATTGTTCTATAATAGATTGTTTGCAAAATTGATTTTGGTAAGAACTTTAGTCGTTTCAAGACTGCGACTTTCTTGCCGAATAAATCACAGACATTCTTGGTATGTTCTTGCCATGAGAGCTTATTGTCAATTGTTATCCCAAGGCATTTACATAATAATTTGAATTCAATCATACCATCGCCGTATTTCAAACATGGCAAGGGGCCAACAAAGTTCAGTTTGGAGATTATCAGTGCTTCAGACTTAGATTCATGTGCTATGAGCCTATTGGACAAACACCAGGCGTGAACCTGGTCCAATATAGACTGCAATGTTTGGATAATATCGTCAACGTTCTCGCCAATAGTATAGATAGTCGTATCGTCGGCGAACATAAATAGCTCACCACTGGTTATTGATTCTGCAAGATCATTTACAAAAATTGAAAATAACTTGGGCCCTAAAATTGATCCCTGTGGTACCCCGGAACTGACTGGTTTGGGCTCTGACCGCTGGCCCGAAATTTGGACAAATTGGCTACGCATAGACATGTAATCAGCAAGCCAGGAGAGCAGGTTGCCTGAAATACCAACGGCTTTCAGCTTCTGCAGTAATATTGAATGGTTCACAGTGTCAAATGCCTTTCGAAAATCAATGAAGAGCACGCCCACTTTCCGACCACTGTCCAAAGCACTTTTCCACGTCTCTGTTAAATGAAGTAAGAGGCTTTCGGTGGAGTAGCCTTTCCGAAATCCCCACTGTTTAGGACTTAACAGGCTATGGGTCTCCAGATGATTGTCTAAGGTCTCACAGACAACATCTTCTAAGATCTTTCCTGGTATGCTGAGTAAAGAGATAGGCCTATAATTGTTAATGTCAGTTGTTGAACCTCTCTTGAATATAGGATTAACACGAGACAATTTCCAGCTTGAAGGGAAGCATGAATCACTCACACTCTTATTGACTATGACTATGACTAACTCAGTGTAGAGAAACTAATGGACAAAAATAGTAACAAGTTAGAAATCACTGGCTTCAACTGGATACAAATAATAATTCTAGTTACTGAAGAAATATAATTATTGAGAATATTTTGTGTCTATTGATGTATCAATTGGTGCATATGAAGCGCTCCTTTACCTGGCATCTGTTAAACTGTTTCCATGGTAAATAGACATTCGTGACACAACTGGGGAGGACCCAGAAGAGAACTTGAGTGAACCTAATCCGTGAGTGTAGTATGGCTGCAATGTTAATCATTTTAACACTTCAAATGAAATGAAGCCACAACAACAAAACACACACACAGAGAAACCTTATTTTACTGGTCATTTGGAAAACTAGCTAGATGCTTCCCTCAAATATAGTACAATGTGAAAGTGAGAAATGTTCATCATGCAGTGAATTTCCAATTTAAGCAATTGACATAAGGAGGCTTAAAAAAATCAGGGTTTCAATGAGATTCGAACACTACACCTCCAAGATAGCAGGGTTGTCAAGATAAGCCGGCAACTGCAGATGTAGATGACAGTGAGAAATGATAATTGAAATTCAATGCGCTGATCATTGAATGAAACTTTATCGAACACTCCCCCGAGGGGCTTTTCATCAAGATCTGCAGTTCATATATGAATTATTTCATTTTTAATACAATAATTAATATACGTACTTACCTCAAACTTGGAATCAATTGGAAAGGAAAATGAAAGACCTCTGAAGTTGAGGATAAAGAGCAGATGGTTGGGATCATAAACTGAAATAAAGGCAATTTGATCAATATTGTAAAGGTTTCAATATGATATGTAAAGAGTTCTTGACAAGATACATGACATCATACTGGAAAGCAAGACTGTAATTAAACCACTGATAGAAATTTATTTAACAGTTAATCTGCATCCCGTACAGTCATTAAATAAAATGACATGACTCTCCTAGTTACTTCATACTACAGAAGCTGAAAAACATTTTATTATTGATAACAACTTTAGCAGTGTAGACCACACAGTCAAATACAAACCTCCAGGATGGGTTGCTCCAAACGACATGTCAATTTGTTCTATTGTGGGTTGGACTTGAGGAGAATTAAAGTGCACTCCACTGTAAATGAGAAACAAAGCAAGAAACCTGAGGCGAGACTACTTTCAGGTCGAAGGCGGTCTGCCTGTGTTGGTTTTAGCTATGCACAATGGAGGTTATGATTTAACAGTCTTAAAACTTTGTGTCTTGTTCAATACTGTTGATAGTTTGCCATGTTAAAAATATGTCTGAAGGATTATTCTTACCAGTATTTCAGCTTGACTTTGCTCATACTGTAAACTTCAATTATCTGTGTAATGTAACAGAAAGTTTATATAGAACACAATAAAGCTGCATGTAAAGCGTAATAAATTATTACGCAGAAATGTAAATTATATTTATTGTATCGCACTTGAGGTGGTGGGAAGCATGACTCCTATTTTTGGTACTGTATTAGAAGGCCCCATGGGCCAGAAAAATTCAGTCAGTCCAGTAATGTGCGGTTTAATTCTACCTGTAACCATCTTCCCCTCAGCAACCCCCGGGACAAGTCCAGCCCTTTTGGCTCAGGGGTGGGGAATTGGTTTAAGCGGCTTTGTCCTGGGGGTGGGGTGGGACAAATCAATGTTCAATGTTCTTCCTAGTACGTCACTTATCGGTTGACACAATTGATGTGTACTGAGCGAAGGAGACTGCCTATTTTCAAAATTGTAGCCGTCTGGTGAGAGAAGAATAATCTTTTAAAATTAAAATACGCTTTTGAAGGTGTTTTGCTTTCCCTTTATTGTCCTGTTCGCTGGTTGCAAGCTCCTTTCCTATTCTTTCGAGGAAGTGGCGAGATGTACGGGTTAGATTTTTCTTTCCGTTTCCTTTATAAAATATAGTCTTCATGATTTCTTATGCTATATATGTAGTTTCTGTGATTCATGATCTAGAAAAGCATTCAAATTCGTGAGTAAACATGCCACAAATGTAAGTCGGCCCTTACAAGTTTACCAAGGACAATGTCGCGATAACAAGTGGCTAAGTGGTGAGAAGCCAGGGACTTCATGGTCGCTTTCATAAAAGTGTAGGTCTTGAAAAAACTTCTTCTTTTGCTATTTTTACAGAAATCAGTATTTTTATCTCGATTTTGTGCACAAAATGATGTACTTGTGGTGACGACGAGTCCCAGGGCCAGTTTGCAGAGTATGGCAAGTGTACGCACAAGTTCCTTTTTAAATGTTTGTTCGGTCGCGGCGAAAAATGGCTCTGCACGCGCGAGATCTCGTCAAGTTCTGCCATACTCTGCAAAGTGGTCCTGGGGGTGGGAAATTGTCTTTTTCTAGGTGCCCGGGGGTGGGGAATAGACCACAAAATAAGAAAAAATGGCAAATGCTGGGGGTGTGCCCAGAGCGGGAGGGGGGGGGGGGGGTGGTAACATGTAGAATTGACCCATGCATAAGTGGCACTCATGATAATTAAACAGCATAAACGATTTTAAACACTGATAATTTCGTGCAGATATAATTTATCGTGGATATGATTCCCTTTTGTAACACTTACCTTAAGTCTCTGCATCACAGGATCAAAAACAAGTCTAATTCCATCATTTGGCAGGTTCAAAACAAGATCCATAGCGAGAGGGTTCTGGCAGGAAAAACGTCATGCATTAGAGCAAAGTAATTAAACACTCGCTGTATACTTCTGACTCTGCAGGTAATTCACAGTTCACTTATTTTACTATTCCATTTAACACCTCCGTGATAGGAAAGCGATACAACTTGTTTATTTAAAATAATTACCGCTTCGCTGTACATGGCTTGTACAGTTCTGATAACACGACATTGCCGCTTCAAAATCTGCACACACTGTGCAACAGGCATTCCTTAAAACGATCAGAAAGTACATTAATTAATCCCTAAAACAACAAATGGTAATATTTAAATTTTAGATAAATCGGTCAACTCGACAGAGTATAAACTTCGTGACGAGCGCTGCTGAAAGACATTGCAACCGAGTTACCAAGTATAAACTCCCATTGTTCATTCCCAAGTGATCGTTCGGGAACAACTTCGAGGTCCAACATCACTACCCTTTCCTAAAAGATGCAAGAACAACGTTTTTCCTTTAGCACATAATAGAACGAACCATTTTTTTTGCAAAAACGTTGCCATAAATTCATGACATCATTTTTGCATCGAAAAAAGATGGACTTGTTTACGTTGCGTCGCGCATAATTATTTGACAAATGTCAGATGACTGTTGAATGTTGCAGGCTCGAAAATGTTTCTTGGTAGCCGCGCCTCTAGGAGATAAATAGCCTGACAAAATGGAGGATGCCGAGGAGGAAACCGAAGGACGTCCGCGGCGTCTTTCTGCGAGTGATTTCGATATATTCGCAGAAAAGCTCCTGACGCACCAGCTCCTGTTAACTGCGCTTGAGCTGCACACGGAATTGGTCGAAGTAGGACTGGAGATTCCTCGCCTGCGCGATTTCTTCTCCAATCCTGGAAACTTCGAACGACAATACCAGACAAATGTCAGCTCTCGAGATGCGCCCTCCCCCTCAATGCGTAAGTATTGCATGGTAAATAGATCAAACATTATTATGTTAATGTAAATTTGTAGTAAATTTGGTGTATATTATGTGTCGTGACGATTGTTTTAGTTGTATAAGATTAATGTTTTATATTATTTTACCATGTTTATTTTGTGTGCATTTAAAGCCGGAAATTAGTTAATGACCGCACGAATGCACGACATCTTTTCTGCTTTCCTCGTAAATTAAAGAATGCTGAAAGTGTATAAAGGAAAATTAGATTATATCTTGGAAAATGAGGGAATATCTGCTCACAGGTATTTTTTATATCAAGTCTAAATATTGAAGCCTACGCTGAATGTTTATGACGGTGTACTCTTGCATTGATCGCAGACTTGATTTCAATTACAATGTATGACTCGCCTTGTTGAACCTTATGTATAAAAAAATGTATGACTAAATGTACAGCTGGCCCGCATGATGCATGTATACTACAGGTACGGTTGTACACTGATCAGGGGGCAAAACAAAGACACTATATACACTGTAGTATCATTACAAAAAAGATATGAGCTTTTATTATTTTTATTAAAATAATCGTGCAATTTTTGCAGCTCGGACCTCAAGTATTGCCACTATTGACTCACTTGATGACTATGCTCGTTATTCTGATGATGGTGTCAGAGACACTGATGAAAAAGTTGCAGGTAGACACCACTGGGATTCCAAAATTTAAATTTATAATAAAGGAAAAATAAAATGAACTCTGGTATTTTTAGTCAGTTGACGACATCGCGCAGATGTGCTATACTACTCACTACTTTTATTCATCCTCATCCTGCCCAAGAGGACTCTTGCGGCTGGTTATTTCAGCTTAGAAAGCTATCATCAGGTAGCTCACACCTCGCCCGACGACACTCCCGGATGAGTTTGTCAATCTTCTTTTAGATTTCCGTAATCAACTATTTTTATGGGGTGCGGGGATTAGCTGCATGCCCAACCCCCAACCTGGAGGGCCAGTGACTACTGTTTATGCACCTATCAATGTTAAGCCCGAGGGGGGGGGGTTGGGCATGGGGTGGGGATTTGGACATTTTCTGAAAAGATAAGTCAAATTCCCCACCCCTGGGACAACATTATTGGTCAAAAGTATCAAAATCTTCCACTTCTCCACTATTAAAAATGGCGGACATGTCAAAATTCCTGATCAAAATCCCCACCCTGGGGACAAAACTCACAGTCAGAGTCCCGTGGGCAGCCTGACCCCCCCTCTTCCCCCCTCGGGCTTAACATTGATAGGTGCTGTAGTCTGGCCTCTACCCTTTGACCTGCCTGCCAAGGTTGGACCTGCTTGGGGAAGACCCCCAACAGTATAGCTCTTAAAGTGATAGAGGCACACAAGCTCCCCCACCACGGCAAGGCGGTAGTCTAAGGGAAGGCAGGTGTGCTATATTTGTGCCTT
Source organism: Blastomussa wellsi (assembly GCA_947652115.1). Lineage (NCBI taxonomy): Eukaryota > Metazoa > Cnidaria > Anthozoa > Scleractinia > Plerogyridae > Blastomussa > Blastomussa wellsi. Next base: position 36,726,861 of record OX393561.1, read on the forward strand.
ATAATTTTTCTGGTGATGAAATATCTGCCCAATACAAAATGTTATTATCCTTTTTAGACTTGATCTCAATTAAAACTGCCATTGTTAAACATGTTAATAACTTTTTTATCAGTTTTAGAGTTTGAACTGAGGAAGGCTCATGAGACTATTAAAGCACTGAGAGGATCTCTGACAGAAGCAACTGGTAATCTGAGGATTTGCAGATTTTCTGTGCAACTAAGAAAACCTTGAACACTAGAAATATTTATGGAATGTTATAATGTTACAAAGAAAAAGCTAATCATGTGTGAGAAAACTAAACCGCAAAAAGCAGTTGACAGTAATTAGTTTGCAGTTTTGAGGTTTGTTCATGTCTCCTGAACAATTTATGGAACTACACATTTGTTGAAAATTCCCACATGCACTGTACTTCTGCAGGACTGCAAGTAACAGTCATACATCTAATACCGATGAACCAAAATTTGCCAATGTCCAGTGAAATCCCAACTGTGCATGTGCCTGTAACTCCTGCAATTGAACAGGTGTTCATTTCCTTACAGAAACTGAGACTCCAGCTCCGGAGGGAAGCCAGGGTGATGTATCAGAGAATGAACATGCAACTACTGGGGTAAGTTGCCATATATCTTGTCAATTTGTTTTTAATGATCTACAGAACTTCATTATTTATCATTGCTGCTTTCTCAGTTTGAATTAACGACATGTTATGCTACTTTGTGTACCTAGGATTCCCTAGTAAGGCCTCATGAAAAGCGAGCATTGAATTTCCTTGTTAACGAATACTTGTTGAAGAATGGCTATCGAATGACGTCTGTAACATTCTCAGATGAAAATGCTGATCAGGTATGGTATAGTTGTATTGTAATTCATTTAAATGGTGTATCTGTATTATGGCTTTTTTAAATATATGTGTATTTAAACTTGTACACTAAATGTTATTGTTATGCTCTGTCAGTAGATAAACAATTGGTAATGCACTAAATATGGAGATGTATATATTAGATTTGTTACCATCCCTCATGCTCTTGTGTATTGTTGAATTATGTAAGCAATTTTTAAGAACACTCGAGAAACGTGGAAAGCACGGCTATGCCTTGTGCTTCTCTATGCACTTCTCTTGTATTCTTAAAAATTCCTTTCTGCTTATCTGTTACTCAACAATCCACTAGGGCACATTTTCAAATCTTTAGTATTTTGCCAACAAACTTAGCAATCTGATGTGCGTAGTGTATGTGTGCAATTCTTTGAAAATTTAATAATGTTACTTATATTTATTTACTGGTACACATTTTCCCAGGATTTCGAAGACTGGGATGATGTTGGTCTGAACACAGCGAAGCCGCCAGATTTGCTGCATCTGTATAGAGACTATGGTCACCATACAGTGCCTGAGGTCATGTTGGTGCTGAAATCAGTCAAGGAAGAAAAAGCAAACCTTGAGGTGGAACATGCCAAGCTACAAGAGGAATGTAAACGACTTCAAGACGAAGTTGGAGAGTTAAAATACGAGAATCATACACTCAATGAAACTGTTGAAAAACTAGAAAGGTAAAATTTTGAGTAACTAACTTTGGGAAATCTATATAATTAATATCAATTCTACCTGTATTGTGTACCGCACATATTTCTGGTGTTAATATAGAAGAAGAAGTTATGTCTTGCCTGTAGTTTTTATTTTGGATCGTAAACGTTCTTTCGTGTCAGGCCCACAAACATTGCAGGTGGAGATTGTGCAGCTCAGACTGGAAATCATCTTTAAATCAATTTGATTTTTATTTCCTTTTGTTCCAGATTATGATAATCTACATGAAAACCAAAATAAAACTAGTTTAACAATTTAAACAAAAGATAAAATAATTTAATTGTTTATACTGTTGTATAGAAACTGTTTATAGATGTTTTTGCGGGCAGATGGCCAAGATCAAGATTGATGCTGACTTGAAAATGTTGGGCCAACGTTTCCAAGTTTTCCCATTGCATCTCATATGAAATCAGTACTAACATATTTAGCCTTTTCCTTCTGTTCTGGATTATATTTAGAAACGATTTGAGTACTGAGAAGGCGTTAGAAGTTGAAATTTAGCTAATTCTGTCCAAAAATCGGGATAAACCCCGTGATACTTCCCCTTTAAGAAATTGTCAACATTATGGTAACATTATAGTTAGTTTGAAACAGTTTTTTTGTTAGAAAAATAATATTTCATTCAAATCAGTTTGTTATTTTTAAACTTAAGCGATGATGCAAACTGCATTGCATTTCTTGTTGGCAGTGAATTACGAGAGATTGCTAGCTCATCACAGCCGACTGTAAGTGCCTCTGCAAGCGATGTGCAAAACACTAGTTTATCTGAGACAAGCATAGATGGCATAGGAACAAACGCCACTGAATCAACTGCGGACGATGCTAGTGTTACTGAAAGGATTGATGATCAGAGTGAAAACGAAATAGACAGTAAAGAAAATGTTGATACAAGCGAGGAGTGTGTTGATAAGGAGAATGAAAAGAGAGGAATAGACACTGAAATTGATCGAGGAAATTCAGCAGATGTCAGCGCAGAATCGACGCAAGCAAAGGTGAGGTCTTGCTGACTGCTGATATGTACACTGTATCTGTGATGTGTAGTCGATTTTGTGACATGTAGAAGTACAGTTTAAAATTGAAGTTAACTAAAATATAACAAAGATACGGTTACAAGGAGCCATACAGGAAAACGAAGATTGCAAAACGTGCAGGACAAAATTTCTTTCCAGACTAGGTAGAACTGCCAATTATTTTAGTGGCACGTGTGCACTCTGAACATGCATGTGACAAAACTGACTTACACCTTGCTATTGATAATATGTTTTCTTACAAGTGTCTGGTGTCCTAGTCAACTTTTACACTTCAATTCTTTTATAATGTGTAAGCCACAGAAATGTATGAATTGTATTTTCATAATTATTCACATAATTATATGTACATGTGCTGCGAAAGGATATGCTTCCAATGTACTAACTGTATGAAAAGCGATTCTACCTGTAAATACGTTTGTTGTTTTCTTCAGTGTGACAGCCCTCAAGCCAACCCTATAACACCATCTTCACTGGAAGGTGACAGTACAGCGATGGCGGAGATGTCATCAAGGTACAGTATTTCCTGAAATAATGTGGAAACGGAGATGACTAAATCAGAAGGACATAACCCCATGGTTCACAAAACGAAACTGGCTGGTTCACGACTTTCAGTCCGGGTGGAACGGTTTCCTGCGAATGGGATTGCGGGCGAAACCACCACAATTCAAGGAGTTACGTCACGGCGACACATCTTGGCAGATTTTTTTCAAGTTTGTCGTTCGAAATTCGTCCTCTCGCTTTTTATGGTTTACTTCAGCTTTGTTAGTGATTTTGTAAGTTGGAAACGTATTCATTTCAGCTTCAAAGTAATCAGAAAAATATCCTCTGAGTTAGTAAATTGCTCGGTTCAGAACTGGCCGCGGTTTTCTAGACGATACCACGCGGTTCGTGAGAGAAATACCGTGCTTTTCATGACACCAAACTGCACCGTTAGCGAAACGGATCCGCATGGTTTATGACACGAAACAGTTTTGTTGCAGTTCACAAAATGCGATAGCACGCCAACCTGTCAACGTGGCGAGACGAAAGCAAATATGCTTTCCTGATCCCTGAGTGCCTACTAATCACTAAAGATATCAACACAGGCTGCAATGTTTGGGCAAAAGTTTATTGACAAAGAAGGGTCCACGGGCGGACCGATAAACTAAAAGGGAGGCGTGGGTGGGAAAGAAAACGAGCGAGCACACTGGCTGACAGGATCGAACAATCTCACATCCGATCCTCAAACACGAGAAAAGAAGCGTGGCCGACATGACACGCGGGGCATGTTATCTATCCGTAATTATCAATCATCACTTAAGGTGATCATTATTCAATCATTTTAACTTCAGAGTTGTGCGAAGGGTCTATTCCGCTTACGGAGGCTTAATTTTTGTTGCAGAGTGACGTCGTCGTCTTTTAGAGACGCACTGCTATCTTTTACGCATGTGCAGCTGGAGAATCGGATTTCTAATGAGGTGCGTCGTGGCTTACCGTATGTGTAGTGGTGTGCAGTGCTAAAAATACAACTAAACTATTTTGTCAATTGCATATAAAATTATCTTCAGCTTTCCATCTTTATAAGTTCAGCACACTGCCATTTAACAATATAGAGTGTTTCTGTTGAGGAACTATCGGCTGATAGTCACCCCACAGAAATTTGATGTTCTTAAGACAAATGTAAGTCCGAGAAGCGAAGCTTTAAGAACATCAAATTTCTAAGCTATCAGCCGATAGTTCCTCGACAGAAACACTTTATTGTTTAAATAGAGATCTCGAGCTCGAAATTTAGCATGCAAAATCAGAAAAGAAACCCACTAAATATGGAAGACCACTAAATTGAAAATTTGTTTGCAAAAAAAATTCGGGGACGAGTGCTATCCATCCGAGTATTTTCTTCGGACGGGCACTATTTAAACAATAGAATGTGTCTGTCGAGTAACTATCGGCTGATAGTTGCCCCGCAGAAATTTGATGGTTTTAAAACAAATACTGTATATCGCTTCTCGGGCTAATAAAAATTTTGCTAGTTTTAAGAACATGAAATTTCCGAGGGCAACTATCAGAGCGATATAATTTGGTTTTATCAACTGGGTTGATTAATGTCAAATGGCCACCGTAGAGATTCAAGAGCTGACGTTTCGAGCGTTAGCCCTTCGTCGGAGCGAATCAAGGAATTGTGGGTCGTGTGTTTTTTATATACAGAAAGATGGAGTTTCGCTACTGGCTGGTGCCTGGTAACGTGAAAGCAACGGAATAAATTAGTTGAATGAAAAGAGTTCGTTGATACCGTGAGGATTAAGAGTGCCGATTTGAAAAATAAATTTTTGTTCTAGAGTTTTACGGTTTTCCGTGTTTCCTTGGTTAAGGGAAAGGCCGCAGATTGCCATATGTTGCTTAGAATGGTTTGGGAGATTGAAGTTTCTCGCGACCGGTTTCGATGCATTTTTGTCGTCTTTCTCTACGTCTCGAAGGTGTTCTCGGAATCGGTCGCCAAGTCGTCTCCCTGTTTCGCCGATGTATAACTTTTTGCAAAGAGTGCAAGTTATGCAGTAGATGGCATTGGCTGAGGTACAGGTGAAATGATCTGTGATTTTGATAGATCGCTTGGGTCCCGATATTTTGTCAACGTTTTGAATGAAAGGGCATGTTTTGCATCGTGCGCGAGCGCATTTAAAAGTTCCTGGTTGATCACTAGTTTGGAATGCACTTCTGGCTAAAAAGTTACCTATGTTTTTGTCGCGTTTGAATGAATGAATGAATGAGGTTGCGAAAAGATTCCACCGGTGTCGGGATCATTTTGAAGTAATTTAAAGTTTTTGAGAATGATGGATTTAACTGCGTGATTGTGAGGGTGAAATGTGAGGGTGAATGGGATTCTATCGTTGTTTTCTCTCTGTGACGTTTGTAGTGCTGACTGTCGATCAATTTGTTGGACTCTCGATTTCTATGCGTGATAGTTGGCTCGGGCTGTGCCCTCGTCACTATCACGCGATAGAAATCTCGAGCTCATAATCTAATTGTTAAATAGATAGTGAGTAGCACAGCCAATCAGAGAACAGCATTCGTGATAGAACGCGGCTAGCAGATTTATACTAATACGAAATAGCTAAGCCTAATTACACGACATTTTATAAGATACTTTCCCGATCTATAAATGAACTGCCTAACCTTCCTACTTCCCTCCTTAATAAGAATCTCGCCGTTCACTGTCGTACAAGGTAAATTATTTTGCACTGCGAGTGCTTCACGGATGTTCACGCTACTGCCATTATTGTTTTAAAGGTTTGCAAGCTGTCTAATGCTGACGAGAACGTAGTGCTGATTGTTGCGAGATGTTTACCTCATATTGTGCCAAATGTGTTGTTGAATAAGCGAGAGGTAAGAACCAACAGTAGCCTCTAACACGGAGCTTGTCACGCAGCTTTAAATTCAATTTTAAACTTTAAAATTGCGTGATGAAAAAAAGGAACGACTTGTTTGGAGAAAGTAAAAACAGAGGATTTAGCTTTCTCCAGCTCCGCCATTGTCCTGGGAAAACGTTGCAAAACATTGTGCAACCACCCTTCCCTGCATTCCAACACAATTTCATTTGTGAGCAACTGATGAAATATTTACATTGCACTGAAAGTCTGTGAAAGTGCACTATGCAGCGTGGTTTGGCGGTGAGGTGGCCTAAGGACGATTTTTGACCAACAGCGCAATCTTTTTGTCATTGTAAATTGCTCAATCTAGACATAATGGTTTCGTGTCTTATTTTTATACAAAGTTGAATTCTGTTTTGTTTTTGTCAACTGTTAGGAGTTGATTCCAGTCATCCTGTGTTCTGCTATCCACCATCCGGAAGCAAAAGAGAGAGACAACCTTCTTCACATGTTGTTTAATCTCATTAAACGACCAGATGAAGATCAAAGGTGAGACAGTCGTAAATTAAAGGTTGGCCTTTTTACAAGTGATAAGCTACTACACCCATTTTAACGTTGAACACAACCGAAATGATCTCAATATTAGTGTGAGAATAGATTTATGTATGTGTGAAAGTCGCTTCAGTGCTTACTGTCGTAAATCCTTGCCTTCGTACATTTGTTGTGGATTTCAATCCCAAACAAATCATGTGCTTGTTTTGTTGTGTTCACTAGGCAGATGATTATGAGCGGTTGTGCTGCATTTGCGCAGGTCGTGGGAGCAACACGGATCGAGGCTGAACTTCTACCACAATGGTGGGAACAGGTAATGTGTATTTACCATCGCAATAATCTTCTAAGTAATCCGTATCTACCTGTTGACTTGGTTAGTGCATTATGAAGGTCACGATAAGATGAGAACAAGCCTCGTTTTTGCGTATTGGTCGGTTCTTTCCACCGTATCTCCGACATCCCAAAGAATCCACAATCACATCCACAGTTTTCCTTTTCCACCAGTTGCACCAAATACAGAGAATATCTGAACAGAAAATTTAGCTTGTAAAGCATCTGTATTTTTAGAGCATTTTTCTTTATAAAAGGCAAAATTTATGTTCACGTGTTTTTTATTGCAGATTGGTCACAAATATGTTGAACGAAGACTTCTTGTAGCAGAGGCTTGTGGTGGATTAGCGCCATATTTACCGGTAAATAACGCACTCCTTTTTTCTATTTTTCATTTCATTTTTCCAATATTGGTGTTGTAGAGGTAGTAGGTTCGGCAAGGGGCTAATCACCCCTTCTTATAAAACAGATTCAATTAGTGTTATCTCGGGAGTAGCACAACGACTTGCCGAACTCCAGCAGATCATTACATGTGCATCATTTGGGATGACGGCGATATGACGGGTGCACACCCAATCTGAAATGGCCAAGGGAAACTTGGAGACGAACTGTGGAGAGGGAAAGGGGGAAATTCGGATTCAAAGGCATGCTGGATGCTGGTACATGTGGTAAAACCGTGACACTTGGCGAGCGAGAACACAAGGCCCTGTAGGGGAATCCTTTTTTACAATATTTGCCTCATTCGCATAAGCGATTCAGTTTCTGATGGAGCTACAAAAAATCTGTTCTGAATATTCAAAGTTCATAGCACGATTAACTCTGCCAATGAATTTCAGCTCGATGTATTTAATACTTTTTGTCTGATGCGGGTTTAAAAACTCAAAATTTTACAAAGAATGCATGAGCTTATTAGCGCTTTTGCCACCCAGAAATTCTGGAGTTTCTGAAAGACAATTTCTCCTTGAATATTACACGCAAAGAGCTAAAAATTTCACCATAAACTAAATTTCTCTAGCTCTTTAACTGTTTGGAGTCCATTCATATCTAACATGTTGCCTTTTGTACGCCAAGCCGTATGCTGATGAGAAAAAAGGTAAACAATGACGTCAGCATGAATCCCCCTATTTCCCTTGCAGGGAAAAGGAACTAATGATGATGATGATGAGGTTGTTGAGAGTTTGGTTTTCTTACGTCAGCATTTTGTTTTTAGGATTACATTCGCAGTTCACTAGTATGGTCTATGCTAAAACAAATGCTTAGCGATGATCGAAACGAGGCTGTCCGAGAGGCAGTTACCAAGAGTCTGGCACTAGTGGTTGCCTTTATAGAAAATGAGGATAAATATGAACAGGTAAGATTGACCAGTTGCCATGATTCTCTTTGGAACCTCTAATTTTGAAGCTCTATTGTTTAAGAGCTTCGTCCATTAGTATTATTGTTTCTATATTCAAAGGCGACAGACCACAATCTCAATGTTGGCTCCTGTAATAAATATCTAATTGCCATAACCGTTCATCAGTAGGATGCCTAAAATGCTTGTAATTCCACAATTGGTTTCGGCTCCATTAAATCCTATACCAATTGCAGAACATTTCAGGTGGAGCCACCCACGATGTGAGCACAGTTACTGACAAGAAAAAGTAATAAGGAAAACAACGAAAATAAATTAAACCGTTAAATTCCCAGCCAATCCTATGAGACGTTCCAAAGAGCTTCGTGGCGACCCCCATTGACACGTTTTCATCGAGTTCATCGCATGAGCAGTTCCTGCATACGATATTGCTAATGTTATGAATACTTTGCAAAAAACAAAAATCAACGTTTCTTAACATTTTTAACTTTTAAACTCTTTGAATTTGTACGAAATAAAATAAATAAATTCGCCTCTGACGTCTCTTCGACTTCGCCTAACAGAAAGGATCACATTTTTGTTGCTGTGTGGAAATGTTTTATTGAAAGCATATAACATTTAGAACCTTATCTATTTTTTGCTGATGTTTATGCCATTTTTCCTCCTGTAGGCGTATGAACTTTTGGTAGAAACTCTATTTGATTCTTCTGAAAAAGTGGCAAAGACTTCCATGGAAGTATTTTTATCTTCTTTTGCGATGTGGGCACAAGACCTTGACAGAATGGAGTCTCATCTTTTTACCTCGCTCATCTCCAACTTGGAAAATACTATTAAGGTGCATTAAAATCTCAAGTTTAGAGTTGTAGAGGTAACGCCAAATGACAGGTCCTAAGGGAAACAGTTAATTTTGTTTAATTAAATTAAACTGTCTGTTCCCCAAGGGACCAGCAATGAAGTGATCTGTTATATAGCACAACGAAGACCTTGAAGATTTACGTGCAACGAACCTGCAACGGCAGGTTTCTCGCGTGGAAAAGTGCCCTGTTGCCCTCTGACGTCAATGTTGCCCGCTTAGCGACTGGCGGCGGCAAAAGTTTTTATTGTTAGATATGTCATGTGACCTCGAAGTAGCCAATGGGAGCGCACGCTGTTGGGGAAAAAATTCCAGTTATATATAAACACTCCTCAGTAAAGTGGTGCGTATTTTGCATTTTAATACTAAGTGTAAAATGGTACCAACTCTTTTTGATAGGATCTCGAACAGGTCCAGGCGCTAGTTAGTGAAACAGAAGATATCGAGAAAGTACACAAGACAATAGAAACTATTCAGAACAGACTTCCTCGCTGTATTGAGGTCATTACACCGCTTATCCCTGCGATGTTTGCATCGGTTCTTCGAACAGGTAAAGGCTAATATTGAATTGTTTGGGAATAACATTAAGGATATTTATCGTGATGGTCTTGTAGTGTGATTTTTCTCTATTGTACTTTTTTAATTCTTAAGCGACAGTCGACAGGCCCTATCGGTACACGTTGGATTGTCTGTGAGCTATATGCGACTCGGAAACGTTCTTGTATTTTGCATTAACTTGACCAGCTTGCGGAGTAAAATTGGCGGAAACAGGTGGAAAAAGTGCTAGTCGAGAAGGAAATATCCTCACTGGTGTGTTTTTTGTTGACTTATATCTTCTTGAGACGTGTTTGCTTGTCTGATATATTATTGAAAAGAAACAAGTTCGTTTGAATGTAGTTCAGACGTGGTTCGTCTTTGGAATTCTAGCAAAAAAAAAAACTGAAACAAAATGAACTTCCCCAGCCGTCACTTCTTCATTCGTGCCAACCTCTAAAATCCCCCAACTTTTTTCTTTTCTTTTTTATTTAATTTGGTTGTTTTTCTTTGCTTGTATCTCTTTAGCGCCATTCGCTAAGAAACCCGAAGATGTTGAACGTTACAACGTACCAGGTATGTTTCATTGCTTTTTACAGTATGCAACGAAGTAAATAGAGAACTTAGAATGAACGCAATTCACTGTTGGTTGTATTGCACCAGTTGCACCAGGCAGGTTTTTACCACCACCATCACAGCTGACCAATATTGAGACGATGTTTGGCGGGAATCAGGCAGTCGCTTTCCATGTTCGCCGATTTGACAAACACGTGTCAGAAGATGGCTTTGATTCATGGGATAGTCTGTCTTGGATTCATTACGAATGGTAAGTAGGTGTGCAGAATAACATACAGTAGTTTTCTTAGATAACATGTAGCAAAGGCTTGCAAACCTCTTAGTAATTGAACTCGAGGTTAAACCAGGGCCTGTTTCGGTATTTCTTGTCCTGGTTCGTACCGAAATAGCGGGGTTAATAAGATGTTTATTTTTCAAGTCAAGCTCAAGAGAAGCGGGCCGTATTCTAGTACAACTCTTAAATCTGACCAATCATAGCGCGCGTACTATCTCAGAGATGCAGCAAAGTACGTTACGGGACTACAATACCTCAATTTGGTCCTTGCTGCCGGTTCACCGGAGTGGGATGTCAAGAATTCTTTAGCCGTTTCTTACCGTTTCTTAAAATTTTTATAGTGGGTTATCCCAGTGGCTACATGTATAATATTAACGGTACGGAAAAATCGAATCGTATAGCGGGCACTGTTGCTGGTAGCCTTAATATTAGCGTGTTTGATGGAAAAGCGACCGACACTTGTAATATTAAAGCCGGATTTTTCCTTTTTTGCAGTTTACCAAATCTCTGTGAAATTGTAGGTGAGAATATCTTTGTGTCCGTAACTGCTCAAAAATACTTCAAGAATAATGCTCAAACTCCTGTTTTCTTTGCCAACGCCAGCCTCCAATAGCCATCTATGTAACCCAATGCTTAGAAGAAATAAACTGTTATTGTATTTAAATATAGCATAAAAATGGTTTATTTTTCTGTGAATTAATGGATTGTACTAAGTTTTGTTTTTTTGTAGGAAAAGTTCATGTATCATTGACAGACTGTGTACAGCAATTGATTTCACTTTTTCGTTCATTATGCATCACCTTCGGGAAACCATACTCAGACAAAAAGGTGAGGATTGGTTGAAGGAAAAACCTTATTAATGCTTCAAGGTGGCAAGTATTGAGGGACATATCGTGAATAGAACCCATTACATGCAGTATTGTGAAAGATTGTTGCTAAAAACAAATGCAACGATTTAAGGGTGACAGGAGCTCTATAGTGAGGACAACTTTTAACTTTTTACCTTGTTAGCATTGTATATATCATTCATTTCTAAATCGTAAGGGAATATTGGCGTAATGTGAGGATAGATTGCACACAAAAGAAAAAGAAATATATCTATAAATTCTTTATCGTTTTTTTAATATAATTAAATTAACACTAAGCTTTATTTGTTTACTTTTTTTGTTTGCAGATAAAACCATTCTGCATGGAAAGATTAAATGTTCTTGCTTTTAAAGATGGTTCGTACTTTATGCATTGTGCAGATTTGTTGTAAAGATAGCTAGATTTTGTATAGTGGTCCTTTTCCAATATAGTTTGCTGTCTTGACTTCAATTTCTGTTTTTTTTAGAAAGACGCGAGCGTCTCCTGTCCAGTGCTTCTCTTCCTGTTCTGGCCGCGGGAGTCCTGGGTTGCTTTGATTCGGTAAGCTTCAACTGCTAACTATCGCTAGAGGGGCCGTTTTTCCTAAAGGCAAACTTCCTCAAAATTGTCTCCATCGATTTTTCTCATCCTTATCTGATCATTTGTGTTTATCATCGTGGCAAATTTTTAATTTAGTAAAACAGAAGATTGCTAAAAAAAATGAGTAAGAAAACCGAGTGGGACTGAATTTGATTGAAAGCACATCCAATTACGATAGTCCTTTTCAACTTTATTCATATTTCATTTTAGGAGGAAGACACGTCTGAACTGACGGCATTGTTACGACAGTCAGTAATTGCGTTAGCAGAAGCTTCCGCTCCACTCGACGGTCCATTAATAATGTACCAGGAGTTAAGGTGAGTCACTACCTTCAACTGATCCCCCCTCCCGCCTCCATGGTACGAAACTTGATTGTCGATTTTCTAAAGGTTAACCATTTTGATGGAGAGTTTTCTTTAAATCAAAGAGCGTCGACTGTAATAAGGATGAACTTTAGCAGATGCGGAATCAGCGATGAGCACCCTAACTTATCGCTGTTTCCGCATCTGCTCACGTTCCTCCTTATTACAGTCGGTGCTCTTTGATTTAAAGAAAACTCTCCTTCAAAATGGTTACCCGAGAGGCGTACTTTGTTATAACATTAATAATGTTTTGTACTAAAGGATTTTGCATCTGGCCCCGGTTGTTCGAAGGCTCGGTAACTATCCACTGGATAAATCACTATTCGGTGTATAGCGCAGTTGGTTTTTCCAACACTTATCCACTGGATAGTGATTTATCTGGTGGATAGCATTATCCAGGACCCAGACGGTCTGTGATAAGTGTTACAAAGTGAAACTTTTTTCTTTCAGCCAATCGTATCTTGGCTTACGCGGATTTTCCCTCCAAGTTTTGACTTCGAGTCTGATTGGTTCCTTGCGTTATTTTCGATAATTGTGATTATTTAGCGTTTTGGTCAATCAATGACATTGGAAAATTCGTGCATTTTATCAAATAAACACGAATCACAATCACTTGAAATTATCATTACTGTTCATGTTCTTGTTATTTCAGTTCTTCGTCTCGGTATCACGACGTTCTCATTGGTGTTCTGTGGGAAATTGTTGTCTACTCCAGCGCGTCTGTTCGTTGCAGTGCAGCTCCATTGTTTACTGTAAGTGAGCTTTATTGGAACATACTTTTTGTCCTGGGGCGCTCGAAACTCGCGGATAAACGAGAGAATGAATGGAAATGTGAACATTTTGATTATCATGAGTCAAGATCCGGCACGTCCTCGAAGAATAACTGTTAAATATTCTTCATGATTATTAAACCTTTCACTTAATTACCCGTATAAGGATTTCAGTATGAAGTAATTTTCTGTTATATTTGTGATTTGCGTTTTCAGGTTCTTATGAAAGGTGTTGATTTGGATTCAATAAGCAGAAAGGTTCTGCCAGCTCTTGTGACGTTAGCTTCAGATTCTCAAATGTAAGTTTAAGAGGCGACTCTTACCTCTCAAAAGGTTTCAACATATATTTTCTTCTTCTTCTTTTTCTCTAGTGTGCAAATATTACTGAAATGCAACTTTAATGTTACAGGTCCGTGAGGGCGGCGGCTCTTCCCGCATTTGGTGCAATAGTAGAAAATGTTACAGATAAAACGGTAGGGGAAAAATCTAGAACTCCGAAGAATATGTCATTCACTTGTGTTGCTCAGCTGCAGTGTTATATTGGAAATCCTTGAATCTGATTGGTTCTCCGACTGTTTACTCTTCGTCGATGGAAAACGATCGCGCGCGCGTTGCTCTTTGAAGACATTTTTCTTGATTTTTCGCTTAAAAATAGTTTACATAAAATGTTAGCTTTCGGAATGCAATCATTTAGAGTTTCTACTAAAACAATTAGACTACTCGCCCTCGTTTTCTATGAATGATAGTCAACTCGGCTGCGCCTCGTTGACTATTCGCTCATAGAAAACTCGGGCTGGAAGTCTAATTGTTTCAGTTGAGTGCCGAAAGTAATTAGTGAATTTCTTTGGTTTTGCATTACATTGTGCAGATTTTAGAAAAAGTTTATGTACAGTTCCAGTCGTTTCTTGAAGACCCACAATACAAAGATCAACATGAACTTCAGGCGACAATGATCAGAACGTTTGGCAAGGTCGCACCTCACGCCGAGCCGCATTTCAGGGACGAAGGTACATTTCTTTGGAGGGATGGGTGGGAAGGATGTTTTGAATTGATGTGTGGGTGTAAATGAAATATGCGTGGCTTTGCGCACGTGATTATTATATTTTATTATGGTGTAAAAAATAGTGTATAGAGCGTTTCGCTCACGTGAGAAGCGGCCCTATTGGATTACTGCAACAAGAAATGATGTTTGCATAAGACTAAAGTTCAATTCCCGGAGGATTGGTTTGGCACAATGTACACCAATATGGCGCCCGTTTCACTGTTTTGGGGCACCAAAACGGCCATGACGTGCCGTGACGTTATTAATTCGTTTTATTCTGTTTCTCGACGGAATACGAGAGTTGGGTTACGTTTGCTTTGCGAAAATAATGGCTATCATGTAATGTTTCATTACTTTGCACTGCAATTACAGTGATGTCCTGTAGTAACCTTTGTTTATCATTTTTTTGTCTTGCTAGTTCTCTTGCCGCGGTTGGTTGTCATGGCAACAATAAACAACCAATCACCAGACGAGGATAGGCGGCGAGAGATTGCGCTGGAGTTGATGGAAGCTTACGTGTCCTTGACGTGTTGTTGTATCCTTATCATGTGCACGCACTGGAGTCAGTGGTACGCGATATCTTAAGGACGTTCGCGCCAATTGCTTGTGCGCATCGTTACTGCGCACGGAATTCGTCACGCCACGTCATCCATCGAGCGCACGCGCTGTGGAAAAGCAAAAGTCCAGAAGCAGTTTCGTAGCTTTGCTGGTAGTTTATTCTTTTAAATGGTCGGTGGCCCCTACTTTTTTTCCATGAACTAATTTTATTTACAATTCTCGGCAGATTGTCAAAAAATGAGCAAAAAATCAATGTGGGAAGTTTAAAAATTTTTAAGTTTTCTGCCCAGAGGACATCGAATCCTGCCATCTTGCGGCTGTTAGGCGAGTGGAAATGTGGTCGTTAAATGCGAATTTTTTCTTCAAGGAACCACACCAATTGAATAAATTTACTTTTTGGGTCCACCTAACCAACATTTGGCAGGGACACGTTCATTTCAAAGATTTCTTTGCAATATTTTTGGGCTTACAGACACTGTAGCCGTATTCGCTAACGAAGCGCGATTTTTCAGATTTAGGGTGTTGTTCCGGACATTTTATCTCAAAAACGAAGTCGGTGACCCCCAATTTTTTTACATTTCTGATATTAGTAACTCATTATCTTACAGTGGTGAGAGTTTCAGAAAAAAAAAATCAATGGTAGAAAATTTTTGCGCATCGACCGTTTACGAAACGGACACGTGCATAGGCGATAGGCGATTATTTGGAAGACATTTGTTAAATTAAACCCTTTGAAGGCGTTTGTATAATCAAACGTATCCATATAAGGCCGTTATAAAATTTTGATTGACGGAAGAATATCACCAACTGCTCGCTGAATTTGACGGTAATACCTGGAATAGTTTCTATGCTATAACTGGACAAATACTGTACGTAGACATCGTGTTTATTAATCATTAAGACATTTGCGGTTTCATTACCCAGCGTTTTTCCGTTTTGTTTTTGTAGCATACACTCTTGCAGGGGAAGGAATGTTGGCGTCATTTGCAGGGTCCTCGGTAACCTGCGACCATTCCCTCCCTCCCTACTTGTCATACCGGGCCCTGCAATTTTATTCTTTTTAATTCTTTCAGTAATTACCAGTGTCTCGTGCATATTGTCGTCTCTAAACTTGCATTTTGAACAAGGAAAAATGCGTCGGTGGTTTTTCCCTTAACCGTTATGAGTCATTTCTGTTGAAGTATTAAACGATTACATCATCCCAGGACTCCGCGCGGTCAAACAAGACATCGAGGCACTTGCACCTGAATGTGAGGTAAGACTTTTTTCGTTTTCTGTTTTCCTTTCTTTTTTCTACTATTTTGTGAGGACAGACTTATCACTAACAATTTCAGTCAGTGGTTCACTTCTAATTGGTTTACTTGCTGTTGCTTATTTTGGCAGGAGACGGTTCAGCTGCTTCTTAAAGAATGTGAAGTTAAAGCAGACCAGAAGTCACTCGCACAGTAAATATCTGTTATGCGAGAATTGTTTCATTGTTGATTTTTTTCACATTTTTTCGTTAACGAATTAATGATTCTTTACCTTTTTTGTTTCACAGCCTTGCAGCAGGAAGTAAGATAGGACAAGAAATCAAAAGCACGTTTATTAGTGGATTCCATAGATTAAAAGATGCCCCGAGACCTAAAATGGCGGACATTTTCAAAAAGAAGGATCGCTTTGATTCATGACATGCGCTGTAATTTCTGTTAGAACTGCAGTAGGGCTGGTCAGCGGTACCCAGCTAGCCATACCAACTCGGTACAGGTTGGGGAGAAATTGCTGGCCAATTGCAATAAAGGTTGGGAATGGCATTTTCCTGCCAGATAAAATGTCGACAAGAAAAGCCGCTAAAGAGGACAAAGAATTACCACTCAGTTTCTTGGGGGGGGGGGGGGGGGGATGAAGGATGACTGGAGTTCGTTGCGTGGGGTTTTTCTAGAGTCATTAGTATCTTGTCCCAAACCGGAAGGAGTTTGACGCAGTGACCACTTTCATATTGACAAGATGCACAAGTTTGTTATTTGTAATGACAGGCCGTCGGCTGAAAACCACTGCCTGCCTGCCAGTGAATGTAAACAAATAAGGCGTATTCACTACGTCCCGTGCGATTCAACTAACAAGGGTAACGGTAGCCATGTTGGCGTACCAAACAAAAGAAGGTAGTTAAATTCTTCTGTAAAGGTACACCGATATGGCGACTGTGACGTCAAGTAAATACCTTCTATATAAAGGTCGCGTGGCAGCTCTCGCAAGGTCTCGTATGAGTGGCTCGCTACCCTTCTGGAGAACAAAAGAACAGACAACAGAAACAATACCCCTAGCCCCTAATAGCAGCTATCACACTAGAGGGTAGTACACTTAATTATAGCTGCATACTTTTCTATACGAGAGGTTGTCACAAATTTTAAACATTCCGAATGACGTTGTAGGGTTTTCTTTTTTAACTTGAGCTATTTAACGCACGTTTGATACTTAATATATTTGGTAAATGGTGTTTTGTTTTCCTATCGTTGCACCTCTCAGATGTCTGGAATATCGGAAAATGCGAACGGTGAATTTAGACACAAAAGCACACTACAAAACAATTGCAACTCAACTTCAGAATATTAACAAATTATGTGAATTGAATAGTGTATTGTAATGTTAGGCTTTACGGATTTGATCAGTATAAGCATACACAGCTACAAGTTCAAAATTTTCTGTTTTTGCTTATTCTTGCATACGTAATCTCTTGCTGCTGTGTTTTTCCTCGTTTACAATACGCCTTCGTGTTAAAGTATTTTTTTTATGTATTAACAACAAGTAGTTTCTCTTTACAACATTTTAAATTAAACAGTCATCTCAGGCAGGCGATCGCCACTGGCAAAATATGGTCACGGAGTGTTAGCAACTTTTCTTTCACAAGAAAATAAAAACAATAATCACAATTTTATTCTAGGTATTATTCATAGATAATGGGGATGTTCAGAAGTTTCTAAAAGCTAAGGAATATTAATTGTACAAAATTGAGTCGTCGATAATCCCCGTTTATTTTTGGTTATATTTTAGAAAAGATAACTAAAATCAGAGTTTGTGCAGTTTCTAAGCTGGGGAAGATTACATCAGCTATTTTAGTTCAATCAAATCTCATTCTCTCTTGACCTCTTAGATAAGGCGTTCGTGGAAGTTGTTATAAATTAAAACAGACGTCAACAGAGAGAGGATTAATCTTGATAATAAATAATAAATGAAGTCTACATTCCGTATGTATCCTGGGAAGTGTTGCGTGTGGTGCAGGTATTAACCGTGATAATATTTGCACTCGGTTTCTCTGAGGTGAAAGTTGGTGAATACGAATGTTTTTTCTAACTCAATTTCCTTCAAATAATCCTCCAATCTTACACTAATACAAAGGACAACAGGAACTATAAGCAGATAAATGACTTTATTGTTTGCCGGAAAGAGTCAAGTCGCAGCAAGGGGTGCGAAACCGAAGGCCAACCCCCACCTGATGCCGCTCGGGTGGGTGGGTGCGGGTATCAAAATGCCAAAGGCGGTTCTGCTAGCGAAGAATGACTGATTCAAACGATGACATATAGTGGGCTATAAAGGCAAGCCCGTGTCACGCACATACAATGATTGACAATCGCTACTACGTATTAAACAACGATTGGACAGAGTCCAATACTTAACATAATTCCTTTTTAGTCTTCAGGGAAAATGTTTCTAAACTTCCTCAGAAACTTTAGAGAAACCAGAAAATGTCGTTATTGTGGAGATGACCATCCATTGTATTGTGGTAATTTTTGTGAAGCAAAGGAGCGGGGGGTGTCAACTCTATGAAGGGCTGTTTCGGGAGAAAAACAAAATTGTTCAGGGAATCTGAAAATTTTGCCGGGAATCGGGAGGCTTGGAAAATTTTCCGGGAAACACGAAGTAATAAAGTTAAAATTTGGGGAATTTTGCGAATTTTTGGGGAATTTCTCCCATATATATATTCGGGACGACATTCCAGATTTCCGGGAGAACTTTTATTTACACACGGTACTGCTCAAACAGCGTTTGTTAGAGCTGCATGCCACCCCCGTAAAGGAAGCGACCCTTTAGCGCATTGCACAATAAACTGGCATTCTATTTTATTCGGTCAATACTCGGAGTTGTGGAGAGGGCGGATTCATCTCGCCCCGCTTTGGTCGCAAACAATTTTTAAGGTTCATTTTAACGGTTTTAATTTTGCCGTCTTCGGCATTCTAGACCAATAATGTCAAAGAATTTGTTTTAGCACAACTGTTTAGCTTTTAGCATTTAATTCAGATTGCTTTGACATCGAAAAGGTCTTGCCATGGCAACGTCACAGAAGGTTACCATATGCTTCGCTAGTTGAGGTTAATAACTCAATGAACTACGCAGTAAAAGGTTTTGTGATAGGCTTTAAATAAATATACGAGAAGAATTTATTTTTACAAATATCGAAAAATTTGTCAGTGGGGTCAGAGCTTTGTTAGGTTTAACATGGGGGCTCTGAACCCTACCGACATAGTCTGGCTTAAGATATTAGCCTAAACTGGTCAAAATAGGGTATTTTTGACCTTTTCAGGCTACTGTGGCAACACGTTTTGGCGTTATTTGTATCGGACTCTTTATCAATAAGAGCTTCACCAATTTACAGTAAACGTTTTTAGGCGCATCACCAGGCTAGTTGCTAGAATGCTAAAGACGGGAACGTCTAAACTATTGTGAGCTACCTTAAAATGTCCTTGAATGGGGTTGAGCGAAGTGACCAAATAACATAAATCACGAAGGCAATAGTTTCCCAATTGGATTTCTTTTGCAGTGCGTCGATTGGATTTTGCAATGGTCCAATTTCATCATCATCTTCGGCGAGACTTCCACGATAATTCCTACCCGTGCCTGACCTTTTTGGTTATAGGTCACGCACTACGCATTACTTTTGGTCCGTATGCCTAGTGAATGTCTATTTTTAAAGCCACGCCTATGCTATTTTTTACATGCGAGAGTTTCAGTATTATACTTTACGTAGAGCGTGTAGAAACGAAAGAGATCACTGAGAAACACTGAGACGAACTTTTTCAAGAAATCCAAAATGGGATCGACATCAAGCTAATAGGCATCAAGAAATCCACGAGTTTAACACGTCAGCCAGAATTAGAACGGAAAATAGGAATTTTACGACATCCTAGGGTGAAATGTAGCACGAAAACGAGGCCAGTCCAAGAAAATGCCTCCCACATGGGAGGGAAAGGGTTAAGGCGGGATTCCACCTGAAAGCCGTTTTTCCATCATTTAAAGTGGGTTTAATGTAAATATCTCGTTTGCGTTTCAAGGAATGCCTAAATTTTTCACTCATCCCACCAATGATTGTTTTGTGGTGTTTTGTAAATTTTTGGGTATATTTGGGAGGAGGGAGTTTTTCTTGAAGGAGTAGGAAAATTTGGAGAAATATGAAATAGTGAAGATTTGATGGAGTTTAAAAATTAGAATTTGAAGTTTAAAATTAGAATATGCACACCCAAACAGTCCCCCTACCAAGCTGGTTCCTCTTGAGTGGGGGTCAACTGTCTGTGGGTGTTTCAAAACTAATTTTCTTCCTTTTATACCTACTCTAAACCTCTCAAAATTTCATTCAAATTCAGGTTGACCCCCGCCTTAAAAGAAATTTAAACTCGTCCAGTAACATAACGTACAGCAATGCAATAAGATTACACTTCACGGCCTTACATTTCCATAATTTCGATGAGCATCGAAAATGGTGGAGGCTGACTAGGGCCCTTTAAAACAACGATGCTTTGTAATCATTCATTAGTATTCAGTTGCGTTAGTTGTAGGTACAGAAACATGGTTTGAAATAAAAGATAGTTGTTGTTATAAATGGGCACGCGAACAAATAGATCAATGAACGAACGAATAAAAAGACTGATTATGATTGAAGAACCTTCATTTTCAAGTTAATTAATGTTTCAGCAAGGCTTATTTATCGTTTTCTGTTTGATATTGAGATGACAGCTGTTTCTGGAAGTAGAGCAATTACGCAAACTCAAGACACCCAAATCGTAGAAGGTTCATTAAACTGAGTGCATTGCATTAGCATCTGCGAAAAAATCGACACATTTTCTCCTTTTCAAGTTTGCAGCAGTGGGCAAAAGGTTTTTCAGATGTTTAGTTGATATGGGATTTATTTTGTGAACTTAAAGAGTGCGCATTTTTGATGTGGTTGTTTTGGTTGATTTTAAAAAAGCCAAAATTTAATTTCACATCTGAGCGCTTTGTGTTTGCATTTGAAAGCTTAAGCTGGCAGCTATTTTCTCACAGGTCCCCGGAATCAGATGAGTTATTTTGTGTAAACAGCAAACTAATCAAGGTAAGCCCATCGGGAAATGACGTTTGAAGGAATAGGAAGAACTTCTATTTATCTTTAGAGGCGTAAAACAGTAGGATATGTATATTATTTGTTTTGCGTAGATATTTTCTCTTTTAGCGCAATGATTGGTGACGGTATTATCTCAGCTATTAGCATGTTTCCCAGGGTGCGCGAATGTCTAATGCTGTCCCCACCAAGAAATTGTACCAATGTTCATTTTCATCTTTAAATTCAGGTCTCATTTGACGTGGTATTAGGTGCCTGAAAATACAGTTTTTACTTTCGATCAAAGAAATGAACTACGTCAGGTCATATTTTAATTGTGAAAGGTAAGTGAAAGCTGGCAGGCCATCATTGTATTTCTCAATCTTTCAGTGAAAACAGTTCTCCGCTTTTATAAACAACTGGCAAAGGCGACAATTCAATGGAGTATCAAACCCGCCCTCCTTCATTTAAATTTTGTTTTTCAGTTTTAATCCTTGTAAGCTAAAAAAGGTTTCATTTCCTTTGATATGACATATTTTTCCATGAATAATATTTTTAATCATTAAAAGATTATAGTCAATCCCCAGCGAGAGACATTTTAACACAAGTTTCCAAAATTGATCATTTTTCCGTGTTACCACTTCTTGCAATTTTCTCAGGAGGTGTTATCGCGACAGTCTCGGCGAAGATGATGTTGAAGTTGGACCATTGAAAAATCCAATCGACGTACATACATCAGAGTTATTTTATTTGCTGTTCGTGGGCAAAAATGACATCTGTCAATTCTTGCTACAAAATATTTCGCTGCTACAATTTTATTACAACTGCCGCTATCAAAGCACTATACAACTAAAAGTAATTGCTAACATCTTTCTAATGACAGTCTTCTATTTTATTATGCCATTTTGCCTCTCGGCGGCGTTTTATTTTTTTTCCATTTCGTGTGACCATTGCGGAAGATCCCTCGACAGGTGCATCCTAACAGAAAGCTTTTAATCGGAATTATATTTGGCAGCAGTTAGGTTGAGCTTCTACATTAGTCATACGTCAAAGTAACAAATAGAATTAAGCTTCCTTTAAGACTTGAAAGCGGCTACATTAAGCGTAACAAACGCCTCCCTTGTACGAATATCGTTTTCAAGATTATAGACAGAAATAACAATTACTCATCTACATATATAAACATGTGCTGGTTGATTTTTAACCCAGTAACATTACTTTTATATTAAATATTTATTCAAGTACAAAAAAATGACGGCTTCTTTTAAAATGAGTTTTTTTTGTATTATCACAGTTTGGCTCGTCAGGTGATTTTGGCCCGAAGTCTTGTAGAAATACAGCTTGAAGACAGTAATTTGCTTATTAGCCGATGAATATTTTAATATCGAATGGAATGAACTGCAATCCAATTCCCTTGATGAACGTTATTTACGCTTTAAGAAGGAACTGAAGAAATAATATAAAAATATATAGTTTCCTTCCAACGTTCGTTAGTTTTCAGGTCAATACAGACCATACAAACGAGTGTATGAAAGCATATGGCAACACCGTGAATTTTTTTCTAATTCTCAGCAAGGTTTTAAAAACCGTGTTATTCTCATATTACTAAGCTTTTTGGGGGACGCGCTTGCTAAGGTATGGATTATTATATTTTTTGCGTTGGAAAGGTTCGGGGGTTTGAGTAATCTTCTGATCCCTGAGTAATTTTATTCCAACGTCCGTCCGCTGTTTCCGCTGTGCATTAATTGTTTTTGGGAATCGCCTGGGAGCGGAACAAACAAATAATACGGTTCCCTTTCAGAGTATCCAACATTCGTTTTGGGATCATGGATAATACGCATGAATATGGCATTTCCGCGATTTTTTTAAAATTAGTAACAGTTTTAGAAAAGGGCTCCGGTTATTCTCATGCAAGTTAGCCAGCTTTTTGGAGAAGCTTTTGCTAATGGAAGGACCATTATAGTTTTTTATTAGGACAAAAGAAGGGCGAGTTTACTAACAGGTATGTTCTCAATTTCTCTACAGGCCAGTAAGTCTCGTTTAGTCTACTTTTGAGTGGTTTTACTTCTGTGCTTCACAGCATTTTTCTCAATTTCTTCTCCGGCTGGTGTTTTAAGTATCTGAGTTGACGGAACTTTAAAAATTTGTCAAGTCTGTTCTTTCCCTTGAGCTCTCTTTCTCTTGAAGTTCTTTGTCTCTGCCGTTAGCATTTTCAGGAGAAACAAGCCAAAGTTGTTATACTTTTTTGTTTATGTTTTCGCTGCAAAAGATACAGCTAGATAGGTCTAGATAGGGAAATCTAGACCGCGGTTGGTGTCGGTCTTGAGCCAATCAAATTCGTGCATTTGGTAGCGTAGTAATTGAAAATGACGAATTCTAATTTGCTGCAGCGTATCAGGCGTGGGCGTGAACTGAACGTACAGAGAGTCAAAATGAGCAAAGCGCATGTTCGTGTTAATTCTCATATCATGACAGTGTGTATAAATGACCAGGGATTAAATTTGAGGTTGTAAATATCCTTAATTTAGTAAACAACAAAGGAAATTATCAAGAACAATCGCCACTTTCCTTTCCCTGACAATAACAGAACTATTGATTGCCATACTTTTTGACCTTTTCAAAAGCCAATCTTTAAGGAAAAAAGATTCTCGGATAAATAAACAAACGTTTTCTTTCTCTCTAAACGACACTGACAAGGAGAAATAAACCGGCGGGCGGGAAGATAGTCTCAAGCAAATGCTTCTTGCTACGCAAACGTTTGAAGCTTAATAAGAATTTGCAGGGTTAGGAGTCTTTACTTTCCATAGTATTATTCCAAACGGGACAAAACCAGAATATCTGATTGAAATAATTTACCACTGTTTACATGGTAGAGGTCAAATTCTGTGTTTTTTTCTCCTTTACTTTGCGCTATTAGCATGTATATATATCTAAAAGTGGAGAAATTTCTATTGATTACAAATTTATTGCGCGCTCCGTGATTGGCCTAAAACGCAGGAAAATAAGTATTATCTGTTTTTACATAAAAGACTGAAAAAATAAATGTAAATTTCTCAACGACGTCGACAAAAACAAAAAATCTCCAATACAGCCTGGTTACGCGCAGAAGCAGCCTACGTGTTCCTTAATTACCAAATATAAGCGTTCAACGACAGGAAACAGTGTTAACAGTTTGAATATCTTGAATTAATGTCAACCTTTTTTCGTGCAAGGAAACAAACATGTGTAAACAACTGCCAACAACTGTTGGCAATTCTATCTGTTGAAAGAAAAGTTTTGCATGATATGAAAGAATTATCAGCTCAGAAAGCTGTGCTTCATGATTCGGTTATAATCGGTGCCAAGAGATTATTAACTAAGCTTACTTAATAATCTCTCTTCGGTACTTGATATTGGTTCAGGGCAAATTCAATGGAACATTCTCGCGTGCAACTAATATTGCACACATAAGCCAAAATTTGCTTTGTTTTTAAAGTATATGACGCAAGCAAGTATCGATCATTTTCAATGCCCTATATCTGTATTTTGCATATTTGAAAATTCCTTTAAGTTCTTTATTTTTAATGAATTTCCTTAAAATGAGAAAAACTGAGAAACTTTTGGCTCCTCATTAAAAAGAAAAACAACTAAAGTCTTGAACATTTGAAAAGAAAATATAGAACTGTGCAAATCAAAAAATAACGAAAGCTGTTTACAACGATAGGTATTGAAACAAATGGTTTGGAAGATCATAAAAAATATCAGCCCGGGCAGCTGTATTTAATAACTTTAAGGAGACATTTTTAGTTATATCCAGTTGCATAATAACTTTCTCTTAAAAATTTCAAATGACGATCTCGCTTGTAACAAAGTAAACAACAGGCGAGAGGCTGTGGAAGTTTTTTAATCAAAATTAAAACGCTAAAGGTAGAGCGCGGAAGTAAGTATGAACTTTTTTATTCCTTATTTCTGCTTTGTATATGCAAGACTATTTTAGAGTTGTTGTTTTTTAATCGGTTTCCATGCATATACAACCAGGGAAACGTTTGAAGCTAACTTTCGTAAGGGGGGCGGTCGATTGGGATGCTTTCAATGATTTCGAGATCTGATTAAAAAATGAATTATAGTGAATCCAAGCAGCACGGCATGTTGTTGTAGTGCATTTTACGGTTGACAGAAATAAACTGGGAAATGAGAAAGTCAAACAATGGCGATGGTGGAAAGGAATTACAAAAATAGACAGATATTTGCCATTTTAGAGCTCTTTCCGACATTTTCCTCAGTTGTGCGATCTAGCTTGAGTCTAGCATACTGATTTTCTACACATTAAAAATAACAAATAAAATTAAAACGAAATATAGCTCATAGATTAAGAACGGTTTTAAGATACTTGCGACAAGGCTCCTTGAGGTACAAACCTCGGATGCTTTGGAATATCAGTGATCATACACTCATATTTATCATTTGTTATATTATTTAGAAATTAGAAACAAAAAGAAGTCATAATAGCAATCCTGAATGCTGCAGCCATGAAAACATGCATTAAGTGAGTATCATTCTTATTTACATCGAAAGGAATTTTATTAATGTAAATCCTATCAAACGAAAATTTATTTTTTGCAGTTTCCTGCAAAATTCGCATTTTTGATGTCTAAAATGACCTAAGCCTCACCTTTTTTAATAGCTGCACCGTGGTAGGCAAAGTTAAGGTAATATGATTAAAGGAAATAAGTCCGTAAGATGAAAACCTCATGTCGTTTCCAGACAACAAAAAGGTAAACAAAAATAATAAAAGAAGAATGAACTTGGTCGAAGCAATCATATTTCAAGTTGTCAGTTAAATCTATAGACAGAGGAATAAATTAAGCATGCTTGTTTAATACCGACTAAAAGGCGTAGGTCTAATGCAAGTTTGTTGTTATTATTTAACGTTATGACGCACTGTTCAAGATTCAGGCTTTGGAGGCTACAACACGGATGTCAATGAATTGAACACGCTTACCTAACTTTAAGTCACTTGCAGAAGTGATATTACATCAGTCTTCGTTATTGAATCGAGTGTAAACAAAATTTCAAGTCGATAACAATTACATCGAATTACAAGTTGGCGAAGGTTTCCAATGAATGACAATATGGAATGGAAACTTAGTTCTTCGAGACATGTTCGTGGGGAGTACTCAAGATCATCATAATCCAGACCTGAACATAAATTAATAATTGTTTAGACTAGAATGTCCACGTAATATGAATTAAGCATGGTAATGAAATTGTATTGCTGCGAACTTTAACATTTCAGACTCCATACATGTTGCCGGATACTAACTTAAAGTTGCGCGAAACACGGCGAGCGAAAAAGCAGAGAAGGGCTGTTGCAGAGAAGGCAAAATAGCCACACACTAGAATTTTATGGCAGCAACTAAATACAGGAATCGATCCGAGCTCTTAATGTACTGGGAACGTGTATGGTTAGCTAAATTAGACTATAAAATCACCCAGGTTGTACTATAGCACTGCGGTTAGCCTACTAAGCACTCAGGTTAGCCTACACTGAGCACTCCGGTTAGCCTACTATAGCACTCCGGTTAGCCTGTTTACGGTTAGCTCTCAAGAATTGCGAGGGTAACACGACAAATAGACCTTTTTAGCTACGTATGTAAATTGCCCATTTCAGATCATGTGATGCTCTCCCGAGAATTACTCCTTTGTCCATTTGGAAATTATTCATTCATTTCCTCGTGGATTTGTTTGAATTTGAAAGCAATAAGTCTCACGGGTATCATCACGTGATCTGAAATGGGGCAACAAACAAACAAACGAACGAAGCTAAAAAGGTCTATTCCGGAACACCAGAACACCACAAAATATGGAACACGGGAACACCACAAAACATGGAACACGGGAACACCACAAAACATGGAACACCGGAACACCCTGGAACACCGGAACACCGAAACACCACAAAACACGTAACACCGGAACACCGGAACACCACAAAACACGTAACACCGGAACACCCTGGAACACCGGAACACCACAAAACACGGAACAGGAACACCACAAAACATGGAACACCGGAACACCCTGGAACAACGGAACACCAGAACATCGAAACACCACAAAACACGGAACACCGGAACACCCTGGAACACGAAAACACCGGAACACCGCATCACCGGAACACCACAAAACATGGAAACCGGAACACCCCGGAACACCAGAAATTTATTGGCATTTTATGGTATTTCCGGGGTGTTCCGAGGTGTTCCGGCGTTCCGGTGTTCCTGGTTTCAGTACATTCCAATTAAGAGCGTTATATCGGATACGAGGTTGTCTTTGCCATCTGTGATACACTCTTTTTTTATCTAAGAACCTTTTTTATAAGAGCGTTGAGGCTGAAATTAGCCAAAATTTTAAGAACGTATCAAGAACATTCCTCAGACCCAGATTCGATTGAGACAATTTTTATTTTGAACCACAAAATCTGGTAAATTTATGTTGCGTTGTTAACCTCTATGTTCAATGTTTTTTTAAGCCAAATTTAGCCAGTGTTGGAGGGCGCGACATTTTGAACGTGGCATCAGAGCAAGTGATGCTAGTTGAAAACATATCATCAAGCAAATTCACTTTGATAGGTTTCCTGATTTGTGTAAATTTAAGAACATCTTGAAGGGCCTTTGACTCTTTTCTGCGCATGTGTGACGATTTGATTTCTGGTCCGACGGACCAGAAATCAAAGTTAATTTATGCGATTAAAATCCTCTTCCATCGACCTCACGAGGCTTGTAAAAGCTATCCAAATTGAGGTGAAGGATTATTTGGTCATTTGTTGAAGTTTTAAAAGGACTGAATATCTCACTTAGATTTTCACATGAACAGCACATATGGCGTTTTCGAAGGGTAATACACAAAGCGGCTATGGATGAAAGCTAAAACAAAGAGATGAAGTTAGACAAAGAGGTGTTCGAGCCCACGTGAAAACTCCAAAACAATTGCAGAAGGCCACGGTGGCTGTGCGCAAACTTGCCAAGGTTTTATTGGTTAAAGCACTTTCTGTGCTAATTAAGGCTGCGCATGCGCATTATTGTGTTAATGGCCCTTTAAGAACGTTTTCAGCATCAAATCGAAAAATTATATAAGAACGTTCAGCCTCAGCTCCAAAATTAGACGCTGTTATATAAAAAAAGAGTGTACATGTTTTATTTTTTTCATTTTTTCTTTAAGTTCTATTTTGTGCCATTTCTTTTTTAGGTACGGCACGTGCGTACACACATACATGCCCCTGGATAGTGTATAAAGTGTGGTCATGTCGAATTAAAATCAATAAGACGTGAATTACCTCACGGTGCACGAAGCAGTTTTAAATTTAAATGATAGTGCTCTGGGTTTTGTTAAAACAGCTGCGAATATATGAAATGCATGATCATTCATGGCGCAACTACTTACATAGAATCACTTGTTAAAAAAAATCAGAACGTTAGTTTAAATCTGAAAAAAAAAATTAAATTTGAAACCATGCGAAGGCAATATTTGCCGACTGATCGTACTGTCTTAACCTGCACTCCACAGATCAATTCCTTGGCAGAAAATACTCCCAAGTAGCTCCAAGTGTAAGTTTCAGACCAGAAATCTATTTTATAAGCCGTTCTTGTGACAGCCACAGCAAAACCATTTACAACGATCTTGGTTATACTTATCGCTTTATGACAGGTAATTGAAAAATAAAAAATTAAATATGACATTTTTCGCTGAGGGGTTTGCAGCTTTGTTTGCTCTTCAATTTGTCGATGATACATCCTATTTTAGATGATCCAACGTATTGGTCCGCCTACAAAAATAGATATCCAAGCTTTGTTTTCAATAGAAGTTTTCATCGGTTAATTTTTCGAAGAGTTCTTGTTCAGGTGGTCGCACTTTAATGCGATATGTCGATCTTTCAAGCACTGATTGGGAAAGTAATTCAATTCATGTCAGTTTTAGTATTGTAAGCGTGTTTATTCAATTTCAAGGCGCGTTATCCAGGAGATTTCTATTATATCAACAAGACATCACTTGGTGCACGATCTTTAAAGGCAATTTTAAATTTAAATGACAGCTAGGGCTCGGCGTTTGTTGATCTAGCTGTCGTAGATACAAAATACATCATTCAGTGATATATTTTCCTTTCCAACAGGTATTAACTGGCAGTGAAGATGAATAACAGTACTCGTCCCACCGCAGTATTTCTCGACGATGAAACTTACTCTGAACTGCCGATAACACCAGTGGTAATAATTCTATCGGTCCTGTCACTCGGTACAGTGCTTGGTAACAGCCTTGTGTTCACAGCTATTCTCATTAATCCGGCTCTTCACAGTGTTACATATTTGTCGGTGTTTAGCCTGGCGATTGCAGACTTTTTGGCCGGAATGGTCGCCATGCCAAGCTACATCTTGAAAAAGTTTTCGTTTGGAGAATCCTCTAATATAATCATATGTGACGTTTTCCGATTTTCGTATTTTCTCACCGGTTACGCCTCCATTCTAAGCCTGTCCGTTATTAGCGTTGAGCGCCTACTCGCCGTGAAGAGTCCGCTGAGATATACAACCCTGGTCACTCATAAACGAGTGATAATTGGCTTAATATTCGCGTGGCTAGACGCTATAGTTATATCGTCACTTCCTTTCGTCCCATGGGAACCAGACGCTCCTTATAAGGAGTGTAATTACGAGCCAACGCGATGGTGGAGCATTATGGTCATTATATCCAACGTTATCTTGCCATTTGTGCTTATCGTAACATGCTATATCTACCTGTATCTGACCGCTAGGTCACATATTAGGAAGATATTAAGTGACAGAAACAACCTGGGGAATGATACAGCTCGGAGACCGAGACAAACCAATGAGCGTCGAGCAAGCACCACCATACTGATTGTTATTGGTGTGTTTGTGGCTTCGTGGTTTCCGTCTTGCTTCTATTACTTCTTACAGAAAACATGCCCGCAATGTTTTTCTGAGTCCTTTCAATCAAAGCGAAGCATCTTCAATGCCTTCGTGAAAATCTTTACTTTTACATCATCCTTTGCCAATCCAATTATTTACTGCTGGAGAAGCCGACACTTCAGGAACGCCTTCTTCAACATTCTGGCAAAAATGCCTGGGAGATTGCAAAGACCGCAGAAAAGTGACTCTAACACTGAGATTTATCGTCCCAGGGACGGAACAATAAGTAGTGTTTGCAGCAAGGAAGCGCACTGTATCTTTGCCTCAAAAATGGACACAGGAACATACATTGTGACATCAGAAAAACTGGGAAGACACGACTTAACGAAAGAAAATACTTTGAGAGATGAACGACTTTGACCAGGAATTTTACTTTGAACATAGAAGTCAAATAACGCTGCCGTACCGTCACAAGCAACTCTGATGTTATTATTAGCTCGATGCCTTACTTCAAAAACAATTTTAGCAATAGAGAATCTATTGCTAAAAGCCTCATCTAAACACGAGGTTGGTTGGGAGAATTCGAGACAGCTTTCGATCCCCCGAGTCCTACTTTAGTTTTTTTATAAAATATTTCTTAAAATTACGTGCGAAACTAAAACATAGAAATCGTGTTTACATACTCTCATCTAAAAACACCTATCAACCAACGAGAGCGAGCGTAGTATCTCAGTTATTAATTTTATAAATAATGATTCATCGTTAAATAAATTGTCATGTAACCACATCCATTAAACGCGAAAATATAGAAACAGCTATTTTTTGGCGCTTGGTGAATGAAATGTTACTTTATTTGACGCTTTTAAAATATCAGTATCATCTCCTGAAAAAAGAAAGACAAACACCCTTTGGTACCGATCGCATAGGGGTACCACTGATATTTCGAGGAACCTTTAATTTATTAGTAAAAGAACAATAGCATGAAAAATAATAACAATATATCAAAACAGAACTATGGCGCTTAAGATGAAGAACTTTTCAAATTTATGATTATAAGTGTTTGTTTAAAATTAACAAAAGATATAACAGTCTTAGACAATATTCGTATTCTCCGACGGCCCTGGGGCGAGAGCCTTCTGAACATGAATGCGAGGCTAATGCGGGGAACTTCATTCCAAAATACAAAGAAACATGCGGGAATTACAGCTCGGGTGCCGGAAAACCAAAAAAGCATTGAAAGTTGCAAGTCTCTGGAGTTTGTAAGTGATCTGCCGGTTAGAGGAATACCTTAATTAAGCGAGCATGCAAATAGATTTGGTAGGAGTGATCGAGGAGATTCACAGATTAATTGATCTGACAGGAGATTGCGAGTCAGTCGGGAGTCAATATCCCCAATCTGCAGCGAAATACTTTTTAACTATTTTGTCAAAAAAATTTGCTGAACTGATTCTGTTTAGCCTTTGATGACCATCTGATTTCGCTTCCACCAAAAGGGGCAAAATACTGGAGATACTACAAGTAAATATATTTTTCACTCGCCGGCACATTTCTTTCATCGCTAAACTGACCAAAACTTCCACATTCGCGTTGAGCCAAAAAAACCAAACCTTCGGTCCGAAAACAAGCTTCTCATTTTACTTTAGCGATGTTGGTGTCCATAGTTTGAAGATCATTTTATTTTCTCCCTGCTATAAGTTAACAGAATTGTAAAAAGAAGAAAGTAAACAACTTGTGTGCGTGACGAGTACGAGTAGCCGTTCGAGCCTTCTCTGTCACTCCTGCCACATTTTTTTTGTATTTTTGTTTAATACTGGTATTCCTCTTGCCTGTAGATCACTTTTAAGCTCCAAAGCATTGAAGCATTTAATGCTGTTTTGGTTTTCCGGCACCCGAGCTATAATTTTCCTAATGTTTCTTTGTATTTTCGAGCGAAGTTCCCCGCATTAGCCTCGCATTCATGTTTAGAAGGCTCTCGCCCCAGGGCCGTCGGGGAATACGAATATTGTCTGTTGGTAATTTGCATTCAGACAACTGCAATTATATTCTTTGTGCTGTCTCTGTTCATATGCTGTGATCGGTTGGGAGTGGTTCTACGAACTAGTGAAACTCCTTTGTTAAAACCATTTACTATAATATGCTTCATTGTTAATAATAGTACAATAAAATAATATTTCCTACTGAAAAATGTATGATTACACTGGATCTGCATTTAGGCTAAAGCTGCTTTCTAGAATTGCCACATAAACGGAGCAACTGCAAAAAATGTCAAATAAACAAAATATGACAAAGAATCCCTCAAACTAGCAGAAACAGGTGCAGAACCGTTTGTTAGCTATTCTATACATAAAACAGGAAGACTAGCTATGCTAGGTGAAATATTGGCCAATAAATTTTGCCCTTTTGCCGTAGTACCAGCCTTGCAATCAATTTGGTTTTACAACACTTAGAGTGACGTCTGGTACGAGCATTTCTTTATCAGGAGATCCGGCAATAACAAGCCAACTAGTTTTATTCTTCGTTGCGTGGTCTCCTGCATCCAAACGTTATTTAAGAAATAGAAAACATGTACCGTGTTTCTATCGAGTTATAGAAACACGAGTGGAAGTTTGGGAGAACGAGAAATGCTGTGGGAACACGAGCCGTTGGCGAGTGTTTCCACAGCTTTTTTGAGTTCTCCCAAACTTTCACGAGTGTTTCTATAACTCGATAGAAACACGAAGCACATGTTTTCTATTTCTTTTAGAAAACACCGCGACGAGAAAAAGGAAAACAACTTGTTAACTTTGATTATCAAAATGTAAATTCTCTTTGCTCGCGTCAACAGCTCGTGCTAGTTCTGTGTCTCCATCGAGTTATAGAAACACGATTTTTAACCAATCAGCGCGTGTATTTTCTTAGGACTGTTTTCTAAATAGAAACATGTCTACGCATGAAATTACTATAGGAATCATCTCTGGTGCCAAAACAGACAGGACCATGGATATTGACTTTCGACCAGCCTGTACCTGATCATGAATTTATGCATCAAATTAGCACTTAATAATAAAATGTAAGCGAGAAATGCTCATGGAATGAAGCTGGTGGGGTCGTGATCATCACAGTGAATGTCTCCGTTTAAGCAATTTGAGAGGATTTTTATCCTACCTATTTCATAGAGTTTTCTTTTTCGGCAAGGAACACGATCACAAGTAAACGTTTCACTTCCGTAGTCTTGGTGACATGTTCCACCACGCTGATAGGGATGTCTAAGGCATGGCGGGACCCAGCAGCAAAACATTTATATCAATAATTTCAAACTGGAAGTAGCGAAAAGGTAGGAGATCCTTTCAAGACGACGGAATTATCATGTAATGTGGTGAACTGGCCAGTTCACCATGGATGAGTGCGTTTAATATACACGTGCAACTTTGTTAGGTGCAGGGCAACTGTAATTTGAGAAGTGATTGTGTTTAAACGGTGGTTTATTCAAGGACGGTATAAGGCTATGCGCCAAGTTAGAGAAAGATCAGTTTATCTAAAAGAATTCTAGAGTGTCACGGTCATTAAAGATCGATCAGTGCACGAGAAATCAAGGAGAAAGGCATACTAACTATCGTGTTGAAGTGATGAAAAGTTTTACTTGACCCAAAAAGATCAGGCATTGTTTTCTTGGTTGTGGGTAGCAACTGGCAAAGATGGCGGCCTTCGCTGCTAGAAGCGGTAGCTTAATTGACAGAAAAGCAGCAAGGAGTGTTTGCGCAGAGAACCTGGCAGTCTTCAGCATCTGCTGTAAATTTTGAGAAGAAGGCTGATACGTTCAGTACACTGTTGAAGAAAGGGGCAAATCGAGGAAGATGATTTGATCCTTATGTCCATCTGAGAACATCGCAGAGATGGAACGTTGTTCACTTGCAAATAGAGTGAGAATATATGTAACGAAAATAAAGCTTAATATTTTCAAGAAAAATGTATTCATTTTGAAGCTAAATTTTGCATTTAAAATATTCCGGGGGTGGGAGGCGGTCAAGCAAGTCTGACGCGAACATAATCAGGGGGTTAGAAGGGGACTTTTGTTAGTGCTCCAACAGTCCCAGGTAGCCATGGGTCAGGATTTGAATTGCTGGTTGGCTAGAGGTGTGAGGAAGGTCGGCTATTTTTAATATTATATAGTGCTAGAAAGTCTGTGTATCCTAAGAACAAGTTGTTTTCAGTGATCTGCTTTACTTTGTTAATACCTTTATGAATCCAGGATTTGTAATTAACCGGTTTGTTTCCTACTCGTATCAAAGAATTGTTCCACAAATCCATTTCGAGGAAATCATTAAACGAAGAAGGACTGTTCTTAAAACTGATATCTGACCAAATTTCAAGAAGTTCTCTTAAAAAGATATCTTGTATATTCATTTCTCGTATATCCTTTTTATGTAGGTTACATTTGAAGGCATTGTGTATACCTAGCTTACGAAATGTAGCAAAGAAAAGTTTTTTCCATTTAACATTGTTACTCAAGTCTATATATTTCTTTATCCACGTTATCTTTAATGATTGGTTAAAAGTCACTATGTCTATCATTCTGGCACCTCCTTCTTTGTAGTCATTTATCATTATTGAGCGTTTAATCTTGTCGCCTTCACCGTCCCATAGAAATTTATAGAGTAAAGTGTTAATATCTTTCAGAGCACTATGGTGTGTTGGAAGAGGCGTCAAAATATAAACAAGTTGAGATACTAAGAACGCCTTGATGATTGTTATTTTCCCGAACATAGTTAAACGCCGCACTGCCCAGTTTTCAGTAATATTCCTTATTTTCTCCGTTTTTGTGCCTAGTGGCTTGCCTAGTGGCTCGTAGAGCCAACAAGGCACTATGTTATCATGCACGCACTCATGCGTGCGTGTGTGTCCGTAACTCGGCTTTTTCTCGTATTCTTTCGCCAACAGCGCGAGTACAACTCGAGATCATTCGACCAATGTTCGTTTGTTTTTCGCATCTCGAGGAATGACGTAGATGGTAACGATCAACCCGATATCACTTTCGAGAAATGTTCGTTTGATTTTCGTATCCCGAGAAGACATGACGTTGCAAGGTCGTTCCATGTGCTCACATCACACAGCGCTCCACAGCGCGTTTGTACTCATCGTTGGTAAGTTTTCTATGTTTTATATCTCCCTTTCCTTCTAGAGCCAGGCTGAACTTTCGGTTGAATTTCAAAGAATTTGATGTTAAAAGCAACATGAAGAGATTTTTAAAGAATTTTCTTGCTTTATCGGCAAAGAAACTGAAGAAAGTCTCCATGATTCTTCCCTCGATCAATGGCCGTGGACGAGCGCTTCCTGCCCAATCCTGTCTTTATATGCCTTGTTTAGCGATCAGTAACTTCTACAGAAGATGGAATTACCATGCAAAAGTAGGAAATCTTATGATAAACAGCCAAAAGGTGTACCACGACGGTCCTTCTTCGCTCGTTGGCGACTGTTTATATAAACTCCTTCGGGAGTGCCAAATGTCCCTTCGGGGAGCCATATCTAAACTCCCTCGGGAGTGCCAAACAAAATCCCTTCGGGGAGCCATATCTAAACTCCCTCGGGAGTGCCAAACAAAATCCCTTCGGGGAGCCATAAATTTATTAAAAAAAGACAACAATGACCCAACTTTGAAAGCACCAATCGAAGTTCAGCCTTGCTCTAATGACTTACCAAATAAATGTAAGCCGTGTAATGAAAAACACAGACACTCTCGACTGTGTGTAAAACGTGCTAAATGTAGGATGAGAGAAAGAGAGCCGTCTCGGGTTAGGATTAAAACTATTATTGATTTGCTCAAAAAGAAAAAGTCACGTGACAAACTTAAGAAAATGGTGTTCAGATGTGTACCTGTTTCATCTATTTTGTATAAAGTTGCAAAATATTTCAAGCATTGGAAAATGAAGTTTATTCGCAAAGAAAATAGTTTCTATAGTTCACATTTTTATGCATTTAAAGTTAAGGGAGAAAGATATTGTGTGGCTAAACGCAAAGTGTCATTATCAGGTGATGTTGAATTAAATCCTGGTCCTTTGACTGGGAATACTTTTGAAACCATTTCTGTTAACAACCAAAATTCTGTATTGCGATATAGAATGCTTAAACATGGATTACAGCCATTAGATGTAGGTGGTGAGGGTGATTGTTTATTTAAATCAATATCACATCAGTTATATGGTGATTCAAACCGTCATGTTGAAATTAGAGCAACAGCTGTGAGATTCTTATGTGATAATCCTGATCGGTTCATAGAAAGTGTAGTAGGCACTTCTTGGATTCAATATCTGTGTAATATGTCACACCAAGGTACATGGGCTGATAACATTGTTATACAAGCAATTTCTGACTCAATGCAATTAAAAATAAATATAGTGGAATCAAGTCAAACTTTTAGAGAAACAACAATAATTGAGCCAACAATTTGTAATGATGCTGGAAATATCCAGTCAGTATATATAGGCCATATAGGAGAAATGCATTATGTATCCACATGTCCAGTCTCGCCTTTAGAAAATTCTACTGATATAGAACAAGAAAAATCGGGTGAGCAAAATAGAGCTGAATATATGAAAAAATATAGAAAAGGTACTGATTCTCCTGAGAAAAGAGCAAAGGAAAACGAAAACAAAAGAAAGCGTAGAGCAGCTTTAAATACACCAGAAAAAAAAGCTAAACGCAATGCTTATGATAAACATCGTAGAGCAGCTTTAAATACACCAGAAAAAAAAGCTAAACGCAATGCTTATGATAAACATCGTAGAGCAGCTTTAAATACACCAGAAAAAAAGGCTAAACGCAATGCTTATGATAGACATCGTAGAGCAGTACTGAAATTTAGAAAAGGTACTGATTCTCCAGAAAAAGGAACAAAGGAAAACGAAAACAAACGAAAGCGTAGAGCACCTTTAAATACACCAGAAAAAAAAGCTAAACGCAATGCTTATCATAGACATCGTAGAGCAGTACTGAAAAATACAAAGACATCTGTTGATGTTAGTGTGAAAAAGTTTCATGACATAGTTAAACAAGGTCCACTATACATCTGCAGTTGTTGTGATCAGCTGTGGTATAAGCATAGTGTAGTAAATGCTTGTAAACTTAGAGAATCCCAACTTGATAGTGCAAAATATCTGTGTAATAAGATAAGTCTTGATGACAAAGAGTGGATTTGTAGAACTTGTAATAATTATTTGATGAAGAACAAACTCCCTCCATGTGCTATAGCTAATGGCATGGGTTTTCCAATGAAACCAGTATTTTTTGACCTCAATGAATTAGAATGTAGATTATTAGCACCAAGGATTGCATTCCAAAAATTAATGCAAGCTCCACGAGGTAGACAACTAAAGATACATGGCAATATTGTTAATGTACCTGCAGATGTTGCCCATACCGTAACCATGTTACCACGACTGCATAGCGAGACTGCAACAATTAAAGTCAATTTAAAACGTAAGCTACAGTATAAAAGTTCAGCATTATCTTTGAATGTAAGGCCAGATAAGGTTGTTGAAGCAGCCAAATGGCTGATGTCAAATAGCACCTTATATAAAGATGAGGGAATTGTAATCAATGAAGATTGGGCAAATACATATGTCACAGAAGTTGCTCAGCTAGAAAATGATGATAATGAAATGGAGTGTAATGATAACTTGACCGAAAATGTAAATAATCAAAATGAAGGTGAAGATGTACAACAAATTTCAGCTGGTGTCACTGATACTTTATTCACTGCCACAGACTTTTTAGAAGACTCTGAACGGCAAAATATACTGAATGTTGCTCCAGCTGAAGGTAGTCAGCCACTTAGTGTTTTTAGAGACAAATATTGTGAAGAACTAGCATATCCTGGAATATTTTTAGGACAGTCACGACCCGATACTGAACAGCGAAAAGTGAAAGTAACTTATAGTGATATATGTAAATCAGAACTGAGACGGTCAGATAGACGAGCTGCAATGTGTGTGGAGAATATATTCTTTAAGACAAAAAAACTTCAAATGAAAATTCTTTTGGGAAAGTGCCATATTGCTCTTAGAAAATGTAAGGGAAATAGCCGAAGCATTAACGCAGGACAGTTGAAACAACATGGAGCTTTAGATAGACTTATTCGTCATGATGAAGGCTACAAATTTCTAAATGCTTTGAGAGGTTCACCACCATATTTTGAAAAAGCCAAAAAAGACTTGTTTGCAATGATTAGACAATTGGGTCCAGCTACATTGTTTTGCAGTTTCTCATCTGCTGAAACCCAATGGGTGCATTTACTTAGAATACTTGGCCAGCTTCTTGACAATAAGACTTATACTGATGAGCAAATAGAGAAATTTAACTGGGAAGACAGATGCCGTTTGATACAGAGTGACCCAGTTACTTGTGCCAGACATTTTGATTATCAAGTAAACCAGTTTTTAACTCACTTTCTATTAAGCTCTTCAGAGCCTTTAGGTAAAATATCAGACTGGTTTTATCGAGTAGAATACCAACAGAGAGGGTCACCTCATATTCACATGCTGATATGGATAAAAGATGCCCCACAATTTCAAATAGACAGTGACAAAAAAGTGACAACATTTATTGATAAAATCATTACATGCGTTAAACCTGTAGACAATCCAGAACTGTTAAAACTTGTCAATAGACAAGTACATAGGCATTCACATACATGTCGTAAAAATACAAGCAATCCTTGTAGATTCAACTATCCACAGCCTCCAATGAAACAAACAATGATATTGTATCCACTTGATGAAAAGACACCCAATAGTGACATAAAGGTGTACAAAGAGAGCTGGAAATCAATAAAGAGTTATCTGGATGATTTACAAAATTGTGGAAATATGACATTTGAGGACTTATTACTTCAGCTGAATATAACTGAAGAAAAATATTTCATGGCTATCCGTTCATCTTTGAATGCTGCTACCATATTTTTGAAACGGAACCCAAATGAAATACACATAAACAACTATAATGCAGATTGTTTAACAGCATGGAGAGCAAATATGGATATACAGTATGTATTAGATGTTTATGCATGTGCTGTATACATAGCAAATTACATATCAAAATCACAAAAAGGTATGAGTGAACTTTTGAGACAGGCATGTACTGAAGTTAGAGAGGGCAATTGCAATATAAAACAGCAAGTAAGAGATATTGGCAGTAAATTTCTTAATAATGTAGAAATAAGTGCACAAGAAGCAGTTTATATTGCATTGCAGTTACCCATGAGAAAAGCATCAAGACAAATCATATTCATAAACACTTCACCTCCTGATGAAAGGGTAGAGCTTTTGAAGCCTATAGAAGACATTAAAGAAATGGATAATGACTCTGAAGAAATATATACCACTGGGTTACTTAAGAGATATTGTAAGCGCCCACCAAAATTAGAAAATTTAACACTAGCAGATTGGGCTGCATGGTATGATAACTGTAGTTCAAAGCCATACGTTAAGGAAACAAATGAGATTGATATTGATGGTCTTCCATTGGAAAAATATATTGATGATGAACAAAATGATGATGAGTTTGTCAACACAACAAGCAGTAAAACAAAGAGACGTTCTAAAGCTAGGGTTTTAAGAAGCGTATGGTTTAACAAAGAAAAAGAACCAGAAAAACATTATCGTGAACTTTTAATGCTGTTTACTCCATGGAGAAACGAGGAAACTGATTTACTAGGAAACTTTGCATCATATCAAGATAGATGTATGGTTCTCTCCAATGTTATTAAA
>OX393561.1:36771427-36793927 GCA_947652115.1 Blastomussa wellsi
CCAAAAAATTCCGATGCCCAACCATTATTCAGTACATTACTTTGAATGTCATTGTAGAAAAGTTCGATCCATGTTATTAAAGATGGGCCAAAATTATAAAATTGAAAGGTCCTTTTGACAAAGGACCACTCTAAGGTATCAAATGCTTTTTCAAAGTCTACGAATAACAAAAGACCCGGTATTTGTTCTGTTTCTGCGTATCTTATGATACCTTCTATCAGCCGAATGTTTTCATTTATTGACCTCCCTTTAAGGAATCCTGTTTGGTCATTGCTAATTACTTTCGGTAAAGCAGCTTTTAGTCTGTTCGCAATAGCCTTTGAAGCAATCTTGTAATCTGTGTTTAAAAGAGTTAAAGGTCTAAGTTTAGGAATAAGTTTAATTGTTCCTCTTCTTTGCGAAATTGAAAGTTTTCCATATCTATAGGAACAGTTAATTGCTTTGATAAATGCAGTTGATATATCTTTCCAAAAAACTTTGTAGAATTCAGCCGGTAGGCCGTCGTTCCCAGGAGATTTGTCATTTTTCATTTTTTGCAACGCCTCCAGGCATTCTTTTTCAGTGAGAAGTCCTTCACAGGAGTGCGACTCTTCAGCAGTTAGTTTTTCCTGGTGGCCTGAAGTGGGGAAAAATAATTCGCTCTGATTTTGGTCGATTCCTGGATTAGTTGATGTATATAGAGTTTGATAGAAGCGCTTGCACTCCTTAAGTATGTCTTCGTCTTTTGTAAGCGTCCCTTCTAAAGTTTCAAGCTGTCCAATAATGTTTTGTTTGTAATGTCGTTTCTCTAGGTTCAAAAAATATTTATTGTTTTTTTCGCCTTCATTATACCATCTTGCCTTGCTTCTTATAATAGTTCCTTTTGTTTTGTATTCATTGATGAGTTCAAACTCGCGCTTTTTATTGTCAAGAGACTCGCTTGCTATGCTTTTTTCGTGCGACGAAGTGTTTTCGCTTTCTAAAATTTTCGTTAGTTGGGTAATTTCGCTTTCTAGTTTGGCTTCCTGGTTCTTCATAAGTGTTTTCTTTCTCTTGGCATATCTAATAGAGCTTTCCCGCACTTTCAGCTTGATCATTTCCCAAAGAAGCGGATCATCAACATTGTTATCGTTCTCGTATTCTTTTTGTACCGCTGCGATAGTTGATTTTATCCATTCAATGTATTCAATTTCGCTTAACAAGGAGGTGTTAAGTTTCCAGTAACCTGGTCCCCTTGGATTGACATGTAAATTTATTGAAAGCGTGATCAGAGAATGATCTGTTTTGTATCCTGGTTTGATGTCAGTGTTTTTGACATATGTGCTTAAACCTTGGTTTATCAAAAAATAATCCAATCTGCAATGTATTTCGGGATTTTTTTGTCTCCATGTAAATCTGTTTTCATCAGGATGCATATCTCGCCATATATCGGTCAAGTCTAGGTTAAGTGCGGCTTCGCTTAATTTTTGTGCGGCTTTGCTATGGGTTTTGGGATTGCCCCCTTTCTTATCCTTTTTTAGATCCTGAACCAAATTGAAGTCTCCGCCAAAAATAATGTCATCACAAGTAAAATCTAATAAGAGATCAATAACTTTTTGTATGAAATCAGGGTCATCCTTGTTCGGAGCATAAATGTTGATCAGCGTTAAGATTTTTTCGTTTGTTTTTATGTCAACTATGGCGAATCTTCCATCTGGATCGGAGCGTTGTTTGAGAATTTGAAAAGAAAAGTTATTGTTAAATAGAATGCAAACTCCTGCTTTGGAGCTGGAACAGTTGCTAAATATTGCGTTATAGCCCCATTCATTGGTCCATAATTTCGAGGTTTGTTCAGTTGAGTGAACTTCTTGAAGGAAATAAACAGAATATTTTTTGTTACGTAGCCATCTAAAGGTTTCACGACGTTTAGTGTCGTCTACTAAGCCTCTTACATTCAGCGAGCATATTGTAAACTCAGTCATATCACAAAGATGTAGAAAAAGCTGTGTGTACAAAACCCATTACTGTAATACTGTGATAATAGGCCCAACTAAACTGGATATCAACATAATTGCTGTCTAACACACAAGAACAAATAAGTAAACAAAAATAACAATAAAAGTTTAACCGCTGGGAAATTTTTACAAGTGTAATGCGGTAACTTGACCCACTACTGTTCTACAGTTGAATATTTGCCGTTAAAACATCTTACCGGAATGTCACAACATCTCACTCTTGCTGCTCTTCGTATTCTTCATCATCGGCTTCAGGAGCGTTAAATTCCTCAGGAATATTTTCCTTTGTGTACTTTTGATTGTCCACATGTAGTATTCGCCCACCACTTTTCACTTTTTTGACACTTCACTTTAATATACCAAAATAATAT
This sequence comes from Blastomussa wellsi, assembly GCA_947652115.1. Taxonomy (NCBI): domain Eukaryota; kingdom Metazoa; phylum Cnidaria; class Anthozoa; order Scleractinia; family Plerogyridae; genus Blastomussa; species Blastomussa wellsi. The sequence goes on from OX393561.1 coordinate 36,773,772, forward strand.
TATAACGAAGTTGTAATGACTATCATGTCTGGCAGGTGGGTTCAGCTTTCTGGAGCTCTCCAGCCACCCCTTCCCCCTTGGCTCTTCCTGATTCCTCGGGGGTGGGGCGAGGAAGGTCATGTGGTTTTCCGACCATTTTTTCAGCGCACTGGGTATGTTGTGTTGAATCCCCGGTGGTAGATATATATGCCTTTCATGTACTAAGTCATCTATTCTATGTGCAGGTTACTAGATCCAGCAATCCACCAGCGCCTAACATTTCATGTCAGTTTACAGGTGGTAAAGCATCGTACGTGAATGATAACTTTGCTTGTTGATGTCATTTGAAAGGTAATATATCTTAATTATTTGACAAAAAATAATGAGTTTTACTGACATCCACAAAGTTTAGTTGAGATAAACTGATAAATAAGAAATAAAAGGTGGTTTTACTTGTGCAATTTTTAATCAGAATTTTTAATCTAATTTTTAATTAGAGTTTTTTAATTTAGTTTACATGCCATTTTATACTATTTTTATTTGTACGTAATTATCATTATTATTTTCTACAATTTAGTTTATTATATAGGGCCTCTATGAATAGCAGTTTTTTACCTTGTATAAAAACTGAAGGAGTTACCCTATAGAAATAAAGGTTTCTTAACTTTATTACAATTTCGTCCCAAGTTAAGAGCCCGCTTTTCTTTTGGTCAGCACCAAGAACACCCTGGCCAGTCCCGATTCCGGATGGCCGCATTTCACGGACTTCAGACCGTTCTGCGCAGTCTCAGAATTTGCTCGCTCAATCTCATTGGCTGAGAATCAAAACAATGTGCTATGCACATGCTCCAAAAATTGGGACTGGCCAGAGTCCATGTTCTTGGTGCTGAACAAATGTCTGGGGACGAGATTGTACCGATTATTGAAAGAAAAAGCTCGGTGATACTTGTACTCATGTCCTGGGACGAAAATTGTAAACCCCAGTCCCTTAAATTCCATGGACCGGAATTGGCGGATGGTCTCAATCAACGCTAAAAGGCGATTAGAAACCTCCACTGTTTTTTTTTTCGATATTAAACGATGCTCTTTATTTTTAATGCCAATAGGCCATTTCCGTGTTCTTTTTTCACTCAGTGTCAAAACGAGTCTATGTGCAAAACAATTCATTTGAAAATGTGTTTTAAAACAAATTTTACCTCAGCGCATCTCATCTTCATATGAAACAGAGGGAAAAGGGAACTCGGAAATGGGCTATTCAAGTTATGGGCCTATACACCTGATTGGCAGCGCGGCCATCTGTTCTCGATCGATAAAAGGGCCTCGGATTGAACGCGCTGCTTTTTTGTGCGTTTTGGCCGATCAGCATTTTCTCTAACAACTCAAAATAATCGAAATAGATCAGGCACTGGGTTTTCCTATTTTTATAGTATTAGATACTGGCCTGTATTGTTCGCTCATTTATTGTCAATTCTTCTTACAGATTTCTACGGATTAATTTGAAAAGTAGCAGGCGAGTTTGCTAATCCATCAAGACAATGCCCTCTTTTAGTTTTAACAATGTATCAATGCTCCGACAAGAAATTGGATTTTAAATGGGCATTGCCACGCAATTTTAGCAAAACTGTAAAAAGCTAAAACTTCTCTTCGCTTAAAGGGAAACCAAAAACTAATGGTTTAGTCTTGTTAACTAAGACTATATTACTGCATTGAAGCCGTTTACTGTCGCCTGTTGTTATCGATGGCGAGGATGAAAGTGGATTGCAAATTGAAAACAATTCGCTAATGTTTTTCAAATTTTCAAGCGATCTCCTGAAAAATTGGGAAACCAACTAAATTATGGTTTGCTCTCCCTGTTTTATTTTCATTTGATATTATCGTCATTGTTCCTTTTCTTGCTCTGGAGCAGAATTGAATCAAAAGTAACGACTTTAGCACAGAATTGACATCAACACTCCAAAATCAGTGCCCCTGTAAACACGTGAGAATCAATAACAGTTAAAGAAAACTGCCTTCACTATCTCAAATTCTGTCCATGTTTATGATTTCTTGTGTCGTAGAACCACGCGGCCTGGTGACATCGTCGTTGCCCCGTCGTGAAAGACGATTGGCAATATAACTGGAGAATGAGTCAGAAAAGCTCCGCTTCTTGCGAATGCAAATTTTTAAAAACACGCTTCTAAACTCGCGGCTTCTCCAACAGTAAATTAACGGATTTACAAAAGAAGATGTAAAAGTCAGGATTTTTACCAACGCATTTACAAGGCTTTGCTTTGATCGGAATGATTCAGAGAAACACTCCGGGCATGTCTTCTGTAAAAAATAATAGAAACAAGATGGAAACCAGCAACACACGAAGACACCGATCACGATCATAATTGTGATATTTGCTCGGCGTTCTTTGTAATCCTTGCGAGAATGCTCGCTGTTGTGTGATATGTTTTTTGCATTTCTCAATATTTTCTTGATGTGGTATTGGGCCGTGAGATACATGGACGTATAGCAAACCACGATCACAAGAAAAGGAACGATGACGTTGGAGATAATGACCATGATACTCCACCAGTGGGTGGGGCTGTAGTTACACTCCTTATAAGGATCGTTTGATTCCCATGGGATGAAAGGAAGCGCCGAAACGAGCAACGCGTCCATCCAAACGAACGCGAGTGCCAGGGAAACTCGACGGCGTGTGGCAATAGTCACATGGTTCAGTGGATTTTTTATGGCGATCAGGCGCTCTACACTGATCACAGACAAGCTCAGGATAGAGGCGTAACCAGTAAGGAAGTAGGAAGAACGAAATATATCACACACAATTGTCTGCAGAGGCTCTTCCCATGTAAACTTTTTCAAGATGTAGCTTGGCATGGCTACCAGACCCGCCAAAGAGTCAGCGATTGCCAAGCTGAAGATTGACATGTAGGTGACGTGACGCAAAGCTGGGTGGTTGTAGATAGCGAAGCATACTACGCTGTTACCAAGGACTGTGCCGAACGAGAGAAATGCCAGGATAACTACCAAAGGAGTTCTTGGTATCTCTGTGTATTCAGTGTCTGGAGAAAGACTTGACAGTGGACCGTCTGTGCTGTTCGACATTGGGATCCTGAAAAAAATAAAACAAAGAGAGAAATGGCTTCTAAGGTCTCTGCAAACAACAAAGATCCACGAAATCGAACTCGATTGCAAGAAAAAAGATGAAAGAAAGGAAGAAAAATAAAAGTAGTTTCTACCGGGTTACTTGGTTTCCTCTTGAAACCAGCTATTCTAGTGTAAAAATTGAATTTTGCAAAACAACATGCATTTATGTATCCCGCCTGTTGGGGCATTATATCCAATCACACAGTCCATCCAGTGGAAACAAGAGAGCATTTTAACTACCTTATAATTGAATCAGTACGTGCTACGTTGTCTCTGCCTGATTTGATACTTCAATTCAATCCGTACTCCAGAAATGATGTGTCACAGATGTCCTAAAGCCATGCCATTCAGTTGAATGCCAAAATTACAAAATTTTGCGCAATCACGACTTGAACACTCGCGGTACGGTCCCCCGAGCGCGGGACTGTTGCGCTTTGGCAAACGAAGTAATCAGCTGTAATGCATGTGGCGAGTTGCTATATAATTTGTCCTTGTTACATACGTGATAACTCGTATACTATGAGGTGAGACTATTCATTTCAAACTGGATGAAATACCTCGAATGTTTTATCAGTGACTGTTTTCGACAGAGGATATTTAAGTGTCAGCAACTTGTAAATGATACTTGAATTAATTGTTTGAGAGTCGAATAATATAAAGATCAACCGATTAATTCGACACTGGATTTCTTTTTTCTGCTTGGTTTAATAAATAGGCATTATGCTAGCTGATCCAGGGGCGGATCCAGGATTCTTCTTAGGAGGGGGTGCACCGCTAAGGAAAGACGTAATTAATGGGTGACGTAAGCAGAAACCTAGTAAAATTAGAAAGTCCCAGGTCATCTCAGGGAGGGGTGCGCACCCCCTGCACCCTCCCCCTAGATCCGCCCCTGTGATCAAAGTACACCATACCACCATAAGTTATCTCAGTTGACATCACAACGACAAGGTTAACGGTGGAGAAAGTTTACAGATACGCATTTCCGCAATAAGAGCAGTGGGGCAACCTTTGGTTTTAAAGGGGCACAGTCACCCGTGAATAAAGTCAACTTTGGTAATGTGTAAAATTGCCTTCATATCAAAGGAAACCTTGAAATAGTAGTTTTCTAAGGTAGAAAAACACCATAGATGCACCAATAAACTAAGTAAACAATAAACTAAGTAAATATTATTTATTTAACAAATAAATAAGCCTAAGCCATGCATTATATTGTCATAAAACACGACGGGCATTTGAGAACACGAGGGAAATGGAAATGTGTTCTCAAATGTCCGGAGTGTTTTATGACAGTATAATACATGGCTTAGGCTTCTTGATTTGCTTTATGATATAGATTTTATACGCCGCGAGCAAAAACACCAAAACACGCATAATCGATAAACTGAAGCAATTTAATTTCGCTTCTTCTACTTTCATCTCGAACTAAGAAGCTTCTTCGACAATCTTTGCAGCTTGACTCAGAATTTTGTCCGGATTTTCGTTATAGAAAATGTTCGCCGCCATCCCTTGCGAATTTTCACTAGAGTAAAGCTGACGAAAAACAATAAAACACGCTTTTTCTATGTTTTATACTCTGCATGATAAAACATGGGTTTTTGACCAATCAGAGCGCGCGCAGAGTCCTATCTATATTATAAAACTAAATAATGATGTATGTATGTATTCTATGTGGCAATAAATAAATAAACAAAGAAGAATGAAGATGGCTTTGAATGAGAAAGATTGAGAAGGATTGCAATTGACGAATTTTAAAAATTTAGGCTAAACTTTTCAAACTGTGTCATTCGCGACCGAGCTCCTTAAGTTACAATTGACCTATATTCGCCGAAAGTATAACTATTGTTGATGACATTGTTTTCTTAAATACGTGACTTCTTGTTCATTTATCCGTTTCCTATTTTGAGATGGTTTAGTCAAAAGGTATTGCGAATAAAACAACAACTTCAGTATATCATTTTACGGAATCAGCAGGGCTGTGTTATTGACCTTTTTCAGCTTAGTGCTTCACAATTTGGGCACGGAGCTTACTGGCTTCATACGCTACAATCTTTCTGACTGTGTTGTAAACTGAGAAACGTCACCTCGTAATTAGCCGTTGTCGTGATGCAATTTTTGTATTAATTTCTATTTCCACGTGTGCAAATTTCATGTTAACACCTTACCTTTCAACAAAGTTAATAACTGAGCTATGTGTCCTAAGGCTAAAATAAGCTGACCAACTGTGAAAAGAACCGCCTGTCAATGCTTATTTGAAAGAAAATGAGTCGAAACGAAATAACAAACAAAGGTTCTTTTTTACCATTCTACGTGCAGTTCAAAGTAAGGTCGAGATCGAAATCCTAAGCAGTGACAATGTGTAATCGCAACCACTACTTTGAAGTCAGATTTATCATTTTATTCTTCTCATGATCTTCCACAATTCAATATACTGTGTTTTTCGTTTACCTAAATTTACAAAAGTACTATTTGCAGCGCTGTAATATTTGTAAAACGACAAATTTGTAAAACGAACATAAAACAAATCACTATTTAAGTGTCGATGTATCTAGCACTGCAGTGCTAATTGAGGACACTTAAAATGAGGAAACAAATATGATTGATCGTTGCTGATTGAACTTTCTAGATTTGCTGCAGTCATCGTCATACAGAAGTTCAACTGGACACCAGCTCGATAAAAGTGTGGGAAGAATTGATAATTGCTGTTTGTCGTAAACATTTTTTCGCACGTGTCTGTCGAAATAGAAACTCTGGGGGTATTTATAGGAAGGAAATCGTTCCATTTTTTCTCAGCATAAACACACTGCCTCAACATAGTTGTTGAAATACATAGGTACACAGTGCATGTCATTAGAACCAGAGTATAATTATAATCGAGTCGCCGAGACAAGTTATTGGATTTACACATCATCACTACATCACCAGTACACGCGATACGAAGAGAATGCTTTTCAGTGACGAATCATCATGATTTATATATTTCTATAGTGTTATTGCGTAAACAGCTGGTGATACAGATGGTAAACTAGATATCACTGATTGATGCATAAAATCCATAACTGAATCTCTTATGGGAGGTAAATTTAGGATACGGCAACCTACGCTCAAGAGCAAACATTATACTCGATATATATACTATTGAGTGTAAGATAATTTGCTTTTTCGCTTACAGTAAATGGATTTTTACCGATAGATGTATAACATCTGTGAACTAAAGCGTTCCAAGAAACTGGTTTTACCTGAACTCTTACCAAAGTGCACGTCGCCAAACTTTAAAGTGTAAAGTGGATAGGGAACTTATCCAGCACCCTTTCCGGCTGGTTTGTGTTTTCTTCCTAGTGTTAAGCTGACGAGGTCTTTAGCACATTGGATCTTACGGTTTGATTGCGATTTATATACAGAAAGATCCTCACCTTGAAGATTCTTCTAGCCATGGGCTGGGCCAACTTAGCTACGTACGCAGGATGTTCAAAAAATGATATCTCGGGCAAAATACTTCGCTGATTGATTGATTTACAGCAGTTATTAGCTGCGTGTTCTCGACTGAAGTATCGGAGAAAAAATGCTTATCGTGTTATTGCATAAACACGTAACAACATGTGATTGTTATGTTAATCGCATAATCGCATAATTATAAAACCTTTTATTACCTGACCATGTTAAAAGGTGCAAAGCTATTGTCTTACGAATAATATGTAGTCAAAACATTTGATCAACTTATTATTATGGGAAATATATTGCCGCGTTTCACAGACTTATTAAAGGGGCATTGTCACGGTGAATTTGGAGTGTTCAGGTCAGTTCTGTGCTATAGACGTTGCTTAATACATGTACCTTTACTCGTACAAAAAATGCTCCTGCAGAATTGCGAAGAATATATCAAATGAAAATTTAACAGGGATAACAAACCACAATAGTTAGTTTCCTTTTTTCTGGATATGGCTTGACAATTTGAAAAATTGGCAAAATTTTTTTTCAATTTTCAATCCACTTCCATCCTCACCATCCGTAACAACAAACGTCATTAAATGGTTTCAATGCAATTATATAGTCTCTGGTAATAAAATTAAACCTTTATTTTTGGTTTTCCTTTGAGCGAACATAAGGTTTAGCTTTCAAGGTGTTGCTAAAATGGCGTGACAATGCCCCTTCAATGTACAGTCTGTGTTACAGTTGTTTTCGGCTTCCGTCCATGTGGTCTTAATCGCATTACAAAGAATGTTTGGGATAGTTTGTTTCCTTTACCAAATGATAGCTTTCCATTTCTCCTCGTTCACCGTCTGAGAATGTTCACGAAAATTTTGTAGGTTGAATTCTTTAGACATCATTTTTTAACGAATAAAGATTTAATGAGACATAAACCGGAAAAGTTGTTTAGGCCAGAAAAATCGATTTGACCCAATTAAGAATTCCTTTCTTTAGCCACGTGTACACCTTAAACACTCTTGGGTTTTATTCTTATTTCAGTTGCAGTACACTGTCTCTTATGCCGTATGGACACCTCTATAAGGCGGATAACAGGTGTTGGTCCCTGTGCACGTACAGTTTTCCAGTCGTTTTAAAGGAGCTACGTCACGATATTTCGAGTCATTTCCCCTTAAATATGTCGGAAAACACCAAAGAAGGGTCAAGAAGTGATACTAAAGCAAAAAGAAACAAGGATGGAGAAGATTGAGACGGATTACAAATGGCGCAGCAAGCTTGCGCCTCTATAAGCCGGACACCTCTAACTTACTCTACTTACTTATTTACTTGCTTGCTTGCTTGCTCACGTCTCTAAGATGGTCAGTTGGTGTCGGTTCCAATGGTGACGGACCGTTCTAGAGAGAGTTGACTGAAACCTGTATTTTCACTCCCGACAACTGAAGACACTTTTTGTCTCAGTAGACAGATTTTAATAGCTTTTCATTGTGAGGCCTCAAATTTCAGGATTAGGCCATTCAATTTCGCGTTGCTTTCGAGTCGATACTGACGAATTTGGGGGATTTCAGGGAAAGGTATAAGGGATGTCGTTTCTTTGAGAATTCAAGTCATTTTGTTTATCTTTGGAGACAAGTAGGAGTCAATATCTTTTTTGAATAAAGTAAACATAAATTTTAATTTGGAGAGCGGAATTTTAAAATTTCTGAACGTTTTTTTATTGACTTGTCTCTCTGGTTACAAGGCATAATTTTGCTATCTCTAGATCTGCCCGTGGGCATGTTTGCTTCCTGTGGAGAACTTTTGAAACCAAGCAAGAGACTGCTTTACTATGTCGTACATTGACCTACATTTATTCCTTCAAATCTCGATTTGAAAGAATGTTGTTTCTGCTCACATTCGTATGCCCTTAGTTACACAAGGTCATTAACACGCAATAGTGAGCGAATTAAACAATTGTATTTGGTAACATATTATTGCAAATTCATGAAACCAAGAGAAAAAAACACTAATGGCCACGAATGAGTTGAAAAAAAAAAAAAAAATAAATAGACGTGTAATCGCTAAACTCAGTCTAAATGCAAGGATTTCATTCCCAAACAGTATTGCTTGCACAAGCTTCACGACTTCGCCTTCTTCTGTTCCTACAGAATTTAGTACATATCTCTCCGAACGCACTGAAATATGTCTCCCCAGGAAAGAATGTAACACACACAAAAAAGAAAAAAACATTTTCTGGCTTGCAATCTGCACTGTACATCTTTAAAGATGAAATGGCTTAATTAAAGGAGTTCTGTTACGGATGACACATTTTGAAAGCTCAAATTTGGCAATTACAATTCTTTTTAAACTCGATCATTCAAAGCCACCCTTGTTTCTTCTCAGTTCATTTTTACATCTTTGGTGTTTTTCTTCTTTGGTAAACAATTATTTCAAGGTTTCCTGATATTTGAAGGCAATTTTAAACATTACCAAAGTTGACTTCATTAATCATGACTGAGCCCTTTAACCACAAACGATACTGAAAGTTTCCTCCTGAAGGCTAACGCATGTTTGATATAGAGAGTAAATGCCCCCCACGTAGGCAACAAAAATGCTTCAGCACGTTGCTCTTCTTTATTTATAGGCAAACCATGACGAATAAAATTCTGGCTTCTGTTCCAGAAACCTGTGTACTTTTTTTCCGTGTCTCTAGGAGAAAGGAATGAAGGAGTGGTTCGGTTCGAACAACTTTTTAAAATTATTTCGAGAGAGCACGGAAACGCAATGGTAAATGCCGGGTCAGATCGTTGATAAAGCATTTGGTATATATTCACGGATAGGAATCATGCAAGATTGTCCACGACAGCACCATCGACTTGAAGAAGAACTCGGGAAGATTTTGGTCGATTTTAGTTTCCACCATGTAAGTAGCAAGTTGACTGCATGGAATTCATGATGGTTTTCGCTATATTTCAGTCCCCACGACGGTGTCATTTAAATGTGACAGCTTCAAACGGCGAAGTATGTTGTACCAGTTTACAAACCGGCCCAAATTAATGGTGCGTAAACGAATTCTCACGAATAAGCACTCTAACTTTAGCCACACTAAATATACCAATGCTACTCGCAAGTTAGCCGTTATAGGTAATAAAGTATAGGAAGTATTTGGCTGGTAAGTGCAAATAAAAAGTTAAACTCGAGGTTTGGAATACAATGACTAAATAGCTCGATTAGATGCCAAATATAAAATGCTAAAACTTGCCTGAAAAAGAGTTTCTCTCAAATGATGTAGTGGCCTGTAATCGGCCTGATCGTGAAAGCAAGCGGGAGTTAGTTATTAAATTCCGGGGTGACCACATTTTTATACCCCGAGACTATAACACATAGGCCCCTACGCCCAAAACTATGATTCTCAGGGACTCGTCCCCAGTCGTCTGTTGTATAAGAAAACATAGCAGGCGCGGAGCGAGAATGATGGGAATCTTTCCTCCTTCCCATCATCCATCTTGTCTTGTCTTGTCTTGTCTAAAGGTGACAGGCAAATAATAGCATTACTTCAATAAACCAAAAATTATAGTTTTTCTTTCAAAATGCCGCATTTTCATTTTTGTCCTTCTTTGTCCTTTCATCAGAACTCGTTTGAAAAGTGAGTTCGTATCGTGCCAGCAAAAAATAAACGTACATGCACTCTAAACCACTTCTTAAAAGGATGTTTACGTGTGCGAAGAAGGTTACGAAACTCTTAGTAAAATAGCGCGAGTTACAACAAAATGCAAAGCATAACGACAACAAGGTGGAAAATCATGTTACAAGCAAGCCAAACAATAGGCTTTTTAGAAGAAAACAAACGCAAGGTATTAAATCGAATGCAAAATAGCATGAAAATAACAGTATGAGAACGATTACAAAGGTTTATGCCTAAATATCGAGCTATAATATGGAATTAAATCGATGCTGCTTACCAAAGCGTATGCCCAACACGATATCCTCGGATAGAATCACGAAAAATACATTTTTACGCACGTTATGAATATATGTGATTTGAAAGTCAATGCCCGTTTTCAAAATCGAATCACGTAAAAATATTTGGCCTTTTCACACATCGCGAACAATTACCATAATAACTGTTTAGACTGTTATGTTCGGAAGGCGTAAAACCGCGGAAATTTTATTTCAAACGCGGCAAAATGCCGGACACAGGGAAGCTTCATCTTTTCAAAATCCAACTACAGAGCTGGAATAAAGACGTAATTTTTACTTTTACACTCAAAGAAAAAAATGTAGTCACGCAAAATGTGATGATTCACGAACTAATTAACTCTTCGTTCACAAGTCTGCACGTTCAAGTGAAAAAATGCGCTCACGTGCACGTTAAAAGTTTTTAATTGGGAAACACGTATGTATATCACCAAAAAATAAATAAATTGTTCCAATGACGCTTCGCCTGGGAAGTATTGGGGACCCTCGGTTAAGACTCGAACAGGCTCTGAGCTAACATCACCCAAAGTACTAGTAATTAGCGAGGAAACAGGAAATAATTTACATTGTTTATGTCGAAGTCGTGTAAATTGCGTCTCGATCCAAGATAAATGACATCTCCGGGGTACTACCACGTGCTTTTCTTAAAGACATTATTCGTTCAGCATGTCTAGACCTTTCTATTCCAAGTTAATCTAAATTCCATACAACATCGAACGGTCGAATTTTTAACGGCTCAAACTGTAACATAGCAAAAAACCCTCTGGCACCCTGTAACATTGTAACACAACCCCTCTGGCACCCTGTAACATTGTAACACAACACCACGCACTTCAGGCGGTCACGTTCCACTCGATGCGGTTTTATAATATGGTTGATATATGGTTGATAGGTGTATTTGGATGATAGGTGTGTTTTAGTTTCGTGCGTTTCGACTGCGTCTCGGGTTTCTCGAATTCTCCCAAACCCCTGGTGTTTAAATGAGGCTATGTAAACACGGAAAAAGTCCTCTATTGCTTAAATATGAAAACAGGAACATGGCCTGTATAAACTACATCATTTATAAGAAGTTCTTACCAGTTGGAGTGCGTGGGTGTCACATGCACTGACACGTTAATAAGCGTTATGGAGTTTTCAGTTATGCAAACCCGAGACGTCTGGAATACTCCCAAACCCCTCGTGTTTAGATGAGGCTACGTAAACACGGAAAAAGTCCTCTATTGCTTAAATATGAAAACAGGAACATGGCCTGTATAAACTACATTATTTTAATTTATAAGTAGTTCTTACCAGTTGGAGTGCTTGGGTTTCACAATGAGACTGCGTCTCGGGTTTGCATAACTGTCTCGAATTCTCCCAAACCCCCTCGTGTTTAGATGAGGCTATGAAAACACGACAAAGTCCTCTATTGCTTAAACATAGCACTGTTACATAACCGCCGCTTTTAAATAAGCCCTGGGCTTATACAACTTTTTAGCTTATATCCGAGGGGTCTTATAACCGGATTCGAAAGACCGTCTCGAAAGGAGCTATAGCAGTGCCAAAATATAAAGTACTACTTAGCGACGAGGACCGATGAAAGTCAATGAATTTTGAACATTCTTTCGATCTTTTTAAAAACTCTAATTATGTGCGATGTTTCGATAAATGTTTTCCATGTATTATCTATGTAGAGGGGGTAAGTTTCTAAAGAAATTGTGGTGCTGCGTCGGTGGGAAGTATAACAATATAATTTGGTTTATCAACTGGGTTGATAATGTAAATTGGCCACCGTAAAGAGATTCGAGAGCTGACTTTTCGAGCGTTAGCCCTTCGTCGGAGCCAATTTACATTATCAACCCAGTTGATAAACCAAATTATATTATTATCTATGCAGCTTACCCTCTGCCGGCGGTTGTATCTTTGTAGAGCCGGAAAAATTTTGTTTTTTTCCCGAAACACGCTCAAACATCACATTTGTTTTCCCAAAACGACATTACGCTAACAGTGTTTTGTTTTAATTTGGTGATAATTTATTGAACATTCAGCAGCTTATGACGGGCACTGTAGATCCGCTCCTCGTGTTATTATTAGCAGCAATCCAACACGGAAAAGACAGGAGACGTAACAAAGACAGCATAAATATTAATCAAACGGTAAAACAAGTTTCCTAAAGGCACCCTGTCATGGATGACACTTATGTTCAGGATTGAACGCAGTTATTGTTCAATTACTACTTCGTATATTTGCCTGGGTTATTTTCCATTTTCATATTACTTCATATTTGAGTGCATAATGTGTGTTTTAGTGAACTTTTATCAATGAGGACACTTTGTGATGCATGTCATAAAGAGCTTGCATGTCATTAGCGGTCAATCCTGGACATATCTGATGGATAATACACTTTGAAATGTCCAGACTAAATTTTTCAGGATTAGGCCATTCAATTTCGCGTTGCTTTCGAGTCGATACTGACGAATTTGGGGGATTTCAGGGAAAGGTATAAGGGATGTCGTTTCTTTTGCAAAGTACTACTTAGCGACGAGGACCGACGAAAGTCAATGAATTTGAACATTCTTTCGATCTTTTTAAAAACTCTAATTATGTGCGATGTTTCGATAAATATTTTCCATGTATTATCTATGTAGAGGGGGTAAGTTTCTAAAGAAATTGTGGTGCTGCGTCGGTGGGAAGTATAACAATATAATTTGGTTTATCAACTAGGTTGATAATGTAAATTGGCCACCGTAATGAGATTCGAGGTGACGTTTCGAGCGTTAGCCCTTCGTCGGAGCCAATTTACATTATCAACCCAGTTGATAAACCAAATTATATTATTATCTATGTAGCTTACCCTCTGCCGGCGGTTGTATCTTTGTAGAGCCGGAAAAAGTTTGTTGTTTTCCCGAAACACGCTCAAACATCACATTTGTTTTCCCAAAACGACATTACGCTAACAGTGTTTTGTTTTAATTTGGTGATAATTTATTGAACATTCAGCAGCTTTTGACGGGCACTGTAGATCCGCTCCTCGTTTTATTATTAGCAGCAATCCCACAAGGAAAAGACAGGAGACGTAACAAAGACAGCATAAATATTAATCAAACGGTAAAACAAGTTTCCTAAAGGCACTTTGTCATGGATGACACTTATGTCCAGGATTGAACGTAGTTATTGTTCAATTACTACTTCGTATATTTGCCTGGGTTATTTTCCATTTTCATATTACTTCATATTTGAGTGCATTATGTGTGTTTTAGTGAACTTTTATCAATGAGGACACTTTGTGATGCTTGTCATAAAGAGCTTGCATATCATTAGCGGTCAATCCTGGACATATCTGATGGATTCTCTACTTGCACAAATGCCATAATACACCTCTTTTACCCCCCAAAATTTTGCATAATCATTGTTTGCAATTTCTCCTGGGACATGAAGATGTCCCAAGGGAAATCTAAAACTATGCCTATGCAATTTTTTTTTTTTGGGGGGGGGGGGGTAGAAGCGGTGTATTATGGTATTGTGCAAGTAGAGAATAAACAAACGGTTGTGCATGCATTTTGAAAAATTTAGCGTAAGTTTTTGAAATGCGTTATTCGTAATCTGTCTCAATCTTCTTCATTCTTAACCACCCTTGTTGCTTTTGGGTTTAGTATCACCTCTTTGTTGTTTTTCTTCCTTAGTAAACGATTAGTTTTAGGTTTCCTATATTTTTAGAGTAATTTGGTTCGTCACAACAAATGATTCAAAATAACGTGACGAACAACATGTGTTAAACACGTCAATCTCTGATGCCCTCAGGCGGTGACCGTTTGTATGTAAATGTCGAGTTTATTTTTAAGCTGGTTTTCCAGGTTTCAGTCTCAGTTTTTTATTTTTGACAAAATATATAAAGGCCTTAATGCATCAGCATCACGGAATGAGTTTTTGTTGTGTGGAAACCAATTTCTATATTAATTTCCACCTAGCTATTAAAATCAGTGGAGAAAAGAGACGCTGTCTCACCTTCCCTGGCCCTCTTTACAGTGATGGTGTAGACTGCCGGAATTTTTACGATAATTATTACGATTTACATATTACATGGTATTTTGAACTTCTATATTTTAGTGAAAAATTCGGCCAAAATAATCGGATTATGATGAAAAATACACAAGTCTTTACTATCCCATTAAGATCTTACCTTCACTCAGCATTCGATTTCAAGTCAGTGAAGCTCAACCAGCTTTTACAAGCCACCAACACACTGATGATTGCCTTGCCGCCGAGATCACTGCCAGCTCCTGTTAATAAAACCATTTGAAAAGTGTTCCAGATGTCTAATAATAAACAGTTCAGTTAATACCTATTTACTAGTTGAAATTAATGCCCCACATGAAGGGTAAGATACAGAAGGAGCATAACAAAACAATTATGAAAGGGCACAGCATAAACTTTCCACTCAACGTTTACGGTCTCAATATACCACCCACTCACAGCATCTGGAGCATCTGGTAAAACCTGCCCCCAATCAACAGTTAGTGTGTAAATGAAGCTCAATCAGCTGGCACAAGCCGTCAACGCTGACTCGTCCCCGGTCGTCTCTTATTAGAAAAAAAAAAAATAAAAAGCGCGGGGAATGATGGGAAGGAGGCAGAAAGGTCAGTACTTCTTCCCATCGCGTCTTGCTATTTTCTCACAGGAGACGACTGGGGACGAGTCAGCCGTCACCGTACTGATAGTTTCCTTGCCTTACTACATCTTGTCATTAAAACCATTCGAGAAGTAAACAATAAGCTAATTACCATTCAAATGTCTACAGATCATGATCAATTTTGTAAATACACTCAGCTTTTGACTATGCTAGGTATTTTGAAATATATACCACAGGTAATCCATAAATTGAAAGAGCACACTGCGGAAAACTCAATATATAACGCACTCCGACTGGTAAGAACTACCTTACTGTCAGTTATTTTCGCGCGACTTCAATTTTGCCAAATTGGAATGGAATATTTCGCGGGACTTCAAATTCGCGATTTTGACGATTTTGACGTTTTTCAAGGTAATTAAATTTCACGAATCAAGTAACTGGTACTCGTTTTTTAAACTTCGATTTCTGTATTCGCTGTGGCTATATGACCGGCAGCAGGTCATGGTTTTAAATAGACTGAAAAAAATGAAGCCATCAGGAAGACGCTCAAGCAGCTGATCACAGAGAACTATAGGGATCAAGATGCCGATGGCAAATTTGAAAACTGTACTGAGGTTACAAGAACTAATTCAGCAAGTTGAGTCAGAACTGAAATTTGAGCCCTCCTACTCCTATGTATCAAGCGATGGACTGGATTAAATTAGATAATTGCAAGATTATCCACAACCGAAAAAAAAAGAGATATAAAATTGTTCTTCGGGTATACAACTTGCTATCTCACGAACGAATCCTGTATATATGTAGCGAGAGGTCGGAATATGGAAGAGGAAATTGCATTTTCACCAAGAAGCAATAATGATTTATTTTTTATTGTTACAAATATGAAGGTCTTGTTATAAAAACATGCTAAATTTTAGGAAGTCCGCCCGGTCATGTTTCGAAGAGTTTAGTACGAAGATTTCCCGAAAGTCATGCGAATGTTTCCGAACGCTTTCCGGATCAGATTTCCGAATATAGCTAAACATTTGCTGGAGATCTTAGGTCGTGTTTTACACTTATTTTTTGCTTCTCTCTGCAGTTCGTCTTAGTTTGAAGGAGTTTGCGAGCTCCATTCTTGCTTTAAGCAGCTGGCTATCGAGCCTTAGGATGTTTTGATTAGAAACCAAAACATTTCCGAAATTTCTTTTATCAACCATTGAAACACTTATACTTAAGGTGAGATCTTCAATATCTTCATATGGGAAATGTACGGTAGCTTCTAAAATATGCAGATAAGATGTTTTTTCAATTATAAGAAATTTTCATAATTCTCTTTACTTTGTGAAGGAAATAACCATCTTTCGCGGATGACACATCTTGACATGTATGGAGGCTGAATATTTATTTTTCATTTTTGCCAATTGCAATCCTTTTCAAACTTCCTCATTCAAATCCATCCTTATTTCTTCTGAGTTTATTGTTCCCTCTTTGGTGTTTTTCTTGCTTATTAATCTATTAATTCAAGGTTTCCTTTGATTTGAAGGCAATTTCGTATATTACTAGAAATATGTGATTTCATTCACAGCGAGGAAGCCTCTTAAAGCGACCAGCCCTTTTTCCGATTCAAGTATGTTGGCATATTTTCATAGCTTCAAGTTTTCGGCTAATCTCAGTAAAATGCCATTTCTTTCACCACGGTACGATTTCAATTTCCGCCATCTTGGATTATTACTCGTGAAATAGTTGGAACCATTTTCTGCCATATTTAAAAACTTCTTTTCTTCATGCTGGTATTTAATATTTCAGATTTATACAGATCATTCCAATCATGCATATGGTTAGTTTGTATGGCATTCAGGTTGTTCAAAGACTGCGTCATTAATTGATCAACGTGGTTGCTAATCTTTCTTATAAAAAAAAAAACATGAACAGCTGTCCTGTTTAAATAAAATCGGGACCAAATTTTCCCGCTCTTTAATTCTAAAATCGCATCAAAACAAGGTATAGACCGTGTCGTTTCGGTCTCGATTAGATACTTACGATGATGTTATTCGTTTTTTGCATGCAAGTCGGAAAAGGTATAAAGACCTTTTTCCTTTAAACTTAAAAAGCATCTGCATTTAATGAAAGGAAAATAAAAATAACTAAAACTGCATCAGAAAAAGCGTTGATTAATCCGATGAAATACGTCGTATTTTTACACTAGCTTGCCTCGTTGCCTAATACGAAAAGAAAAACTTGTACCCTTAGCCTCTTTACATTAAAACAAGTATGAATTTAGTCGTACTTTAATGTTAAAAACGATTTTTATTGACAGTGAAATAAACAAAATTTACATTAAAATGGATCCCAAATATTTTTTGTTGGAAAATAGTACTGATTCTTCGAGCAAACGATTAAGCTTTTCATTCCGATTGGACCTTCTAGATTTAGATGATAATCTTTATTCATCAGCAGATACTTCTGTTGGTCATTAATGGTATCTATAGAGCTATTTTACCCAATTCAGAAAATTTTGAAGGCTACCATGACATGCGACAAAAATTGCGTTTACATGGATAGCTTACAAATTTAAGAGACTATGGACTAAAATTAACGTAAAAATGAAGACAATCGTTTTAAAAGGTACCTGCTAAGAACTTCAGATTCTTGAATCAGAAAAAGTGTTCACCCTGTCACTGTAACCTGTTAACACTCTCACACGATTCGAACTGACCCGCCCGACTAACATGACTAATATTTGTGCCCAACTGAAATATTTTTCATACTAAAAAAGGTATTTATGCAAATTCAGTGTAAATGCAGTTTTTCAAATTAACACCGCACAGAGAGAATTACCGTTCCATTATTATGTTGACATACGATTCAATTATAACCCTGTAAATCCAGTTGATATGAACACTATATTGCAGTTTTTTCCGTTCACGTCAAGAAAATCACTTTAATGTTAGGTGGAAAAAGCAGAACCAATGTAATATAATTAAATGTACATTAATGAATGTCTCCGCAGTTCTTTTGTAATAACTTATTATATACGCCTAATAGATTTGTTTTGGGAGTCACCAGCTGAAAGTTTTCACCCGTGCGAAACCGTAAACTGAGTAGAAAAATTTTGAGCAAACTATTTGTAATTATTGAATATATTTTATAGCTTTTTATTTATTTTAATATTTATGTTAGTTATGTTATTCAATATTTTGAAATTCTTTTTTCTGTACATTTATTAGTAACTTCACGCCATATTGTTAATAAATTTGGAAAACATCAACAACTGAGATTAGAACACTCTAATAAAAACTGAAAAAAATAAACGCAATTCTTCCATCGGAAGAGCGGACAATAAGCGAATTACACAGTTTTGCATTCAAATACTTTTGATTCACTGAGACAAACATGTCTCTTAAATATATATAGTATTGCGCGTAGAAGTAGTTATTTCATTATTCAACACTTTTCACTCCTATATATCAAAACATCCGCATTCACTGCTGTGTTGTCAAATCGCTTTTATTTTGCCGGAAAACGAAAGGAAAAAGGTAGTAAATTTCCATAGAAACGAATTCGTTTGCAATCAGTTAAACCTGAGTTCTAAAAAGGAGCAATTATTTATGTTTTTTCACGAAACAGAAAAACGCATTTTCAAATTTTAGGTTTACAAATAATGATAAAAAAGTCTCATAACGACCAGCGTTCTGAATTCCTCTTTAAAAACATAAAGTAACGGAGATGAAAGTGTTCACTATTTGCATGTTATTTTAAGTACCGAAAGACATCAATGAGTCATACTCCTAAAATTGAAAGTTACACACTTGCTGCTTAACCTTCATTTTTTGCGATGTTTCCTTACGTCTAGTTTTCAGTATTTACATTGGTGTAATAAAAAACGATTTTATTGTGTTGAAAAAGGTTGTTTGTTTTTGCTTTTCTATTCCTCCTACTTTTTATCGAGGTATAAAGCATGTTGTTACCCTAAAGGAAACAAAACAATTTTCTTATTATAAAACAAATGCTTAGGGTTTTGATGCTTTTTTTTCTTACATTTCACAGATATTGCCAACATTTGTAGCATTTCAAAGAAAGTATTTTAAAGTAGTTTCAGTTTTTGAATCGTTACTGATTAGAATCGATCTGATAAAAACAGTAGACCTTTTTACCGATTGGCGGCCATTTTTAGTTTTTTTGCAATTTATATTTAATTATATTTTATTTTTAGTTGCTATCGTTTCAATAAGTCATTCTTTCAATAAGTTTGGATGCCCAGAGGAGGGCTGAATTCATATTAGTTAGCCCATTGAGCATCCCATTTATGTCTTTCAAAACAATAGAAGTCAAAATGGCTATTTTATATTATTTTTGACACAACCAGGTCACCAAAATCAAGTTAGGTAACTCGTAATCAAAAATTCCTATTAACTAGCTCATCCTCAGTGTAGTCATCAGTGAAATAAAACAAAGAATGAACAAGACAACAAAGAACCTCGAAACAATAAAGAACAGAAAAAAAGATAGCAAAAAACAACAACAAAAGAGTCACAGGTTTTTTCACCGAGGCAAATCAACAATGGCATGTACTAAAACCAGGAATACTGGAATACCGGATCACCCCGAAACACGGAACACCAGAATTTTATTTTATATATATATTTTTTCTGGTGTTCCGGGTTGTTCCGGTGTTCCGTGTTCCTGGGTATGTTCCTGGTTTGAGTACATGCCACCACCACTGCTTTATTCCGGCCGTGCCTTAAAACATCATTTTTAAGAACCACTTTATGTTGTGTACTGGTTGATCTTCCTCAAATCAAAATGTGTCAGGTTTTCCTCGTCAATGTGGATTTGTTATTCTCTATCTTAATTGTACACTTCTCATATCTTACCTTTAATGTTGTCATTATTTTCTCTCTTAGAGAAATTGGCAAAACGACCATGCTTTGAGAAAATTTGCTGAGTGAGTGTATAGCAACCGTAGATCGACCAAGGGAAACTCTTCGTTGTCTAGATTTTGCTCCTGGCTTTTAAATATTTAGAATTTATTGAATGGCCAAAAAGCTGTTGTCAAGCCTCTTATCTGTGTCAGGCT
>OX393561.1:36798927-36981427 GCA_947652115.1 Blastomussa wellsi
AATTTTCCAAATAATAATAATTAAACCCCGGGTCTCCAAAGTGGAGTCGTTAAAAAGTGCCTAAAGTAATTATCAGACGTATGATAAGCTGCAGGTATAACGGAACCGTCTACGTCTGTCAAAAATAATGAAGAAACACCATTATGGGTACACCGGGCCAAATTTGAGAAAAAATACGGGAATTGCTATTCCAATCGCTTTTAAAGAAGTTTGAAAACTGACTCCTAGCTACTCGTTCACAATGCATTTGGGAAAAGTCTTACAATTGACACACGGAATACTCTGTGGAAAAAAAAGAAAACATGATTCCAAAGCGTGTCATTTCGCAATCATTGTTAGCTCTGCTAACGTTTCTTGGTTTCAAAGACAACTCTCAAGATTTGCAGGCAGTTGAATAGACGAAAGGTCTTGTTTCACATGGAACAATAATAGGAATCTAACAAGGTTTAAAGATCACGCGCTGTGAACATGAAAGATTGCACATACATGTTTGCATAGCTTACAAATTTTGTGAATTGTGGATTAAAAAATGACCACCGTGTCATGAAACAGTTCACCTTAACGAAAACGTCAGGTTTTTGAATGAAGTAAACTGTTTGCGCTAGCACGGCAACCAAGTCGAGAATGGAATCAAACAAACCTGTAATTTTTGCTGCCGGGGTGGTTTGTTCCAAAGAAAGCAAGCTGATATGTAAATTCGGCGAACATTTGGTTATTAAGTTTGTAAATCAATACTGAACGGAAAAATATTCCACTCATAATGTTGACATAAAGTCTTGCTAATAATACTCTGCGACACCGTCAACAGTTGAAATGATTTTGGCTTTTCGTTTTATAAGGCATTGAGTAAGGCTATAGACCGAGTGAGATATTATAAGAAATAGCATTGGTGAATGCCTATTTTAGAGTATCTGTTCTCGATCATTTTTTTTTCTTATGGATTATTTGAAATAAGCATTTTTGTTTCCGGCGTTATATTAAAAGTCGCAAACCAAACAACGGTAACAACATAACGTCTGGTAAAAAATTATAGGTTCTGTTTTTAATATCCACCGGAGAAAATCCAGATAAAGACAGAAAGAGAAATTGCGGAATTAAAACGCTATTTTTCAAACTAGCTTGCTCTCTCTCTTTCTTTTCTCAGATTTCCTTCACCTTTTTCAGTGGAACAAGGAAGGACGCATCTCGGTAACAATAACAATAACGATAGCGATAATGATAATGATAATAATAATGCGTCTCATCTTTCTCCGTCTAATATATGTCATCTTTACCCCCCTCCCTAAACATCACCCACCACTCCACTCCATTCGAGCGTTTTCGAGAAGTCAATAATAATTTGTTTAAGGGGTTGCAAACTATATTTATGCGTCAATTCTTCTAGCCAGACCAAAGGCAGGCTAATCGGCACCGAAAAAGTACAGGTTTGGGAACTAACTAGCCTGCAGTACAGGCGGATTTTGGCAGTGCGAGTGGATATTCCCATCGGTTGTTCAGACCGCCATCTTGAATTAGAAAAGAAGTGGAGAGTTGGGGCGAGGGAAAACGTTTACCAAGCCAGCAATTCTCCCAACCTGCAGCGAATCCAAAATGGCGTCTAAACACACGATGAAAACCACCAAAACCGCCTTCACTGCAGGCTGGGAACTAACTGCTGACTGCTTTCTTAATAACTTAAAAATCAGCAACATGTTAATATTACTTGGAACAATAATCCCATCAAAATAACTTAACCAAATTGGAACTTTAAATTTTCAATCATAAAGCATTTTTTCTTCCACTTACGAATGTTTGCCAGTAGACAGCTTTCTTCGTGTAGCAGATGAACGTCGAACGCCGTTTGCTCTCTGGTTTGTTTCACTCCGTTCCGTTTTTAAACCATTGCATATATATGTTTATTACCGTTCAGTTCCGCCTGTCCAAACAAAGATTACTGTGAAAATAAATACCCTCTCACGTAGACTGTTATTCTATGCAAATAATAACAATCTTAACGATAACTATTTGGCACGTCCATCGTGCAGATATTGCGTAGATATCAGCTATCGATTGCTCTAGTAAATTCGACCACTTGCTTATAACGTGCTTTTTGCTGTTTACGATTTTTTGCGGTTTTTGAACGTATCGTTTTCAGCAAAATAATGTTGTTTTCTAAATGGCTTTTAGGTTTAAAAAATTAAGAATCTTTTGCGGAAATGTTGAATTCATTTACACGTCCATGAACTTTCTAACAAGTTCAGTAATTAGCCGAAAAGTATGCTAAAGAAAAACATTAAGAATTTACCTTACATTTTACATTTCAAAGTATAGTTTTCTCCCATCAAATGAGCCTACTAGCGTTCAGAGAAATTATTCTTCTTACAAGTTGATCCTCAAAAACAATAATTGATTTTTCTTTAAAATACTGCAAATGATATTCCGCAATCTAAAATTAATGTTTTTTAAGTAATTTGAATTTTAATACACGCTCGACTTTGTTCTGTTCGGAGATTTATTCTGAATCGTGCACTTAAAAGCCCGTGGACCCTAAAAGCATTAACAAAGGAAGTATAATTTTCTTTGCATTTGAGCAAATATTTTCTGAATATTGCAGTTTAATTAGCATATACTATATTTTAAACGAAGGAACGAAGGTACGGTTGCAAACACTGAACCCGTTAATTTTTCCCGATGATTTATTGATTTTTTTGTAGCAATAATACGCGGTAAAAAGGCGAAAAGATGCAAATAACGATGAAACATACCTTTTTCAAGATTCGGCGCTGGATCCTGAAATTAATTTTACAAAAAAGAAATACAATATTTGTGCGTGGAAGCCAACTTGATGACTTTTAAGGTAGAATATCTGTAAATGACAATGAATCTCTTTACCCGGTCATTTGCAGTATAATGCAACCAGCCTGTACAGACTCCAGGCGCAAATTCGCCTCGAGTTATTGAAACAGCCGGGGGTTTACTTGACAACATTCACCAATCAGTAAAAACCCGGATAAGATTTCCCAATGGCTTTATAAACAACAAAAAATGAATTGTTGACGTTGGCCTGTCTGTAAACGTGTTGTCCGTAACGATCATGATCATATTGCTAGGCAATATGAGAAATGTCAAGGTAAATATGAAAATTTGTTCTTATATCAGTACGGTGTTTAACTTTCGCACGCGAGCAGTTCTTGTCATATTGTCTCATTTCTTTTTCTTTTTTTATCACACGGTAACAAATTTTTACTTCAGTTATGGTAAGAGCATTGCTTCCCTCTTATTAATAACGCTCGTTTTATCAATTCGATATTCGTGAATTAAACTGCGAATCGTGCAGCCCTTTGGCTAGAGGTTTTCTATATTACATGACAAGGCAGTAAAGGCGATATCTATAACAGGTAGAAAAAATATGCTTATTTTACGGGGAATATAACCATGTGCACTTGCTAACCTTACTCGTTAACTTTACTTTTCACCCAATTTTAACCTCTCAATTTCGGCAGTTTTTATCATCACGTTTAGAAAGCAATAACTTCCTTTTGAAGCTGAATTTAACTGATTAAATATTAATTAAACGTACGTCTTTTGGTTATTATTCCTTCCTTTAAAGAATTGACTTCAGAAATTGGCCCCTCAGCAGATACATCATCAGGCTTAAAATGCTCTCTAAGTTTCCCGTTGTTTGTCTTGGTATCAATACTGGCAACGAAAATTATCTCTCACTTTTTTTCTCATTTGTGAATAAATTTTAATTTAAATTCAATTTTTTTTTCAATTCCGGAAAAAGGAATGAAGTTTTAGGACTCCTAAATTCTACTCCTAAATTTGTATTAATCAATAATTTGTTAATAATTACAAAATTTGAATTTTTTCTTTTTTTCTCTCCTCTTCCATTGCCCAGAGTGCTTTGGTGCAAAAGAACTGAAGGCTGACCGTACAGCTGGGATTGACTAATGTATTTTTCCAATATTTCGTCGGGCACGGCCCGACTTCTTCAGGGATTTGATTCAATCTGAGAAAAAAGCGTTACAATTTAAACAACCAAGACAAAAGGCTATAATGTTACAATGAAGAAACTTACCGTTGGAAATTACAAACGAATTACAAGATATCAAAATGCGGTATGAAAGAAGAGCTATTTGGTGCAAGTTTTGCGTTCAGCTATTTGTATAGTGTTGAAGGTTGATTTCACTGACGCATGAGTTTTATTGGTTTTACGCACATAAGATGGCATCGAGAAAATTTATTTCCGGCTTTCATCGACAGAAGACGGTTGAACGTGATTCATTTAATATGACAGACGAAAGTCCATTTTATTTTGTACACTTTCTTCAAATCAGGCTAGCTAGCCAGGCATCGATGGATCGATTTATCAACGATAGAAAATTACTTGATGTGCCAGCCATTCTGTACGGTCTGTACGTGCTGTCACGGCGACCATCAATGGCGCCACAATTCTTGTCAAGAAAAATTCAAAGTAAATATTTGATGATATGTTTTCTTGCAATGGGAGCTCTGATTGCACGCAAACGAGAATTGCTGTTTTTGTGTCATTCGAATTCCAGTTGCCATAGCATGACAATGTTCTGCCACCGGGTTAACTTTCAATGCGATGGCTTGGAGAAGTTATTCTTCTTGATTATTGTTGATGCGAATTTTGGTGCATGCGATATCAGTAAATTGAACGTGATTAAAATTCTATTGCAACATCAAAAGCTGACTCGTCCCCAGTCGTCTCTTATGCGAAAAATAGCAGGCGCTGGGAATGATGGGAAGGTGGCAGACTCATTGCGTAATGCTATTTTCTGACTGGGCACGAGTCAGCAACAGAAGTCTCAATGAAACCTAACCTTACTTCACAGAAAGTACGACGTACGGATTTTTATTCACGGTTCCAAAGTACAAAGCACTTCATATGCAGAAAAGAAAATTACGGCGGTGACAAGCTCTGGTAAAATTTAAGATTTTTATTTTCCCCGATTTATTTGTTATCTTGTTCTTTATTTCTCCTATTTTGCAGAAATATCGATTTTCGGACAAAATATTCACGAGGACGCGAGAACGATGAAGCTGAAATTCGTGCTTTTACCATAAAACAGAAAAGCATTTGTAGTAAATTTTCCAAATTTTGGAAACTTTTTATTCCTTTCGAATGAACAATAATTTTATTCAGCAAATGGCGTCATGTTTCATGATGCAGACATTTGGTTTTATCGGAGGAATAATAAACATGTATATCATTCCAGAAACACAAGTATATCCTAGACTTTTATAAGGCGGAAGGTTGTATAAATTTTTGCGAATTTTTTTAGGATTATTTTTCCACAATATACTATAATCTTAATAGTTTAGCCGCTTTGCAAACAAATATCAAGT
Organism: Blastomussa wellsi; assembly: GCA_947652115.1. NCBI lineage: Eukaryota > Metazoa > Cnidaria > Anthozoa > Scleractinia > Plerogyridae > Blastomussa > Blastomussa wellsi. The sequence goes on from OX393561.1 coordinate 36,804,283, forward strand.
TGCTATTCATACGACAGTGGAAGAAAATTGTAAAATATGTAATGCAATTATCCCGATAACTAAACTTTTTATATTAATTTCGATTGATCGATCTTTGTTTTTAAAATTGTTTACGAGCCGAGCCGTAATCAAATCGGGAACTGTTAATATACGCAACTGAGTAGCGAATAAATTTGCGACATTTAATTGAACTAAACTGTGTGTCATGAAACTGAGTGAAATGACAATCGTTTATTTATTGTTTCTAGAGCTGTTCTTTACATAAATAAATTAAAATGCTACTGAGGAAATTATAAGTAATTTCCAGCCATTCACCGGCTTTTCCTGTTCCAGCCTGTCGCGTCGGCATTGTGTGAACTGACACGGACCCATCGGCTGGCTTTTTGGCAGCACCGCTGCTGTACTGATCGTCAGATCACCTGCAAATTTGTGCTATCAAGCAACATAGTCTGCCTTGCTGCCTGTATCTTCATCACATTAATTTCCTCAAAGCTGCACTTACGAACATGCACAGGATATGAAAAACTTTTGGAGGTCTGCGGAAATGAAGCTGTCGAGGCTACTAAAACTTGGTTTGCTGTCAAATTTTTTCGGGGGACCTTTTTGTTGCCTGATGCTGTTAATATTTACTCATTCTCGCTCGGAAGATAACAACGCGTTCAAGGACATCTCTGATAAAAATTCAGCATGTTTTATTGAAACCACTCACCACTATCTGAGGGTACAACAAATATTACAGACCAAGTTCGTTTATGACGCCATGCAATGCGGACTAAGTTGTCTCGTCAGGTCAAAGTGCATCTCCTTTAATTTTGGACTGAAAGCAGACTTTAAAGGCAACCACTGGTGTGAATTACTGGCTTCGGAGAAGTTTAGCAACTCCATGTCCTTAGAGCCCAGTGCAGATTTTAATCACTTTAGCATTTCGGTGAGCTGTTGTTTGAATATCATTTTAAATTTCTGTTATTCATCTGTTATTTAGGAACTATAATAATTTTCCACAATTGTTTATTGCCAATTTTATGAATTATGTTGGTGTATGTTGTAACATGCTACATCAATCTGAGTTTTGTAGAAGAAAATGCTTGTCGATACGATAAACTAGAACGTGCAGCAACGTGTTTGGAAAGCGTGGCCCGTTTCTTTAATGGTGAATACTAAAATTTTAGCGCCTGCCAGAACATCAATATCCTCATCCGGGAACTCACTTCTTATGTGACGGTTTCACAGATACATACACGTTGATATTTTGCAAATTGTGTAGCAACAAGTGCCCTCCCCCATTATCAACAACCATTGAACAAGAGAATTATCATTCGTCTGTTAAAATTTCCTTGTATTTCAGGATGTGGATCTTTTCTATCTTTTTCCGTTTCACTTTCAGTCCCCGCGTGCGCTTATTAGTAATAAATTGTGAGTAATAGACTTGTTTACCACTGTTAAATTACGCAGCGGAAACTCCACGCTACACCTGCACTGTATTAGCGAACAGTTATCAGAATTCTAATCGTTTTTTTTCTTTTTTCTGCTACCGTCCCCCGTTAGGGGAGTTTTAAAGGGGCATTGTCACGCTGTTAAAGTGTATTTTTAAAAAGCTTAAAACTGTCGATGCAACAAGGAAAACGTAATTGGTCTAACTTTGTTGTCGAAGACTCAAGTACTAAATACACCTTATTCCAAAATGGCCTCTGATTCATGCACATACAAATTGGCCCTTGTTGCCTCCTTCAAGATAAGATATTCTCTTGATTTTTGAGCTTCAAAGCGAGGCAAGAAGGGCCAATTTAAATACCAACAAAAGAATATTAAGATGGTAGCCATTTTGGAATAAGGTGTATTGAAACTATTGATTCTTGTATGTTGTCATAGGTGACGAGGATGGAAATGGGTTATAATTTGAGAAACTTTGCCAATTTTTTCAAAGTTTTTAAATCGCCAAAAAATATTATGTCATTATGGTCTGGTTTACCTGCTTTCATATGAATTCATATCGACGAGTCTGTTGGAGAATTTTTTGGCGCAATAGAGTGGTAAAGTGTGACGTCACAAATATTTAAATTTTTGAAATTATGGATTCATTAAGATCTTCAGAAAATACACGATGAAAAATGCCCACTTGCCAAAAATCAGCATCTTATTTCAACTTGGGGGTGAGAGATTGGCCCTTTCATTCTTCAGTGACTCCATACAAAATGCTTGCAATTTTGTCTCTGTCCAAAAATCAGCATCTTATTTCAACTTGGGGGTGAGAGATTGGCCCTTTCATTCTTCAGTGACAAAATGCAAAATGCTTGCAATTTTGTCTCTGTTCAAAACGGTTTAGTTCTGTTTCTGGAAAAACCCGCACAGACCATTATTGAAACCAAATGTACTGCATTTTCTTAATAAGCCTTCAGTTGCTACTCGACAAATAAATAACAGGTATATTTGCTTTTATCCATTAGAGTCCATGTGAATACGAAGTGTGCAAGCATGGCTCCGCGTGCCTACCACTGTACGAGAATCATGGTTTTACGTGTCACTGTGTTGCTGGATACACCGGAACTCATTGCGATAAGAAAGGTATGTTCAGTCTGTTGGTTTGATGGTTTCTTGGCACTCTCTTGCTTTTTTTACTGTACGCCTTCTCGTTTCTGTTGAACACTGTCTTTTTTTATAAGACTGACCTATTTTTTTCATAAAAACTGTTTTGACATTCACTAAATTTTAAGAACATTCTAAGAACATACCTCAATGGATAGGCTCGATTACCAGGCGCTGTTCGGAAAGCCAAATTAACCGGAAGTTGTTTGGTGCGATATCTTGCACGCGGCACCAGAGTACCGATTGAGCACAGACTGGACGAGCATGCCACAAGCAACTTGATAAGCCATATTATCACAGCTAACGACGTTCTTTGAAACCTTTTCTGGTTACATCTGCATTGATGCATTGCAATACTAAAACATGTAAGTCACACAAGAAAAAGAACGCCTTGCCTCAGCCAAAATTAGACACTCTTATGAAAATGGTGTATTAAAAATGGTGTTGCATTTCTTTATTCTAGATCCAGTTTGGGTGAAATCGAATACCCAGGAAGTCTGTTTTGGCGCAAGGGATGATAAATACGGTTCATTTACAATGCGGTATAGTGGTAGAGTCGCGTCTTTGAAGCTCGTCTATTTGAGAGGCCAAATATCTTGTGACACTGTGAACTCTCGATACAGTAAGTGGGCCTGCGATAAAGGAGACATTCTCCAAACATTTATCACCGACGCAAGCAATGCAGTCGTTTTCCCTTCGTTGCCTGGTGTAACTAAATATCAAATTCCTGGAATGCGTTCTGATTCGCCCGAGCTTATATTCAACAACCTCACTGTACCCCTGAGGGTCGCGCCTGGAAAAGAGTTCAGAGTTTGGTTCACTGAAGATCTCAAAAATGTTTCTGAACATGATAATGGAGGAAAGACTTGCATGGATATCTACTCATTGTATGTTTAAAAAAGCACGTTTCGCCATATTTGATAATAAATAATGTTAAAAATAATATTAAAAATGAAGCCACATCAGCCTTAGCTGGTTTTCATGCGTGTCCTTTATCCAGATCGAATTGGAATTTGGAAATGCTGGTTTTTGAGGAGGAAGGAAAACTGGAGAACCCAGAGAAAATATCTCGGAGCAAGCGCGGTGAGAGCCTACAACAAACCCAACCCTCATATGACGCCAGGTCCGGGAATCGAACCCGGGCCACATTGCTGGGGGACGAGTGCTTTCACCATTGCGCCAACCCCGCTCCTCCCGTAGAAAAATATTTGTTGTAAATGTTCTCTTTTATATCGAATAGCTAAGCTTGCAGACGGGGCCCCAGATCACGAGAATTTTTCCATTATCACCTGCATGGTCAATAGATAAGGTATATAGGGTTTAATGAAGTTTAAGTCCGGCAATCGCATGTTGTTATCGACATAAAATAACGAGAATAAAAGTAGCAATGTCTGCCGGATAACAACTCTGCACCCTCTTTGCGAATGAGTGTAACAAGTAGGTTTATAAATATCGCCGCAGTTTTCATTGCTATCATGGTCAGCCTGTAAATAACGTTTGGTAGTGGTGTCTTCATGTAATCCTGTTCAAAACTATGTTTTAAAAAGTGAGTAAAAACAATTAATTTAGTTATCTTTATTTCTCTCTATGAAACAGCCTTTGCCACAAATGTTTTCGAAGCTTCCCTTTTCTTTCTCGTTTTCTTCCCGGTTTCGTCCACCCTACTCACGCTAATCTTCACTATTTTCTATTTCTCCAACGCCCTCCTCTCAAATATACCCAAAAATCATCCAAAAATGTCAAAGCATTGATTTGTGTTCTGAGCTAAGAGTTTTGGCATACCTTCAAACGAAAACGAGATATTTGCATTATTTCCACATTTTAAATTATGGCTTTCAGGTTTGCCTCCCCCTTAAACGGATTAGGGCATTCACAGACGAGACGATTTGTTGTCAACTATTTTTCATCAACAACTAAATGTCATGGACAACCGAAAAATGTCGTCTGTGAGACGAGTTGTCGACAACTAAATGCGAAAATTGTAAGTTGTCGAGAGCAGTTTCCCTTTTCAAAAGGGAAACTGCTTTAGTTGTCGACAACTAACAGATGTCGACAACGACATTTTTGACCGTTTTTCCCGTTTTCTCCCGTATGTGGATATCATTGGTTTAATTGTGGACAAATATTGCAACTGAGCATGCGTACTCAACATTAGTTCCCAAGCTCTCGTTGGCCTGACATAAGACATCGACGATTAACACCCCAGTGTGTGGAATGCTTGCATCGGACACAAACAGTTGACGATAAAATTTTGTTGTCCATAACAAATAGTTGTCGACAACTAAATGTCTAGTCTGTGGAGGCCCTTACAAAACAAATGGATGGAGGGGCAGAATGATGCGAAAAATAAAATACGAACTTATTTTTTAATAGACATCTTCGACGTCATCGTCGTGGCTAGTTCTTAAAAGTATTTTCATGCTTGAACGGTATGTTAGTAAATAAGTCATGAAAATAAAATCACTTTGACTTAATTTTCTTTTTCACCGCTATCCGGTCAGTTGTCCGTTTCACAGCTATGTGGTTAGTCACCAGGCCTATGAGCGGATTGACTTTGCTTGGTAACCTACCCTTCTGCGTTTCTTATCAGAAAGCTTCTGATCTCGATCACCTCTATCATAGGTTTGTGTATATTTCACGGGACTGGTGAGGTCCATGTAGGCCTGTTTCTTTAACAAACGTCCGCTATCGTTGATATGTACATAGAAATCTTCTAAGATCGGCAAGACACAACGACAAACCAATGCGGAATGGTGCCGGATCTTTGCAGATCTGGATCCGTTAAAATCAAAAGATACTATGCAAAAAAAGGTAGACTGATCCCCACGGCGGAGAGAAGAAATTAAAACAGAAATAAAATCACATTAAAACAAAATCACATTAAAACAAGTACTTGTTTTAATGTGATTTTATTTCTGTTTTAATTTCTTCTCTTCGCCGTGGGATAAGTCTACCGGTTTTTGCATATGTACATAGGTTTGTTGATATTTCACGGAACTGGTAGGTCTATGTAGGCCTGTTTCTTTAACCAACGTCCGCTATCGTTGATGTGGAGTTTTTAATTTCGGCTATGACCACAGAATTGCGGCCTAAATTGGCTTCTCGAGTACTAAGCTCATTATCCGTCCTCAAAGTCGCAGTACGTTCATCATCACGTAACCTTGATAAAGATACGCAGAGCATAATTGCCACAAATGCTCGTCTGTAGTCAGACCTGCGCAGTGTGTAGATGACGACGTTTACAACAGAGTTTAAATGCAAAATCCACACGGCTGAAGTGTTTACTATTGGCGTCGTTTTAATCTGAGAAAACGCCATCAGTCCACGAGTTATAAGGAATGGAATCCATAGAACGAGGAAGACAAAAATGACGACTAATATAGCGATGGTCGCCTTTCCCTCGAGTCCTGCAAGAAAATGTAAGAATTGGCATTTTTGCGCAAAATAAAAGATTAATGCTACACCTGTTTCATATTTTGACCGTTATAAACACTGGATCGAGATTATGGAAATTGCATGGTGAAGTGAAATGTTTTTGTATTGCTGTACGTCATTGACCATTTTCGCATAAATTTTTGCATAACCTTTGTTTCCCAATTCTCTTGGGTATTACAGTCGTCCCAAGATAATCTGAAGACAATACTTGTGCAAAATTATGGGGGGCAAACAAGGTGTATTATCGGCAATGCGAGAATGGCGAATGTTACTGGAAGTGTTTAAATTACTTTTAGCAAGTTTCTCAGTGCTCTCTTTCGTTTTAGACACGTTCAGCGTAAAATACTGAAACTTTCGCATGTAAACAATAACAAAGGTGTGGCTTACCAGGGCCCTTTAAAAGGACACTGTCACGCCTGATATATCATATTTTCATAAGTATGGCCTTTAGCTTGCTGTAATCGTGCTTTATTGTCTTGAAATATAAAAGGAGAAAAATGCTTAAGTCGTGAAAGCAAACACATCCTGTCCAGAAATCAATTTTGATGAATTGCAATCCACTTCCATCCTTGTAATCCTGTACTACTTCCCCAAAATACCTGTTCTATCTTGTTGAATCTTTTTATCAAATTTATTCGTGTATTTGGTGGCATTTTGCACAATAATATGGAAATTAGAACATAAAAAGTTCTATAATCAGGCGTGACAGTGTCCCTTTAATTTTTCCGGGTTTATTTTCGAAGTGCTAGTCGTTCTATTTATATTTCAAGTAAGTTTTAATATGTGCATAATTTGCCTGACCCTCTGAATTTAATTAACAGGTATGATTATGGATTTTTGGGCGCAAATTATAATATAAGATGTTTCTACGACAAACAATTGAAGACATGATATTTACATCCTAATTATTGCAGATGCAGCTTGTTATACCTCGCTATATAGGCGGGGCGACCACTACAGCCTAGCCAATCAGTGGATTGTCAGTCGACATCATAATGTTATCAGTCAGGCCATCGGTCTACATACATTATCATAATTAGTGCACTGTGAACAACTGATAATGAAAAGAATGAGAATTTAAGAATTTATCTTATCTTATGTTATCGTTTTCTCTATTTGTTTGGAAATTTATCACTGGTATAATTTTAACTATCCACGTCGAGAAAAATGTACTTGTTTGAACACTTTTATCTCTGTAAATGCGCATGGTTTAAGGAAAACCATCACCCTGTCTCAGTTGAATTGAACTGATATTAAACGGTCGACTATTTAATATAAAGCCGGCGGTTTTATGGTGAATTATTTGTGAACGTCTTTTGTTAAGAGGTATTGAGATTAATACTAAATTATATTAAGTATAATGATGAATTATCTATGAATGTCTACAGTTAAAGGAAATTGAAATTAATACTAACCTGGGAAAATGCTCTTTTTTCTGTTTGTTCGGTTAACACCAAATCTTTCGATGTCAATTCTCCTTTTCTGTCTCAAGGCTATAAACAAGACTCGCATACTCACAATCAGCAGAATAAAGAACGGCAAAATGATGTTCATAAACAAAGCTGAAATACTCAGCCACAACGGTGTACCTTCCCATGCCACACCACAGTCTAAACTTTGTGTAGAGAACTCTATATTGCCCAAAATGGCAAAGAGTAGAACAAAGAGAGCGCCCTGAAACCACGAATAAACAATCATTAGTGCGATCGTTCGCGCAGTTACACGGCTGTAGTACCTCAAGGGATCGCTGACAGCGATGTGTCTTTCAACAGCCAACATAACTAGAGTTACAGTGGATGAGATATAGAACGGATACGATAAAATTCCACCAACTTTGCACAGTAATCCATCTTCCACGATGATGCCGAGATCCAAAACTGTAGCCAAATGATACGGCATGAGTAGGGAAGCTGTTAGGAAGTCGCTTATCGCCAGATTTAAGATCAAGAAACTGTTAACAGAACGACGAAGTCGTTTGAAGCGGAGGATGGCGATTATTACAAGCAAGTTTCCGCAAACTCCAAAGATAATTATGATTCCAAGGGTCGTTGCTAATAATGACTTCTCTGTCGTGGTCCACCAGTGAAAAGATGATTGTGACGCCATGTGCAGCTCTATTTGATTACACTACAAACGGTTCTGATTTCTTGAGTGTAATAACTTGTGGAAGATTTTTTTCAAAGCGCGCTCACTGAAATAACAAAGAAAAGATATTAACAAACTTGAATGACACCTGGGAGATTTTAAGGTAGTGGCAAACGAGGACACATTGTCGCGCACACATTGTTGCCGACACAAATGTTTCGCTCAACATTATTGCGGACACAAATTTTGTGTCCGAGACACAAAAAACATTTCTGATTTTATTGAGAAACATTTTGAAGCCGCAACAAATGTTTCCGCGTTTGACCGCTCAACAAATCGTCATTAGCAACAATGTGTCCTCGTTTGCCACCACCTTTGCTTGCCGTAGGTACTTGTTATTTGACTGTAGTATTGTACAACATTCTCTCTTTAGAACTGTGTAACGATTAGATTCGATTCAGTTGTTTAACTGGTCAGCCAGTTCTTTCGTACGGATTAACAGATGATGACATCATTTCCGTTTTTTGCTCGAAACAATTTAGTTCAAGACAATACATTCGCGCTGTCTAACCTCTTTGAAGACACCCGGCAAAGGGGCAGAACATTACTGAGTGTCGGCTTATTATAGTATATGTGACGTCTGGTTTCTCTCGGACCAAGTGAACTGTCCATAATAAGGTGTCCATGAGGCCGCACAAGGAGAAAGCAAGAAGAGTCTAAAACGGATACAAAGGCTGTTTGAGATTTAATGGGTAAAGAAAAATACTTCGCGCATTAACAGGAGATCTAGAGTATCCATTTCAAGCAATTGCAAGTATGAATGACATTCGTCTACTTCGTTTCTTGAGAACATCCCCAGTGATATCAGTTTTCTTATGATGTCTTGATGCCTTCCCCTGCTTAAATTTGATAGAATCCTTGGAGTGAAGCCCATGTATGAGTTTTTTTCGACAAGCATCGTTAACAAACAAAAGATATCAGTCTAAGTTGTTTTCCTTTGTCAAGTGTCTACTGTCATCGAGATTGTTTGTTTAGAATATCAAATGCTTTTGGTATTTATTCTGCTATGTAACAATTCGGACAAGATATTGATAAGAAGCTTTCCTTTGAACAGTCCATCGGGCCGAATTTACTTCAACTTCCTTGCCAAAGTACTTCCGTCCAACTAAATTCGGTTCTGACTCATCTGAAGATAACATTTAGAACTGCCGTTTTGCCTGATTACTTCAGAAGAAGATCCAACGAGAGTGTACACTTGATAAGAACTATCTTGTGTGTACCTTACTGTTTGAAAATGTAATTAGCAGTTAGGCTAACTGATGTTGAATGGATGTTAGTGTCACCGCCGTACGTGTTTATTCAAGTTAGCTTCACCGGCTGCTTATAATGACTTTGAGCTACGTCGCCTAAAGCTGACTTCCACTGTACAAGTTAATAAGCCACTTACCAGACGTGTATTCAATCAATCACAAGACAAGTTGTTCCAGTTTAGGATGTGAAATACGTATATTCATGGTTACGCCAGAGAGTCACCCTCTTGTGAATAAACGACAAACAATGACATATCTAAAATTAATTCAATCTGATGAACTTGCCCTGATGTTTTGAGTATTCAACCCTGAGGGGCCGAAAATAAACTACACATTTAATTATATTATAATGTATATTACGTCATAGCTCGTTAGAGGAAAAATAAAATAAACTTATTAAGCTTTTCCGCTGCACGTAAGTTGGGCTGCATCGAGCTCAGATAGACGTTTCAAACAACAATCTCGATGAATCGTTTCTTTTCAAACAACAATCTTTACAAAATGATTGATTAATAGTCTATTTATTTCATTCGAGAATACACCGCCCATTGAGTCGACAAATGCTGATAACATTCAAATACCATTCTCAGCAGGACGAAGCTCTAAGCTCATTCAAGCATATTCAAGAAAGCTAGTCGGCTGACAAATCTTGACCTTTTGGTCACGTACGGTTAGACCCAGGCTCCCAGCTGCACTGTGAAGCGGGCAATTTTACCAGATAAAGAACGAATTTTTCAGTTATCAGCAAGCATAAATGCAATTATGTAAACAGTTATAGTTTGCAAATGAAAGGGGTCGGTTAAATTCAAAGAATGCATCTAGTCTAGTCGAATATAATTTACACAAAGTATATCTGAAATATGTACTGTTTTAAAGTGAATTGAATGGTGCAAATTTAGACATCTACTTCATGGATCTCAACAACGTAATTCATTTCCTGTGTTCAAATTTCCTTTTCTTTGGATTATGACTGACGCAAAGTTGAAAAAGGAAATCACGAAAAACAAAAATTAAAAGGGGAATTTTAGTTTATTTTATTTTGTCTGACAGTGACTCGGTGAGTTAGTGTGTTATTTTTTTATGATTATCCTTTTCGACAACCAGCGGCATTGCAAAACGTCTGATTTTCAACACGACTTGATAAAACAAAGTTCAAGTGGAGGACAGTGCGGTTTTAGTTATATCCCCACCAGGAAATAAACCTAAATATACGCCCAGTCTGACTACGACTTAATCGACAACAATCAAGTGATATCCAAGAAAAAAAAACGTAATTCCTGGCACGTCGTGAGCCACTATTTATTTTGGGATACACATAATTTGTGTTAAACGAGTTAAATTATTTTCATTTTTATCAAGACACAGGACACGATGCGTGACTACGATGCGTGACTATGTACACGAAGTGTCTCAAGGGAGAGGGAGTCGCGTGCCGTTTTACATGAAGTGTGCAGCGTGAATAAAAGGGTGTCAACAGACTATTAAGAGAGGTAATGAGAGCTTAAGAAAACCACGACGGCAACGTCCACGAGAACGTCGCAAAACAAAAGATTTAATGAGCAGTGCAATAGCTCTGCACGTGCGTTATTATTTTTTGTACATTTCTCTGCCGTCCCATGCAAAACAACAACGTGAAATGACCAAATTCTGAGTACTTTGGAGAACGTGAACCCCGACGGCTAAATTTTCGTTTTTCTGTTTGAAAATAAACGCCGTCCTTATATTTTCTAGAAGAACTGCGTGAAAGCGATAGATGCACCGAATACATCAAGGCATTTCCGAGATTCGTGGGTAAAATACAAATTCATTTTTAAGCAGGCGTCGTCCTAGCCGTCGCCATCGTCATTGCTTAAGCTCTTTACTGTTTCTCTACCAACCCTTAAACATGTAATGGAAGGAAACTGACCTATCACTATGATCTTTACCAGTGCGAGCTAACCAGTGTTTATGCACCTATCAATGTTAAGCCCGAGGGAGGGGGGGGGGGGTTCGGGCATGGGGTAGGGATTTTGACATTTTTTGAAAAGTTAAGTCAAATTCCCCACCCCCGGGACAACATAATTGATCAAAAGTACCAAAATCTTCCACTTCTCCACTATTAAAAATGGCAGCCATGTCAAAATTCCCGATCAAAATCCCCACCCTGGGGACAAACCTCACAGTAAAAGTCCCGTGGGCAGCCCGACCCCCCCCCCCCTCCCTCGAGCTTAACATTGATAGGTGCATTACCAAACACATGAATTTCATTTTCAATCAGGTAATTAAAGTAGGCTGAAGTTAGCAAGCCTGTTATCAGGGAATTTTATAAATCAAGTGATATGCGCAGACCTGCCAACTCTCACGGTTCTGCCGTGACTCTCACGATTTTTTGTCATTTCTCACGGTCTCACGACAAGGCTCCCAATCTCACAGGTTTTGGGGAAAAATCATTCTGAAATGAAATAAATTACCTTGTTGAATGAATATGGAAAATAGACGTGGAATGCTAGTGCCACAGAGGTATAAACTAATAAAGGAGAACACTGTTCTTACTATTTGTACCGAACTACTGTGATTTTTGCTTATGCTTAGAACTTTGTCTCGATCGAAAATGGGTTTGTTTGATCTTGATCGGAAAAAAATAGAATCTCACTACTTTTTGTACAATCTCCCGATTTTTTTTGACAGGTCTGAATGCGTAAAAGCAATTTTGCGGCCATGAAACTTGGCACGCAAACGTCATTTACACTGTTGAACTTTTTTTAGATTGAAGGTTTTTATGGTGGCCTTAACGAAACAAAAAGGCAAGGGAAATATCGAGTTTCTGTAATGCATGTGACTGGCAACACGTCAGGCTGGATCTTAAACTTTGTCTAAAATCATCACTTAAGCTGTGAAAAAAATCTAAAATAATCATTAAAAAAATCTGTGAAACTAAACCTGATGAAAAAGGTGTCACGGCCAAAAACTGTGAGCTGAAGAATAAGCTCCAAAAATATTAAGAGGGCGGAATTGTCTGTTAGAAAAATATATATATGTAATACGTAAAAAGAAATTTAGGACTTAGCATTTGAGGTTGTGACAAAGATTAGGTTTATCGGCGCTTACATGTAAGTGTCGACTAGCCATGGTTACTCTTGCGTATACATTGATTAAAAACCAGGATTGCCCCATAGAGGTAATCCTGGTTTGAATGTTTGCCTTCTGCCTTCATTCTCATATTGTGAATCTGTTTTTACTTCGAATGCATCGTCTGACAGACATATACGACTCCCTACCTACAGATGAAATTGTGTCCAAGCCTGATAAAATAATCCGTGCTCTACCAGCCCCAGCACGAGCTAGCTCATTTTGTTTGGATGGGTGTGAAATGTTTGTGCAAAGCCAAGCGTTATTAGGCAGTTGCATCAGCACGAATTTGATTGATTAGTATATACAATTATCAAGAACTGATGCCCCCTTGCTACTAATACCAAGAACCTTAGGAACAGAAGCCGGCAAATTCTCGGAAATAGTGCCACTTACCTGAAGAGAATTGAATTTTGAGCCGCGTGCATCGGCAACATCCAAGCTGTAAGACGGGGGTCGTGAACTATTTGCCAAAAATACTCCCCAAGTTGCCTTTCACAAATTGCTCTTGCTGCCCAAAACATCTGAGTTGCCCAAAATTTGTGGGGCTGCAGGCCCCCCCGGTCCCCCCGGCTTTTACGTCTATGATTCCGGTGAACCATTTGCCCAAAAAATTCTCCCAAGTTGCCTTCCTGAAATTTATCTTGCTGCCCAAAAAATCGGAGTTCCCTAAACGTTTTTTGGGGGGTAGGGCTGCAGCCCCCCACCCTCTTCGTTTTTAATTAAAAATGAGTCTTGGCGGCTTAAATCTCCGAAATTTCTCGGACGTACTGCGTCGATTTTCTGTCCTTTCTGTCTGGTGCCTGTTTGTGGATTAGTTGATAATACAACTACTTGAAAGCACTCCTACTTTAATTTAATTATATTTCATTAAGCTGGCGGCAAACAGTCTTAGAAAGTCCTCCACCAAAATTAAGGACTGAAGGAAGCTTAATTCGAGTTTCGACTCTTTAGCCGCCTTTTGGAATTCAGGTAGGTCAGGTCCAATTAACATTATTAACTCGACAGCAAAACATTAAGTATATATATTTGAATTAAGCATAAGAAAAAGGAGAAAAATTTTCAATCATTTCTGGCGAGGTCTATATAAAAATATATTGCAAAACGTTTCTCCGGTTTTAGCCTTGAGATTATCTTTCGGACATCTGTCGCACCATAGATGTAGACAGCTATGCTAATTAAGCAAAAACGTCTACACTCTTTCTTTTTTATAAGAATATATTTTATATTTTAAGAGTATATCGATTTAAAAGAATATAATTTTGTGTTGAAAATGTGCAAATACAATACAATTTTCTTTCTCTAAACGGCAGAACTAGCCAATAAAACTATAAAAACCTACACAATACCCATTGGTCATGCCAGGAATGAATGGTACTGTATTACATATGTAAGGCATGAACTAAACTGTAAAAAGTATCCTGATAAATTCTTAATCTAAGACGATTCATAAGAATATTTTCAGCCTAAAATCGGCAGAAAAATAAGGACATTCAGCCTCGGCCGGTAAAACAATATTCTTATGTATATGCACTGATCATATCAAAAAGCTGCCAAAACACTTCCATATTTTGTTTGTTAGGCTGAATATAGCTTTCCATCCAAAATAATGAATATCATTATTTTGCTAAATAAAATGAGTGTGGTTCTGGATTACTTTTTAAAGTAGCTACTAGTGGACGTACGGAGGCAAGACTGAGTGCATTGACTGTAAACAAAATATACCAAACTAGAAAGAAACGAAAAATGTTAATTTAAAAGAGAAGCCAGTTTAACAGTGATTCATACAAAACGTGTATACAACAAACAAAAACAACCCACACGCATACAAAAAGTCCCTTTGCAAGACTTGTGTCAAGCTTGGGTTCATCCCATTCTTAATAATGCATTCACAATAATGCTGATGACAACTGGTCCCTCAGCGACAGCTGTTCAGAAAGATATTTTGGCATTAAGCGCTAATACCTCTATTACATTTTCATTGGTCAGTGTATCTAAAGCTCTTGAGACTCAGCTTTTACACTGAGTGGAATATTCGGTTTTGACGATTTTTAAACTTTTTTATATACGAGAACAAATAACCCTGATTTTTTGTAATTTGTAAGCATCAAATTTCTTAGTTGATTTACATGTAATTCATCCATCAGTTTTAAAATGACTTCCGTTTGGTAGCCACTGAGACAACATATATTTTCCTACTCTTTGAAAGGTTTGTAATGAAGTTGATGAATTTCAAACGTCCCTGCTCTGTACTGGAGAGCAAATATTTAATGAACTTGTAAATATGTTTGTACGAAGCAAATACTACAGTTCGTTCGTATTTAAAAGTCACTGTTTACATTGGAGGCTAGGGCAGCAAACAATTGTCTTACCTTTTGAAAATTTTCCGTTTTTTTCCACTTGCATTCAGTAGTGAAAAATTTTAAAGCCAATCTGAAACCCTTCTATTGCTTTGAAAGAAAATCCTTAATGGGCCAGTTTTAAGTAGTTACCAAATGCGCTGTATTGATTCCTCGATACACACAAAAAAGTAATTACAAGGGCTAACTTTAGCACAACTCGTTTGCCGCTGTGAAAGTTAATTTTGAAATTGCACGTCGAGAAATAATGCTTTCGAATATCCGGCCTTAATACAGTCATTTAATCTTCGCTAAGTATTTCTTCACAATTTACTTTTGTACTAAGTCTTTTTTTGGCGGTGAAACCAATTCCACGGCCTGGTAATTGAATTCTGCTTTGACATTTCTCTCGGTTTTTTAGATAGATAAAAGCGGCCGGTCTCAGTTTTAGAATCTTGTATTGATGCTCGGATTTCCTGGTTTGGGTTTTCAGTCGATAAGTTTCCCGTTGTCGCTGCAGCAGTCTGCAGTTTCACGGCAGCTGCAGATGTAAGTAAACCACTGAAAACTTGCTTTTTAGTCACCGATGACACCGAAAACTGAAATCCTGAGGCTGACTGAGGCATGTTGAAAACAATTAAAGTTTCCAAAAGCGAGCCTTGGTCATCATTTTAGGCAAGGATGTACCCCTTTTAGCTGGAGAAATGTTTTTCTATGTTCTTGATCTGTGTCTAAAATTGCTTTTCTCTAGCAGTGATGATGAACTGTGCTTACAACATTTACCCAGCAGGAAACCCTGAATGAATGAGACTAACCCTTGGGAAAAACGTCAACTGTTTCTTACAACAAGCCGTGAATAAATTGCAAAAATATAGATCGACAATTTTAGACGGACTTACCAAGACCAAGACATGTAGCACTCATCGGATCACGCAGGTTTAAACAGCCAATTTTGCCGTTAGCACAGAGAATAAAAAAACACAGTACAACTGAAGTTGTGGGTTGCTTGCGAGAAATATAGGATGAAATTTGGACAGACGTTGACCTCGTGTATTGTCAGTATGACTTCAGCCAATGAAACAGCGTTAACGCAAGGCTTACGGTAAGCGAATTGATTGCTCTTATTTTTTTAAAAAGATTATTTGGAGCAAAGTGGGATGTATTCAAAACATTTTCGGTATCGCAAATCTTGATCCGGAATAAATGACTTGCCCGCCCACACATTAAAAGGAAAATAAAAATGCCACAGGCCTTCCTCTCAGACAGAATTGAAAATCGATTATATGCGGATTGCCTTTTTTAAAATTAAATTTTATTCCGAAATGATTTCGAACTTTATTGCGTGCCGTACTTTCCAAATTATTATTAAAGTTAAAGCGTTGTCATTCTTTGATATTTTTGAAAAAAAAAAAAGAGTGATTGACAACACTTTTGCCGTCGGGCTTAAAAACGTTATTGAATTGAATATTTTTCAATTCAAAGTTTGAAGTAAAAATTGATCTCAATTCACAGGAAGCGAAGAACGGAAATCATAATGAAATGTCAAGTGGATCTTCAGGAGCGGACTCTAGGAAGAGTTGCTTTATTATTTAGCTCATCGCAGCAGTAACCGTTTGCTTGGGAAACTGCTAACAACTATTTTATTTTCGTATCATCTGACCGATAAAAACCAAAACCAAACTAATAAGACTCATTTCATCTGACAGCGTACAATATTTATCTTTTTATTCAACAGACTGTATTTATGACTGGAATTGCCAGTAGGTTAATCGATTGATGGAGCAACTCGATCCATTGTAGTTTACAAAGATAAATTTTTCATCCAGAATTTCATCAACTTGCTATCTCTTTCGCAATTTTCTTGGTTGGGATACTATTTGATCGTTTCTTTGTTACGGTCATTAAGATTTTGTTTGTTCGCTTAAAGGTGGATTTCCACTGTCGCGTATTTTATTTTATTTTAATTAAATTTTATTTACGCACGTAAAAAGTTACGCGACAGTGGAAATCTACCTTATTCTAAAGGGTCTGCGACATATAAATAACACATTTCCGTGCATGCGCAGTATAGTATTAGGGAACTTAACCCACTGACTCCTAGGGATTTTTGAAAAAAGCATGTTTTTTAGACATTTTGAACATTTTCTAGTCAGTTATAGGCTAACTATGCTTCAAATGTCTCCAAAATGCATTTGCAAAATAAAGACATGCCAGGTTTTTCACTAGCATCGCATTTAACGACATTTTAGCTCGGGCATGCACACAAATCAAAATTTTTGATGAGAAAGTGACCCACCTCTTTAGGCTTTTCGATTTCTTTGTTTTTATTTTTTTCTCGCTTTTCCTTTCTCCTTTCTTCATATCTTTGTTATGCTTTTGTTGGCCTTTTAATGGGCTTGCTTTCAGTTCAAGAATTGCCACGAAAGCATCAATGAGACGGGAAATACTTAACATGGAGTAGCTAAGGGTAATTGAGGGAAATTTTCCCCCTAGTTTTTAGCGGAAATTTCTAAGCGTTTTCGTGCATGTTTCAAGCTCCATTAACCCAATTAATATCATCTGGGTATCATTAGAAAGCTCTTTCCCTCCTGCGGAACTGGGGTAAATGGGATTCCTATTTTGTCAAAGCTGATGATGTCAGAAGCGGAACAAAGGTCAAGGTTTGTAACGGCCGGTTCCGGCCGGTTTAGGAGTCAATGGGTTAAGCAAACAGAGACGGCAACGTCAACGAGAACGTCGCTAAACAAGAGATTTAATGAGTAGTACAATAGCTCTGCGCGTGCGCTATAATTCTTTGTACATTTCTTAGCCGTCCTCTACAAAACAACAACGTGAAATGACCAAATTCTGAGTACTTTGGAGAACGTGAACCACGACGGCTAAATTTCCGTTTTTCTGTTTGAAAATAAATGAGCTACGTTTGAAAACGATAAATTCAACGAGGAAAATGTGAAATCTCCACGTAAAATTTAAATTAATTTTTAACCAGGCATGGCTAACCTCGGTGTAAAAAAATGTGAAACTCAACCGTGACGTAAAACAAAGGACGAACAAGACAACAAAGAACCTCGAAACAATAGAGAACAGAGAAAAAATAGCTCAAAAACAAAGAAAAATGTCACAGGTTTTTACACCGAGGTGCCGTCGCCGTCGTTGACCTTATCGAGGACACCACCGCCGGAAATGCTACACACCGTTATGTGCGCGCTTGGAGCATTTGACTGGGCCCTTTACAGTTCCAACATTCCAAATTGTTGGAAAACCATAAAAAATCGTGGAACGTTTTTCCTCGTTCGCACTCGGGCACAAATGACAAGAGGGGAAAAGTTCTATCAACCCAGTTGATAAAACCAAATTATATCACAAATGGCAAGGTTGACTCGATTAGCAATCAGTAACGATATTGACCAAACACAGCGCGAAACGGCAACTCGGTTTGGGTTTATGAACGGTAAGATTTGCAAGATCGTTTTTGTTTTATATTTTGTATCGATAATGATTCAAACATAGTTTCAAACTTCGATCAATACAATGGTCATTTTATATTGATTAGTCACAATTTTAATGGTTAGAACTTCATCGTAGTAATTTTCATACTCCCAAACGCCTTGCACATCAATAGGGGGTCATTGACGATTCGTATGCATTTGTGAGCCACAAAATCAATTAATCATAATATTGTTTAGGATAATCAACTCGTTAGTATTCTAAGTTCTGAGCAACAATCTTCTGCTTTGTGATAAACTATGCGTGAAAATAATGTAGTAAATCGTTAGAATACGTTTTTCTCATACTCATACTCATACCCAATTGTTCTTGGACAATTTCGTTCAAGGAGGAAAGGTGCAGTTAGGTTATCCCTATGTTAAGCACCAACCCGTGAAAACGAGGCCAGAACACAACACCGGGAACCTCGTTCCCTACTATTTGCGAATAGTGCGTGGGTTGTTTCAAACTTTGCCTATCGATTGTTTGTATTATAGGAACTATTATAGAAAATCGAAGGGTCCCCGTGTTCTTTTAGGAGTGACAGCACCTCCGATCACACGTGAAATTATGTGCAGTAAGGATGCGCAAGGCAAAACGAGGCAAAGTAAAGTTCCCTTCGAATAATAGTCATTTCGTTATGTGGTTGTAAAGAATTGGGCTATTGCCGCTTGAATCAACTATGTTCACAATGTTTTTGCCTTTTTGTCACC
Organism: Blastomussa wellsi; assembly: GCA_947652115.1. Classification (NCBI taxonomy): domain Eukaryota; kingdom Metazoa; phylum Cnidaria; class Anthozoa; order Scleractinia; family Plerogyridae; genus Blastomussa; species Blastomussa wellsi. The sequence continues at coordinate 36,823,342 of OX393561.1, forward strand.
ATCTGCCAAAGGCACTTTTCCGTTGCCTCTTCTGGGTAAAATCCGACCATATCCAATGCAGACGTAAAAAAGAAAAACAATTCAAACAGGAAATACCGCCCTGGGTCTACAGGCTTTATATCAGAGGATACTATACCAGTAATCTGCGATCCTCCTCCTCCAAAATTTGCTAAAAGTACAAGTTAGTAAGTTATGGTGTTAGGTGCTTTTGCTTTGGAGCACCTAGCGTAGTATGCAACTCTTTTCCGAACAATATAAGAGAGAGCGGCTCGCTATCAGATTTTAAGACTTGTATGAAGAGATACATTTTTAGCAAATTTTATAATTAGACTATTGGTTAGTTAGTATTTTTATTTTCACCTTTGCAGTTTAGTTATTTTATTAGTTAGTTTATTTTACTCATGTTTTACGTTTTTATCAATTTCATTGGTGATATTTTTTAATCATTGTAAAGCGCTGTTGGATAGTATAGCACTAGAAATATAGCGCTCTATAAATTCAGTATTATTTTTATTATTATTATTATTATTATTATTATTATTATTATTATTATTATTATTATTATTATATAACACACTACTCTTTTACTAATTTCATATTCCATTTAATTAAATATATTTTATCTAATACGAAATGTTTAGATCTCTCGAGTCCAACTAATTTCCTTTCAACAGTATCAGTATGTTGTCAACATGTACAGTATAGTTGACGAAAAGAACGAAAGTGTATGGTGTTGGTGTACCTTCCACCAAACTCAATTTTACAAGCTTGTTAATGAAAACGCCGGCCTAGCCCATAGCTTGAATACACTACTGAGGAATACCAAGGTTTAATCCATTACAATGGCAGAAACATGTGCAGAAAGATCAATAGTGATCTTCTTCGCATAAGAAGTGAGATAAAAATCGTGTTGTTCATAAAGACAGGAGGGAGAAATGAAGCAAACTGACCTCTGAGTTAAGCCTATTGACACCTTTTATGCTGTAGTTGGCTTTACACGATGATCCCTGTAAAAATGTTCCGGGGTTTGAATCTAAAATTACACTCAGGTTGAAACATGCCAGTTTTCAATTCCTGATATAGATATATTCTTTTATTGAATACGCAAACGAAATAATGCCTATTATAAAATATTGTAATTGCCGTATACTTATCTTGGATCAGAATAGGGACTAATGGAGTTTATAATCGGTCACACTTCAGTGGTGTTCCAGACTTTCTAAAGATAATATAATCGATTATCGATCCACCTGCGTGTTTTCATTCGGCTTAAGAACAAGCCGCAGGACTGAATGAGAAGCTCAAAGACAGTTAATGAACCTGAACTAAACACGTCAAAGAAATTTATTCTTTTACTAAATCCGACTGCAAACGAAGATGGTTTTAAAACTTCATAATTATCTATAGCGAATTCAAATTACAAGCTGAGAAAAGTCTATTTCTAGTTCATAATCGCAAGTGCACACCTGCCGAAATCCTAAAAAGATTTTCGAAAAGTGCTTAATAATGCACCTATCAATGCCACCCGTCCGGTAAATAAGCGTTTCCCAAAAATACGCCCAGCAAATATAAGCTCTGCACTTAGATTCGGAACTTTATATATTACAAATATATTTACAAGAGGATAGCTTGAGATGGTGTGGCTATGACGCCTTAGCACCCGGTACGGTCTTTTGCATTAACTTTAACATGAACATCTAAATTTTCAAGCTTTTAAAGCAATTCGAATAGATAAAAAGATCGGCAATTTGCGACGCTATTTTTTAATTCAGACTGTACCGCTTCGATTTTCATTCATTTTTATCGTAATTCCCTTATTCCTTTTGGATCCTAATAAATACGCATCATTTCCTTTGCTGAATATATAACAATTATTCCATGAGCCCGCGTTGGATATGAAGTGATAAAATAACCAACGAGCGCGTAGCACGAGTTGGTTATAGTCACTTCATATCCAACAAGGGCGAATGGAATAATTGTTTTAGTAAATTCTCAAACCATATCTCTTGAATTTTTGTGGGAGACAGCTCCTGAAACCTGCCAGTGTCGGCCATTATAGAGGGCTGAAGTTAAAAACTTGGCGCACCTATTTTCCATATGACGTAAAACTCCGACTATTGGCTCATAGTCGGAGTTTTTAGCCAATCAAAAAGCTAGAAATGCAATAGTCGGAGCTGAGAATATACTAATGATGAATATCAATACTTCTACATCCTTAGCCTTACATTCACGTAAAAAACCCTTTGTCTATACACATCCAGGCGAGGCTAAGGATATATTAGGTGTTGGGCGCCATTTATCCAAAGTGTCTATAAACAGAGTTAAGATGGCTCGATATATGAATTGATGAAGCATTGAATTGTACAATTGCACGGAGATTCGAGACAATGGATAGGTATAACAAGAACCAGAAGCACCGAGCCGAAAATAAACGCAATATTTACCAAAGTTGAGGCTACATATTGAGAGCCTTAGAATGTTTCAATGAAGTTGAAACTCGGGAATTATATTAAATATAGATTAATCTACCTGAAGAACATTATTTTAAAAAAATTATCTATCACATTAAAGAGTGACCATTTTAATAAATGTAGGTTCAGTTTTGACGAAAACGCAAAATAATACTCCACTTTAGTTCATATTCAAACCCGTGTTTTCAGAAATCAAATAAAGCAACTTTTCTGAGATTTTCACCAAAATGTATTTGGATGCCAATTAATTTATTTCAGACCGATGTCATCTTACATCAGGTCTGATATACAAACTTTTTAATGACGTTTTTGTTGTATGTTAATACCTTAAAACTTCGCCATAAATTTTCTCGAAATCGCTCTTACAAGATTTCTTCAAATTTGGCGGACCTCAAGAAAAGCTTGACAGATCAAAGATCCAGGAAGGATTTTCCAAAATTATCCCTTGATGATGAGTTATTCGGTCTCGAGTAAAGTGGGACATGACGTCAATGCGTTGCCATGGTAACTCCGATCTCGATAAAACGTACTTCATCTGAAACTTTGATCTTTCTCTAGTGCACTTGGCGTAATTGATTTTCTGTCGGATACACTAGCTGCTCAAAATTGAAAGGTATCGTCACTCAAACATCCGATAGAGCCACCTTTCGCCCTCGTTCTCAGAGACTTTCAAATGTTCAAATCCAAGATGGCGGCTACGAGGAAAGAGCGTGGCTGGACCAACCACTTGTGATAAAATTTGATATATTAGGTTATTTTGGCTGACCATCAAGCCAATATAACAAAACAATAAAGATACATGGCGCCAAGAGAAGAGTGCATCAGGTAAGATCTTAAGATCTTTGTAGAAATAAAATACTTTTATTCCAGGTTGACTGTAATGTAAAATGATGGGTGCTTTCGATTTTCTCAGTACCAGTTGCATAATGGAACGACAATCCCGAGTAAAGCAGGCTAACCGAGCGGAACTGTCCTTCCATTAATTTTGTGTTCGTTTTCGCAATGGCCCGCATCTGTAAGACTCTACTGACCTAAAGCAATGCCACATCAGTTTGTTAAAATAGAATCGAGGACTGTACTAAACAGTGGACCACCTCCAGAATTCGTCCTAAATATTCATCATCATCATCATCATCATCATCATTTATTTGCCTTTATGTGAATAAAAAATTTAGAAATACAGCAGGCTGTTAGGCGAGGAGACCCCAGGAAACCACCAGGCTTATCACAATATTAAACGAGATAAGGGCTGCGAGGGAGTGCGGCAGAAACTAACTCAGAAACTATTTTAATATTTTAATTCCGGTCGGACTGAACTGAAACGGACCTTTCCACTGTGACTTATTTTTTGAAACGTTTGGGTTAATGGAAGCACGCAATGAAACTTTGTTAAATTTATTGTTGATTTACAAAATAGCCATGCTGAATAGATTGTTTTCCAGTTTGACTGGAAGTTCATTCCGCACCATGGGAGGCCATAAATCTCCAGGTAAAAAGTCCAATAAATGGCCACCACCGAGTTTGAGTTAGTTTGTTTTTTTTTTGCTGAATAAAAGAGTAGAAAGAGAGAGGCCGGTGTTTGGACATTTCGTTTCTTCAAACAATATAGGAATCATGTCTTGCAAACCTCTCTGACGCCGGTTTCGAAGCCATACATTGCTGGCATAAAACAATTCCAAACGGTTATTTAGAGACCCTTGAATGCCTACGTTTTATTCTATCTTTCTTTGTTGTTCTCGTATTGTTATACTGTTTTTATGTTTCAAAAACATATCGATATATATACTTTTGACCGTTAAATAGTAAACACTCTTATTTTTCGGATATTGTGTATTTTTCTTTCTATTTTTATATTTATGTTTGGTACGAAAGTTTCTGTTTGTTCCAGTCTTACGAATAACGTTCAAATGAGAACTGCAAACGACCGCGAACGATGCTAGTTGACACAGGATCTACAATAAGCCTGGAATAAGAGAACTAATCAGCCAAAAATAAACTGTAACACAAACATCACTGCAAGGCTGATACTAAGTAAGCAAGTTGACTTTGCGAGACAACAATACGACAGAAACCGATAAAGCAGGGTTGCAACCGTACAGCAAAGAATAATTGTTTGAGTAAAAATTTGTTAAAAGAGAAATTGAAATATTCCCTGAATTTATTTTTACAAACCTTTTGCTAACTGAAAAGTGAACCGCAGAGCTCTTTTAGCAAAACCCAGTGGCGTGGAACAGACGTCATCACTGCCAAAAATAACATAGCATTAATGATATTGAAATGTTTTTTTTTTTTCTGGTGTGCGGGAACAGTTATCTCGCGAATATAATCACTGTTTCATAACAATGGATTCCGAAAGGAACAACATCGATAAACACCAGTATTGTTATCATGGATACTGCCACTCGGCTGCAGAAGGGCTCCAAACATCTCGTGAATGAATGAAGAAACTACTTTAATAGTTCATCGGCCTTTTGATAATTAATTACTAATTAAGCCATCGAGGAAGAAGTGGTTGCTCAAATTCCACGTAACGTCGTTTTTAGCATACGTATATTGCACCTTCTTTTGGCTTCTGAAGATGTGGTTTTTTCGTGGTCTTTGAGGTAGTTTGTTTGTTGTGGTTTAGCAGTTATTTTAAAGAACTTTCGTGATGTTTTCCATCGATACATTTGAAGATTTAGAGACAGCGGACTGCTCATTCTGAAAGGTAGTCGAGAACACCGAACAGTCAGTGTCCACCGATTCTGCGTTGTCAAGCTATTATTGTGGAACCTTCTCAAGATTGATCTTTTAGGGAAAAGTAAAACGAATTGGTTTGGTGTTTTGACTGTGGATCCAAGCTTTCTTCCAGTGTTTCTCTTCATGATTTAGACACGGCAAACTGCATCAAGTCACAACGACACGAGCATTCTTTGTGACCCTCAGCCACTGTTTACCAAAGTTGAAGATGTCAGCAAATTCTACAAACCATTGCTGTAGTGAATCATCTGTCGAGGAAACATTCTACCTAGTGACTTCAACATGGCCTAAAAGCGTTGTGATTTTAACAGCTATTCTCATGGTTATAGTTAATGTCGTGACACTGGTCGGAAACGCTTTTGTAATCGTGGCACTGGCAAAGATCGACGCACTGAAAAATATGGCGAACAATCAAGTCGTTATTTCCTTGGCTATAGCTGATCTTTTAGTGGGATTACTGGTTATGCCGTGTGCAATTGACGCTCTTTTGGTGGGATCATGGCGTGGTGGGGAACTATGGGGGAAACTGAATGCTTTTGGAAACTTTGCCTTTTGTATTTCGTCCATAATGCATCTAGCACTATTATCTGTCGACCGATACATCGCAATTTCTCGTCCACTAGTCTATGCATCTGTAGTCACTAAAACAAGAGCTCGAGGTGCGTGCTTATTGTTGTGGATTTATTCAACCCTCTGGGCTCTGCCGCCATTATTTGGCATAAGTTCCTACGAGTGCTTTATTCCTTATATCGGAAAATGTCGCAAGGAAGATTGGCAACGCAGTAAAGTGGCGATTGTGTTCACCGCTTCAGTGGTCTGCGGTACATATGGTGCAGCGGTTGTAGTAATGTGCTACGTGTACTTCAAGATATTCGTTACCATTTTTAAACAGTCCAAAAGAATTTCTGCAACAGTGGAACAAGTTCGAAGAAATAGTGTTTTAACAGCGAGAACGAACAGCTCGGCTAGGAAGGGAGTTTTAACAGTGCTCATTGTCATTGGGACATACATGGTTTGTTGGTCGCCATTTTGTGTTCTCCTGTTTGTGCAAATGGCTCGTGGAAAATCCGCCGGGGGCCCAACTGCAGATCTGATAACGATGTTCATTGGCTTTGCCAACAGCGCCTGTAATCCAATCATATACTGTATTAGATACAGAGCGTTTCGAGAAACAGTGAAGCGGATATTTGTAAGGAACAATGATTGCTTCAAGTATTTCTTTGGGGAAAAGGAACAAACTCAAACCAGCACGCGATCGATAACCTCTTGATGAAACTTTAAATATTTTCAATTCACATCGCGTGTTTCCTATAAGCGAATCAAATATTAAATTGTTTTTTATGCATTTTGTTGGATTAAGATACCCGATTAAAGGGGCATTGTCACGGTGATTTTGAGTGTTCAGATAAATTCTGTGCAAAAGTTATTACTTAATACCTTAAATTGTGCAAAAAATGCTTCCCTTAAATTGTCAAGAAGATATCAAATAAACATTGAACAGGGAGAGCAAACCATAGTAGTTGGTTTCCCGTTTTTTCAGGAAATGGCTTGAAAATTTGAAGAAATTGGCATTTTATTCAATTTTAATCCAGCCATCGATAACTACAGGCGTCGGCAGTAAACGGTTTTTGCTAAAATGGCGTGACAATGCTCCTTTAACATTCTTGTATATTAATAAGGCCACTACATACTCTTATCATCGTTCTGTGGTAATATTTATCGTTCTACTTTCCGTCAGATATTCTTTTAATACTTCTTCGGTTACTTCCTGTGAGTTTTTTTCATGTATTATATTTTCCGAATCTTTCTCAATCGACATATTTTTTTGTTCTGTAATTGGAAATGTGACACTGGACAAAAAACCCTTTCTAGGGTTTTACAATAAATAGAAATTAAAGAATGCAATGTTTTATTATAAATGTATGTATATTTATGAATTTAATAGTTCTTGTAATGCGAGAATAATCTCTATGAATGACAAGACCCACACAAGATTATAAAATAAAAGTATTTTTATTAAAATAGGAATGTTATAAAGAAACGTCTAATATAAACTTTGCATATAGTTGAGAACAACGTTATACTTAATAAAATTCCATGGAGCCATCCTTTTTTTACTGTCGGACTTTTCACGTTTTTGTAGTTTTAAATCCTGTATCTGATAAACTGGTCAAAGTCCTTTCACTGAACGGAACGTCTACGCTTCGAATTTTGATTGGTCGATTGCATTTTCCCTGTTTCCTGTCATTGGCCAGATGTAATTACTTTCTTTTTGATTGACAGTCAACGGAAAATGGCTCTAAGGAAACTTTTAAACGTGATTGTTACAATTACAATGACCTACATAACCAACGTTTGATACAAACTTGCATTTGTTGTGGTGTTATTAACGTAAACTTAGTTTTGTGGAAGCCATAGCCTAGTGACCACGCAGCCTTCAGTGGGCTCAAAGTCTGGGTCCGAGTGAGGCTTAATTGATTCGCGAAACAACTTAACATACAATACTACTCATAATCACATCTACAAGCTAAATATTCAACATATCAAATTTACAAATGGTCATGGCAACTTTTGTATATATTAATACGAAGTCACCATGATTACATGAAACAAACATGAACGGTTCAAACGGTCTTACATGTTTCACGAAATCATATTTTTAAGGGGCATCGTATTCAACAAAATCCTTAGGATCTAGAGCATTAAAACCAGTGTCCATTTAGGACCATTTAGCCTCCACACTGAAAAAGTAGCACCACCGATAGAATAAAATTTTGTCACAAATGTTGGGGAATCTGAGACCAGTACTAGAGTTTTGGAGAAAATTTGTGATGAGCTCCCAAATATGCGTCACATCGCGAAACGATATAACTGTTCAGCGATCCATCCTCACATAAACGCCAAGCTCTTAAGATGGCAATGCCAGGAAATAACATAGCTTTTCTCCTAATTAAAATTTTCTTGGCATACCTTATATTAACTTCACTTACAAAAATGTTATAACTTACAAGGCTTGTGTTTCACAAATGAATTTTTTGATTCATGGCCTTGCTCTTTTGTTGCCAAAGCCTCGATAAGCTCTATATTTGTACTATTGATCTGTGACTGAAAAAAATGTTTCTTTAAATACGCGGCACCGTGAGGAACAACACTGAAGTCAGTTCTGTGATAAATTTCTCAACATCCGCATAACTCCTTGAATTAACTGTTTTTTTTTTTCATTTCTGCAGAGGCTTCGGCCACTTTAAGCAAGACAACAAAATCGCTTTTAGAAAGCATTTCACGCGAGGTGTTACGATCTTAAACAAAGACAATAAACTTAAATACTCTTGTCATTAAACAAAAATATATAAACCTTCCTTTCTGTAAGTCGGTTTGACACAAACCATTACTCGGTCGATTGCATTTATTTAAATCAGTCGCTTTAGCCAAATTTGACTGATATAGTATTGCAAATATTAGGCATTATTATTCATCTGTACTTGACAGATATCCTGCGATAGCCATTGAGTAACGATAATTCGGTCGAAGTGCCGCAAAGTTCCCCATAACGGCAACTTTGCTAGCTGTAAATACACTTCGATGACAATTTTTTGAATAATAAAACAGTTATTCTCCTCAATCTGGCGATATTCCACGCGATTTCGTTGGATAATTGTTAAATAGATCATTTTACAGTTCCACTAAAAAGGCTTGATAACTAAACACAGAACTGTAAAACGGCTTATTATTGAATTGTTCTTACTAATAATTACTCGGATTGGTCTTAATGTTTGTTCGTCGGTTAGTTTTGTTCCAAAATTGATAAAAAACACTGACTTACTAAAAAAATATACAACTACAGCGTTTGCTCTAATACATGCAATCCTCTTCCAAATTTGTAGCTAACTGGTCGTTCAGATTTGGCTCAGACCAAAAGTTCTCACCCACTGTGCTTGCATTGTGCAGGCTCATCTTTGCCATCACGTGAGTGATAACAATGGACACCAGGCTGCTATCAGCCCTCCCCAGGTACAGAGTGACGTCATAAGCAGGGTACTCACGATTCCCGTTTCTGCTTTCTCTTAGAGTCGGAAGAAAGTTTCCTTGGTAATCAAATACCTTTGTGCGTTCTTCTCTTTCAAGCTTTTTGGCAGCCTTCCTGCCATTGGAATAGAACACCTTGATGAAAACGAGAAAAAAATGCACAAAAAACAATAAGTTTATTGACGAAATGTAACAAAGAAATTTTGAAGGCGTGGCAAAAACAAGAAAAACTTGAATAAAATCGCGAAAGGTGCTACTTTCGCAGTCATTATGATGCCCAAAAGCTCACAAATAAAAGAAGGCATTTTGGAATAAACCAGTTTTTTGAATTTTATTTAATACGTGCGGTCAAATTTAATACTCATTGCGCTAGACTCCTTCATTATTCAGCAGACAGCCTAGTCTCCAGGCCTGCTAGGTTCAAGGAAGACCAGGCTCTATCGTATGACGTCACGGAAGAGAGTCCCAGGCTTTGCGCCTTCCGCCTGGCAGGGTCCTCCAAAATTTGCAATGCTCGCAAGTTTCTGCAGTTTCGTCTCGATATGTTTGCCTAGTGGGTGCTCGTTTGCCAGTGCTCGATTATTTCTGTGCTCGTAAGCTCCGGTTTTAGTGGAGATAGTTTTTGTTGCAAAGTGTTCGTTGTTCGCAAGGCTACCTACGTCTTTGAAAAGTAAAACAACCTGCTGTCCATCCTGCTCGCATGTTCACAAATGTTCGTAAATACCATTTGAACCGGTCCATTTGAACCCCTGTTAGAGACTGGGCCGGACCCAAGGAAATATTTGCCGCGAGTACAGGACTCGGGATTAATCAACCCAAATATTAGAACACGAGAGCTATATTTGACAAATAAAGAAGCCTAATCCATGTATTATACTGTCATAAAACACGACGGGCATTTGAGAACACGAGGGGAATGTAGAAAACACGAGCCCCAGGCGAGTGTTTTCTACATTTCTCGCGAGTGTTCTCAAATGTCCGGAGCATTTTATGACAGTATAATATATGGCTTAGGCTTCTTCATTTGCTTTATGATATAGATTTTATACGCCGCGAGTAAAAACAACAAAACACGCACGATCGATAAACTGAAGCAATTTAATCTCGCTTCTTCTACTTTCCTCTCGAACTCAGAAGCTTCTTCGACAATCTCTACAGCTTGACTCAGAATTTTGTCCGGAATTTCTTCATAGAAAATGTTCGCCGCCATCCCTTGCGAATTTTCACTAGAGTAAAGCTGACAAAAAAACAATAAAACACGCTTTTTCTATGTCTTATTTAAGCAATAGACCACAAGTTTCTATGGTTTATAAGCTGATAAACCACGCGGGATGTTGGCAGAACACGAGAAGAATTTGTAAATCACGAGCCGCAGGCAGCCGCGCGCAGAGTCCTATCTATATTATAAATAGGAATAGACCCTATGCATAAATGGCTGCCACTTTAAAATTCTTTTGTATTCATTTAAATTAGCCTTACTAACCTCGGTTTTGAGTTGGTAATTCAAAAGCATTTTTACTTTTAAACGAGGTTAGTGAGACTAATTTGAATACATACAAAAGAATTTTAAGTTGGCAGCCATTTATGCATAGGGTCTATAAAGCTTCAGAAATTCACAGCGTGCGTTTTCTTTATAATTTTTTTAAAAGAAGAAGCGCAAAATATATTAATATATTAAAGTTATTACCCTGGTTAGACACAGCCGAGTAACAAACATATCATGAGCATCATTTATCTCCAACAAAATCCCGCGTTTCAAGAAATCTATGACTTTCATGGTCTCCTTGGAGCAGTTGTTCGGTAGCGGTAGCTCTATCTGTTTGGCGGTCGGAGGTCCGTAAATTGTACACAGCAGAGCCAGTTCATACTGACGGGACTCCCCCAGGTGGCTCCCGCGGAATATCCTGACGATGCGTTCGCCTTCTATCATCCTCGTGTACGTGGAGAAAACTTCGCAATTGCCATAGAATACCCGGATGTGCATGGCTGTGGAATCTGAATGCAAGAGAAAAATGGCGTGAAAAGAGCGCAGAAAAAGCTTTCTTCCGCTGAGTACATAATATTGTGAACGGGTGCGTTGAAGGAGCTCGGTCACGGATGAAACAGTTTAAAACGTTGAGCCTAAAGTTTTCAATCCTTCCTAATCTGTCTCATTCAAAGCCATCATCCTTGATTCTTCCTAGTTCATTTCTGCATCTTTCGTGTTTTTCGACCATAGTAAACTACTACTCAAGGTTTCCTTTGCCAAAGCTGACTTTATTCATGGTGACTGTGTCCCTTTAATAATTTGTTGTAAGCTCCTCAGCATCTGAAGCAGCCTACACAGCATTTTGTTCTGCAGTTCTTATTGCTAAACATTTATCCCGGTTTATTTAGCATGAGAAACTAGTAATTCTACTCCCCCCTGAATGGGTTGCCCCCCCTCACCCTTGTATTAAATTCGAGGTACTGCGAAAGTAAAGTGTCTTGCCCAAGAACAAGACGCAGCGCCCAGAACCGGTTATTTCTAACAATACTGGTAACAGTTAATTTAATCGGCTATTAATTTCGATTGAGTTTACCTACCACAGCTCTCACCAGTCGATTTTCCTGTTCTTGAGAACAAAGACGCTGCATTCTCGTTAAAGTGAGGAATGGCGGCCTACAAAAAGAACCCAGAAACAAAGATCTGAGTATTAATTTCTCGCCGTACGCGTGCGTCGTAAATAGAACTCTGGAGTATGATCGATACGCACCATTCGACTCACGGCATCGTCCATCTCCATACTAGCTGGTTCTGAAAAGACATTTGCACAAGAAATTCAGTTCATTTTTCGTACATTAAAATCACGCCCTGGCAGATATTTGGATAGTAGCTATAACAGTCTTACCTATTAATCCGTTATCCATGTTAAGGTGAGTGTTGACAGGCGACGAAACATCAGACGACTGAAAACAAATTTAATACAGATCAGAGGTGAAGTGAAAAGTGACAAATTTAACAGATTAAAACACCTTAAAGTACGATAACAGTCCAACGATCATTTTTCCATTCCTTAACCTTTCTCTTACCACTAGACTCAAAGACACGCGTGAGACACTTCTGAGCATACCCTGTGATGTTGTGAAATGCGATGTCAGAATTAAACTAGATACCAGGTTGCTCCCAACCATTATCTAAAGTAATTACGCGTTCGCTTTCATTTTTATGTCGCTGTTAGGCTTTCAAGAGTCATGACGTGCATTCCGCTCTAGCCAATCGTCAAAGAGCTTGTGTCCTCGTTCGGCCAATCAGATGAATAATCAAAGTCATGTGAATATAGGGACTTCCACAGTTTTGCGCTGTTTGCTAAAACCTTTGAAGAGTATTCTTTAGTTGTAATTTTGTGAATGTTCATGGAAATCGTTGTTCCAGGACCCCCTTCCAGCGGCAATGGAATATATTTTAGTAAATAGTTTCGTTTTTCGGCACTGGGGGCATTAAAACTGCGCCCGATAAAAGAAAATGATTTTGCAAAAAACCTTATTAGAAATGTTGCACAAAACCTTGCTGCTCTCCGTAATCTACAGTAAAATGAGTGATTTAAATTTCCTCTCGCTGAATCTTTTAATTATATACCCTGCATCTTATCTCATCTCATAACCTAGCAGAGAACTTTTAAGCATACCTCATCCGGTAAGGCAACTCCTTGCAGCCAAAGTTTCATGTTCATTAAGAAGGCGGGATTAGTGGCCAGCACATGCTGTAGAAAGGCTTGTGCATTCTCACCGAAGCCATTCGCCATTTGCGCGTTAGCTGCAAATATTGCCTCCATGATTTCTTTTTTGATGTTCAAGTTGTTCAGGTCCAGACTCTCAAAGACAGGAGGGAGCTGTCTCATGAAGCCATTGTTCATGAAATCTCCGTTGAGGAATCCATGGCCGTTGGTATAGGGAAGAAAAGGATTAGTTGAATTTCCGCATGCTTGCTCGTCTGTCAGCATCGACTCGTATCCGTGGCTCGGGTATGGAGGAATCGTCTACAAACAATGTAAGACGAAAAAAGGTTAAAGTGGATCGAGGTTTCACGAGATCTCGGGTGATTTAAAATGCCAAGAAAAGGAGTACGTCAAGATATTGTGAGTCATTTCTTTGACAAGCTAAATTACTCTTAGGAAACCTAAAAATAATAGTTTGCCAAGGAAGAAAAACACCAAAGGAGTGATACTAAACCAAAAAGGAAAAAGGATGGCTAAGGATGGAAAAGATTGAAACTTCTCAAATGGCTAAATCTCGCGAGATAAGTATGTGTTTTTCGACATACATGATCGCAACTGTATGTCACGCACCGCCATAACTCTGAAATTCAAATTGCGCTGGTTTCCAAACGAAGGACGCTGTTGAGCTGAAAAGTTGTACAGGAATATAAATTTAGCCACCTCTTATGCCTGATGAGTACAAAAAGTCTGGTAGCTCTTTGGTTTTGGATTTTAGAATTTTATGACGTCACGTGAAAACGCTCTATTAATTAAGATCATACGAGTTTTTAATCCCAAAATTATGCTATAGATCCCTTAGTTCGTAATTCCAGCTTACCGGAGTAATGTTGTCAAGATCAATATCGTCCTCAATTGAACTATCGCTGCTATCGTGATGAGGTGAGTCTTGTTGTCGGCCGCCGTAACACTGCGATCCTGGCAGTATGGGGTAGTTGTTGAAGAAGATGTTGTCTTTAGCTGGCGGAACCGCGCGTATGACAGAGTCACTTTTTGGACGACACTAAAACGGAGAGAGAAAGAATTTGATAGCTTGAAAAATAGCTAATAAAATACTACATCGTTGGGAAACCCTTTAAACCCACGCAACCCATTTGTTGCGTTGCTAAGAAACCTAAAAGTCGCTTTAAAAGGGCTTTATAGTCACCACGATGAAGTCATTTCTGGTACAATCTAAAGGAAACCTTGAAATAACTAAGTTTACCAAGAGAGATAAACGCAAAAGAGGTAAAAACAGACTGTGAAGAAGGAAGGATGGCTTCAAAAGAGGAAAAACGAGAAGGATTGTAACCCACAAACTTGAAAAATTTAAGCCAAACTTTTCAAGGCGTGTCATCCATGACAGAGCTCCTTTAAAAAAATTTTCATCAAACGAATTACTGAAATATCTGATAGTGGATTACCTCTCCTAAAACTCTCGTTGCCCTTTGAGTGGGACATTCAACTCACACTCTACTAAGTTGGTTTTATAGCAAGTGGCATTCACTTACCAAAGATCGTTTTTCAGTTTGAGTATCTTCCGACTTCGGTGAGCTGGAGGTTTGTTTTGGCGAGCTACCTGCTGTATTGAGAATGATTTACGATTTTATATCATTATAAGAATCATTTTATTATTCTTTACATATAACGGGTCAGATATCAAAGACGTTAATTAAGCAAATTATCTTGACTCTGTATTCAGATCTATTTAATAATACACTATACTCTCTTGACTTGTTCTTCTGTTTAATGTTTTGTTCTTTGACCGTTTGATATAATTATTTTCCTAACGTACATTACATTATGGTTTTTCAAAACCGACTACGTGGCTTTTTCTGAACACTCTACAAAATAACTTTTTTGGGAAAAAAAATTGATACTTGCTTTGCACTACAGAAGGAAATTAAGGTTCTGTTAATTTTAAATTAACCAGTAGAAATAAATAACTGAGATTTAAACTGGGTAGTTTACGAATGTGGTTCATTTATCAAAGATCCCTTAATTGTTTCCGTATCTAGAAAAAATCTTTTATTTCAAATTTCAGGATAAATTAGGGAAGATTTAGGATGTTCAAAATTCTTTTATTTGTGGGGGTGGGTGGGTGCCAAAATTAGAGATCAGCATGACAAAAGGAAGTACTTCAATGTCGCAAATTTTGAATGCGTTCAAGATTGTCTCAGTCTCTCAGTTAACTATCGAACCATTGTCAGTCAGCTCCCCATGGCTTGCATTCAAAACGGCAATTTGTTTGCTTACTTACTTTCTTTCATTTACATAATTTAAAGATTAAACGATACAGGTACTTGGTGAAACTGATAATTGAGCAGTTTAAACCTACAAAATTAAGACTTCCCTTCGATAACGCACACGTGTCTGATTCCCGCGTTGGTAACTATGGGAAGTTGGTTGGCGTTAAAAGGATATTAAACTGGTACCCTATGTTTTCTGGGTATGAATTTGAAATGACACAGCAACCGTTTCAAGTCTTTCATACATGACCTTATAGACTAACTCAACGGGCTAACGGTATGAAAGTGCCTTGATGAGCACAATGGCGGTGAGGTGGTGGCTGGTCATTTAATTCACTAAAAATAAATCATTCGTAAGTAGAAGAGAGCTATAAATGGAATCGTTTTCAAACCATGTGACAATAGCTGGGTGTTGGCCACTTCGGGATTTGCCTCACCCTGGTTTACTTTCGGTTTTGTTTGCTTATTCCCGAATAATCGTGCAGTGTCCTAAAGGTCACAACCATGTTTAGGCAAATATTTAGTTTGTATTGTAAAAATACCGAGTTTTCTGGTGATTTATTCGTTCATGTAAAGTTTGGCGAAAAAGGCACAAGATGTATATCTTTAATTTTTTGAAAATTGACTTGACAATGTGCAAAACACGGAAAAACTCGTGTTCAGGCCAATACTGTGGAAGCAGTAAATGAGTTGTGAAGGGTTTTCCTGTTTTCCTGTAGAACAATCACTATAGTTGATATCATTCAGCGAATTCGATGCGAGCTTGCATGGAGAAAGCTTCGAAAGTGTTCCGTCACTCAGACTGTAGACGTACATTAGCAGTTTTTTTTTAATAAATTCATAACCATGGTTCGAACGTAAAGGATCGGTATTTTTTGCGTAGTTTACGCAGCGATTGCATTGAGTTTCGTTTCCAACGCTCAAACGAAGGTTCGAAACAATCAATTCAGCGTCTTATAGTAGACCACATCTGCACAACAGAGCATGAGAAAAATTATGCGCAAAATGTTTACGTTCATACAATCTGGTATTAAAACAGATTCCTTATTTGGGAGGGGAGTTTTCTTGTTTTGTCTCAAATCGAAAGTAATTTTGTTTTTGCCGACATAAGTAGCAACATGACTTGTTTTTCACTCAAAAATTACAATCTTGGTTTTTCTGAACGTTGTCACTATTTACCATAGTTTATTTACAAACACAAGCAAAACAAAAAAACGAGCCTTGTCTCCAGAATTTACTTGTCACGGTTTAAAAGATTTTATGATAAGGAGTTCATTCCGAACTTATGACGACGCTTGTTCTCAAAATAAGCCGGGAATCCCCTCACTCAGGCTGTCTGCGTTATTTTTTTGACGATCTTCTATTAAACTTCACATCCTTGAAATTTTAACGCTTATGAAGCTCACATAGATAGTGTAATTCTTGCCCGATATCTCATGTTGCCTGGATCGACTGTTTTAATATCTCCTTTCCTGTGTCCATTCTTTTCAAGACTTGTTCTACGACTTCCGCTGTGCGTTCGATTGACAAGCCCTGTCAATCACACGGCCGTGTACGGTAGATTCTTGTCAGGAAAAACCACGATGTCCTTAAAATTTTAAAGATCAAAACTGGTTTTGTTAAGTACTTATTTAAATTCCAAGGAGAAAATACAATTTGGATTTTCTCAGTACTACTTTATTTTTGTATTTTAATGTTTCTATCATTGTTCGTTGTTGCACAGTAGAATATTCAAACATAACGTTAAATATAGACAAATTTTTGTGCATACACCACTGCTTCAGGCGTATATCCTTGCAAAATGTCTTCTGACAAAAGGTCAGCGACTAAACTGGAAGTTTCTTGTCAACTACTTACGTATTAAATGAGGAACACTGATCAGAGAGTGCTGCAAGCGGGTCACACCAAAATACAATCGCTTAAACCCTGTTAACATATGTATATAGCGTAAGTGATTTTATGTCATGTGAAATCTAACATAACATTCCAATTTGTTTTTGTCAGCTAGCACGTTTTAAGTGCTATAGATACCTTGCACCCTCATAAAGTACAAAAGACCTCGTGAATATTGTTTACGGACAAAGTAATTTTTTAATGCCTCTTTTTTTTCTACGGCCTTACCTTTATTCTTGAATCTGAAAACCCGATAAGGTTCCTTCTCGTCCAAACTGTGAGGTACTCGAACTTCTTCAACGTCTGGCATTTTGTGCAGAGCACATCGGAATCGTGTTTTCCAAGTTGACGGATCGGCGGATTCCCCTTGGCGATATTTGCCGGTGTGTTCAGCCCAGAGCTTAAACAACATCGCGTCCTTCTCGACAACAAAATCGGGTTTACCGGCGTGCTTCCACGAAACTCGGAACTCTTTTAGTTCTTTGTTGCGCCAACACAAACCAGGCACTTTCCCGCTGTTTATCTTGTCTTCCAACCATGGTCTCAGCCGCTGTCGCTCTGCAGACATCTTGCTCCTTGATGTAGCCACGAAGCTTGAACGATCTTCCCTTGAATCTACTTCCGCAGAAAATTCAAGCGATGTCGAACCAAACGTCGGCAAAAGATCTACAAGAACGCTATCTTCGAAGTCTAGAACGAAGAACACGTCTTTCGCTTTCTAACGTCCATGCGGTTGTGGAGATTTCGATGTAGATCTGTTCGTAATGTACTCTATTTATCCAAATGATAGTGTAATTCAAGGGTTTTTCCCGGTCAAAATTTACCGCTCCTGATTGGCTGAACGCAGTGAGGCATGAGACTTCCGCTCCTGAAAATTTACACGTGTGCATATATGCTAATCTACAACAAAAATACAACAACTTGTATTTTCGCAAAGCCGACGGTATAACTAAAAATTCTACGCGGAAATGTGAAAGGAGAGCCGAATAAATACGATGTGGAAGAACCAAACCATAAAGCGACTAAATAAAAGAAGTTAGAAACGAATCATTTTAAATCGCCGTTGACTGTCGTGTTGCCATGCAACTTACTTTCAAGTGTTATTCAACGAACAAACATCCGTTTGCGAGCTCGATCAGGACTACCCTGATCACGAGAGAGCTTGCTCGCAGGCTAATCAATTGTTTACTTGAATTAACAAAACTAACTGCCTGATCTGGTCAACAAATTTCAAGAAAGTATTATCAACATGATCTTTAGCAATGATTGCAATCAGTAACTCAGGACCAAATTAAAGGATAAGATAACTAAAATATTTGCTACTTTGTACGTCAAAAAGAGAAAAAGTAGGAAAAAATCCCACTCTGCGCGTGGTTCTAATGAGATGGTGAGATTGCGTTACAACTGTATAATAATAATAATAATAATAATGATAATGATAATGATAATGATAATGATAATGATAATGATAATGATAATGATAATGATAATGATAATGATAATAATAATAATAATAATAATAATAATAATAATAAATTAAACAGTGGCTTGGGAAAACACACATCACTAGTGACTGCAATCATAGATAGCTAGCTAAGCTTATTCTTAGTTTTCATGTGACGTCATAAAATTCGCTAGGCCTGCTAAATTTTCGTTGCCACTAAAGGTGGATTTCCACTGACGCGTAAATTTTTACGTGCGTAAGTAAAATTAGAGACAATGTATGGAAAACTTGCGTACACGTTTACGCAAGTCGTTCAAACCATTCAGTGGATAGAGTCAAGAAACTACGATGTTATAGAATATAAATAAAGAAAGCACTTCTCCAAGTTTCAGGCGTGTGCGTTATTCCAAACTTCAGATATTCGCCGAAATGTTTCACACAAATTTACAGAGCTCAGTAGGGAGCCCCCATATTGGTGTACCTCAGTGGAACAACAACATGGCGGCCGGAAATAGTGTAAACATCTGGAGTTTACTTTGGTTATCTTGGCGACTGGCTGCCTGTTCTGAACAAACAAATATTCGTATTGGTGGTTTTCACTGTCACACTATCAAAAACTGAATACAAAACAATAGTATTGAACTACAGAAGCTTACAATTTCATAGAGTGTAGATGATAAATAAACAAATAATTTCTCCAAGTCTCAGGCCTGTGCGGTGTCCCGTTAGCGAGGTATTTGCCGAAACGTTCCACGCAAATTTACAAAGCTTAGTATGGAGACGCCATATTTGTGTCCTTCCGAGGGGCACAAATATGGCCACCGTGATGCACGCGAAACCATCTGGAATTCCTCGCCGGGTTTGGCCTCTAGCAATACTATGCCATGCTAATATGCTGAGCATTTTCCCACCCCTGGCCTCGCAACCTTCACATCACAACAGCCCAGACCACAACACCGGGATCTCCATGCCCTACTATACTCGGTAGCCGGTCGGCGCTCCACCCCACCTCGTAGCCTCGCTCGTGTTCTTTGCGCTGGAAATTAAAGTCCGTCAACAGTCTATATTTTCATGAAGTAAGATTTATTAAGTCTGTGGACTAACATTCAAGTGAAAACGGTCGAGCAGTACTAGCACGGTATTATGCGGTCATGCCAGTTTCTCGTATTTTTCAAATGAAAATATCACCAAAATATTTCCTATTTGTTCCTTGGTACGCTTTCATTTTAGGGGGCTGTGCTTCATGCACGATCAACATCAAGCACTGCGTGAAAACTTGGTGTAAACGGCACTGGCTTTAATTAGCCTGCTTGCCGAGTCTACTTTTTCCGCTTTAGGAAATTGGGCGGCTGCCCGCCGGTTAAACTGACTTTTACTTGGGCAATGCTATGATCGACGCAAGCAAGAATTACCGAAGAGGCATTGCCACGACCGTAACTTCAAAAGACATATTTACAACACTGAAAACCTACAAAGAGTAGTTCAGTTTTGTAACAAAATATTATCATGTCAATTTTATACAGAAGCTAATTAAATTTTTAATACCACCAGGAACTTGTGATCAAGGCTTGAAAAAGTCAGGCTGAAGTTTTCATAGTTTTTAAGTTCCGCCCTTGTGGCTTGGAACAAATAGTTAAAAAATATTTATAGTTCTTCCCTTTCTTCATCAGGTTACTTGATATCTTCCGCTTGATATTTTAGGCGAAAGTAATTAGTTATAATTTTATTGCCGTGCAACTAAATAAGCTAAAAAAAATCCGTGTCAGTGGCCAACAGGCACATAAAAACAGAAGACAGTATTATTATTAATATTACTTCCTTCTTTGTATATTAAACCGTACAAAAATACAAACTCAAATTACCTTATTTACATTCTTCTAGAAGGCAGTTAGAAAAAATGATATCGATTCTTTCAACTGCCTGTTACGTGTAGTTTTTTTCTCGTAATCTACATCAGGGACTTCCAACTCAATATTAGCGAAACCATCCTCAGAAAAGCAGTTACAAAAATCGAGAGGAGAAATGTAAACGGCAATTATGCGTGGTTCAATTCTAAATGTTACAATCCCCCTCGGGCACAACCCCGGGCATTTGCCATTTTTTTTCTAATTTGGCGGTCTGTTCCCCACTCCCGGGCAAACAGAAAAAGACAATTCTCCAACCCCGGGACTCCTCGTCGACCGCAGGTACGGTATTTTGTGTTCAAAATCGAGATAAAATACTGATTT
Source organism: Blastomussa wellsi (assembly GCA_947652115.1). Lineage (NCBI taxonomy): Eukaryota > Metazoa > Cnidaria > Anthozoa > Scleractinia > Plerogyridae > Blastomussa > Blastomussa wellsi. Next base: position 36,844,105 of record OX393561.1, read on the forward strand.
CTGTAAAAATAGCAAAAGAAGACGTTTTCTCAAGACCTAAACATTTCCGAAAGCGACCGCGAAGTCCCTCGCTTCTCGCGACTTAGCCATTTGTTATCGCAACCTAGTTGTTAATAAGGTTGTAAGGGTCGACTTATTAAAACGTTGTTAAACGTTTACTCGCGAATTTGAAACGCTTTTCTAGCCTGTATATATTACGAATAACAGAGACTACATACAACATATATATAGCATAAAAAATCACAAAAACAACATTTCATAAAGAGACCGGAAGGCAAAAATCTAATCAACAACAACAACTTTGTTAACCAGCACGTCTCACCACAGCGAACAGAACAATAAAGGGGAAGCAAAAAAACCTTCGAATGCAGATTTAAATTTTAAAAGATTATTCTTTTCTAACCAGTCGGCTTCAATTATTACGTATTTTCGCTGGAAATAGGCATTCTCCTTCGCGCGGTACGGGGAAGAACATCGCAAAGGTACTTTCGATTTGCCCCACCCCCACGGACAAAACCGTTTAAAACAATTCCCCACCCCCGGGCCGAAAGGGCCGGAATTGTACCGGGGGTTGTCGGGGGGGGGATGGTTACAGGTAGAACTGAACCACGCATTACCTTAAGGAGTTTCGATCCTTATGTTATTGCAATGATTATTTGCCCTAGCTTTGGTCCCACTGAGGTCTTCAAAGACGCCACGAAACCATCGCCATCGCACTATTTACAAACACAACAACAACCAGAACAACAACAACAGAAAAAGTACCAAAATATTCTAAGCTTCTAGCTCCGTATTTGTCGATGTCTCTTCGCCGTGTGGAGGAGTTGTTTGCTGATTTTCTTTGTTAATTGAATTAATTTTAGTCCTGTCAGTGTATCTACACAGAGCGTTCATAACCGCGTCCTCCTCGGGGACGTCTGCCTCCTCGTTCTTCGCCATTAAATCTATTAAATATTCTTCATCTTTGAAATGCGTGTTCGGAAAGTCTTTTTTAAGTCTCTCGCGTTCCTGGAACGAGAAAAACAAGACTTTTATGCCCAATTAACACCAACAAAAACATGTTTATAAAAGCAGGTTAATAAAACAGAATACTTAAGCTGGCTGAGCAGCAGTCTTTTGTTGGCAAAATTATGGCCACATAACAAACATGGACGATTTATGAGCAATATAGATGAAACTTTCACGCACACACAAACTGAGATGAACCTGAAAAAGGTCGGATAAACGGTTTTCAAGTTTAACCTAACGTAATCTGTTTTAGCCTCCTCCAATTCTGCCCATCCATTAAGGACTCTTCTACACTTCACAATGTTTCTTTTGAGTTCGCCTAAAGGTTTAAGTCCTTATTGCGATATTTCAGTTATCGGTGATTTAATAACCAAGTGATCATTATTGAAATTGCCTAAAACAAAACCTGTTATGCACTCAGTTGCGCATAAGCCCAGCATGATGAATTACAGTGAAAAGATACGAGTCTGACTTTCATGGATTGAAAATAATGACGATGATGGTGATGACGATAATAATCCATTATTACTTGAAACATGATTGTACCTTTGATGCTTGCAAATTATAGAAGTCTTGTAGTTGTCTCTGGAATCCATAATTTGGATTGGCTATAGACCGTGAACATTTTATAGCCCTGATAGCATCTCTCCAGCTGAGCTGAGTAACAGCCATGATGTAGGCTGCTACAATAGTGGTCGATCGGGACACTCCAGCCATGCTTGAAAATGAACAGTAAATATCAAGACTGGAGAATACTATGTGTTTTGGACATATCAGTGGCTTAGACAATGAACCTGCATGTTATTCCTAGCCACGTTTTAATCCTAAAATCCCTGGCAAGTGACCATAAAATGCGTCTGAAGCAACTGGGAGTATTAAAGTATTGTAGTTGTGGCTCTTGTAGGCTTGTAATTCCCAAGGATCTCTAATTTAGGAGTCGCTATTTAGGGCAATGGACCCTGATCTTGCTGTTTGTTCTATAGTTATCTTAAAGAGCCACTTATGAGCTTATAACAAACGCTTCCTGACCCAGTTCACATACGTGAATTATTTCATATACCTTACACCATTTCACTCCTCTTCCTCCTCCCAATGTGTGGCGTCATAGCTCAGTTGGTAGAGCAACACACCAGTATTGTGGAGGTCACAGGTATGTCATACCAAAATTCACTTATTATTTCATATACTTTAAATTATTATTATTAATCTAAACAAATGGTAAGCTAGTGCTGTAGCAGATTGACCTAACCCCCAACTGGCACCCTATTATAACTCCAAGTTGAAAGATGCTCTGTGAGTTAAGTATCTTACCAGTGAACCAAGCATGCTCCATCATCGAGTCTGAAATTAAGAGAAGTCATTGTCAATGACAATATCCCTGTCTGGATGTCTTAAAACAATCCCAAGCACACTTGGGAAAGACTATAATAGATGAATTGACGTAAAATGTATGAAATCATTCATCTCTCAGTTTCAAATACATGAATTACGGTAGGGGAAGGATGCTTACAAGTCAGAAAAGTTGAATTAGATCCCTCAAAAGAGACCAATCTGTGAGTGGCTCATACTTTTCGATCCCTAAATGACTGTGCCATTTTCATGCTCCCTTATAAACTAGGTGCTCTTTTTTTTATTTTGTTTTCCTTTCATGTCCAATAGACAGCAACTTTAAGGGCAATGAAAATCGCCAGTCACAAGACATTTGTGTAAAGCAATCAAACAGCATATACTGGTTAAAAGAAAGCTTTACCTGCACTTGTGAATGAAATCAATGCTTTCTTGAAAGAACCCTGATCTGAGATTAATAAAAAAATAATTTGTCATCAACTCTCAAGTGTAGTGTGCACCTTGTAAACTGAAAAAAAGCACAAACAAAATTAATAAAAAAATCACAAAAACAAACTAACAAACAAACACGAACATGCAAAGAAGCACTTCTTAATATCATTTATAAGATAACAGTGTTCATTTAACTTTTGAAGAGGTACATAGTATTACCTGGGATTAAGCCCTTTACAACTTCTGATAAATTTATAGATAAATTTGCATTTTAATTTTCCCTGTGTATGCTTGAATTAATCAAAGGGATAAGTTTGTATCAGAGCAGGGGTTACTTAGGGCCTATAATATTCCAGATATCCCCTCAACTGGATTGGAAGCTTGCATTTCTAGGGGTAAATAGTCAACAATGTAAATCAGAGTTGACTGCCTCTCAAACAAAAACAAAATGTAGACATGAAGTCTAACTACGTAGACACTGTACAAAGGATAGCAGTCAGACTGAAGCCTACCAGTTAGGCATTTGAAAAAATTACCTTACCTTAAGGACAAGTTTATTTCACGAATTTGAAGATCACATATTTTTGTGACACTTTAATTTCAGGATTTTAACCCATTGACTCCTTGAGATTTTTGAAAAAAAAACGTGTTTTTTGGACATTTTGAACATTTTCTAGTCAGTTATAGGGTAAATATGCTTCAAATTCCTCCAAAATGCATTTGAGAAATAAAGACATGCCAGGTTTTTCACTAGCATCGCATTTAACGACATTTTAGCTCGGGCATGCGCACAAATCAAAATTTTGAGACAAGAAAGTGACCCACGTCTTTAGGCTTTTCGATTTCTTTATTTTTATTTTTCGCTTTTCCTTTCTCCTTTCCTCGTTCTTTTTTATGTTTTTGTTGGCCTTTTACCGGGCTTGCTTTCGGTTCAAGAATTGCCACGAAAGCATCATTGAGACGGGAAATACTCAACATGGAGTAGCCAAGGGTAAGTGAGGGAAATTTTCCTCCTAGTTTTTGGCGGAAAATTCTAAGTGTTTTCCTGCATATTTCAAGCTCCATTGGCCCAATCAATATCATCTGGGTATCATTGGAAAGCTCTTTCCCGTCTGCAGAACTGGAATAAATGGGATTCCTATTTTGGTCAAAGCTGATGACGTCAGAAGCGGAAAAAAGGTCAAGGTCTGTCACGGCCGATTACGGCCGGTTTAGGAGTCAATGGTTAAATTTGGTATTTCCTTGATAATGTGTTAAACATTTCTTGCATTACAATAGAAAACTTCTTTAATCAGGAACATCAATACTTATTTATGTCAACAATAACAGCAAAACAATCCTCAGAAGCTATTCATGTTAAAAGCTAATTACATTGGGGCTAAAAGAAGCCAAAAATTGTGAACATTCTATAAGGGTATCCATATGCAAGGTTGAAAATTGGGTAAGAACAAATTTTATAACAATGGACACAATGGTAGTCACCTAATTTTCACGTCATCTTATGTTTGTGACACTTTAATTTCGCCAATTTTTTAAAATCAACAAAATTGAAGTGTCACGAAAAATTCATGTAATAAGGTAATTTGTACATGGTGCTTACATCTCTTGGTCAGGGGAATCAGCTGCCTGAATACACTTATACTCCAGGTGCTGCAAAAAAAAGACACATAATCAAGCAGCACACTTTACATTATGTACACTAAACAATATTTCAAATGACCATTTGCTCTTTGGGCTTGTCACACGCACGATGAGTTAAGCCAAAAGAGCGTCTGCTCAGGAGGCTAGCATAGATTTTTTTTAATTTTTTAATAAATTGTTCTTGACTTTTTTTAATTCAAAATTCAACTACTCACTCTACTTACAGTACTACATGTACATCTACTTACACTTCATTATGATACGACAGGAGGAGTCAGATTTCTTCTGCAATCCCATATATAATTATAATTTAGCGACTACAGTAGCAACAGATAGTTCAGTAAGGGGCAGTTTAAATAAATTATGCCTCTTGCAGAGTAAGGTGGACGAATTCTCTTGTCATTAGGTAGACGAAGAATTCAAAATCTTTCCATAGAAGATGGGCTTATTACCATAGATGACCACTTAACAACAGTAAATAACTAAATTGAAGAATGCAACTATAAATTTGTAGATTATTAATACACACATCACAGGTTCAGTGATTAAGCCCTAATGTATTGTCTGAGGTGTTTTAAGCATTTTTGACCTGCTAACTCTCACACTATGCACAATCTCATCCCTGCAGATCCAAAATAATACAGACCAATTTCTCTTGCGTGACGGACAGTGAAATCTGGTTTCTTCTTCCCAAACCCAATACAACTGGGTCCTCCAGTTTTCCTTCCTCCATAAAAACCAACACACACTACAAATTTCTATTTCTAGGCACATTTACTTCCTAATGAGCACGAAAAACCCTTCTGTGTTATGTGGGTAAACAAAATTACATGTATGTACACTGTACTTTACATTACCTTTTAATACAAATTCGATTCCATTTTTGTTCAAAAATACAATCATGTAGTCCAGTAAACGAGTTTCGTTATTCATGGAAGTTTGAGTCCTCAATTCAATACCAACTCTGTCAATTGCTTTAACCCTTTGGCAACATTAAAAGTTGTCTTTTGAACTCTTCCGCAATAATTGAAAGTGGTCAGAGCATTTTTGGAAATCTTTGGCAGTGTTTGAAAATAGTTGAAACGTCATTATTTGAAAATCCAGTTAATATGGAGACAACAATCATTCTGACTTAATTAAGAGTATACATTTTAATAGTAGTGTCATGCCAAATAAACAGGTACAAGAAAATATGTAAAAAATGGTATGGGAATTTCAAGTGCTGACAAATGGGTTTTCTATAGTCTGACTGCTGGTACAAATACATATACACCTGAGCAGATACCTCTAACACTGGTTGTGCATTATCGTGAATGGCCAGGACGTGAGTAATATTATTCTTTGTTAATTGTTCCATGTCTTTGGCATCTGGAAAAAAGTGGAAATTAAATTGTTATTGCAAATATGTGATCTGTACTTTTTTTGCATATGCTCATTTATTATATAAACAGCAGTGAGTGAGTTTTCGCATGAACACATGATATCTTCACATGTGACGATATCACCGTTGCTATGGTTATGCAATAAATCACACCTTTCGAAGCAAAAGTGCACAGATTTGGAATTTCATTGGTGTTTATATAATAAATAGAATATTACATGGCCGCTTGGAGATACAAAATTTCTCTCCTCATGTTCGCTGCACTCAATCGTAATATATCTTCCAACACTCAAAGAGAAGTTTCATATCTCCGCGTGGCCATGCAATACAATTTCAATTGTATTGTATAATGACTTTTTCCTTTTTATTTTAATTCTTGCCCCTGGCCTTGATTAGCTTTGTTACTATTTCTGAGTTGAAACATTACATTGTACAAGTAAAACCAACACTACAGAAAGAATAGACCATTTTACAGTTCTGTGAAATGTAACCAGGCCTCTGCATGAAAGTGAGGTTTGGGGTGACCTTGTCGTGATAAAGACCAGAAACTAGTTAGCATAAGAACATAATAATTATAGGAATTTACGTATCAAAAGCAAGAGAGTTTGTAACAAAACAAGGTCACCTTCAGCCTCACTTCCATTCAAAGTCTTGGAAACTACATATGTTGTAAGCACAGAACTGTAAAATGGCCTATTGCAAACCAAGACAAGCAATCACAACTTGTTGTGTAAACCACATGATAGAGCTAGTTTAATATGAAAGCAAAATGGTACTCACTGTTGTTTTAGTTTTGCTAAAGCCTGGTTCACACTAGCAACATAACGACATAAAAGGGATGTTATGGCGTCATGTAAGCAGGTGTAAACATGTAGACAACGACACAATAGGGTCATAAGGCCATGGATATACATGTACATGTAATGACGTAAGAAAATAACTGATCTTTTCGTTATGTCATCATGTTCATGTCCTTATAATCTTATTATGCTATGCTTCAGTCACAGCAGAGACAAAGAACGTATGTGATCAAAAAATTACTTCGAACACACTCATTCAAATACTAAAGTAATCTAGAAGGCAGGAACGCTTTATTGACAAACAAATTTAATGCATACCTCTGAAATTACCCAAGAAAAGTCCTGGAAGAACCTGCAGATTGTTAAAAAAGGACAGCAATTCACAACACAAACACACATACAATGATGTTTTCATTGCACAAGTGATCCACTTTAATTAGTTTAGACAGTAAACAGCAAAAAATTACACAACTCATGTTGTACAGGGAAAATTAGGTCTGTGAAGCCACATTTAGATTTTTTCTGCAAAGTAAGCCAAATTCTAAAAATAATGTTAATCATGAACAATCATATACATGTACTGAAACAAACAAGGGACACAGAAAGTCAATAGCTATCATGGCAAGCAGTTAACCACATTAACTATGGAACTCGAAATCATTGCCAGATGGTATTCGAGTATCCACATCTCATACTGCTTTTAAAACTGCCCTGAAAACTTTATTTTTAGACAAGGAATACTGTTCATTCTGTGATAAATACTAGTCTTTAATGTGGCTGGCTAAATTTCACATGTGTATATTGCAATTTTTTCATTTATTCTTAGCATTTGTTAACCAACTTTAATGAATTTATTTTCTTCAGAGATATTAGCATATTTTGCTATCAGGAAAATCAAAGTAAAATATGTTTTTGATTGATTTGATTGATTTAACCCAGCAAACTACAAACACATCAGACATAATATTTTGCACATTTACATCAGGCACCGATTTAATACTGATAACCTTCAGTTTTCATTTTTTTTTACATGCAAAATAATTGGGTGTGGACAAAATGTGGGGTAGGCCATGGTGTAGGCCATGGCCTACCCTGTGGCCTACCAGTGGACAGAATTAAAAACAAAATAAAATAAGAAATAATATAAGTAACAGTTGAATGAGTACGCTGGCATGCATCTAAACGGGTATACCAAAAAGAATGAAACACTATTTTCAACCTTACAGGGAATGAAACAAGGGAAATCTTTCCTGCACTCAGCTTTGAAACATCCTATCTCTTGCCTGCACTGCACCCAACATTGTTCGTGTGACCAGTCCAAGTTTTTAGCCATCATTTTGGATTCGTAAAACTGAGAGTTGTGCCGAGTAAGAGAGTGGTGGGTTGGAGGTTAGGAACAAAAAGCATTTGTCCTCCCCCTCCCCAATTTTCTGCCTCATTCCCACTCCACTAAGTAGCACTTTCTTCCCTTGTCCCAACCCTATCTCTGTCTTTCTTCAACATTTTCCCCACTTAAATGGGGGAGGGGAAGAGAGAGGACAGTATTGCGTGGTCACTGAGGATATCCAAAATGGTGGCTAAACACTCGATACCACCTGCTGTACTGCATGCAGGAGATAGGATGTTTCAAGGCTGAGTACAGGAAGCATTTACATCGTCTGATTCCCTGTACGGTAGAAAATTATTAGGGTTCTCAGTTGAACCCGTAACCCGTAACACCTGTCACGGGTGTCACAGGTAAGTGTTACGGCTGTCAAAGTGCTTCAACCAGTAGATCAATTCGTCTATGAAATGCAAATAAAAGAACGACTTTTTGAGTAAATTACTGGGTAAACTATTGACTGTTAGTTGCTTTCGCAATGTACCTTTCTTCGGTTTTAGTTGTCAAAGTGAATAGCCTTTTCGCAGACCGCAGAATGACCGAACAATCGCTTCGCGTCTCCGCAACGTTGAATGTGGCCGCCATATTGAATTTGTAAATTTGAACCCAGGTCTCTCGCAGATATCGTCTTTCCACGTGCAAAAACATGGCCGCTGCAAAGCGAAAGGCCGACCAGCCAGGGATAGTGAACTTTTTTTACTGAACTTCTGCAGTTCTCTCATACCGGATGCGAGAGTGAGCAAGAGGATGGGACAGATGAGAGTGACGATGACAGTTAAAACAGTAAACAAATCACAGTAAATAGTAACAAAGAAAGTGAAGAACACAGTAAATTACTGCTGTTGTGCTGTTGAACAGATTACAAAATGTACTTTAAACTTGTTTGGAGAAAATAAGAAAATATGCCCCCAAAATGAAGGAAAAAGCATTTCTGAGCAACTTAAATAAAAAATTTCCCGGGGGAGCATGCCCCCGGACCCCCCTAGCAGCTTGGGCCCTATGGGCCCAAGTTACACGCCCAAAGGGCGTGTATATTAGTGTTACGCCTGTAACTACCACAGCAACGGCTGTACAAAATTCTACTGAGAACCCTGAAATAGTGTTTCATTCTTTTTAGCTTACCAGCTTCTTAAAGAGTTATTCAACCAAGCATGAACACAAGATTCACAAGCTCAGCACATTTGACGTCCAAGATTTGGTTCTGTCCTCGTGTACCGGTGCACAAGTTAATAACCATTGTATTTTCTTTGTTTAGGAGTCTTTGGTTAGCTGTCAGTAGTGTATTGTTTGGTCTTTTTAATCGGCTTTTGTATACTGGTACATGAGGACAGAACCCAAGACTTCCACTAGCAGGCCACTAATCTCGTACCCAGATCTTCGCAACCCTCAGGGAGAGAACATCTGGTAAAAGCCGATTTTGCTCGCGCCAATTTTGTCAGAAATCTGACACGATGCTACTTCGCATGCTCAGCAATTCAGGTGGATGGAAAACACACTAACTTGTTATAGCTACAATAGGTCATGCTATACTGGGAAACACCAGAACCAAGGTATTGAGATAGAGTTGGGGAAGGAAAGAAGTTGACACTCATGTTTTGCTAATAATTCAAGTTGTCAACCCAGCTGTTTATGGCAGTGATGAAAAAGGGTGCGCTCTGTGTTTGACGCATATAAGCTCGCTGCATGCGTCAGCTTTGCGAAGTTTTCTAGACCTTTCTATACATCAAGATTCTCCTTCAAATACAAACTTTGGTACTTACAAGCTTGAAAGTCAAACTGTTTCTGTAGTTAATTTACTTTAGAAACGTTTAAAAGAAGGAATTGTTTTAATAGAAGCTTTAAAAGCCACTTATATTTTCTTACCAGCTCACGTATGTGAGTGCGTGCAAGACAAAGCTTGTATTATCCGCGCGCAAATGAAGATGCAGTTCATTGACCAGTCAGAATGGCGAACTTGAACTAATATTTAGTTATTTATTAGAGAGAGGTAGAGAGAGCGAGCTAGTTTAGAGAATCTGTACATATCTTACATGAAAATTATTTATTATTTTATTTAAATTATTTTGTTGTGTCCTTACTTAGTGGTTTTATTACTGCTATTTTTTACAATTGACACATGAATTAAGTCTTTATTTATTTATTATTTATTATTATTATTATTAACCAAGCAGACTTGGCCAGATGTTTCCTACAAAGTGAGTAAACATCTGGATACGAGATTAGGCAGGCCGCTTATAAAGTGAAAGCAGAGAATACTATTTTTTTATTTGCAACAAATTGGCGTTCAAGTTCTTAAGAGATTAGAATAAGCATTACAAGGCTGTATATCGACCATGAATTAAAATTGAACGATTATTCAAGTTTCACAAAAAAGCTTTGCAAAGCAAATGTTCACAGCATTCACCGGGCATAAATATATCTCACGAGATCTTGGGATCACATCATTTCATCGCAAGACAATCTGCTATTATGATTCGAAAGCTCTGTAAGTGCTAAGCACAGAAGTGTTCCATAATTTAACCAAAAACTAAAACCCTACCTTGTTCATTCCATTTCCCATGTTTCTGATGGCACTGCTGAGGTCAAATAAACAAAATACGCCGAGTACAACAGATCGAACCCTCAAATTTCCGCCATTAGTTGTTGATCACCAGTCCTCCGCTTCCTGCTGTGCATTCCCATCAGTCGCTGCGAGCGTGATAACTGTTGGTTGAGGACAAAATATTCTCTGGTTGAGGACAAAATATTCATATTACATCATAAAATATGAACTCGAAAGCACAAACATTCTTTTAAATGGAGTAAATGACTGCAATTAAATAAATACTAACTCCTTTTGGAAGAATGTTTTTGTTTTCGATTTCATATTAAACAATTATTCCACGAGCGCGCGTTGGATATGAGATGGCAGATAGCCAACGAGGCGCCGAGTTGGCTATAACCATCTCATATCCAACCAGTGCGAGTGGAATAATTGTTTTATTAAAAACGACCCCAAAATATTGTACAAACATTGCGAAAAATGCATTATTTTACGCGTACACGTACCATGTTAATGGTACATGAGCTCATATACTATTGCCTCTAAACCAATCAGAACTCAGGAAATGCAATACACCATAGCTACAATCATGGACAGAAGCAGTTGAGACACTCCCCGAAAAATACCTGTTTCGTTTAACGTTTGAGATTTTCCATCTCCAATTTTTACATTTCGACCCCCTCTCCCCTTTTCAATGTTGTAACCACGTGGCAGTGTTCACGGAGCGTATCTCAACATTGGAAAGGTTGCAGAAAGCCACTGGCCGCAGCCTTCTGCTCGATTAGACATGGCTATTTCTAAAGGGACAGGGGGGTTTTGCTATCGACAGAAACGTGAGTTTTTCCATTACGGAAGAACGCCGATAGAAAGCGTTTGTTTTGTTCAAATGTATCAACACTTTCGTCCATGATTGTAGTTTCAATAATTTATGATATAGCCTGTTCCAGGCTTTGAGATAGAGGGGCAGGCGAAGAAAAGATACGCGAATAAAGCGAGCGGAGGAGCGAGGTGATTCATGTAGTTTGCCAGCCCATGCTCAGTTAACTTTTATGCCATATGATTTTTCTCTCCCTCGCGGTCTTTTCGAGTATTAACCAAAACAAGTAAGATTGAACAATATCGAAACCTTGTACGGCCTCGTAGCCCTTGCCTATGCAACCTGACGTGAACATTAAAGCCCTTCTATGACGATTCATGATATAGACATAACAAGCAGACCGAATAGAACGACCTAACCTAACCGACGGATCGAAACCGACCAATCAAGACCAACGGCATTAACTACTCGAGTCTTACAGCCAATAACATCACGGCTAAACTGACCAATCAGTTTTCACGAACCAGACTTATAACATTCGACTGATTCACGTGACTCTGATGATGACTTCCGCTCACGTTGTTGAAACGCCAGTCACTGTCACCGCCAACAGTCCTTCTCGGACTACCCTCACCCGGACGATCAAACTGCACGATCGGCTGTTACCCCCGGGTTCAAACCATTTACTGTATTTCTGTTTCTAAAATCTTTTTCACATCACCGAATATAAATCTTCTTTTTTCCGTTATACTTTGTATTTCCCCTTTTCAACGACCCCAGTGTGATTTACTTTCAGCTTTGTTAATTGCACTTTATGCAGTTTGCCATTTCTTGTTGATTTACACTTGACTCTAGCCATGCATTTCTAAAATAGCTTTTCAGACTCTTTTCACACAGTCATTGAGTCACAAGAGAACATCGCAAAAAATTCACTCTGACAAATACTAACATGCGCGCGCGGTTGGTGATTGTGACGTCACTTCAACCTCATACATAGATCGAACACGATGCTTAAACTAGGGATATGGACTTGACAGTTTTTGAATGGAAAAGCAACGACTTTTACTCTTAACTCTTCTTTGGCATCGTTTGTGCTTTTCTGGTGCCAACTACGTCAAGATTGGTGGAATATTCTGTGACGAACTCAACTCTAAAGAGCTTTCAGCCTTCAATCTTGGCCTAGAATATGTCAACAACAATACAACATTGTTGCCGAACACCATTTTCGTTCCTTTGATTAACAAAACTGACTGGACTGATGCATTCGCGAACCTTAATGCGGCCTACTGGCAGATTCGTGGTGGGGCCGTTGCAATAATTGGACCTACTACTTCGACTTCGGTTAAGGCTTCGCATGCGCTATGTGCCGGCCTTCATATTCCCCAGATAGCGCCTTACGCTACAGATCCTTCGTTTGACTTCTCTCCCGAGACGTACAGTTATTTAGTGCGCATGAGCAGTAGCGATGCGATTGAAAACCGTGCCCTGGCAGATTTTGTGTCAAATTTCAACTGGACACGTATAGCAGTGTTGACATCAAGGAGCGATTTCGGGCTGAACGGGCTTGTCGTCTTCAAAGACATTGCTTCCCACAAGGGATGGACCTTGGTGGCGGTGGAAAGTTTCCAGGAGTTTAGAAACGCATCCAAGGTGAATGCTACCACACAACTCCTCCACATCAGAAGCAGAGGTGCCAGGATCGTTGTTCTTAACTGTTTGGCTGGGAACATCCGTGCCGTTCTGCGGCAAGCCAGCGATCTTGGAATGATTAATGGCTGGGTCTGGCTTGTTACCAATGGTGCATTCGCTTTTGACGGTCTCTACGAAAATGGGCAGGCCATACCAGAGTATCTCCATGGTATTGTGGGCATCAGAAATTCTTTCGGTGAAGGCAACGAATACGAAAATTTCGAAAGTATGTGGAGGGAGAAGGGATACGAGACAGCGCCTCTTGAAACGGACGCGACCGTTGGACATACTTTTGACTCAGTATTGGTCCTGGCGCAAGCAATTCACAACATGATACAGGATGGCTATAACGTGACAAGCACCGAAGGTTTACAGTTTGGTGTGTATAGCTCTACTGCAGTGAACAAAATTGGAGAAACCTTGTTAGATTACATCGCAAAAGTCAACACCACTGGTGTGATGGATAACAGGGTCTTCGATAGCAATCGTTGTCCGATTGGTGCGAAATTTGACATTGTAAATTTGCGCTCATATGGATTTGAAAAAATTGGTAAATGGGATTCGACTAACGGACTGACCATGGAAGAGAATAAGGAAATAATATGGCCTTCTGGGAAAACCTCTATCCCCGCTGACACTTCAGTGTCCATGGAAAATCAAACTTTTACAATTGTCACTATTGAAGAAAGGCCTTTTATCACCAAGCGATCTTCATCTACCGCACCCGGCAAAATCAAAATTGTTGGCTATTGTATTGATCTCCTTGAGAAACTTCAAGAAAAGCTGAAATTTTCCTACGAAGTTTACCTGGTGCCAGACGGTAGCTATGGCTCCCAAGATCCATTTACGAAAGAATGGAACGGCATGGTAAAGGAAATTCTTGAAGGAAGAGCACACATGGCTGTTGCTTCGTTTACAATAAGCTCAGAACGACAAAAGGTCATCGACTTTACCCAACCTTATCTGGATCTCGGACTAACAGCTCTCATTAAATCTGTCAGCGAAGAAGTGGAGTACTTTACATTTTTCAAGCCATTCCAACTTGACTTGTGGATAATGATAGCGCTGACTACTTTTCTGATTGGTGTCCTGTTGTGGCTGTTCAGCACCTTCAGCCCGTACGGATTTTATGGCAGATGCGTTCAGATAGCCCATCATAAAGTACCACGTGAGCATCTGAAGCGGAGACACACGCTTCGTTTAACTAATTCAATTTGGTCATCAATTGTGTACTACGTTGGACAAAGCGCAGACAGCTTGCACCCAGTGTCGGCCTCTGGCAGAATCACCGTTGCTGTTTGGTGGTTTGCAATTTTGATTATCCTCTCGACATACACCGCAAACCTAGCTGCGTTTCTTACAATTAAGAGGTTTGCTTCTCCAATAAGCACCATTGAAGATCTGGCGGGACAAACCACTATTCCTTACGGTACTGTCATGAACAGCCAGCCACAGGCCTTCTTCGAGACGTCATCCATTCCCAGCTTTGTCACCATGTGGCAGTACATGAAGTACCACCACACTCTTCTTAAGACCAGTCAAGAGGGGATCAATAAAGTGAAAGAAGGCAACTTTGCGTTCATATGGGACTCCATCGTCCTGGAACACACAATGCACACTGTCGAGTGCGGTTCTCTTACAACCATCGGCCAAATGTTTGGTAAGATGGGGTACGGCATTGGATTACCAAAGGATTCTCCGTACACTAAAAAGTTGAGCCAAGTTATCCTGGAGCTGCGCCACGAGGGATTCATGGACAGTCTTGAAAGCAAGTGGTTGCATTCCCATGGAGATTGCAAAGAACATCATGTTGGTCTCGACAGTGGCACTCAGATGGGATTGGCAGACATGGCGGGTGTGTTTATAATTGTCTGCGTTGGTGTTGGAATAAGCTTCATGGTGCTTCTCATCGAATGGCTTGTAGCTTCGTATTTAACTACAAAGGAAGATGATCCAGATGCGCCTAAGAGGCTTTGGACCTCACTGAAGACCAGACGACGCAATACGTGGCATGATTGGAGACACCGGGACGACGTACCAGAAATGCCGCGATTCATTGCTTCCCTGACACGAAACAAAATGAGACGATTCTTAGCATTTTTAGCAGCCCTCAGGTTAAGGCGAAGACAGGCTAAAGTTTCACCTGAGTTGAACTCGGTGGAGGTCAAAACAGCCGAATATCTACAGGAGGAAAGTGATGAGAGTATTAGCGGTGACGACGAGCAAGAACAAGAAGAAATAATAGATTTTCAACCTTGAAGAGCTATTCAGAAAACAGTACATGTACAATATTATTATTTTCCAGCTGCATTGAGAGTTAGTGCATAGCAAAGTTGAAAAAATGTTATAACAAAGCTCAGAGAAGAGAAGCCTTTTTGAAGTTTGCCCGCCTTCTGTCAGTTAATTTTTAAAGAAGTGAAAACTGTTATGGGTTGCCTGGAATAAAGCCCCACTGTGACTGTGACTGCTTGTGAAGTGACTTCTGATAAATTTCTAGATTATCTTTCCATTTTTCCCATTTTTCCCATCTATAAGATGCTAGATCGATAGACACTTTGGCCCTTATTCCACACTCCCTTTCAATTACTAACACGACCATGTTTTACCCATTTTACTGTCGACAAAATACAGCTGCCTCATGATCACTGAGCTGTTAGATGTTTTTGAACTTCTAAAGAGCCATCCGCTTTAGAATGCTTCCCTAGAGTTTAGTTTCAAACGAGTGAAATTCGGCTAGGACCAGCCATTAAGCTACAACCAGTTGCAAAAATGTTGAGACAGTTAGTGCCAAAAAAGGCTTTTCTTACTTCTATGGTTCGCAAATTGCCAGTTTGTCAGAGAAGAACATTTTGCACCCCTTTCCCCGTTTCAATGTTGTCCATCTAAGTTTTGTACGTCATATTGCATAGCTAGCAACATTGGGAAGGGGAGGAGGGGAGAGAGATTACGCGCAATAGCGCGGTGAAGAGTCTTCTCTCGTTAAGGTAGGATGTCTCAACTACTTATGCAACTGGTTGTCTTTCCAGTGTATTGAATGAAACATAGTCCAGCGGCAATGGAGATGATTTAGAACGAGCTAAATACTGAAATGTATTGAAAAAAGAAAGGATCCGTTCGTTTCAAGAGAAAAGAAAAGGTAGAGCGCGCAGATTTGGATGAAATCTTGCTAATACTTAAGTTACGTTTTGTGACGTACAGAAATTCATCAATCGAATTTCTTGTTCAATAAAGGCAAACGACATGGTTTTTAAGGAGAAAATCAAACCAGAACTAAAAGCTTATGTAAGATTCCTTCGAGAACAGGGTGATGTACCTGAAGAAATAGTACACCGTTGTGGAATATCCAGGGCATCGGTTTATCGCTGTTTAAAATTTGCAAATCAAGCACAAAAGGAAAGTAACAGGCATGGCAGGCCGCGATTAATCGATGTGCGCCAGGAAAGGAAAATCCACAGAACAATTGGAAGACTTCGTGAACAAGAGGGAAACTTCTCATGCCACAGAATAAGGGCAGAAGCGGGTTTACACAATGCTTCACTGTGGACTATAAATCGAACTTTGAAACGAATGGGATATGCCTTCTTGGAAGCAAGAAAAAAAGGAATATTACTGGAGAGAGATTTCAGAGAGCGTTTAAGGTTTGCACGTAAAGTGAAAAGAACTTATTTCAACGACTTCTTCATGAATGATATCTGCTTTTATCTAGACGGGGTAAGCTTTTATCATAAATACAATCCACTCGACGACGCTAGAGCCCCTAAAGGTAAAATCTGGAGGAAACGAAAGGAGGGACTGTCTGTGACTGCAAAGGGAACGCACGTAGGCTCGGGCGGAAGAGTTGTTAAAATGATTGTAGCCATTTCATATGGAAAAGGCGTTATATACTGTGAACAATATGAAAAACTAGATGGTAATTATTATGCAGATTTTATACGCAGAAATTTCCGAAATATGTTTCAAAAGAGCGGGAAATGTTCAAAGCTATTCGTCCAAGACAATTGCCCCATACTGAATTGTGCTAAGGCGCGAAAGGCTCTTAAGGAGGTTGGGGGAGAATTATTTCCTATTCCGAAAAGAAGTGGAGATCTTAATCCTATCGAGAATGTTTTTAATGCCGCTAAAGAAGAGCTCCGAACACAAGCTGTGAGGTTGAATTTAACTTATGAGAGTTTTGAGGCCTTTGCAAGAAGAGTGAAAAGTACATTGTATTCAATGCGAAGGGAAATAATTGACAATACCATCGCTTCAATGTTTAAGCGCTTGGATTTAATCACAAAAAATAGGGGCAGGCGTACAAAATACTAAGAAAAATAAATCGAAAAGGAAAAAATGGAGCTTTATAAATAATGCAAAAGTGATCTTTTATTTACAATGCGACAAAATATCTCATGTAATGACAGGATATTGCGTGACATATGTTATTATTGCGTGACTAATTTAAAGAACTTGAACGTATGAGATATTCCTGCATTGAGTCATTTCAAAAATAAAGATTTAGTGCATTCCAAAAAATAGCCGTGGTCCAAAAATGTCTTAGCCATCATAACTTGGATTTCCCAACGGTCTACCATAAAAACACGGTCTACCCTCACCACGGTACGAAATAGGATATTCTTTTTTGTAATTACATTCCGATGGTAGACCGTGGTAGACCGTGGTAGACCGCCGCGGTGGATGATTGCGTTTCTATTCACCTATACACTGTTTCTCCTGGCCTTACTAAAGGACTCATTTTAGCTAAGCACTAACGAGGCAAAGCACCTTGCACACTTCGGGATTTCCTTTTGATCGTTTTGTTCAATTTGTACATTAAATTGAAAGATTTTCCACCTTACTTGCATCATTTCTGTTTCACGCTGATCGATAACTCCATTTTTAATGTAAATAAAGGGTTGTTTTCCCGTACAGAAAATTGGTGTGTCTTTTTCAAATACAATGTCTTTCGCGTAGTGTGTTTTGGGTGCAGGGAGATGCACTACTTGACCTTCAAGCATAAGAAGAAAATCATGCCATTGTATAACTTGTTGCGACCAGCGGAAGTCGTTCAAGAAAATGCATTCTGCATCTTCCGCTCCAACCCATCCAAACAAGACCTGGCCGAAAAAGATCTGAGTAAAAACCTTTCTTCCAATGACTTGTATCACTACAAGAAATGATTTCTAGAAAAGTTGAATTTCCTTTAAGTAGCGAGCAATTACAATAGAAGGTGTTATTGTCTGTATTGCAATTTCGTCCAGGAACTTTATCTCATTTTAATCTTACGAACACGTAGTGCGCCATTTTCATACGTAAATGCAGTTGTTTGACAATATTTGGAAATTTTGCGCAAGAATTCGAACCCACAGCAAATTTCAAACAAAAAGGATTTTTAATTGACATGTGTTTATTTCGAAACTCAAGCATACTTGCTGATGTCTTCCCCAGGGTAAATGAACTGTGTAGATGTTACGTCATCCTATACACCCCAAAAAGAGGTTTTTCCGTGGCCATTTTTGAGATAGCCAACATGTTACCCTAAAACTTTTTCTTTTGAAAAGCTCCCCTGAAAAGCTTCGACAGGTGTGATTTTCACCTCAATATATAAGAGAAGAATATATTTTTTGTGCCTTGCATAAATCAGACTGTAGCAACCATGTACGCCTTAACGAGGTGTCCGTCTTATAATGACGTCCACTTAGAGAGAGTTGACTGCATAATTTTGTGGTTTCCTTAATCAGTGTACATCGGAAAATGAGAAAGCAGTTTCGTTTAGTTAGCGAGTCCCTTTCCGGGGCCGGGCCCTGTCACGCATCCTCCCAACTGACCAAAATTAAGAGAGGAAGCAGCCTTTAATATAATATTAGCGTCGGCTTTAATATCTAACGTTCATACTTATTGTTTCCGTGAAAGCTATAATTTGAAGGATGTGAAATATTGACGTTGAAATAGTACTTCACCTCTGAAGAATCATAACGATCGGGGACTCTCGAGTTCGTGGATCTCCTACCAGCGAGAAAGCTGTTTTTAGTCTTTCAAGTCAACTGGAGTTACACATGAACGAAGTGGTCTGAAGCCATGCTGATTATCGCATAATAACTTATTATCAGAAATTATGGTGGGCTGAAGCAACTGTTAGAGCCGACAGAGGAAGGAAGAGTATAACTCTGGCGTAGATCGACGATTTGTTGAAGAGGGTTATTATTATCGTTAATATTTTTCAAACAAAATACGCTGGATCACACCGCACAGTCACTGGCCGCGAAGCAAAAAATAGCTGGTTAAAGTCAAGATATTCACTGGGTACTTGGGAGACTAAATTTCCCCTGGGTGGGGGAAAATAATCAACTAGGTAGGGTTTAAGTAGGTCTGTTACAGAGGGGTGTCATCTTCAGTGCGAATTGAGCATGTGCGTAACAGGATGTAAATAGGGAAGAAAATTACAACGATAATTACAACAATAGGCCCTTTGCACGACCCAGTCACATGGTACAAAGTAACACCCTGCTGGTGAGCAAACTGTGCGCTGGGACACCCAACACAAAGCCGATTCATGTCCCAGAGCGTAGCTTGCTTACCAGCAAGGTGTTATTTTGTACCATGTGACTGGGTCGTGCAAAGGGCCTATTATGCCAAAAACAAAAGTATTGAATAAATTAAACAAAACGTTTTAAATTTACGTGTTTTGACTTGTGCGTTGTGTATTACTTTTTCCGAAACGATGTACAGAGCTTCTTTGATTTTCTTTGATCGACGATGACAAAATTGTCATGGGAGCATGTAGAGCAACAAGCTTTTGAAAAATGTTACACCGATATATATATGAGCAAACTGTGCGCTGGGACACCCAACACAAAGCCGATTCATGTCCCAGAGCGTAGCTTGCTCACCAGCAAGGTGTTATTTTGTACCATGTGACTGGGTCGTGCAAAGGGCCTATTATGCCAAAAACAAAAGTATTGAATAAATTAAACAAAACGTTTTAAATTTACGTGTTTTGACTTGTGCGTTGTGTATTACTTTTTCCGAAACGATGTACAGAGCTTCTTTGATTTTCTTTGATCGACGATGACAAAATTGTCATGGGAGCATGTAGAGCAACAAGCTTTTGAAAAATGTTACACCGATATATATATATATATGTGCTCAAAAAAAATCCGACGTAAAAAAATAATCCAATTGCACCTTTGATTAAAAAATCAAGTAACTAAAAAAGCAATGGCAGGTAGGTAGGTAAAGTCTGCATTCGAGCCTAACTGGCTCATCAGGCCGGCGCCTATCTCCGGTTTCTGTGGCATGAAGCGACTAGGACTATTTCTACTCCTCCCTGGATGGGATGCTAGTCCATCGCAGGGTTACCCCCAGCGGTAAATTCGCCGGTACCCATTTATACACCTGGGTGGAGAGAGGCACTGTGAGAGTAAAGTGTCTCGCCCAAGAACACAGCACAATGTCCCCGGTTAGGGCTCGAACCAGGACCGCTCGATCCGGAGACGAGCGCACTTACCATTAGGCCACCGCGCCTCCCAAGCATAGTAAATAAATAAATGAATAAATAAATAACGAAAAAAGGAAGAAAGAAAGAAATGAAAAAGGAATACAGGAGATTAATTGAAGAGCAGCTGTTTCTTGAAGTAGAAAAACGTAAATTTCGCCTCTGTAAGTGAAGTTTAAGGCCCCATTTCCCTTAAAGGGAAAAGGACGAAATGATGATGAAGTGAAAATGTACTAATCTTCAATCTAAAATCTTAAAACTGAAAAATGTATTGAGCCTCAAAAACTCCTACAAATGTCCGTTCTGCTGTCACTCAACAGATAACGTCATTGCATTCAATCCACCCCTTGTGAGGCTGCGATTATCGTGAAGGAAATTTGAACCTTTTTTAATTTTCAAGAACAGCACAACAACAGTAAACAAAGTATTGGAAAAACAATTATTCATAGATATTGAGATCAGCTGAAAACGCCGATGAAAATTTAACAAATACGAAGTTTTATTAGTGTTTGCTTTTGCAGTTGTAGTCAGGATTCGTGCGACAGGCTGTCAGAAAATTTTTGATTAATTCTACAAAGCATCTTGATGCCGATGAGTTTTTTGATCACAATGCAGTTGGAAAGACAAGCGGTCTACAGAAAAAAAGAAAACACTACCTGGAATATGAATCAGTTCGTAATGATTAAAGTTAGCAAAAGCCTAAATTTTCATACAAAAATGAACCAGTACGATACTCGATTGTTTGTTGAACCGATTCGAAAAAGTTAATGTACCAGCCAATTACATTCACAACTGCTCCTATTCAAAAGAAAGCTAAATTTATCTATTTGCCTCTGTTGGCGTGTAAACACAATAATGCACTTTTCCAGCTAGAAGCCAATGCTAAGCTACATCTATCTTATCTTGGCAATACACAAAATACATTGATTCAATTCAGCTGATTTATTTACAAAGAAGTTGTCTAAAATGGAGATTCAGTCGAATTTGATTGGTCTTTCTCGTGACACTTCAATAAATCAAGGACTCCTTTTTGAAATACACGTCAATTCGCGCAGCTGTAAAGATAAGCAATTGTCCCAAAAACACTATCCGTCTTGTTGTGAATTTTGATCAATCCACGGAAAAAGTGAATTGAGAATAATCTGGCGCACGACTAACGTTTATGAATATATATATCTAAATCTGCACACGAAGTTGGCAAAATGGCAAGCGCTAAGCAAAACAGATCGTCTTGGCCTTATAAACAGATTAATCGAAACTCGAATTCGACTCATTTTGTCGCCATATTCGATCGTTTCCACAATATGCGATCAAATATGGAGCTCTGCGATGTGACTTTGAAAGTGGGTAATGTAACATTTTCAGCCCATCGCTTAGTCCTTGCGGGTAATTCACCGTATTTTCGAAACATTTTTCTTTCGAATAAAGCGGTAGACACCGACAAACAAGAAGTAAATCTACCAAGCAATTTTCGAAACGACACTGTAAGATCATTTCTGGATTACTTCTACACTGGATACCTGTCCATTTCTCAAGAGGATTCTGAAGATTTGCTTACACTGGCTTCTCTTTTTCAGGTTTGATACAATTTGTTCTTAAATTTAGCGCACTATTGTCCGACAGCTGTAACTGTAAGACCTGTAACAACTTTGACCTTAAATTTTTCATGAATATATCTGCTATATTTCACATGATCAGAGCTGTAACCAGCATTGTTGAGACAGCTTGTTTTTAATACCGGGTTTAAATTTAAGCCAGGGAAAATATTTTTCAGTTAGCGCAATTCAGCTAAAAGCAATTTTCCTGCTGCAATATTTGAGAATCAGTATATTGCTTTCCATTCCCTATTCTTCGGACGATTTATTTTGCACCATTCGTTGACGGGCTGAAACCAAATTTGGAAAATTACTTTTAATTACACTGCGTTATTATTGCATGTTTAAATAATTAAATTGTACAAGGTAATTTTCTGTCAGTCGAGCAGCCAGACGAAATAAATATTAATTCATTCTCTCCCCTCGGTTCCTTTTCTTGGTACAGCTTAAAGGACTCTTAAAGCGGTATAAATCCGATGAAGAAAAGTCGCGTAAATTTGCTTTACGTCATCTTTAGAAAAGATTAAGAAGCCACATATAACAGCAAGAAAGGACTGAATATTACTTATTCTCAATCTTAACTTTTTCTGATTCTCGCACTTATAGAGCCCCTCGGTACGTTACCCTTAAGTGGGGCAAATTAAACCCGAAAACAGACAACTGAATGTCTATAATATCTATAGAATTTATCTCCTACAGGTGAAAAGTTTTGCATACATGACATAATATTTGTCTTCAGTAAAAAATATTCAACTTTAATCAATTTCGATTTCAACTTTAATAATGGTAGTTCAAAATTTAACAAGTTCTTCGATCGAAGAATGGCCGCAAAACACGGCTGCAATAATGATATATTATAACCCTAGTTGATAGCATGTAATCATTAGAGCAAACCACTTACATTAAGAAAAGACATGCCGGAAAGCATTCTTTCTTCATCTTTTTGAGAATAATTGTACCATTTCCCGAGTTTGAAAATATTACCGGCCTTCTTCCCAATTAAAACAACAGCATTTCTTCATTATGACTTTTCCGCAAAATCTGCTGCGCACTAAAATGGGGCGAGTATCACGTTTTCCTGAAAAAAGGCACCATTCTACACTATTATTGCCATTCTCGCTCAGAGCCACTTGTCCCTCTTAGCCGGCTGGGCCTGTGCACGAGGAACAAGTGGCTCTGGGGACGATTTCTGCGGACACATATGATTTGATTTGCTGAAATCAAACAAAGGGAGTCCAATCACATCAGCTAAATCTCAAATCATTAGCACGTTTAAAATGGTGGATATGATTGGACTCCGTTTGCCCCCATAGCAACTTGTTCCTCGTGCACAGCCCCAGCCTGCTAAGAGGGACAAGTGGCTCTGGGGACGAGAATGTATTATTGGTTTTCACTGTCACGCTATCGAAAACTAAATTCGAAACAATTCAGCTACAGAAGCTTAGAATTTCAGCGAGTGTAGCTGATAAATAAATAAAAAAATTCTCTTGTCCCAGGTCTGTGCGGTGTCCCGTTCGCTCCACGCAAATTTACAATGCTTGGTATGGAGACGCCATATTTGTGTCCTTCCGAGGGGCACAAATATGGCCGCCGTGATGCACGCGAAACCATCTGGAATTCTGTTGTGCTATAATAGCGACTACTTTTGGCTCATGAGCTATTATACTTACGCATAAACACCACTTATTATACCTGAAATGGTCAAACATCTGAAAATCGAAAGGATAGGCTTTTTCTAAACAAAACAGTTTTGTCACGGTTCTCGGCTTGATGTCACATACGGCCGAGAACTCAAATATTCAAGATGCTTTCTTTTCAAAACGGAGGGTACTATCGAGCCGAAAATTTGCGAAAAGATATATTTTTAGTTTTCCTTACACCTAGTGGCAACGAAAATTTAGCAGACCCAGAATTTATGACGTCACATGAAAACCAAGAATTCTAAGTATTCACACTCGTATTCATCGGTTATTATTTGTACGTACATGCTAAAAGCTAATCACTACCAACAAACTACGAAAATCTTCAAAATCATCGCTGCGTTTATTTCTTGTAGGTACAAGAAATCATTTCCGAGCTTCAGGAATACATTATCTCAAATCTTCACGCTTCTAATTGCTTGAGGTTTCAAAGTCTTGCGCACAAACTTAAGCAGAAAGAATTCAAAGCCAAAATCGATCGTTTTGTGGACTGGAATTTCAAGAACCTGCTTAAAGAGCCTGACTTTCTGGCGATGTCCGCTGAACACCTTATTCAAGTGATCAGTAGCGAGAATCTACGAGTTAAACGCGAGGAGACTGTGTACGAGGCAGTGTACAGGTGGTTTAGACAAGACACAAGAGGACGGTAAGGAGAAAATAGATGCAAATCAAGGCTTTATAAGGAAATTCAATTCAAGAAGCTTTCGGCTCTCTACGAGGAACTCGCGGATTAGATTAAAAAGCGTCCAGAACGAAAAAAAGAAAAGTCCTTTTAGGATCAATTAGGAGCAACTTGAATTTGAATGCAATTTTTTAAGAGGTTTATAGAAGGGTCAAAGAAGGAAACTATTTTTGGTACATCAGCAGACAGCTGATACTAGCTACGCTGACAGTGAACTGTTTTAGTCTCAAATACTGATTTTAAACTTCATTAAATCTTTTATTAATGAAACTTTTCCAAATATATCTAAAAACCCAAAAATATCTAACAATTTTCAGAACACCCCTAAACATAGATTCATGTTTTGAGCACAGAGATTTTGGATCGTAAAGCCATGTTAAGTGAATGACTGGAAAATGAAATTGGTACCACTGCACTGTACAGTTCCGTGTGCAAGTTGGCAAAGTTATGATTTAGTGTTTTTAGTTTTCAGATCTCTCAAATTTCTGTTGATGTACAAATGCAATAGGAGGTGACTCAATCGCTGAGCATGTAATGATATCTCTTGCCAAATGACCCTTTTGTGATTGTAAAGGTTAGACAACATATATTTATGCGCAAATATTAAAACGACAAAGTTGATTTCTGTTTTAAATTTAGGGAAAGTAAAGCTGAAAGTGTGTTCAAGGAAGTCCGTTTTGAACAAATTCCGTCAAAGTTCATCACAAGAGAAATCATACCAAATCTCTGCGATAAATACAACATTTGCGTCGAGCGAGTGAGAGAGGCGTTGGATCAACAAGCTGCTTCTGGCGAAAATGCTCGGGCGTCCAAATCAGAGTTCGCGAGGAAACCACAAGATGTCATCTACATTATCAGCTGCAGAACAAGCCTCGTGGAACAATTCGATACAGTCAAGAGCGCGTGCGTTCGGTGTCAGGAGATGTCACCGACAGGGCCTCTGGAGAGTTTGAGCGAAAACCGTTGTGCAGTTGTAGTGGGCCAGGATCTTTACAGTGTGTCAAATAGCAAAGTCGACAAGTTCAATGTTCTGGAGCTTTGCTGGACTGAAGTTGGAGAAGGTAAGAAAAAACAGACATAGCATCTCATGAGTACTCATTCTCGTCACCAGAGCCACTTGTCCCTCTTAGCTGGCTGGAGCCTGGGCCAGTGCATGATGAACAAGTGGCTCTGAGGACACGTGATTTGATTGGCCAGAATCTAACACATCAGCCATTTTAAAACCCTTTATCGTGAGGCAGTTTAAAACGGTTGCCATTTTCTAGCCAATCAAATCATTTGCACAGGCCCAGCTGGCTAAGACGGACGAGCGGTTCTGGGGACGAGAATGGTGGTCACTTAATTAGCTACTAGTTGAACCTCAAGGTTTCCCTTTCCGAATCTGGTCACCTGATTCTGGATACAAGTGGCAGAATACTCGCGTGGTCATTGGTTGAGAGTTGTAGCCGCTGAGTGTATAATACGCGTGCGATATACATCGTACCCTTTTCATGTTTCCCTCTAATTCGCCAGCACGTCAAAAGTAGTTTATACAGGAGCCATAATCGATTATGACTCCTGGTTTATAGTACTGCTGTTAAAACAGGATCGAATCTCTTTTCAATGTTCTGCACTCTTTCAGACCATAGAAATGACGCCCTAAAATATAAACTGTAAAGTTTCAGAACTCAGTTGCAATTTCCTAGTCAAAATAGAAAAATTAAGCGAAAAGATCTTATTCGCTTGACCGAAGGGGAATAAAGCTTGTTGTCGCTGCTTATTGTTGTTTCATTTCAGACCATGTAAATGATACTCTTGAGAATTCTGGTTTTCAGATTTTCCTACATTCGTGCGCATATGAATAAAAACGTACTCAAGTGAATTAAGGAAAGGGTCTCCCTTAATTTTGGAGGGGGGTGGTCTAATTGAAAGTATATTTTAGCCATCGCTTATAAACTTGCATAAGGCGAAGTATTTGTGCGAAATATTTCATTTTTTGGTTTGCAGAACTTTGCTGCTTGGTCACGTGACATACCAAATCCAATTATTGATGTAAATTTTAATAACATGTACAAATTTACAACATTTTGCAAATGTACTGTTTGACTAATTTTGATTGCTACGAATGGCTATATCCACCAAGTTGAGAGGAAAAATAGAGAATAACTACAAAACAATAAACATTTTTAAGAATCCCCGTTTACAACGACGTATGGCCAAGTGAGATAAACGGTCATAATTCTTACAATTTCGGGCATGGTCAATCACGTGACCACTTAAAGCTGGGCCAATCATCGAAAAATTTCATTTTCTGTCAAAATAAACAATTAGAAGCCGCGAGAAAAAGACCAAAATTAAAAGAAATGTCCGAAACGTCGTATATAAACTAGACCCATGCCTTAATTCAGGTGAGTAGGTCCCGTCTCCTGCATCTTCAATGTTACGGGTTAGCAGGTGACGTTAAAAAACCCACACACTAATCGTAAAGAGTAGGGCACGGAGTTCCCGGTGCTGTGGTCTGGTCTGTTTGCATATGTACTTATGGGTTGGGTGGGTGCGGTGAGATCATGAATGTGTTGAAAGCCGCTGCCATCATCACCTTTACATGCTGACGTCATCATCATCATCATCATCATCATCTTTATTTAAACACGGTAAAATACATCAGGCGATAATAATTTAATATAAAAGCTACAAACTAACCCCTGACTGACTGACTGATCTAACCCCTGACCGACTAAAAATGTAAAAGCGCATTTGAACTTGTATGTGGAAAATGTGCTACACAAATTCATTTCCATTAATATCTTTTTTGGATGGATGAAAAAGCAATTCTATGTGCGTAAACATATGTCAACGTTGACGGTCTTCGAATTTCCACGTTCTCTTACGTAGGCGCTGATGTGCACGACACCGGCGTGTGTGCAGGAAAAGACTGCATTTTTGTTGTGGGTGGAAGACAACGAGGCCAAGGGGCCCGTAGATTTGATTTGGACACAAACGAGTGGGTGGATCTTCCTGATATGAATACAAGCAGGAGATGCCCTGGTAAGTCGCGTCACTGATTCATAGATACACATCGATGGACATGCAAAAGACTTTAATTTATTGGAATTGCTTTAATAAATAGATATTTGCCTATCCCTTTCAACTTAGGCGAAAGCATAAATATTGAACAGAACGTTCCTTTGCTTGTACCAATGTAGTACAAACTTGTCATTTATTAAATGACGTCATATCAGCGTTGGACGTTTTTGATTCTGAGTGATTCAACGACTATTTTCTATTCGCCAATAGAAAACGATTGTACGCAGGTTGCTCTTTGAAGGCAAGATTTTTCTTGAATTTTGGCTTAAATCTACATAAAAAGGCAGCTTTTGGAATGCAATCCTTTTGAGTTTCTACTAAAACAATTAAACTAGCCGTCCTCGTTTTCTATGAGCAATAGTCAACTCGGCTGCGCCTCGTTGACTATTCGATCACAGAAAACTCAGGTTCCTAGTCTGATTGTTAATTAGAAAAAGAGATATACTCCCTTTGTGGGATATTTTTATATATTCAAGCGAGTTTTGATGTACATTTCCACCGGTAAATCAATGTTATAATTAACAACTGTTTCTCGCTTTTTGCTGTGCACTATCTGAAATACTCTGGACGTTTGAAGAACACTCAAGAAGTTAGAGTTGCAATCACCTTGAGCAACTCTTACGACACACTTACGATTGTTTCGTACTCTCCAAACTTCCTACTGACATGCACCATAAATCGTTAGTACACTGAGTTGAACCAGTTTAACAAAGCCTACGTTTTCCTGATATAGAAAGTGAATCAATGATGAAGTATCAAGAAATATATTGTTTAAAAATCTTCTTACGATAGCACTCTCCTGTAAAAAACTTATTGTGCAAGCATACTATATACGTCTTAAAAAAGCATTTCTTTATCTCAAGGATAAAAGCCACTCAAGTAGCTCAAGACATCAATCATCCTTTTGTTCTTAGGTGTGGTGTTCTTATCCGGTAAATTGTACGTCATCGGAGGCCACAGCCCAGAGGGGGCTTTGGCATCCACCGAACGCTTTGACACAAAACAGGAAAAGTGGGTCGCATTGAAGCCCATGAACTTACCTCGCTTTCTACTCGGAGCGTGCGCAGTAGATGGACTCGTGTATGCTGTGGGTGGCCGGAATAACGAGCGAAGCCTGGACACTGTGGAGGTCTACGACCCCAGGGCTAAGGTTTGGACTCTTATGGACGAGAATATGCGAGAATCTAGAAATGATTTTGGACTTGTGTCACAAAGTAACGAAATCTTTTGCATCGGTGGTAGGGGTGTGAATTCCATCGAGTGCTTCGATTTGGAAACGAAAAAGTGGAAAACTGTTGGCTCAACCGGGCAAAATAACTTTAGTATAAGCTGTGTGTTTTATCCGCCGCTGTAGGGAAATAATGGACTTCAGTTTGTTTGCTTGATAAGACATGCATCAATGTTTAGAAGAAGTTTGTTTAAGATTTGAATTAGCTAAGATCACATTATATAAGTGTAACGTAACTTAATTTCCTCGCCAATAAAAGTAATAAATGTGCGAACGAATGAATGAATGAATGAGTGAATGGCTAACTATCAGTGTTAGAAGAAGATAATTTAATTCCACGTTAATTAGCGGACAGGCGGCGCAAGCTCGCGATGCGATTACACAATACGCTAATGCATGGTTCAATTCTACCTGTAACCATGCTTTTGAAGGTTTTTTGCTTTCCCTTCATCGCTCTGTTCGCTGGTTGCAAGCTCCTTTCTTTCTTAGGAAGTGGCGAGACGTACGGGTTAGATGTTTTCCTTCAGTAGTTTTCTTTATAAAATGTAGTCTTCATGGTTTCTTATGCTATATATGTAGTCTCTGTGATTCATGATATATATATATACTGTCTAGCCGAAAAGCGTTCATATTCGTGAGTAGACGTGCCACAAATGCAAGTCGGTCTTTATTAAAGTTTATTAAGAACGACGTCGCGATAACAAGTGGCTAATCGCGAGAAGCGAGGAACTTCGCGGTCGCTTTCAGAACAGTGTAGGTCTTGAAAAAACTTCTTCAATTGCTATTTTTACAGAAATTAGTATTTTTATCGCGATTTTAAACACAAAATGACGTACTTGTGGTAGCCTGGATTTGAGGGTGCGAGCTACTCATTCAACATTCGCGAGCGAAGCCCACTCTCCACGGCTTTGCCGCTCCGACGGCGGCCTCCCAAAAACAAAAGCACTTAGCCGCGAATCCCGCCAGCTACGCAGGCTATACATGTGGTCGACGAGGAGTCCCGGGGGTGGGGAATTGTCTTTTTCTGTGTGCCCTGGGGTGGGGAATAGACGCAAAATACGAAAAATATGGCAAATGCCCGGGGCTGTGCCCGGGGGGGATGGTAACATGTAGAATTGAACCATGCATAAACGTGACCAGCGACCAACGTATTGTGGTGTACGACGGTTTGAATTATAAAGGTTGAATGGAAAAAAAAACGATTGAAAATGATAGACTATACAGTGATACTTTGTTAATAAAATCAACTAACCTCAATGCCGTGTTGTTTTATCTGTTGTTGTCTCGCTTCTCAGGCCGATCTGAAGTCTTTTAGGCGAGTTATGGCTTTTTTGGTTTTCTTTTCGCGTATTGTGTGCTTGGGCCTCCTGTGAGAAGCGTCTCCAAATTTTAGCATTCACCGGTTAATGCATTTCCTCTTTTTCGCTTGTGTGCTTGTGCCTCCTGTGAGTAGCGTCTCCAAATTTTAGCATTCACCGGTTAATGCATTTCCTCTTTTTCGCTTGTGTGCTTGTGCCTCCTGTGAGAAGCGTCTCCAAATTTTAGCATTCACCGGTTAATGCATTTCCTCTTTTTCGCTTGTGTGCTTGGGCCTCCTGTGAGAAGCGTCTCCAAATTTTAGCATTCACCGGTTAATGCAATTCCTCTTTTTCGCTTGTGTGACGTAAGTGTAACTTGCGGCGGATACTGATCGCAAATCAATTGTTCAAAAGACAATACTGGAGAAATAGTTTTTTTTTCTGAATGGCTGTTATAAATTATTTGTCACAAGCCTAAAGTTTCCTTGGGAGTTCTTAGTCAATAGTTATGTGGAAAGTTAGTTAAAAACGAAATTACTATTCTTCTACTCACGGAAACTATCTTGACCGAAACAGGTGAGTCAAATTAATTCTGCAAGGGCAGAGAAAATTCGGAAAAAATTGGCTATTTATTACTATTCTAGAAAAAGTGCAACTGTTTTCTTTTTTCACTAAATTGGTATTAAAAGATAATCGAGGTTAATTTTAGTGAGGAAATCGAAGGAACAAATATAATATTCCTGAAAATGAATGCGTTTAACTGAACCATGCAAAGAATGGCCATATCCGTCACCGCGGCATTATTGAAAGCCGGCTGTACAGCTGACTGTTGAGCGCTTTTCCGCGCGTTCATTGGCTACTCTTTTTCCTTATTAATTACCGTGTGCGCACAGTTAATTTTGTTCATATAAAAACACAACGGGGAGACATCTAGAGATGTTGACCAACCGGATAAGACAGAAAATCAGTTTATCACTGCATTACGGTTAATCCATATTGGAAAGAATCGTGTCGTCCAAGTGGCCATGAACAATTCAACCCCCTTTGAGGTAGGAGAAGACAAAATAAGTCTCCAAGATGGAAGTCCAGCTATGTTTGCTTTTTACATTATTATCTTTGTCCTGGGCTTGATTGAAAATTCGCTGGTTCTTGTTGTTATATTCAGAAAGAAGGAAAGTAGAACTGCCAACGACACGTTCATCGCAAATTTAACAATATCGGATATTACTTTTATTACCTTCACATCGCCACTGTCGATATACATCTACTTTGTTGAGCGATATGCGTCAATCTTCGTTTGCAAATTTGTGTTCCCGATAATCACAGCTACTTTTATTGTGAGCATAGCTACGGTTTCTTCAATGGCTATGCAACGCTGCTATGTGATTCTGAATCCATTTAAACCAAGAATCAGGAGACGGGCATTAATCATGTGGCTGACTGGTATATGGTTTTTGTCATTTGCGTTTGCCATTCCACAAATAATTGCAACAAAAGTCTCACCAACACAGTCCTGTCACGAAGAATGGCCTTCGCAAGCGTACTCCAAACTGTACACAGTATCACTGTTTACTGTTCAATATGTCTTCCCGCTGGCCATTATCAGTGTGTCTTACATACGAATTGGTGTGCATGTATCCAAGTCTAACGCCAACGCACAGAACTTAGGAACCAACATTCACAACAACCGGCGTGCGAAGAACGAGACTGCAATGAAAAGAACGATATTTATAACACTGGTTTTGTTTTTACTGTGTATGCTACCAAATCAGGTGGCGTATTTTCTTCTTCATTTTGGTTCACTAGATCAGAAACGTGCAGCCGCAGCTTTGTTCAAGTACGTAGAAATACCAACATATTTCCACTGTTGTGTTAATCCCATAATATATGGGACAGTGTTCCGGCAGTTTCGAGAAGGCTATATTCGCTATGTTTACCGTATTTTACATGTTTGCTCTGGGAAACGTTGTAGCAATAAAAATCATCATAGCTCAGGAGATGCTTTCGCAGACGATCAGACCCTGAGGCAGAATCGCAGATTAGAACAAAGAGAACACAATGAGCAGGTTTTAATGGGAGAAGGTTGCGAAGTGAGACAACGAAATGAACTCGGATCTTCTGGGAATTTGGTTTGCGAAACGCTTTTGTGACCATATTGTTACACTGTAAAGACTTTTCAACATTAATGATTATCCCAACGTAACAGCAATCCCGTTTTAATGCAAATTTGGTAGCCAAAGCAAGCGATAATTATCTCCAGTTTCCTTTATACAGCACCTGTCTTTAAACAGCTTGTACTTCAAAGAGGTAGAAGACACGCATGCATCCTCCTTTTTTATTGACAGCACTTGAGATGGATACCGCCTGGGAAGAGCTGAAGGCGTGGCAGTTCAAACACTAGGGACTTTACGAAACCCCGATGGCGAGTTCAACGAGGACGTCGCCAAACAAAAGATTAAATGAGCAGAACAATAGTCCTGCACGTGCGTTATCCATCTTTGTTCATTTCTTGGTCGTCCGCTGCAAAACAACGACGTAAAATGACTAAATTCTGAGTTGGGTTGAGAACGTCAACCACAACGGCGAGTTTTTCATGTTTCTTGTTTGAATTAAATAAGCGCTGAAAAATGCAAGTAGACATTAGCGCTGATACTGATAATCGCACTAAACAAATTCTCATAGTTGTGAGATTCTTACGCAAAATTTAAATTCATTTTTTTGTGGACGTTGTCGTTGGCGCCCTACCATTTTACGCAGAACAGTTGGTATGGCAAAGCTGCATGGCGGAGATAAACCTTTCGTGGAATGACATGGATGACATGGAGCAACGCAAAGTTTGCTTCTAAAGACCGCATAAGATGGAAATGTATTGTTGAAGTTAAATTCATGTCCAATTAGGGTTAGCAACAGGCCCGTGGCCAGGATTTTTCATGTGGGTGGGGGGGGGGGGGGGGGTGCGTATGAGAACAGAGAGAACGTAGAGGGGTCTGGGGGTATCCTCCCAAGAAAGTTTTCAAAAAATAGGTTATCCGAGACAGTATTTCGTGCGTTTTGAAGGCAGTTTGTTAGGAAACAAGGCAGGTTAAAGTGAAGGTTAACAACGACAATAATTCTGGTAAACTTTTAAATTCAAAACGTATTTTTAAAAACAGAACCTTGTAAACGTAACTTACAATTTATTTAGCTAAAATGACGGCAGTACATAAAGGAACAATCTCGTCCCCACGGCCCGCTTTTCTATGGGAGTCGTGTTTGGCCTGTCTATTTTATTTCCCATCGTGGATTGACATGATCTGGCTGTCGCCTTTCTCAGTCTTTTCTTCTCTTCGGCCCATTTTATTACGGATTCGTCAAGGAACTACATTCCAATACGAAGTGCCGTGTTCCGAGCCCAGCAAGTACCCAGTCACCCCTCTTTTTAATAACGCCTGGGAATATTAAGGGCACTTCGAACGATTGGACATTGAAGGACATTAGGTAGAATGTATTGTTGAAATTAACCTAGAATCACACAATTTGGTCCAACATATACCAACATATCTACAAATGGTGTACGTTCAACCCAAAGGATTAAATGTAAATAGTCAAAGTACAGAAATACCATTTCCCTTTATTTATTTTTTATTATTTACTTTGATAATTTTTTTCACAATGAGCGGACTTCCAAGGCTCGCGGGGGGGGGGGGGGGGGTGCGCACCCGTCGCACCCCCCCTCCCTACGAGCCTGAGCAACCTCCCATAAACATCCACTCTGATATGACACGAACTGCCGAGTTATCTCAACAGTGACGGGATAACCTGAGCTCGCTTCAAGTCAAAGTCAAAGTCAATTATACAATGCTTTGCACCAACTGTTGAAGCTGAAGAGAAAGACAAAGATACCTGGTATACGAACAACTACAACTTGCCATATCCTTGGATTACTTGGGATATGGCAAGTTGTACACTGGGGACATGAATGCAAAGGCTGGAGCTCACAACACTAACTGTGACAGAGCCATCGGAAACGTGGCTGAAGTGAGATTGATTTATGTTGGAAAAACAACTGTGTTATTGATGGTGCAGTCTTCTTCACCTAGAGGTCCCCTGACGGCACTACAGTCAACTGGATCCACCACTTCTTTGTCAACAGCAAGTGGCGTAGATCACTCCACGATGTCTGCACTTAGCGTGGGTCCTATCTGACAGCCAGTGACCACTACTTAGTTGTGGCAATCATTAAGCTGATGCTTTGGAGGGCAGCGCCATGTCCAAGTGTTAAAGTGTACTTTTTACCACAACGGAGGAAGAATAATATGACGTTTACAGTAAGTGGAATACGATCGGGAGCAATGAATGTTGTAAGAATATTGTGGGATATCCAGAAAGAAGAAAAAATGGTTAACATATTTGGTGGCGGCCAAGCATTATAGATCATCAAGGTTGCAAGAGCTAGTCCAAAAAGCATGTACGTGCCAGGCTAGCCTAAGGAAGTGGAGAGGAACTCAACGAGCCTGGGAGAGAGCGCCTATATTGAGGAGCCGGCTGATGAAGCTGAGCAAATTGCAGTAAGGGATGAAATGAGTGCCATCTGCAAGATCGTCAAGCGCATTTGTGAAACAAAATCTGGTCAAAACTAATGCCTAAACTCATGTTTATTTTGTATGTTGAATGCAGCTACCATGTCTTCCTGGAGGCATGTCTCATAGAGCCGGGAACTGGGTATTGGAGCCAGGATGAGAATAAGAACGATTCAATTTTCTTTAGATTCCACTTGTGACTCCGTCATCAGGTCATAATCCAGTGAAAACTAGATTGGAGAATTTGAAAGCAGAAGCGGAAGACACCAATCACAATGCTAGTTCTCGGGCCCTCCAAACACTTCATTGTTTGCTTGCGACAATCTAATTTAATTTTCAATATAATTTTGTTTTATCAACTAGGTTGATAATGTGAATTGGCCACCGTAAAGAGATTCAAGAGCTGACGTTTCGGAGCAAACTGCCGACGAAGGGCTAACGCTCGAAACGTCAGCTCTTGAATCTCTTTACGGTGGCCAATTCATATTATCAACCTAGTTGATAAAACAATATTATATTGTTATACTTCCCACCGAAGCAGCACCACAGTTTCTTTAGAAACTTACCCCCTCTATTCATTTGTAATTTAATTTTCAGTCGATCATAAGCAACCAATGGCGGATCTAGCGAAGGTGCCCGGAGCGCCGGACGTTCTTCTTAAGGCCAAAAATTTGAAGGCCTGAAAGGGCCGAAAATGTTTTGGCCCTGGCCTAACTTTAAGGCCCAAAGGGCCAGAAATGTTTCAGGTCTCCACCTTAAAAGAAGTCTGGAACCGCCACCATTCTCGTCGCCATAGCCCTTTTCGTTTCTCTTAGCTGGCAGGGCCTTGGCACGAAAAACGAAGGGCTCTGGAGACATACGATTTCCAGTCCGAGATCCTAGGACTTCCGGACTTCATGCATATAGCATTGATGTTTTTACATGTTGTGTGTTGTAATAAGGCGGGCGAACATTTTGACTTCCTTTTAAGATTTCTTTATTCTCAACAGCCAATAAAAAAATTCCAAATTTTTGGAAAATCGTATGTCCCCAGAGCCCAACCTCGTTCCCAGGGTCTTTTCCCTTGCTTGGGGGCGGTGCGGGAAAAGACCCTGGGAACGAGGTTGCCCAGAGCCCTTCGTTTTTCGTGCCAAGGCCCTGCCGGCTAAGAGAAACGAAAAGGGCTATGGGGACGAGAATGGAACCGCCACTAGAAACAGAGTCAAAAGCAGAATCAAAACTGTAGGTTGCAGTGAAAGACATTCGCTTACAAAGACGATATGTTTTAAGGCGAAGGGATAGAAGCGGCTCAAGTCGACGTCGACATTTTTATTGCCATTGCCATCTTCGTCATCGCCAGAAACTAGTTGATGGTGCAAAGAATTGTTCAGCTGCAACATTCCCTGGCTCGACATACTCGCTTCATCCCAAATAATTTACAATTTGCTGCCCTGTCGTTAATTGTTTCCACGGTGGGTCGACAGTTTGCAGTCCTTACCATGTATACACAGTTTTAGCCAGCCCTGGCTCGCAAAGTTGACATGCAATGCTACTAGAGGCAATGACTGTTTTTTTCCCACACCACAGGGGAGTAGGTGTTTGCCGTGAACATTCTTAGCCCTAACCCTATCTGAAATATAAGGAAACAGCGCGTAAGTACCAGTTTATGTCTTTTATATGAATGTTAAGTGAATATTGTTTGAAATATTAGCCCCTTCTCTATGGGGCTCTGGTGGATTTTACAATACAGTTCAGCTATACCAGTCATTGGGACTTTTTATTTCCCAATATTATTTTCCGCTTTCGTTATACGGTATAGTTTGGGTCGGTACACAACATGATTATCAATCAGATTATCCAAATATTTGTTTCCATGGCAGCAACATGTGGCCAATGGCATATCGTGCGCCGTATGGGCTTCGATCTGTGGTGCTAACTGTATCACGTCAGCCCACACAAAGAATATTATGCTTGACATGTTGCGCAATTACCAAACATGAATTTAAAAAGCTGCTGTAAAAGCAGTGGTTACTGAAATTGCAAGTGGGTCTGTATGATCCTCAGTACAATCCACTACAAATTACTATACGAAACAACAAAACTGGATATTAATTAATTTCTAAGGCTTGCAGATCGACCTAGCTCATGTCTCGTTCCTCGCATGTATTCTTCCACAGTTGCGCTCTGTAATATAATCTAAGTTCCAGGCTAAATAAATGACTGGACGCTTTACCTAAATATACATTAAAACTAAAAACACCTCTGATACAAGCGAAAATATAACATGTTCCATAATCAGTAAAAGAAGGTCATATTATCACTTAGAAAAATAGAAACGTAGAAAAGAAAAAACGAAATAGACGTCAATAGGCTCGACTCAGTGTCAGTTCAAGCTAAAAAAATACGTTTTGCAATGATCATAAATTTAAATGGATTTGGCAGCGAAACAAAAATTGGCGAAACTAATTATTTTTTCCTTTTCTGGTCGGGTGATGTCATTAAACGGCTGTGTCTTCTTGAAGTAAATAGTCCTGTAATTTGCATATTTTTTACTTGTTTCGTATAATTCCCGTGACCCAATTCAAATGGCCAAGATTTTATGATTATACGGTGTATATATAAGTCACTTATTTACTGTGGTTGATACCAACAAACCATTAGTCGTGTTCCTGTTTTGTTACGGAAAAGAAAACGATTTCAACTTCAAAAGAAAATTACAGCTTCATAACAAAAGGTAAGTTTAACCATGAATTGCATCGTTTTATAATAATATGTATGCTCGACCTTTTTAGAAACTGATAAATTTTACGTTATTTGATTGTTGCCGGTACCAAACTGAAAACTAAACTAAAGTGTGCTTATGGAGCTCACTGAGTTATTGAACGAACGATCGTTACAAACACATATTAAAAACGTTCTCCATACATTTAGCACGTTTTCAGAGCGGCTACAGAAACTCATTCCCTGCCATATTTCGCTAGCTAGCCACTTGAAAGAAACCGTTTTTTGGAAAACAAAACAAAGAAAATGTCGACGTTTGCAAAAATTAATTTTCGTTATTGTTTTTGCTTCAAAAACGGAGAAATGCAATCACAGTCCATAATCGGTTTCGCCGTTTAGCTAAGCGTTAAAAAAGATCCCTCTCAAAACGGAAGAGAAAAAACCGAATAAATCCGATCACGTTAACGTTAGGACTACGTGTCAGTAGATGTGTAAGTTTATAATTTAACCCAAAACCAGGCAAAATTCCGTATCATGTCATATCGAGCTGACGGGCGATGTTCGTTCCGTTATTTTTTAATTCTATAATCATCGCTCCGCTACTTCGAGTAAAAATAACAGAAAAATGAAACAAAACTTTGAAAGCCGATTCTAGCAGAAATGTAAAAAGACACCCAAGTCGTGTTCAAAATATTGGCAAACTGGTGGCGCTGAATGTAAAGACCCGCATTGATCGCTCTTCTGGCTTTTTGGCATGGCAAGGGTGGGGGTGGGGCTGATACAGCCTTTTC
Organism: Blastomussa wellsi; assembly: GCA_947652115.1. NCBI lineage: Eukaryota > Metazoa > Cnidaria > Anthozoa > Scleractinia > Plerogyridae > Blastomussa > Blastomussa wellsi. The sequence goes on from OX393561.1 coordinate 36,882,233, forward strand.
TGAACACGTTGTCGTCATTTTATCCGTTTTATTTAAATTGGATGAAAACAGGTGCTATGTGAAGTATGTCATCGTATGAAACGTAACTAAAAAAATGACATATTGAACGAAGTATTTTCATGTGGTTTATTTTGTCTTCCCTGACAGATTCGCAGTTGCCAGATAGTGTGATAGTCGCGCTCTTTTATAATTAAATTGAGCAGTTTTTCTTTCCTTGAATTATAATTTTTGCTACGGTTTCTAACCTTAAGAAAGCCGGTTCAAAATAACGTTGCCAAATTACAAAGCTGCGTAAACTTTTCCACGCCAAACTGGGCGAAAAGCCTTTTTGACTTTCTTATTGTAGTTGCCATATTTTTGACATAATTTTAAAATTGTTTTCCTTGTCTTGCTATGTTCTCGCTTTCCAACGTATTATGTAATAATCCAGTGAATGCGGTTTTCAATTTTTAATTAAATTAATTTAGAAAAACGAAGAGCGAAAATGAAATCACGACAAGAGAATTTTCACAGTGTAGTTCGCAAGTGTTAAATAAATATGACCCACTAAGGTTTGTTGAACATAAAATCGTGCTGGTCAGCCCATCACGTTACTTAGCTTCCATTGGAAGCCAGTATATTTTTTAAAGAATGCGTGACACGTCACGTTAATAATTCATGAAACCCACTGCGAAATTAATTTGTGATAGGCTTTCACGAAAGATCGTTTCAATAGTAATGCAATATACCCGCACTGCGATACGAACGAAATACGGGCTAACAGTTCGGTCTTGCTGTGGTCTGATTCAGGTAGATCGAGGCACAATCCAAGTTGTAAAGTCAGAAGAGTCTAGAGAAGAGAAACAGCAACGTTCTACTGACAACAAATCGAGTAGATGAGAACATATTCTTCGTAGCTGTCGTCGATTTTTTTTGGTGTACACAAAGAAGCATAGACGTTCGCGATGGTGAGTACAATCTTTTGATTTCTTGTGTTAGCGGAGTACGTTCGATCACGATTTCATTGTTTACTCGCTAATTACATTTCTGAATGATTGTTGAATTGTAGATTGAAAGATTTCGTCGCGTTTTCTTCGCGAGAGTGTTGACGATAGCATTCTTCTGGATATCTTCGACCGCGGCGTTGAACAAGTCATCGAACAACATTACAAACAACAAGGAATCGAATGAAAGTTCGGATAAACCTTTTAGCTGCGAGTGGAAAGATCTAGAGTTTCAAATCACTTATGGACCAGGAATTGCTTGTGCGCTGTGTATACTAATCGGTGGATTCCACGTAATTGTAGGTGAGAATAAAACCCTTCTTGTATTTTTAAAAGGTGATTTTACAATTTCGAACCTTGTCATGATAAAACGCGTGCCGCAGATCGCAACAAAAGATAAATTTCACAATACTGGCCTTTAACATGAAAATGATTTTGAAACTACATAAGCTATTTTAAACGAGACAATGAACCAGATTTACGAGAATAGATATTTTATGTATTTGTGGTTCGGTAAAATTCTGTTCCAGTGGGGGGCTTTCGTTTATATTTCTCAAATCGATCTTTCTCAGACATTTTCATCAAACTGGCGACTTTGATCCGATAACGATTGCTCGTTTTTATCAAAACAGGGTAATTTTGCAAGTCTTTAACGAGCTTCCTTTGTTTAGAATTTACGTTGTAAGCTGTTTAGGCCCTACTTGCTTGTTTTCACACGTTTCGTATCGAAAAACTGAATAGATCTCAGCCTGCAATGTTTGCACAGACGAGAAACACTTTTGACAAGCACATGTTTTATCGTGAACTGGCGACATCGCTTTCATTTTGATACAGAGATTTAAAAACGAATTTTTTTATTTATCGACATAAATAAAGCCGTGGTTGATGAAAAATAAAACGTGGAATGACTCATTTTGCCTAATTTACATTTTATTGGTCAATTCTATTGTTTGGTTTGGTTTGCGTGGTGTCTTTACCAGAGAACAAAAGAAACTCGAATTCGCCACTTCCTCTTCCGTGCCTCCGCGAAACCTTTTTGTCCAACAGTATAATTATTATTTCGACATGAAATTATGTGTTTAGTCTTTGGGAAACACCTTAAACTATCATTTAGCTACTGTTCTCAGCTTCCAATATAATTTGTTTAGGAATTATTCTCGGCACAAACAAAACACTATTTCTCGGCAACCCGAGATAATTGTCAAGGGGATATTATTTTGGGAAGCGGGCCAACATTTCTTCTTAAAATCGTGACAGTTTATTTTAACGTTAGTCTCTCAGCTTGGACCGGGGGTCAAAGATTGGACATTTTTTACGATAGTCATCAGTATTTTTTGGCTGGGGAAAAATTTTTTGTTAATCACGCAATTAGTGTCAATTTGTTTTATGCTTATACCTAATTGCTGGCGTCTGCAGTAAAAAGTGACCAGAATATTCCTTTCCTACAAATCGTAAGGAAATATTCTCAAAGAATTCATTAATGTGGGGCAGTTATTTTTAGATATGACATACCAGTCAAATTGAAGCTTCAACATTCCCCTCCCCCCCAGGCAATCCCCCATCGCATTTGAATTTTTTTGAAATTTGTGTTCAAATTCCCCCCTGCCCGGGCCTAAAAGTAGTTCAAATGTTCCCACCCAGGGAAAATTTTAAATAAGTAACCAGATTACTGTTTCAACCTTTTAGTAGCTTCTGTATGCCCCTGAAGTTGACGTCAAATGCAATAATCAAACTGCCACAGAACCCTAACATCTGTTGGTACAGTTTTAGCTCCAAGCCATTAAGAAGCTGAAATCTTTTCCTTTAAAATCCCCAAAATTTGCTATACCAGCCTCCACCATTATTTATCAACCCACCTAGAATCACGGGACATGCCTGTAACATGAAATTGAGGCTAACATTCAAATTCCCCACCCTATATGAGTCAGTGAGAATCAAATTCCCCACCCCCTGGAAGGAAAAGGTGTCAAATGCCTGGGTATGCCAGGGGTGGTGGATGTTGAAGCTTTGATTTGACTGGTTCATTACTTCAGTTTCTACCTAGGGTCATGGTTATTGAGTTGGGACTGGAGTGTTTTTGTGGTACACTGCAGGTGTAAGATGTGGGTACTCGAAATTGTCTGGGGGGAAATTACTGAACTATGGTTTCCATAGCAAATCATGAAACCACCCCAAGGATTGCTGCTTATCCTATCTATTATTTGTTTCAGACAGCAAATAGGGAGCAATAAAGGGCAATGAAAAATTATTTGCCAGTGCCTGTTTTAGCCTGCTCCAGGCTTTCAGTCACCAGGGGGGAAAGTGCACAGGTGAAGCGAGAAAAGGAAAAAGCCCACTGATTGCAGAGAGTCTGCAACAGACTCGACCCTTTTTGCAGGGGCAGATCTAAGGAGGGGTGCAGGGGGTATGCACCCCCCCCAACCCCATGAAGACCTGTGGCTTTCTTTAACAAGTATTCTGCAAAATCCTGGATCTCTCCTTGTTTTGACTCCTGGCTAGAAAGCCTGATTCTCAGACTGCCCTGGACCAGCTGAGAATCAGGCTACTGGCTAGCTGTTGGCAAATGATGACTACTGAAGGGGGCAATAGGCCATTTTACAGTTCTGTGCTTAGTTACCACGCCTTTGAGTGGAATTGAGGCTGAATGTGACCTTGCATAGATTCAAACCCTCTTGCTTTTTATATGCAAATTGTTTTGTTGTTATGCTAAATAGTTTCTGGTCTCTATCATGACAAGGTCACCCTGAGCCTCGCTTTCATACAGGGGCCTGGTTACATTTCACAGAACTGTAAAATGGACTATGAGAAAACAGAAAAACAAATTGTATGTGAAATAACTCTTACTGACTTGCATAATTATCTCCAGATGATAATGATTGTATTTTATCTATAGTTTATTCCTGTCATTGTTCATAGTCTATTATTTGAAGATTACAAATTGGTTTATTTTGTTCTTTTCTTTTTCTCCCTGCACAACTTGCTTCGACTAGCTTACGCTATATACGAGTTGTACATGTTCTTCTTTTAATTGTTAAATATTAGTAAAGTTTATTGTTGTTGTTGTTGCTCTCTTTTCACGTAGGTTTCAAGTACCAGAGAATAACTCTATTTGCAACTGGATTTTCATCTGCTTCCCTTCTTACCTACCTAATATGCTTAATTAGGAGTTCACTAGATATCCAGTATGTCCTTTTAATAACTGCTGCAGTTGGGATCTTTGTGGGAATTCTGTGTACAACAGTTATTTTTTGTGGACTTTTTACAAGTGGCATTGTTGCTGGTTTCTGCTTAGCAATGGTCTTCCTTCTCGGGTTCGCATCTCTATACGAATATGCCACACTTTCCATACCAGTGGGTGTCGTCATTGGAGTCTCCGTGCTCATGGCAGGGGCTGGCGTTTGGTGGAAGCGGGTTCTACTTATTGTTACATCGTCAATCTATGGTAGTGCGCTGATGATTGGCGGATTGGACTACTTTATTGAGAACTTACGTTTGCTGGACTATATGTGGCAGAAAGTTTTCATCAAGGACGTTAAAGGAGATGAGCCTTGCTTGTTTTCTTGGATTATTTTGGGGGTCTGGCCACTTCTATTACTCATTGGATTATTAGTTCAGTTCCTGAAGACTGCAAAGAAGCCACCAAAACCTAAAAAGGGTGAGAGTCATCGTAGAAATCGTTCACGTGAAAATGATCACAACTTCCTAGGCCTGCAGCTTGTATAAAGGTGCATGTAATATATGATATTGCTTACTTAACTATTGTTCTTACATGTAGCTTGCTTGGCTTTACTATTTTGCTGGTATTTTAACTGGCATCTAATTGCTTGACCATGTAAATAAGAATTAAATGAGATCAAACATTGTCATTAATGTACTACACTAAATCAATTGTAACTGGATTAACTCCAAAAGTGATTCCAATATTGATTTTTAATCATGTAATTTGCTGTTTTTAGCGCTGTCTGGCAGTGTCATCTTGTTAAATGCACAATCGCATGCATTTGTAAATAAGTTCAAATGCCGTTATTTATATCTGCAATAGTTGAGTTATTAAGGTTTTAATATTTTTTTGAAACTGCATTTGTGTGACTATTTTACAACCCTGTACAGTTATTATGTAGCCAGGTGAAAATTTATTTTAATATAGTTAAGAGCTCACATTACTTTAAGTTGTAATGTAACTATATGCAAAACAATGTATAATTGTCCCAGGCAAAATCGCACAGAATATCAGCTGATACTTAGGCTGAGTTGGCTAAAATCAGACAATATTCTGCAGCATTGTGCAGGATAATTGTTTTATTATTCAACAAATTGTCAACAAAGCACATGTTTCAGCTGCAAAAGCTCTGGCTATGCATTGTTGTGCTACACTTTGCACAAATCTTTGTAACTTACGTATACTATACGATTTTGTACTGCATAATGCTTTTTGTCCAATGACAGCGCACAAAAATTAATTGATGGGTTATAATGTAGAATATCTGTCATGTGCAGATGACAGATAACGATTGCTTCATGACCATGTATGGGCATGCAACCTGAGAATTTGTTGAATAGCAACATTAAATATCATAACCTCCAAGTTAGGATTTTGAGCTGGATCACAAGTTAGATTTGAGTTAGGATTTCAAGTTAGAATTTTAACAACATTGTAGTATTGTACAGCCTATATTGGGCCCTATCCAACAGTTGAAAGCTAACCACAAGCAAACATAATGAAACTAACCACAAGCAAGCATGAGTGAAACTAACCGCAAGCAAACATGTGAAACTATATAGATCTTTTAATGTCTAGAAAGTCTGCATACAAGCCTAGTGGCCGTTCAAGCCAGATCCTATCCCGGTTTCTGTAGCATGAAGCGACAGAGAGTTTAATTTCTACTCCCCCCCTGCTGGTCCATCGCAGGGTTATCCCCAGCGGTAAATTCGCCAGTACCCATTTGTACACCTGGGTGAAGAGGGGCCCTGAGAGAATAAAGTGACCTGCCCAAGAACACAACGCAGTGCCCGAGCGGACAGTTCGATCTGGAGTACAGTGCACTAACCATTTGGCTGCCGTGCCTCCCACTATCTTTTAATGTCATTTAGTTAAATTTTATTCATGCAGGGCCCCTATGGATACCAGCCTTTTGAGCTGAATGCTACTCTGTGGAAACAAAGTTTACTTACTTAACGTGAGCTTCTCTTACAGTCATTCCCGTAAAACTGTGAACATCAGAAATGTATATGGAATGTTATTGTGGTACAAGTTTAAAGCCAATCAGGTGTGAGAAAACTAAACCGCAAACACCAACGGTAATTAGTTTTTGATTTTGAGGTTTGTTTGTGTGTCCCCAGCTTTGCTGTGATTGGTCACCACAAATCAACATTCCTGAAATATTTCAGGTGTTCACGGTTTTACAGGAAAGACTGTAATCCTAAGTCAAAATTCATCTGGAAATCCTACTTGAATAAAACTTGAAACCGACCTGAATTCCAACGTGTGATCCAACTCAAAATCTTAACTCTGTAAATAGGTAACTCATGTAAAATCATCAATGCATTAACTTTCTTCCATCAATACGTCTGTATATGGTTGTATAATTATGTATGGGAATATATTTTTAATAATTGCTGATTTTTCAGGACTTGTCAATATTGTTATTGCAATACAGTTCGATCTTTATTGACCATCCAGTTGTATGCTAAAGCAAAAGGAAAATGTTTTAGCAACCACTTCACACTTTACTTGCATTGCTCAAAGGTCTGCACTGTAACAAAAGGGTTTTTCGGTCTCATTTTGTTTTTATTGTCACAGACTTTCCAACATGAGAATACATTTATACATGTATCTGATAATCAAATTTTGTAGTTAGATTTGTTCTATGGTTTTAGGTGTGAAGGACTTTTGTAAGCTGAGAAGATAATATTATTAGGGTGAAATAAATGACAGAATTCTAAACTTTTATTTGCAATTTTTCTTGACCTGGTAATGGTCTAAGACTTGCATTTGAATTGCAAATGCAATAGGAACTGTGTGTTGAAATAATGACCACAGTGCACGTTATACATTTCATTCGCCAAGCTAGCTACTCTACATTAACATCCATTCATATTTTCTCCTTATCCATGCACAGACTTTCGCAACAAGCATTATTCAATGGGATCTCCTTTTTACTCAGCGCCTGATGACATAGAAATGACTGAACTTCTTGGGGAGCAGGGTCAGGTACCTCCAACCCCCTCCCTAAATATGGACCACACCCCACAAAGGGCCCCAATGCTACTGGAGGAGGATTGACACCATGCAGACTACAGAGTGTCCGACACTCAAGATTCCTGCCAAGTGACAATTGGATTTGAACTCTCTTGACATCTCGCAGTGTAGCTTCTAAAACAAATATATATTTGTATAAAAACAAACACAACCCTTTTAGGGAGATGGACATCGGTCGGGTTACGATGCCCACTTAAAAATATTAATTTTAAAAATTTTGGATACCCACTAAGAAAATTCCAGTTAAAAGTCTGCTGTGAAGTGCACAACCTCTTCACAGCTTTATGCTAGTATCAAGTGACAAAGCTGATGAAAACGCATCCATTTTGATGATAGGTTTTGTCCACTCAAGTCAGAGTGGGTGACACGTAACAGTAAAGTTGTCAAATGTACCAAAAAGATACTTGTACTTTTATCGACATGGTGATACAAAAAGCCTAAATAATAACATTGTAATAATAATAATCTTGGCTAATAATGATAATCTTTAAACAGGATCATACGTTCATCGAAAATGCGGTTTTCAAAATGGCCCTGCATAAAAATTAAAAAGAAATAAAAAAGTTAACTCTGTTTCAAAGGATGAACTAATAATAGAGGTTTCTAGATGTGCTAAATGTTAACTTAACCACTGAATGCTTTTTTAATTTAGTAACTATAACTGATGACGTTTATGTAACAGTAAAACTTTGGCTTATGAATAATTTGTACACTACTATAGGGTAAGAGTAATGTTAATATTAGAACGATTTTGCATACTGGTAATTTGAGTTTTATATGCTAATGATACCTTTAAATGCTACTAAAAAAGAACAATAGAGAATCATGTAAAATCATGATTTGGGTGTATATCATGGCCAGCGTGCAAGTGCATTTGTGTGTTCTGGTGCAAGAGACAAGAACTGCACAGGGTAGTCATCCAAGTGAGCACAAACTCATTAATTGGTGCGTGTTAAGAATGTTGAAATTTTCGTTGGTTATGGGATGAGTTGCTGAAACTAAGTTAGTTTGTTAAGATGCATTTCTTTCGGAATGCTCTTGCCTCTGGTGTGTGTTGGACATCTGTATCACACACTAGTATTCACACAAATTAGAACATTAAAGAACAGTTTCTTTCATCACATGCGATTCTCCATTGTTCTTCCTCATTAGCATTTAACAGAACTCATCAGCATATAAAAGTTGACTTATGTGAAATTATTCTATTGAGGACTTTTTATATATTATATATTTGGTATAGTATTTTAGCTTGCACACAGTAAAGATGCCATTTTCATTGAGCTTAAATATGTATCTATTTCAACAATGAAAAAGATCTTTAGGAAATTATCAGGAGATGAAATAACAGCAGTGAAGTTCATCTATTGCTAACAATGTTTAAGTTATTTTTAAATTATTTCAAGTTGGTGTATAACATAATTATGTATCAAAAATGTTACAAAGTGTAATATTTAATAAATTGTACAAGTTAAAATTTTCATTTAATATACACAGTAATTTATTATTTAAGAGAGATCGATCATTTGCCTTTAGTTAGCCAATATTTAATGATACCTCTGTGCAGTCAAATGTAAATAGTTACTGATTAACTATGAGAAGTGTTTGTAGGAAAAGGTACCATATTTTTAAAATGGTGTATTGAGAAGGATATGTAAAATTTAATTGTAATATCAAAACAATTAAACTTAACTATTTCATGTTAGATGAACGTTACCCCTGACAAGGAAACAGGCAGTACTAAAACTGGATTCAGGTACTGCTTGACCTGTTAATTGCCAGAGGCACTAGCATATAACTTCTACTTACAACATCAACACATTGTCCAGGAGACAGGTGATGAGAATAGACAAACTTATCACCTGGAGGATGTTATCTTTATACAGTATAACCCAAAATGCATAGCAGCTATCAAGAATTATAGTTGTTATCTTACTTCCCTAACTCTCTCCCCCATAAAGGCACTTTGCGAGTTACCTACTGAATGTAACAAGTGCAAGTGCAATTAGAATGAGCGGTCACAGAGAGAGTCTCCCCGAGGTTCTCTCGCTACGACCACTTGTATGTTTTGGCCTTGCACTCATTACAGTCAACAGATAAAAATCTGTGGAGGAGAGAGCTTTCTGAAATATCTGCTGTGGTTCAATTTTACCTTTGGTACAAATTGGTATTTTTCTTTGTTCTTGTGTATATATGATAATGAGTTTGAAACAAAGGAAAATATCCAATTGAACCAAAGGCAAAATTGAACCACAACAGATGTATACATACATTGTATATTGGGATAAATAAACTTATTGATAATTTCAGGCTTGGCATATTTATAAATGAACAGTGGCTGAGTGTTTGTCCAAGGATTGAAAATTTTGATTCATCAAGGAAGTGCAAGAACTGTGAAATGACATGAGCAAACCGAACGTCGGGTTGATGGGGTAATCAAATATGCAAACAAACAAAACACAGATGTCTATACTTAATTTTTATTGTAATATACATGTACAGCTACAGTAAGCAGAAAGCCAGATACACTGTAGGTAATGTGAAATGAGTGTGCCTTGAAATGTTACTTATTGCCTTGAGCACAGAAGGATTGACAATGGTTTTAGAATTCCTGTATCCAACAAAGGTTCATAACATTTTTGGTTAAATAAACATTACTAGCAGTAAATAAACCCTGCAAGAAAAATGTAAACTTAAAACAATGATGCAGTGTCGTATTTACAATGGAAATGGTTGTAAAATATTCCTCTTCTACTGGCTTGGATTTTGAATAACTATCATCAAGTACTCTTTGTCTGAAAGGTAAAAAGAAATTCTGATGTCCCAAAACACTCAGGATTACTGTTTTTTATTGATATTATAGCTTCAGGTACAATTCCTACTGTAACAGAAAAGTTTGCAACTTAGTAGACTTCTGTTATACCTTATATATGATTGTCCTGTTTATCATTACTTACATGTACAGTATTAAGCAAATTCTGGCTGCAGGTTTTTAGCAAGGTATTTTAGGCCTTTATGGTTGCAAAAATAATTAGAAATGAATTCTCGGTTTTCACTCACGTGACCCTGACCATGGCAACGGTTGTTATCCGCCATCTTTGTGCCCCTCAAATGTAAACAATTATAAGACGCGAGTGCGAGATTCGACATGGTTCACTGTATTGTGGTCGGTTGCGGGAGAAAAAGCGGGAAAAACAACGCAAAATTTAGTAAAATACCCAAGGTTGTATCAAATCAAGGCGAAGAATGGGAAGAATTGACGCGGGAGAGAAGAAATCGATGGATTTCGGCGGTGAGTCGTGGCGATACTGCCGAGAAGGACATCCTTGAAAGCGAGCGTGTTTGTGATCGTCATTTCGTTTCAGGGAAGGCTGCAGCTACATGGGACAAGCACAATATCGATTGGGTTCCAACTTTACATCTCTGTAAAACGGAATATAAGGGAAACGAACAGAAAGAAAAAGAACAGAAGGCTTCAGAAGAAAGGGCCGAAAGAGCAAAGGAACGAAGGAAACGCGCCATTGAACGACAAGAACTCGAAGTTGCCGAGAAGAGGAAACATCTAAATGCGAGTGGCGATCGTGTTGTCGATATTCACTTCACAGAGACTATTACAAGTACCTCAACAGAAGATGTTGAAGAAGAAATTGGCCTGGCCAATTCTACGACGGAAATGGAGCCATCAGAGCCCCCTTGTTCCACTATTTGTGCTACAGGCGACGCTGAAAACCAAACTGAACGAAACATCCCAGAGCCTTCAAAAGATGCTGAAACACAGACCGAGGAGTTCGCCTATATGTTTTACAAGCCAACTTATCAAGCTCCGGACAGAGAGTATTTCAGATCGGATGATAAAGTTCGCTTCTACACGGGGCTACCATCCCATAAAGTTCTCGTTGCAACATTGAACCATGTGGCGCCCCACGTGAGTTGACGTACCCAAACACTGGATTCATTCCAGGAATTTGTTATGGTTCTGATAAAGTTGCGCCTCAATGTCCCTTTTCAGGATCTGGCCTACCGTTTCTTGGTATCGGTTCCAACCGTTTCACGGATTTTCTGGTCGTGGATAATTGCCATGGACTACAGGCTGCGTCAGCTTGTTTACTGGCCAGAGAGAGAAAATCTTTGGAAAACAATGCCGATGTGTTTCAAGTATGCCTTTGGCAACAAGGTGACAGTGATTATTGACTGCTTTGAGGTTTTTATTGAAAAACCAACAAATTTGCTAGCAAGAGCACAGACATTTAGTTCCTACAAACATCATAACACTATAAAAATATTAATAGGCATCACCCCTCAAGGATCTATTTCATTTGTTTCTGAGGCATGGGGAGGTAGGACCTCTGACAAGTTTCTGACTGAGAATTGTGGATTCCTCGACAAACTTTTACCAGGAGACATGGTTATGGCAGACAGAGGCTTCACAGTCAGTGAAAGTGTTGGATTAAAACAGGCTGAACTTGTCATTCCAGCATTTACCAAGGGGAAAGCACAACTGGACCCAATAGACGTAGAAAAGACCAGAGGAATTGCAAGCGTGCGCATTCACGTCGAAAGGGTGATTGGATTGCTGCGTAACAAATACAAAATTTTAGAAGGTACCCTAACAACAGACTTTCTTAGGGGTAGCGTTAATGGACCACCAGATTCCAAGGTTCCTATAATTGACCGAATATTAAGGGTTTGCTCTGCTCTTGTGAATTTATGTCCTCCAATAGTACCCTTTGATTAGCCAAGCCTTTGGTTAGTCATCATTTAGACATTTGATATGACAAGACAGAGCCATGTTTTACCCTTAGTTTGAATTTTGTAATACGCAAAAATGAGCGACAAGCTGTAATATTACTGGGTTAGGTTTTCTCTCATTATTTATTTTTCATGGGTAAAAACATTCTATTTTTTATAAAATTTTTGTTTTTATTTTGTTGTTATTGTTCTGGTGGAGACAAAAACTTGACATGCTTTTTTCATGCGCAACATTCAGATTATTACTATCATATCCTTAAGCCCAATGAGGTGACAGCTAATGAGGACAGTGTATGGTTCCAAAAACTATATCCATACCCACCCATGCTTGGTCATTAAAAGCTATGCAAGAGAGGGGGATATTGAAAGCCAAACTTTTTAGCAGTCAGCATAAACCTTAATCTCTAATTTCTAAGAGAGGGAGAGGTTCCCCACCCCCCCCCCCCCAAAAAAAAAAAATAATAATTATAACACAGGAGTAGGAATATTTGCTGGAACAACACAGCACACAAGAAATATTTCACTTTAAATCACTTAAACATGGAGGTAAATATCCACCACTTTCACCGACACTGAGGTGAAAAATAATATTATTGTTTTAGTATATTACCACACAAGCTGAATAACTAGCGGTCCAAAGAGTAACTTTCTTTGTGACAATATACCGACAAAAGCCATTTCGTTTTTCTTTGGCTGCTTGGAGGTGATTAGTACTTGGCTAATCACCTCTGAGCTAGCCAATCAGCGCGCGCGAAAAGTACTATTCACTTGTGTGGTATATACTAATTACCATTACTGTTAATGTTACTGTTATTGTTATTATTATTAATAATAATTTAAAAGCCCAGGGCATAGTTCCTCAAAAGAACATTTAGTTCAGTGAAGGGTAAAGTCAGTTTTTTTCCGAAAAGTTAAAATGTCTTACTGAAGTAAGATGTAAATAAAGTTTATGAAATAGTGTTGACGCTTTACTCAGAGATCTAGTTGTGATAAAAAAACCTCAGTGTAAAAGAATCAAATAGGAAGATAAATGATATTGTGAATTACATTTTCCTAATGCTGGATATGCCTTTCAGGAACTGGGCCCAGAGCTCTTGAGACAAAAGCATATTACATATACCCTCACATTGTAGGTTGCATTAGATTCGATATCCTTCACTTAAATTGTTTGCTTGCATACAGTGGGCAAATTTACTCGATGGTTTGAGTCTTTGAATAAAAATGGCATTTAAAAAACAGGAAACATGCTTAATTTTTGTGCCTTGAGACAGGTTGCTAAATGTGGACGCATTTTAGGGGTATCAAAAGTTACATGCTTAGGGTTTGTTCCCAAAGCAAGACAAACAGCAAAGGCAATTGCAAACACCCCACAGTCACTATTATTAGTCTGCTGCTGAACTGGAACAAATTGAAGTTCATCCAAATTTCCACCTAGCAAGTCATTTGTCTGCTCCTCTATCTCTTGACTTATGACATCATGAAATAAACTGTCATAAAGGTGTACCTTCCCAGGCAAACATCCAATAGAACTAACACATACCCAGTGATCACTGCCTGAATGGAGAATTTGGAGAAATTCACCTGAAACTACATCAAAGTTTCGTATGCGTCCAAGAGTTGGACGCTGTAGGCCTTCAAGTAATGGGTTTACCTCTTGTAGGAGCACTTGAACTGCTTGAACAATGTCACAGGTGAGCCAACCAGATGGATCATTGATAATATCATAATCTGAACCATCTAGGGTTGCTAGGGCACTAAATTTGTCCACAGTGCCTGTTGTTTCCCTAGTGATGGAAATTTCATCTTCACTGTCACTGTTGGAATCACTTGACAATGGTAAATCTGTTGCCATTGGGGTTGCTGGGGATGCATGGGTAGCAGAAGAAGTAGAAGTGGTAAGTTTAACAAACTTTGAATTGGGTTTTGCTTTTGTTCTGCACGCCTGACACTGCCATGTTGTCTTGGAATTGTTTGGCATTCTTTTCAACCCTAAACAACTCAAATGAAAGAAGGTTCCATTTTCACAAGCTGTACCATGGCACTCTAGTAGTCTGTCAGTTGGGTTTGCCTTGGTACTGCAAATGCAAATGCTGCTATACAACATGGCAGCCTGGTTCAGTGCAGCTGGTTGCTTGCCTTTTGTTGACTTTCTTTTTTGCTTAAACTGTGGTAGCCTACAGCAGTGTGGGCAGTACCATGATTTCAGTGTTGGCACCTCGCTGAGAGATAAACATGCAATGTGAAACTTTTTGTAAGGGCATTCCACATTGCTACATGAGACCACAGGTCCACTGTTTGGGTCTCTGCAAAAGCAAATACCATTGTCATCGAGAACACTTGTGTTCATATCACACCTTCTTGTAAACCATCTCCCCAGGATCTCTGGAAGAATGCAAATTCTCCAAAATTCTTCAAGTTTTGGTAAGACTGTGTTTGAGTGCTCCAGGTCAGGATAAATTCTCTCAATTACTAGGTGTGCATTTTTATGAGAGTCGATTGCGCAGACAACAAAGTCATTAAACATTCTCTCGGGCAGAGTAAACAACTGCTGCTGTACCTGGAAGTAATAATTGTGTTTCCTTTTTAACATAAAGGTACCATTGACTTTTTCCAAACAAGAGCTCTTCTTTTGAACATATTTGTCAAAGTCACCATCTGAGATACAAATGGGGCATTTTACTTCCCCACATCCCAACCCACAACAATCACAAGAAGTTAAGAAGTCAGGTGTGGCATGCAGGAATGGATACTGCTTGTTAATAAAAAGTCCACATCTTGTTACTTGAAAGTTAATGTGGCTTTTCTTCATTTGTGTTTCGTACGCCTTAACAGCATATTCTTCATATTTGCAGCCATGTTCAATTGCCTTACTGTTAACTTTATACAGATGTGGATAACAAACAGACTTTATAAGAGACTGCGAAGGTTGTGCTGTACTGCTGTGATAGACAGCACCACTTACAGAGGCTCCAATTCTTCCTGCTCGATGCCTAAAGAAACCTGCGCCCTTGGCTTGTTTTCTTGTGTCCTGTTCAACGATTTTAATGTCTTCATCCGACAACATAATCTTGACATCTACACACTTCTGCAACAATTCTGGATAATTAAGTTCTAAATTGTTCAGGTCATAAAGGTCTGATACGACTGGCACATTCCGACTTTTAACAACAAACTGCTCAGCATATGGGTTAATTAAACTTAGCACCACAGCTTTTGTGTCACAAAGATTAAGTGTTTGCAAAAATTTTTTCATTTCCTCTGCCGAAGGCAGCTGCGAAGTAATGGCGATTTGTGCTTGAGAAGGTTGACTTTCACTTGATGTTGCTTTGTTTTCATTGAGGGAATCAATTTTATTGTCAAGGTTTTCTTTGAGCTTTTTCGCAGAGGTAAAGTTAATATCCGCAACTCTCTCATAGGTTACCTCATTCACGTAAGTTGGCAGGAGCCAGGAGCATTTCACTTGTGTGCATGCCATCTTCCCGTTGATACGTGCCCAGCATTCGATGTACATCATGGTGCTGGCGACATGCGAGCATGATTCGGCTAGTCCAGCTTTACAACCTGAACAGTGAGCAGAAATTACTGCACCTTCAGTCTCAGTTATAATCCATACGTTGACAAGTGGATCGTTCATCCGCTGCGAATGTCGCACTTTAGCGACCACAACATGCTTTCCGGAAATTATCTTTCCTCTCACCGAAGCCACAAATCCTGACACAACTTGATTATACGCTTCTAGACTTCTATAATTCTTGAACTGATCGTTCGTGTAGTAGCTTGTCTGGAGAACTAAGTACCCAAATAAATCAGACTGTTCGATTGCTGGCAAACATTCTGGATTGAACTGTTCACATGGAATGATGAAAGGGTCAATGCCCACTATCGATATTTTCTTTAGGTATCGCAGCTTTACATGGCTTTCCAAGGCACTAGCATACTCCGAAAGCGCCGGAATCTTGCTGCCAAACTTTTCTACTTCTTCTTCCTCAGTTTTAACGGATAAATCCATACTGAATCCTCAAAAAAGCTTAAAAACCGCGAGAAGTACACAGATAAGGCCTACCATTACCATATTATTTCACACTCCGAGGGGCACAAATATGGCGGACATCCAAATTTGGAAAGTGCTGTGACGTCACGTGAAAACCGAGAATATGAAACACCAGGAAAGCATGAAGTAATATTGTTATACAAGGAAAGAAAATTGAAAGAAATTTACACCAGTGAAATGCAAACTACATGTATAATAATTATATGCATAACAACCAGTAGTTTTGCTTAAAATTTATAAAATAATCAAAATTGAAACAGGGTTTTCTTATTACCATTGAATATTACAAGAAGTATATACAAACTAAATATTTTTGGCCTCTTTTACAATTATATTATAAAAGGGAACAAACTTACCAGGAGCAACAAGAATTTCATGTTTCTTAGAACGGACCCTGAGAAATGTTAAATCATTCTGAAAGAAAAGACAATAATACTGAGACATTTTGGAATGCTGCAAAATCGTTTTAACTTTTAGCAGTCAATTATTTATTTTCATGTACATGAACTTGTGCTTTGAACAAAAGATTTCCCCAAACATTGCATGTACAGTACATCCATAACTCAAAAGTATACTTTTGGTAACTATAACATACAGCATGAGCAAATTATCTTATTCATTTAGAACACTATTATTATATGTCCATTCTCGCAAAAAGTTTGATGTGGTTCATCGTGATATAAAGATGTTATCGTTTGTCTCACAATGTAGTCACTTGTGACATGGATCACAACATTTCAATTGCATACTGCTAGCCTTCACCAGGTGATAAGGTCAACTGGCTGCGCACAATCTCATCCCCAGAGCCTGCTTATCTTTTGGTCACCGCCAAGAACACAGGCTCTGGCCAGGACTGTGTTTTGGAGCATGTGCATCGTGCATTGCTTTGATTCTCGGCCAATCAGATTAAGCGAAAAAGTTCTGAGTTTGCGCAGAACGGCTTGAAGTCCATGAAATGCAGACTTCCGGGATTGGTCCTGGCCAGAGCCCATATTCTTGGTGCTGACCAAAAGATAAGCGGGCTCTGGGGACGAGATTGGGCTGCGCATAGCTTTATAAAGCATGATGCCCGACTGTGATTGGTTGGTTTTCAACTCTTGGATAATTTGACTGTTTTACTGGTGTTAGGCTCTAGAATTTGATATCACACTGGCAAATCTTTCTATACATATTCATATTCACCTGCTATTTATAGGGAAGGTCATCTGCAAGGCTAAGTCCCTGCAAATTAATATCTACTTGC
Source organism: Blastomussa wellsi (assembly GCA_947652115.1). Taxonomy (NCBI): domain Eukaryota; kingdom Metazoa; phylum Cnidaria; class Anthozoa; order Scleractinia; family Plerogyridae; genus Blastomussa; species Blastomussa wellsi. The sequence continues at coordinate 36,899,515 of OX393561.1, forward strand.
AAGCCGAAGGACTTTGTGAAGACCTTCTTTAATTGAAAAAAATAAAAAAAAAGCCAAATACTTCCCTAAAATATTCAAATAACGAACAATTTCGAACTCCACTCTTTTACCTGTGGGTCAATGTCTCGAACTGTGCTTCGAGCTTTGGCTGTCAACTGATGAATTAACCCGGCATACTGAACAGTGGTCGAGTTATCCATTGTCGTTCTTATAGGAATACCTGCAAGCAAAAAGAAAGGTGGAGAATAATGAGCATCTAGTTAATGAACTAACCCTTTGGAAAACGCCTTCACTTTTGTGGAAAGAAACTGCAGCGCAGTTGGACATGGCCTTTTTTCATACCTTCACTGTTGACGACAATTATTCCTATAACGCCTTTGTGGCCCTGGATCCTCTTCAACGATTCCTCGACTTCAGACTGCAATAAAGAAAAATATCATATTTAGACATGACCACAAAGAGTCAAAATACGAAAAAGTCAACTAAAATTCCCACCATTTTCCCTTCTTCTTGTACTTGTTTTTCGGCGACGTTGCCACGGAACGGAGCCGCTTTGTGTGCTGGGAGTTTTTCTGAGCCCTCCTTTAAAAGAACAGCTGCTTACGTAATTGCAACATGCGCATTGGACAACAGAGCTTGTTTTCTGTGACGAGCGGGTACTGGTAAAGAACCGAAAAGTATTTCCGCTCAACCCCGCGCAACAAAAGGAAATATTTGTGCTAATTTCCGCTTTTCTTTGTGTTTTGTTCTGGCATTTGTGTGGTTTTTGGCGTCCTTTACGTGTTATTAACGAAATAGAAATGATTCTCCGTTTACTATGACAGTGGATCTCTGTGATGATATGAAGGAATGGTCTGATCACAGCGGTAAGCCACACATAAACATCCAAGTTATCTATTAATGATGTTGTCTATGTTTTTATAAATAAGCTCAATTTGTGATGTCCAGTGATAAGATAGTGTGTTGTTGTCCGCCTTGTCTAACAATAAATTCAGCTCATAACAGTTTCCTCAACCTTGATTATATATAATGGACATCCCAACCCCAAATTATATTCTAGCCTACAATAACAAGATTTTGTAATGCAGCTATCAATAGGCCACCTCGGAAAATACCATAATACTCTTTGTTATGCCCGAGGGGGGGTGGGGACTTTGATCAGAAATGAAAATTTGGAGTCAAACTTCCAAACCCTTGGACCGATAACTGGGTACTTTCAACATGGCGGAACACTCGTAGCATTTTTTAGCACTGTTCAAACTTCCCGATAGCGGGGCCAACATTTATATTCAAAGCTTGGTACAATTCCCCACGTGGGGTGCGCATGGACGTTCAAAGTCCCCACCTCATCCCGTGGTCCCCCCCTCAGGCATAACATTGATAGCTGCATAACTTTGATTAAAAACACTACACTTGAGGCCACTCCATTTTTTATCCACACCCCCGGTTGATGAGGTAAATCCATCCATATTTACCCCTTAAGAAAAAAAAAAGATCAAAGTGCCGACATGATTCCCCCCTCAGAAAAACCTGATTTTTCTTAACTCCTTCAGAAAAAAAGCCCTCTTTTCCCCTTACCTCCTCAGAAATATTTGAAAGGTCAAAGAATGCCTATGGAGCCGACCCCTCAGAAAATCTCGTTTATGTGGAGGGGGAATAGCTGATCTCAACTGTGTGATATTTATCTTCTGCTCCCATAGTCCTGTGCTTCTGAAGTTGACGAATGACTAGTGCGAGACCTGCGTAACTACTGCTCCCACAGTCCCACAGTCCCGTAGTTGACCAGTCATTAACTTAAGGCTAGTAACTACTGCACCTGCAGACCTGTGCTCCTGAAGGGGAGATTTACAGTATTAATGTGACCATGGGTCGCTGGAGCAGCGTAGCAATGTCCTGTCCATAAGAGATTGTTATAATTTGTGACTGTGGGACTGTGGCAGCAGTATAGTGATGTAGTTGTAATTAAGGACTGCAGGAGAGATGTGGTATACAGTATAATATTATTGTGATCGCATCATTGCAGCAACAGCAGTTTAATGTGGTGCAACTGTGGCCTGGTATTCTGAAATTGATCATTACATGTATATTATTATCTTTATTGACATAACATAGCTAGCAGAGCCATGCAATCAAATTCAGTATACTTAAGCATGCTCCATAATCCAATGGAACTCGCTGATAACGTGAGTGAATTGCTTCGTCAGAATGTTTTTCTGGGCATGTGTTTTTTGATGTACATTTCCACCGACAATGTTAAAAAACAATTGGTTCATGCTTTTAGCTGTGCACCATCGAGTTATGATGCACTTGGGAAGTTTGGAGAGCACTCAAGAAGCTAGTCCTAGAGTTGCCCTCGGCTATTGCCTTTAGCAACTCTTACGCTTCTTGAGTGCACGCTAAAGCATGAACTACAGTAATTGTTACTTATAAAATAGCTGAGATTCTCACAACATCTTTCTCATAGAAAAAGTGATCTTTACCAATAGCAGGGGAAGGTCCCCTGCTTCACTGGGAAAACATGCATTATGCATATGATTACCAAATGTACATATAATTATTATAAAACATTTCCCCAATGATTTGGGTAAGGTTCTGTAGAAGTAAATAATAAAATTCCCATATTTTGCAGGGTTGAAGTACTGTATAACAAATTTAACAACCTCAGTATGAATGCACATAAATACCTCTCAAACCTTACCCCTGATTGATTGATCAGTAATGTTTGTCAGCTTGTCAGTTGGCCAAATAGTGTATACATGTACATAATCACAGCTTAAGGAAGTTGATGCTAGAATTGTTTCTGCGCATCGTTACTGGGCATGCAATTCGTGTTGCAGTGTCATGCCACATCATGTATCATATATCATGTTTCATGTACGTACTGAGGAAAACAATGGGCGAGAAGCCGACGTTGCATTAACTTTGCTTGTAGTGTGCCCTCTTAAATGGTCAGTGACCCCTACTTTTTCCGTGAATTTAACTTATTTTATTTACAATTCTCAGGAGATTGTCAAAAAATGAACAAAAAATCAATGTAGGAAGTTTTCTGCCCATCTTGTCAACATCTTGTGGCTGTTAGGCGAGTGGAAATGTAGTCGCTACTGTAAGGAACCACACTATAAATTTACTTAATGGGTCCACTTAAACAACATTTGGCAGGGAGATGTTCACTTCAGAGTTTTGTTTGCAATATTTTCGGGGCTTACAGACACTGTAGCCATGTTTGATAATGAAGCACAATTATTCAGATTTAGAGTGTTCTTCCGGGTACTTATCTCTAAAACGAAGTCAGTGACCCCACATTTTTTCACATTTCTGACATTAGTAACTCATTATCTCACAGTGGTGAAAGTTTCAGGAAAAATTCAGTGTTAGAACATAGTTTCTGGTAATTAAACATTTGAACTTGTTGCCATTGTCCCTGCTTTGTGTGAAGTATTTTACATTAATTTTGACAATATTAGACTGTTCAAGTTACATTAATTTTGTGATATGATTGGAAAGGAAAATAATACAGGAAAAATGTTCTGAAATGAAGGAAACCAAAAAATTCACCCTACCTCCTCCCCCCTACCAAAAATTGATTTTAACCTCAACTCATCTCATCTATATTCTAATTCTTGTCAAATATTACAACAATAATGATTTTCTTGGTAGCATTCCAGTGAAATATGATCTGAAGCCATGGAAACAGCAATATGATTCTTATTTGTATGCTTTAATGCCCTGAGCATCTAACTGTTTCTATTTAAATAAAATTATTTTAGTATGTTGGTTTGCAATATTGTTGAAGTCAAGATTATATTAACTTTGGAGCTTATTACATTTATATGTTTTGTGTAGTGTTTAAGCCACACACCGGCTATCAAATGTTAAAATGCCCTGAACCATTGTTATTTCAATAGCTTTTACATGTATTCATGTGGCACTTGTTACAGAAGTGTTTATGAATAATTTATATTTTCAAATTATCGGTAAACAATACTTATCAAGTTTCTCTTTGATCATCAATTCCATTTGAACTATCAGTAAGATTAGTCTCACTTATTCCTTGTTCCAACTAAAGCAAGAACCTTAAACTTGCCTGATAATTTTCACATGCTTTTGAGTCAGTCAGAATTTACTGGTTGATAAGTGATGCAAAAGCGCAGGCGTACAAGGTTAAAAAGGAATTCTAAGAAAGGTATATACATGTATGTGTACATAATGTAAAATAAACTTTGTTAAATGAAATTCCCTCTGAGCCATTTGGCGCTATTTCTCTGTTAAATGTTTGGCCAAATTGCTGGCTTGTATTTACAAAGTTTTCCAAGAGTGTTTTCAATGACATAAATGTTACTAGTGAGTGTAACATTATCTGAGTGTGTTTCTTTTCTTCACCAAATGGGACAGAAGACAACTATGATGAAGAAACAGAGCTGTTTGAACTGGAGTGTGATGGTTTCATGAAAGATTTTGTTGCAAAGATATTCCTAAAAGAGTAAGTTGGAATTCAGACCCAGTTAATGGAAAAGATTTGCGTTGACAAACTGTGTAATTTGTAGACTGATATCGCAATAAATTTTAACGTACAGGTACAGTAAGGATACTGAATTCTCATTTGAACATGTGCTATATTAATTTTATTAGTTGTTATTATGAGAAACTTTTTCTTTTTCTAGTCCACAATATGTACACCTCCAATGTAATGAGCCATTTCTGAGTTTGAGAGAAAAATGAGTCTAAGAGAAAGACCATTCATGTGAAAATGTGTTTTACCTGCATTTTCATTTTCATGTGGGAACTTGGGAAGGGCTTATCCAGGAAGTTTTGAAGTTTCTGTTGATGCAAGAATTTCTGCATAAAAATAAATTTGGTTAGGGAATGGGGGGGGGGGGGGTGGGTGGGTTCTGGAGCCCCAACCCTCCCCTGGATCCATCACTGAATTGTTTATGTTAATATTGATAAGGTGGTATAAAGCCAAAGTTCCACTTCAATAATTGATGGAAATTTCTGAAATGTTATTGAATATTAAACCAAATGAATTGCCATGATCTGGACTCAGGGCTTGTTAGGCATTTCCTAATACAAGTTCTTTTATTGAAAATTGTTTATTTTGCCGTGTTAATTGTTGACGTTTATGAGAAGCTGTTACAATCTTCTTTTTTCTGCAAATTTTCCCTTTTAGAAGTGTGATATCTCAGGAAGAGAAACTTAACTTTGGAATCCTTAATCAGGTAAAAATAAATCACATGGTCTGGAGCAACTCGGATCGCTGATTTGAATAAGAAGAGCAACAGTTACTGTTGTTGAGAAGTTGTCCTTGAATAGCTGCTATTCATATTGAAATAAGCAATCCAAGTTGATCCTGTCTGACTTCTGTCACTACATGATTTTGTACTACATTTTTATTTTTAGCGATCATCAAATTAAAAATACACCATAATATTATTAGTAAAAAATACTATTATTTCAGCTAACCTGTGAGAGTGCCATAATATCCCTGGCCAGTTCCTAAACAGTTTCTAATGTTAGTTCTTGACCATGAAACCTTAATTTAGAACATGACTATAACAAATTTTATGATTGTTGTACATGTATATAAAATTTGCTTTTCAACATAAATTACTGCGATCTTGCATATTTTTTGCAGCATAGTACTGGACGTCTTTCGTTCTCCAAACATGTTGACAACCAGGTAAGTCTTCCTCAATCTAACACAGGATCATCTAAAGAGTACCATTTAGAGCAGACTGTAATATTGTGATTGTTTAAGGCTGCTGTAAACGTTCACAAATCTGAGTTTTAAATGTGTTCAGGGGGCTAGAGAGTTGTTCACTTGAGTGTTGAAAGTGGTTTGCTTTGGCTTTGCATTTCTGCAGTATATGCTCATCAACAGACCTTATCATTTGATTCATTTTTTCCCTCCTTTCCATTGGCCAATACCCTGACATGTGACCTGCAAATAACTGCCTATGAATAATGGTCTGCTTGTGCAAATAGTAATCTGCTCATGCATAGTTGTCTCCACCTCTGGGAAAAATGGCAGCTTGTTTTCCAGAGTTGTGAGAGAACCTGAACGGCATGATTTTCCTAGTAGACTTAAAACAGTGTGTATTCAAAGAAGGAAACAAGTGTAATTCAGCATTGTCTGAAAGAAGGATAAAGACTAGCTCATACTATCGAATGTGAAGTTGTGGTTTTGTCTTAGGAAGCACATGATCGAAATTCCCCAAAGGTAATTGGGCAAAACAAATTCAGTGATCGAATAATAAAACAATTATTGAACTTGGTTTTTGCAAAATATGGTGATTTGCCAGTGCCTTTTACACAGATCAATGATTTGCTTCAGCCTTTGGCTTTGTCAACTGACAAATGTTTTGCTCAACCTCCTGCAATAATTGTTAATTAATATTTGCTTAGGTGGTTTGTTTTCCCTATACATTCTACCACATGATACCTAATTTTTGCGGGCACTTAATTTTGCGAATTTGGAACACGTTTATTTCGCAAGCATTAATTTTCGCGATTTTGCAAAAAATGATAAATTTAGGGCATTTAATTTCGCGAAAATTGACAAAAGACAGACTTAGAAAACCGTTTTTTATTGAATGATCACTTAAATAACGATTGATTTAAAATCATGATTTGCAATTAGGTAATAGAAATAGCGTTTATAATCAAACAAATCAAGCAAATACTGCAAATCAATCAAATGCTACTGTAATATCGCGAAATTAAAGCCTCGCGAAAATTAGTACGAATAAGGTAATTATTCTATTGGTAAGGTCTGTTGGTCTAAAAAAAGCGTGCGATTTCCTCATCCATTCAGAAGCGAAAGCAAAACCATTATGACTCGCTTGCACGCGTTTTCCTGCACTTCACGCCATTTCCATTTGCGCTATAATTTGTTGGATATGTAATTTTGATGTTGATTTCTGACCTCCCACGTAAAAACATTCAGTCATTTGAATGGATGAACACGGGGGAAGTGAACGGGTGAGAAATGGCTAGACAAGCCATTTCAAAACTGCTTCCTGTTAGGAACATTTTTGCATTGAGGTTACACATTCATTCTTTCACTAGAGAGTGTACAGCAAGAGTGTACCAGAAAGTATCTTCTTCAGACTTGTGCAGTACTTTGCAATTGTTTTATTTGAGTAAGTGTGCATGCCATTTCATTTTTAAATACATGTAGATAATTGCAAATAATCAATAGTGATATTAGCAAACTCAATATTAACAAAATTCAATGCCTTTTGTTTGAGCTGCTAATCAATTTCCTTGTGTGTATGGATGATGGATGTCTCATATTTTTTTGGGTGGGGGAAAGGAGGGGGGGGGGGGGCTCCACTGTGGTAAGGCCCCCCTCAAATGGTGCCTGTCATATTGATTAGGTCAGTGGGAATGGTGCCATGGTGCAAAGGCCTGTCTCCTTGTCCATGATCGCATAATCCCGAGCGATCCTGAGCGAGGCTAGTAACTAGGACCTGCTGGCCACTAAAGCAGCTGACTGTATGTGCACTCTTTGTTGGTTAACTTGGTTGAATTGCGTTTAACCTCATTAATGTAAAATTTTAGGTGTTTCATATATTTATTTATTTATTTATTTATTATTATTATTTTTTTTTATATAACTTATTTTATCTATTTTAGGTGTCCCCTATTAGTAGAGGGTTTCTATCCTCGGCTACACTCGAACTGACATGTAAATAAAGTCTTTCATTCATTCATTCCTTCCTTCCTTCCTACCTTCCTTCCTTCCTTCCTTCCTTCCTTCCTTCCTTCCTTCATTCATTCATTGACATTGGTGAGAAAACGAGAAAAAAACTTGATGGATGTCTAAGTTTCCATTCTACAGTGACCGGTGGGATAATGAGCATTGTTATTAATATAATACCCCCCTCCCTCTATAACCTTATGAGTCAAAATAACAGTAAGGGGAATAAGTACCAGTTGATGACGAAATCCTAACTCCGAGACGGGACCGAGCCCACAGTGTTCGTCACTAGAGTTGCTAAGCAACATGGCATGTTTGCGGGCATGCTAGTTTTTGATTGGGTAAAATAAGCCGGAAACTCCTCAGTACTTCAACGAATATTTACCAAAAACTGGCACTTGTCCCGCCGACTGTCAAAAACGATTTCATACAAGTCAGACCTTTTTCTTCGTGACACTGTTTGTAGACTTCTTTTCCTAAAAACATGGTGAAATCAAAGTTAGTTGTCAACATTTCAATGTTGTGAATGCTGATTGAGGTAGGATTAGTCTAACCCTCGGACCATGACCTTTTGGTGAACCAAGCGCTGTTTCATATAAATGTACATGATAATACCGGTAATTACGTTTGAAGCTGCGCCTTGGATGCTCAGAAAAAAAAATGATCAGAATACGATGCATAGGAGCGTTTTGAATTTCCAAATTATGTGATATACACAGGCCAATTCAGCTAGTGATTATTGTTAGACTAATACGAGGTAAAGGCGATGGCAAACGAGGACACATTGTTGCGGACACCGATGTTCCCCTGTTTGTCCGTTGCCTTAACACTCACCCCATTTGTTGTGTGAACGCCAGCTCTTGCAGTTTCCTATGAAGATAATAACGATTTTCGTGAGATCATAATCTGCTCTTTAGAATATAACGTAGAGTGAAAAAGAGTGAATGATTACAGGACAAGTACCCAACTGGCTTGTGTGTACATTAGTTTGTTTTATCACGGCTTCAGAAATGAAGAGAACGTATTTGGAATTTTCAATAAATAGTAATAATAATAATAATAATAATAATAATAATAATAATAATAATAATAATAATAATAATAATAATAGTTCAATTATATAGCGCACATATCCACTATTTGCTTGAGGTGCTTTACAAAATTATCCCTAAACAATAAAATATGATAAAAAGTTGCTCTTAATAATTAAACTAAAAATATGATAAAGAGTTACTCTTAATAAATTTAGTAAAAAGGAAGGTCTTGTACTGGATTTTCGTATTTCCCAAGGGACAGTGTGACAAATCTTCGTAGCGCAAACAGAGAAAGCTCTATCCCCACAAGTTTTAGTTTTACAAGTTGACTGCATCAGCAGTTCTTACACCCCTCTGTAACAGACCCAGTGGAATCTTTATCCTCATTGGGTTTTCGGGAAAAAGGTAACTGGGTTGGCTGATTTCCCACTGGGTCCGCTCGTTTTCTGTTTTATTTTGCAAAATACGCTGGGTCACACCGAACAGCCACTGGATAAAATCAAAATATTCACTGGGTACTGGGGAGACTAAATTTCCGCTGGGTAGGGGAAAATAATCCACTGGGTAGGGTTTCAGTGGGTCTGTTACAGAGGGGTGTGTTCTTGAGAGTTCGAGCGTAAAGCCTATGTAGTGTAGTTGATCTCTATTCTGCATTACAAAACACTCGCCGCTCACTCCTCCTTCCATAAAAAAACTCCATGTTTAGTTTATATGCTTGCTTATCATGTCTTCCTTCGATTACGATTCAACAGAAATATGATTTGTGCAAAGCTGTGTTAAGCACATCTTTTTGCAGGTCGCAAACTCTGAATATTTCAAATTTCCACGATCGTGGGATACGTTCATGTTACAACATGTGAAATTAACACAGCTCTGTTATTTGTTTCAGAAATGCAATGCTTTTCAAAAGTAGGAATGTAAATCATGGACGAATTGAAGTGAACTAGAAAATTGGAAATTTGTTTCTACTCTTACAGAAGAATAAACAAGGAACACGTAGTCTGCAATAACAACGGAATTATTTTTGGCAACGAAGCTCAGAATGAGGTGGTTCTTTTCATATTAAGTTAAAAAAATATATACATAAATAAAACATAGTAATTTTGCTTCAGGTTTTGTTGATGCTGTGAACAAGTACATGTATAGGGATTTCACAGTAACGGTATTTTTCCTTTACAAGCAATGTGAAAGCATATTTAATTCAGTCGTTCTCAGTTTTTTTTAATTATAAAGACTTCTACAAATTTGTTTGTAAATTTTTGCAGTCGATTCTTACCGCCACTTCTTGTAGATGGTCGAAACGCCCCAAAGGACTTATCTTGTACTTGCCAAGGCCGTCGTCTTTAAGCTGTATATTGTAATTTTGAGTTAATTCAGTTGGATGCCGAGGGTCTTCCATATCCCCCTTGCTTCCTTCTTCCGGTTCCTTTTTGCCTTGGTGGAGCCGATCGTAAATATACAGATGCGAGGGTTTTAATTTGCCTAAGTGGCTCATATCTTACTGTGTAAACCCTGAATTGTGTTTTCACCCAACAGCTCAATATAGAACCTGTATGTTTGGCGTGTTGTTAATTATTAATTAATAATCTACAGATGAACCTAATTACCTGTAGCTAAACAGTAGTCATGGTTTTAACGGCGACAGTATACATATACGTACAAAGTGTTAATCTATTGAGAAGGCCGCTTATAACAATATGTCAGTAGTAATATTTGAAGAAGCGTTTGCGTTTAATTTTCCTTCGAAACCTTTTGTTTTACATACCGTCTCCATGTTTGTTGCTGTATTATTTTCAGATTGTGATCTAAAGAAAGAGAATGTATTTTTGATTTCATTATTTATGAATTTGCCTGCAGGTCTATGTTATAAGAATTGTATATATAAATAACATACAATCGGTATTTTGTTGCTTTTGCAAATCAAAGGTCGGGTTTTCGAATTTGGAAACTGATTTTGCAGGCCGTCATATAGATTGCAATGTTTAGCGATTAGAAAGTCTCAAACAAATCGCAGTTCTGTGTTTAGTTAGTGCACCGTTCTCACCTTTCAACGTAATTATCTGTTAAATGTAAAGATCTGTCGTTAAATTGAAGACGTTTTATAGAAACATCAAGTTTAGGTCTTTATGCCTATTGTAACTGAAATCTGAATGCAATTTTCTTGTTTTTTGAAGAAGCGTCCGTGTGTTTATTGCCATTAATAAATAATTTCTACAAGATAAGCTTTTGCGGTGTTTTTGAATGAATAAGGATTATTTGATTTTCTCCAATCTCTGATTGGAGACTCGGTGTCATGATCGATTAGTTTTTCTTTTTCCTTCCTCATAGTGCAAAATTTTTGTTGAAAAAGTAGTAAAGCAGGTCTATATAATCAACGCTTTTCGGAGTTTCTTTCGATATTTATAATGTACGACTCACTGAGGGAAACTTTTGACAAACTTGAGTTCCTGTCAAATCGATATTAAAGAAGGGTCCTGTGTTTCTGCAATTATAAACACAGTAAAAGACGATTATAATTTATTAAAAGATAGCAGCGGGAGCGCTGCCGCTATCTAACTCATATTACTGTATGCCACAATAGTATATTCAACAATTATTCCACTCACACTTGTTGGATATGAGATGATAGATAGCCAACGAGGCGCAGCGCCGATTAAAAAGGCCCAAAAATATTGTACAAACGTTGCGAAAAATGTATTCTTTTATTCCGCGAAAAAGGTCTGAAGTTGATAGTTGTAGGTCAATGGTATATGAGCTCAGATACCATTGCCTCTAAACCAATCAAAACACAGGAAAGGCAATATATCATAGCTAGTTTTTAATAAAACTAAACATACTGTACGCACTTCCTTCCCGTGGCTGCGATGACTTGTACAACTGCATTCCAGTTGCAAAGTTTTCGTCGCTTTTTTGTTGTTGATGTATAACTGTGGCTCCCCATCGCTTACTGTCTCAGCCTTCACAACAACTAAATGTAAATACAGGGGTCACAGATTGTCACAGATTGTTCTGGGACAACATTCAGTGCTAAACATATCTCTGTATTTACGAAAACATGTGAATTACACAGTCGTTAGCATACAATTAACCAAACAATCCGAGAAGCGAAAACCTGTTTTCGCGCACAATGTTGTTGCTATATTATAAGAGAATTGGTTCATGCTTTTAGCTGTGCATTGTCGAGTTATGGATGCACGTCAGAAGGTAAGAGAGCACTCAAGACGCTAGAATTTCTCCAGGCTGTCGCTTCCGGCAACTCTTGTGCTTCTTTCGTGCTGTCCAAACTTCCCGCGTGCATACATCCCGAAACTCGATGTACACTGTAAGCACCCGAAGCATGAACTAATTCTTAAAGGACCTACGTCCCGATTTGTGTCTTCTGAAAAATTTCGCCTAAATTTGTCAAAATCCCGATCTGCAATCCGTCTCAATCTTCTCCATCCTTAACCATCCTTGTTCCTTTTTACTTTATTATCACCTCTTTGGTGTTTTTCTTCCTTAGTATATTATTTGTTTTAGGTTTCCTTCATTTTAAGGGGAATTTGGTTCGTCGCAAGAAATAAAAAATCTTAAAATGTCGGGACGTAGCGCCATTAAATGTTGATTATTACGTTTTTTGTCAGATGTAGTCAAGCTGACGATTTTGAACCTGCGAAGATTTTAATGAACATGTGTTTTACGTTCTTCCTTGAAGTCAACAACGGTTTGTCTTATTTTAATATTCAATGTTTCCTTTACATGTTATGTTGTTACGGGAGGGAAGTATGCTTTCGATCCTAGTGTCCTATCAGAAATTTTCGAAACTGGTGGGGATTGCAGCCCCGCCCCGCTCCCCCCTGGCTCGTACGCCTATGCACTCACTCCCTTGGCATTAAATTTGCCGTTGCCCATTTATACACCTCAGCGGACAACCTCGTTGCCAGAACCCAGATCGTTCGGGCCGGGGCCCACTTGCGCATTGATCAATAGGCTACCGGGCCTGCAGTCTATAAAATTAGCTCCTTCATAGTGAACTGATCATCATGAGTCGTTCATTAAACCATACAGTCACTCATCTTGTTTATTGTAAATTCACGAATCTGATTGGTTTTCTCATCATGAACTATACCTTGGTAGAGCGCGCGTTGCCCTTCAGTGGGAAATTTTTGGATTTAAAGTTAATTAAATTGTAGCCTTACGACTGTTATTCGAGCCTTGACAGTTAATTCTGTTTCTTTTAGCCAGTCTGTGTGTATTTTTCAGAAAGTTTTATTACTTTAAACAGATGGCGAGGATGTGATGAGACAGTTCATTGTTCCATACCTGAGGGATCAACCTATTTGGTGAGAAGTCCTGTGTGTTGTTTCTCTACTGATAAGGAGAATCGGATGGCATATCTTGGTCTAAATTTCTCAAGTTTGTGAACTTCAATCCTTCTCTATCTTCCTCGTTCCAAGCTGTTCCAAGTCATCCTATTTTACTTTTCGTAGTTTATTGTAGCCTATGAGCCTATCTGCTTTAGTAAACTATAAACTAAACGTTTCTTTTGATTTGAAGGCAATTTGACACATTACCAAAGATGAGTCCATTCATAGTGACCTACCCCCTATAAAATAAACCGTTTGCAACTGTTCATATTGAGGCGGTACGTCTTTTAATAAAATGCAGGAAATCCCTACGGTTTTGGAACGCAGCGTTTTTCGATGCTGTCCATGGTGAACGAGAGATTCCTGCTATTCCAAGGTTTGTAAATCTCAGTCTTGCTACAAATTAATGTTACAATACCTGACAACAGTCTCGTTGAATACAGTAGTTTTAATCCAACAATTCAGTATATACTACTACTAGCGAGGAAGCACAACAGAAACTGGAAGTTTATTATATTGGGTTGCTCAGGCGATACAGAAGATGGAAGGAAAAGCAGTATCACGTTAGTTTTAGTAACACATCGAAAATGCAAGGGACGCTTTTCGGTTCATAGAAGACTATCGTAATGTATAGAAACTGTTTATAGATGTTTTGTGGGCGGATGGCCAAGATCGAGATTGATGCCAACTTGAAAACGTCGGGCCGACATTTTCACGTTTTCCCATTGCATCTCATATGAAATCAGTACTAACATGTTTTGCCTCGTCCTTCTGTTCTGAATTCACTTGATGTAATAAAATTAGTGATTTAGAAACAATATGAGTATTGACGAGGCGTTAGAAATTTAAATTTAGCTGATTCTGACCAAAAATCGTGATACTTCCCCTTTAAGTATCAGTGGACGGGCTATTTAATTTATTGCTTCGTCGATGAGAAATTTGTTCATAGAATAACAAGGGTACGAGATGAGATCACGAGGAATGGAATTCGAGACCTTGGGGGCTGGTGTAAACGGCTTAATATCAGTTCTGCAGCAATGTGGACGGTAGTTAATGGTATTTTATTGATAAAGCTTTATTCGTGTTTGAAGTGCTATTTCCCTTGTTTCATCTGCCTGTTAGGGATATGTGGCACAGTTGGTCGCCACAGGAGCAAAGTGACTATAAGGAATGCAACAAAAACAGCTTATTTGGTAAACTGGGGTGAGTAATAAAATAATTTTTTTTAGAGTTTTGGACAAGACAAGATTTACATCGACTAGCCGCACGCTTAGGTTTGTTCGATTAGGCGTTTTGATTGCCTTTTTATTTACTTTATTTTTATTCAACTTTCGTCTCTTTAACGCCAACGCCACACCAAACGCCTTTCTTAGTGGTCTGAAAACAAATATTAACCCGAGAAATGAAGCTTGGAAGACTGATAAACTAGTTTTTAAACTTTCAATTTCCAAGAGGGAACCTTCAGGCCGATATTTCCGAAATAAAAACACTATTTCCTTTGTTGTTCACCCGGGGAGGGGGTACTCCCTTATATGGGCTATACAGGGACGTGCCGGTGGATACGGTATGGTTTTTGACCCCTCAGTCCCCAGGGTATATAATTTCAAGCGAGTCTGTCCTAAACTGGGTATGGGGTCGTTCATCGAGTTTTGAGGGTATATCCGAAATAAGAAACTTTCATTTGTACTGGACTAGATATTAGCGCTGTAGCATAAAATACATTTTCCTTTGTTCTAAACAGTGTAGGTGTTTGACGTTATTTTTGTCCTAATTTGAAATCCTGTCAGGATTTCAAACCTCCAGGGGCACTCCTATACCCAAACATTGGTCAAGTACCCCCCGGGCTTTTTCACCAATAAATTTTCTTTCAAAAACGAGTATCTTGAATTATTTTTTTAACTTTTAGGACGAAAGACTTGAAAGCCGAAATGTAACAAACGAAACAACACCATTTTAAGTATGCTTTATATTGGTCTCTGAGTTGAAAAGCTATCTCATTCTTTTCCAATATCGTCAGGACGTTTCTAAGTAACATGAAGGCTTTTGGTCTGGACAATGACATCTGCAGTGAATTTCTTCAAAAGATGAGTACCATTGGCGAACTAAGTGAAGGTAGGCAAGACCAGGAAACTCTGGGACGAGTGACATGTAGTTGAGGCTGGCCTCATTTTCACGCATCCCGTCCGGGTGGGTCTCGTTTCGTGCGGACGCCATTTTAAGGTAGTGTGCAGCTAACATCTCTGGGTGGTTTTTGTGTGTTTTTACAGAACAAGTTGCGCTTTTGGAGAAGAGCTTAGCTCAGGCTGGTACAGACGAACGATCACGGTAACAGACCAGTGATAATTTGACATAGCAGCTCATGCCCCCACCCACCCCCAGACAGGATGATCACTGACATCTCCAAGCACCTTCATCTTGGAGCATCTGGGTTCCCGCCTGTAAAATAGCGCACTATTCAAAGACATCCCTGAGATCCATGCTAAGATAACCCTTCAATGTTGACCGTCACTAAACTCTTAATCAAGCGAAGATTTTTTAACCGTTCCTGTTGTTGACGGCTAAAGTTTCTTTTAGCGCTTTCCGCAAATGTGTTATAATCTCTTTATTCGGATCGAGAGAAGCGTTAAAGATGAAAGTGGGTACCAGCAAGCCTAGAATCGAATGTGGAAGGTATTTTAATTATTATACACGGCAAATTTCGAGAGAATACAAAAGGATGAAGTACATATGGTTCAACCGCAATGAATATTGTAATTTTTATGAACAGTTTTTTTTAGTAGCACCTTTTAAGGTATTTTATCTAGTAATAGTTGTGCTTGAAGGTTAAACCACTGTATCTCGGAAAACGTATCGTATTTTCAGGCCATTATAGCTCAATTTTCACAATCTCGGCTTGTTCACAACAGCAATTTCAACGTAATTTTGAGGCTTCCAGTCTTCTATGAACAATATTTATATCACCTCAATATATTTGTAAGGTGTATAAGTAATTCGGGTCAAGTAATAGTGTTTTAAAGAATTTTCGCCAAGTTCAATGTAACAACAAGGTCCTTGGCCGGCTTGTTAAACTATTTAACTTTGCTAGTTCGCGGGGACAGTATATATTTATAGAAAACCATGCCATTGGAAATGGTAATACAATGAAAATGAAAGATTTGAAAACCGATCTCCAGCCTGTTTTGCTGTTTATTTATGTAGCGAAGTAATACAGTGTTATTATCTTGCATCCAGATTTTACCCGAACCATTCGGCGAACAAAATTGTTTAGAGTTACTCTTTCTCCACGCATATGGAACTTTTTCACCCACGTGATCAACGGCCATATTGTTTGCTAGTTCGCGGGGACAGTATATATTTATAGAAAACCATGTCATTGGAAATGGTAATACAATGAAAATGAAAGATTTGAAAACTGATCTCCAGCCTGTTTTGTTGTTTATTTATGTAGCGAAGTAATACAGTTTTATTTTCTTGCATCCAGATTTTACCCGAACCATTCGGCGAACAGGTTACTCTTTCCCCACGCATATGGAACTTTTTCACCCACGTGATCAGCGGCCATATTGTTTTTACGAAACATAAGACTACATTTCCATAAAAACAGAGTTCATTTCCGGGAAGATTGATCCAGTACACAAATATATGGCCGCCGTTTCTTTGATTTGGGCTACCCGACCCACGGAAATGACCTATGGCTTAAACCGCATAGCAATATTAAAGTTGCTTGTTACTTTAAATTGGAAATGTAAACTAACTGTTATTATCGGACAGCTCCTTGATCCTAACAATCCATTCGGAAGGAGACTAGAAATACTTCTAGTCGTTTCAAACTACGGAAATCGGAGATAAAGCTCCAGCCCGATGGGCCACTAGGCTCAAACGCAGACGTTTCCTTTCAATATCCACCCCAACCCACAAGCTTTCTGATTATTGTATTTCCCCCCCCCCCCCGTACACGAGGAACAAAAAGCTTTGAGGGTATGATTGATGATCGAATCAAAGCGACCGTTTACATTTAAAATCCCTTATTTGAAAGATAGTTTAAAACGGTGGATTTGATTGGACTCCCTTTGTTAGATTCTAGCCAAGCAAATCATGTGTCCCCAGAGCCACCTGTTCCTCGTGCACAGGCAGGGCCGGCTGATAGGGACAGGCGGCTCTGGGGATGAGAAGATTGCAATTGGTGCGCAATCGATTTTCGTGCAAATTGTTTCGCCGATCAGTTAATTAAACATTTGGTTTGGCGTCAATCGATTTATCTTCGTTGGTGGTCAGGGGTGTTGTTTCTTCTGGGTTCTCGTGCTCGTCTGAGTTCCTTGTCGAGTGGTCCTTTCCGGGGCTCTCTGTTAAAACGTACTCATTTTGTTTTCCTGCGTCTTGGCAACTGTCAAGGAAAAAATATATTGCAGTGAGTTGTTGGTTACTCATCAGTGACTGCAACGCATTATGCTCATTAAACCATCAGCACCTGTTGCACAGTTGCAGGTCGAAAAATGGTGTGTTACAATAATAAGCGATAACCGAGAGAATTCTCGTGAGCTCATTGGTCGAGAATCATGATCGATGAGAGTATAGACTATGAAAATGACGTAGAATATATACAACGCAAATTTCGGAAAACTCTTTTGAGAAATCGTCCCCACTTTTCTATAAAACAAAATCCACCAAGTTGTGAAAAGTCAGCTGAAATATTTAGGACGAATTTTCCCACACATTGGTAAGCAATGAAGTTGACAAAATGCGATTTTACGGGATGTTACGCCCGGAGCGATTTGGCGCTGATTTTCCGTGTTACTGTTGAAAACGAATCGACCACAGTTTGCCATGGTCTGCAACACACAATAAGTCAGTCAGTTTGGCGCCAATCAATTTTTAACTATTTCAATCCTGGTTTGTACAATGTGTCTCAGATCTCATTCTCTGTTCGTACCTTGTGCATGGTAGAGAAAACGGGCACGGACGAGGCTTTCCCATCCATATGACGCCATAACTTTCTTTGGATTTCTCAATATCTGCTACTGTTTCACTCATGTTAGACAACAGAGTCTCCGGCAACCACAGGGAAACTAACCCTGCGATCAGAGTCATAACACCGATGATAACCAAAGGCAGAGTCGCAGGCACACCAGGCCGCTGGCCCTAATAAAGAGCACATACAATGAAGAGTGGAAAACAGAGATACTCGTGACTATATGCACTTATGAAAGAGGTTTATTAGTACACTCAATTAATAAAACTGGTATATTTATAAAATATGTTATTTGTTAATGAAATTTTCCTCATAGAGACTTACCAGTGCAACAATGAAAGGAACCACGATTCCTCCTATACGTGAGAAAGTTGAGCAAGTACCAAGGGCCATGTTCCTAAAAATTAAATGAATCACTTACGAACACCTTCGGATCTTCCTCGGTAATATTCGGAAATCTCCAAAAATGTAAAGAAAATATGAGGAATCTTCTGGAAATTAAATCGCTCTAACAAACGTATCTGGCGGCCATGTCCCGGTACCTGATAGTGGTCGGGTAAAGTTCGCTGCTGTATAAGTAGATGTTTGAGAACGACGCTGATCCAAAGTATCTTCCAATTATTGCCAAAGCTGTTACTAGTCCTTGCAGATCTGTTCACAAGGTAAAATAAAAAATTTCCTCTGAGTTTAATCCAGTGGGTTTCAACACAAAAAACTAAACGTAACTGTTGAGTGAGAATACATAGGATCGACTTTGGCATTGTGATTAAAATACTTTTTGTCGCCTTAGGCCCGGTTCAAACGTCGAACTTTACATGCGCCGAATCTAATTCAAATGAGGGAAAACAATAGATTTTTATCGTTTGCATTAGATTTGGCACATTTGAACCGGGCCTTAGCTTAACTAAAAAAAGTAATTCATGGTGCTGAAGTCCTGAATCTTTGGAAGACAAAATGAGAAAATCTAAACAAGAGTGCCGACTCCCCAAGTCGTCTCTTTTGAGAAAGTTCAGTATAAATTGCGAAACATGGTGGAGACGAGGGAAGACGGGGGACTGGGACGAATCAGCGGACAAGAAAACAGCTTCTTCCTTGACTGTATAAAGCGATTTTCAGTCAACCTTAAAATGATTAACCATGGTAGAACGCAAAAAAAAACAAAGAAAAGGATAGAAAAAACGATGAACGAACAGAAGAGTAATTTCTCATATATACTTCACATCAATTAACCCCACGGGAAAATGTGAACTCAATAAATTGACTTCGCTCCCAATCTGTGGCTTCATAGCTCAGTTGGTAGAGCATCGTACCGGTATCACGGAGGCCACGCGTTCGAATCCCATTGAAGCCCTGTGAACAGGCTCCGGGGGTGGGCTTTCGATGCCCAACCGCCCCCGACCCACCCCCGTCTAGCCGGAGCCTGCTCGCAAGGCAACGGGTCGTATAACGTATTTGATCAAAATCCTCTATCGCGCATGCACCAACCTTCCGGGACGGTAAGTGCCAGGAGACACGAGATACCGCTGATCATCATGAATATGCAGTGCGGAACACGGCGACCAAAGCTGAAATACAACAACACATTTAGATTTAATTTGGATTTGTCACAAAATCTGACGCGGAATATTGTGACATTTAATGTTCAGCAAATTGCTAGGGCGCGATTGATTTTCCAAGCCAGAGAAGATTCCTGTAAAATTTGTAATTTTTCGAAGAACCGACGAGAGCTTGAATTTTTATTGATTACTGCATAAAAAATGATCTGATTTCTTTATAAGGAAACACCATGAAATTCACCAGAAGTACATCATATTTATGTACTTCTGGATTCACCTACGTACTATTTGAAGACAATCCAGGCCATGGGGGTGTGTGGTAGATCGCTAACAAACATCAGGAATATATTCAGGTACATATTACCAGCCAGACCAGGGACATATAGCATGATTCCGTAAAAAATCATGTTCAACACCAACCTAGGATTAAAAATGAGATTTATATCTTATGCTTGACATCGAGAGACTCGAGGTTATCATAAGGTTAGCGTGCCTTCAGCCAATGCCAGTCTAAGAAATATGTGGGTTTGAGAATTTACCTTTATAATTGGTTAATCAAGATAGTTTAATTGTAAACCCCCTTATTCTTCAACCATTTCAATTTCAGTAGAAATAGAATACATACTGTGGTGATAATTACATGAAAGAGCAATGCATATTGTAAAAAACTTTGATTTAAAATACTTACGTACGAAACGTTAAGGCATACGAAACGTAAGTCTTAAAACTCAATTTTGTTTTAAAACGTGCGTGCGTCGTCTTTCCATGTTTGTCACCCCAGCATGTATCGTGTTAACCAAGATCGCTGAATAAAACGACTAAAGACGCGTCTATACAGGGTTAGTCTCGACCTGAAGTAAAATATTCGCAAATACCAGTGAGAACAGGAAATATTAACAACTTTGTGCATTGTTTTATCTTATGCTTCCGTGCTTTTCTGCTGGAATTTGTGAATATTTTTCATTGGATTGAGGCTAACCCTACACAACTGAGTATTTAGTAGTTTTGTTCAGCGGTCTTGGCTAACTGGAAACTGGACTATTGAAATGTAAGATATCGTTAGTCAAGTATGGAAGCCGTGCACGCGAAGCAGTAGTTCCAACCTCGAAGTCTTGATATTCATCTATCAACCTGAAGCAATATCTTGGCCAACCGTTCAGTTTTTCAATGCAAAAGAACACAGGAGAAACAACGAGCGGTCACGTGCGCGAAGCACGTGATGGCGGAGCATTTTCCGCTGGCGTCCAGTTTTGGCGCGATTCTTCTTTCCACGTTCTTGAACGATCGACGAACTTATGACTCAGGAACACACATCTGTTATCTCAGTCGCAGTCTAACACAGTGACAATTAAGCGACAATCGTTTTACTACGCTTTCAATTCCTTACAGGGCGTAGGCTTATTAGGTTTAAATACTTTTGTTAATTGAAGAAGTGATCCGCATACCAGTTATAGCAAAGAATCACAGTTCGTTTCCTCATTCTCGGTGTGCGCACAAGATCCAGTGGCGACCTATCAACTGAAGACGCTCCTCTGGTCTCAGCTGCCCGGCATTCCTCTAGCATGGATGTGAGGGTTTCTGAGTCCACCATCACCGAACTCTTTTCAGCGTACTTCATAAGAATCGCATGCGCAGTTTCTAATCGACCTTGAGCGACCAGCCATCTGAGAGACTCGGGAAATACTCTGCAAGGTGAAAGTAAAACTGACAACCAACATCTGATATATCATCATAAATTTATTGCACGGGAAGAGACGAAAATTAAATAGTCTGGGTGTATTAAAGTTGTATTAACTTGTGTCGGCCCATATACTCTTACATAATCTATTTTTCCAAAAAAAGTAGATTTTTTCATATACCTCTGATAGAAAATAGATATTTCATCTATTTTCTGAACTTTTTTTACATTTAAAATACCAATATGAATTAACCGTTAGGTAGGTCTGTTCATAACAGCTTGAAAGGCACTTTTAAGTACCGGCAGCTATGATTCAGTTGGGTTAAAAAGGCTTTACGCTTCGTATTTCTTTCTCGAAGTCGATGGTATATTCACACACTCACCTCCATAACAGATAGAATAGTCCCGCGGGGAAACTGGCGATAAGAAGAACTTGTCTCCAGTCTCTCACAAGGTACGCGATCAGCACCATGATACAAGCGCCCAGGACCCAAAAGAGGTCCTGGACTTTTCCCGCCAAAGTGCGATAACTGGATCCAACCAGCTCCAGGATATACACATAATGTCCCACGAACATACCGGTTATGGCAGCTCCCGAGCAGAAACGAAGGAATGTAAAGAACGACAAACAGTCCACGAAACTAGATGCCAGGCTAAAACCAAGCTTAAGCATTAAAAAAAAGATTGGTTGGTAGAGCTTTGATACCTTCAATCATGTTCTGCTGGTAGTTTGATTAACTCATGTGAATAGCAGTGGACAATCCTTAATTGATTCTGTTGCCACTGCCTAATCTCCTGATAGATACGCAAACTTAAATTCAACATCGTTACAACAACATGGATCCGTCCAGCGACTCCGGATTTGTTTTCTTTTGGCGGGAAAATTCAGAATCGTTCAAAAGTCCAGTTCTGGTCCCCCTCTCTCTGTCACGCAACGCTACGCTCTCGGGAGAGAAGGACCCTCGGTCTAGATCTGTCCCGAGAGCGTAGCGTTGCGTGACGGAGAGAGGGAGAGAGAGAGAGAGAGAGGGGACGGAACTGGACTAAGCCGTTCATGTCGTTCAACAGCTATAAACTGATTGGATCTCTGTGGAGATGCATGATAAGTAGGATTTTGGTCGTATTTTTAGCACGCAAAGAAAAAAATCTGTTCACTGTTTACCAAGACTACGTTAAGCTAGTTTAAACGCTTTGAGTGTGTACCAAAACACGAAACACTGGCAAGAAGGAAATGCCAGAATAACCAGCAGTGTTGTGCGCTTCAATTTCTTATAAAGAATGAACTCTGAACTCACGAGCGAGTTGAAAATTCAGTTTTGCAAATCTGGAAATCCTCTGTGTTTGAGGTCACGTGACGTACGCTTGACCATACGCTATTTGATCTCGTAAAGATCTCGCACATTTTCTGCATTTTTTTACAGCTGACCTCGGATTGATTTAGCTGATCGCGAGAAATGCTCCATAAAATACTGGCTTTTGAATTTTTTATCCCAAACTGTGATCTACTGTAAGCCGTTTGCGTGGTATTTTGTGGTTTGATCGGGGTTTTGCAACCTAGTCGCTTGGCGTTCTCGGCTGAGGGGAGTCTGGAGTTTATCGTGAGCGGTGACGTCACCGAAGAGCACTCAGCTCGCCGAGAACGCCTAGCAATCCAGTCTTTATGGAGCATTTCTCGCGATCAGTTGAATCAATCCGAGGTCAGCTGCAACAAATTACAGAAATTGTGTGAAATTAAGGACGTTCGCGCTGATTGTTTTGTGCGCGCGCATCGCTTCTGCGCACGGAATTCATCAGGCCACGTCATCCATCGAACGCGCGCGCTGAGGAGAAACGAAGGGCAAGAAGCCGTTTCGTAGCTTTGCTGGTAGTTTACTCTCTTAAATGGTCGGTGACCCCTATTTTTTTCCATGAACTGATTTTATTTACAATTCTCGGCAGATTGTCAGAAAATGAACAAAAAATCAGTGTGGGAAGTTTAAAAATTTTGAAGTTTTCTGCCCACAGCGAGTGGAAATTTTTTCTTTAAGGAACCACACCAATTGAATACATTCACATTTGACATTTCATTTCAAAGATTTATTTGTGCTTACAGATACTGTACCCATATCCGTTAACGAAGGGCGAGTCTTCTGGGCATGTTATCTCCAAAACGAAGGAGGGGACCCCCAATGTGTTTTTGCATTTCTGGCATCAGTTACTCATCATCTTACAGTGGTGAGAGTTTCAGAAAAAAATATCAATGCTACAAAAGTTTTGCGCGAACGTCCTTAAATAGCGTATCGAGACGCGCACGTCACGCAACCTCAAACACAGAGGATTGTCCGTGGCCTGTGGTTTCACCTACCGCCAGTGCACTGCACAAGAACAAGCAAAACCTCCTCCCAAAGTAGTCAGATATCACTCCAAAGAATAAAGATCCTGCCATCATACCGGCGACAAACAACGACTGAACAGTGGCAGCAATGTTGGCCTTGTCGCAAATCAGATTCCACTGAAACAGCAACATTGAAAATAGAGATTACGTGAACGATTGACATGATGCCGGTGGTAATAAAGGATGAGACAACCCATTGACGAGAGACAACCGTGAGGTACGTGGTAGGTTATTTCCGCCCGCCCCACTAACTGCCCCTGGGTCTCCGAGGATGGTGGTAGGTTAGACTTGCACCAAGTCGCCCTTTTGAGGTTGATTTCCACTGTCGCGTATTTTTTACGTGCGTAAATAAAATTAGAGACGATGTATGGAAAACTCGCGTGCACGTTTACGCAAGTCGTTCATACATTGTCTCTAAATTTTTTTACGCACCTAAACGCACGTAAAAAAAATACGCGACAGTGGAAATCCACCTTAAGGCGAGCGTAGCGAAGCGACGACCACGAGTGACGAAGAACCTGCATTGGTTGTCCTGGTAATTTGGTCTGTTGTATTTTTAACAGCTTTTACCCGTAGTTTTAGTTCCGATGAGAAGAAAGTGTTTCATCACATTTCCAAACACCTCTTAGTTCTTCAAAAATACTCCGCTGTACGGTGGCCCACAAGTGCACTCCGATTTCCAAACCTCACTCTTAATTCAAACACCTCACTCCGAATTCTAAAATCTCACTCCGAATTCTAAAAGCTCGATCCGAATTAAAAAACCTCACTCCGAATTCAAAAACCTCACTCCGAATTAAAAAACCTCACTCCGAATTCTAAAACCTCGCTCCGAATTCTAAAATTTCACCGCGTTCACTGCCACGACTCATGTGATTGGACTCCCTTTGTTTGATTTCAGCGAATAAAATCGTGTGTCCCCAGAGCCCCTTGTTCCTGGTGCACAGGCCCAGGCAGCTAAGAGGGACAAGCGGCTCTGGGGACGAGAATGAGTGAGGTTTTTGAATTCGGAGTGAGGGTTTTAGAATTCGGAATTTTAGAGTTCGGAGTGAGGTTTTTGAATTCAGAGTGAGGTTTTAGAATTCGGAGTGAGGTTTTTGAATTCGGAGTGACGTTTTAGAATTCGGAGTGAGGTTTTTGAATTGGGAGTGAGGTTTTGAATTGGGAGTGAAGTTTTAGATTTTTGAATTGGGAGTGAGGTTTTGAATTGGGAGTGAAGTTTTAGAATTCGGAGTGAGGTTTTTGAATTCGGAGTGAGGTTTTAGAATTCGGAGTGAGGTTTTTGAATTCGGAGTGAGGTTTTAGAATTCGGAGTGAGGTTTTAGAATTCGGAGTGAGGTTTTTGAATTCGGAGTGAGGTTTTAGAATTCGGAGTGAGCTTTTTGAATTCGGAGTGAGGTTTTAGAATTCGGAGTGAGGTTTTTGATATATTACGTCCACAATAGGCATGTTTGGGTAAAACTAGAGTTCAATTCCTAGAGGATTGGTTGGTACACCAACATGTCCCCCGTTTCTGTTCTGGAACACTCAATGTGGTTGCCGTGACATCACCATATTGAAACTCTTTATATTAAGAAGGGGGGGGGGGGGGGTGGGTGTGTGGAAGATGTAAATAAAATATCAACAAACAAATAACTTTCTGTGTAGTAGACACAGCTAGCTCAGTGAGTTGCTCGCGTGGGAGGACTACGCGCAAGACCTCCTAGCTGCCATTCTTCGCGTGCATCTCCTCACGCAGCAACGCAACAACAACGACGACGGCGACGACAACAAGAAGCCATACGTAAAATCCATGGGAGGTGGGAGGGGGAGGAGAAAGGGGTAGGAGCGGCCCTAAAATGGTCGTAGTCTACCCGGCCCACCTCGGCCTATGGACCACGTCGATGATCATACAAATTCTCCCTAATACCTTACCTCTGTCACGGTACTTGTAAATGACCCGTCAAAACTGTAATCGGTGCAGTCGTCACAGCATTTACTCTCCTTGCACGTCACGTTAGGCGTCACGCACTGAAACTTAGGCGTTCCAGTAGCAAACACCAGTGAGGCAATCTGTAACGCACTTGGCACAATCACGAGAAAACAAGACGAGAAATACAGAAACTTCTGCCACAAACCAAACTCGCCGACATAACGCAGAACATCGTCAAAATGGTGGGACACAGAGTTACGTCCTTGCGGCATTCTGTGGTATGAGAAACAAGTACACAAATGTATAAAAGCGAATATGATGTACGCAAGTAAGCGCGGCATCCCAAAATGGTGGCGCACGGGAAATTATATTTTCTCGGTGTTTTTAATCAGTTACAATCCAAACCAGTTTCAGATCTAGCGAATCCAGATTGTTTCAATTTTCGTTTTAGCTGGAACGAAAATAACCTACGAGCCATGCGAGCATGTCAGTCTTGCAGAATTTTGCAATCGCGATCAATCGCGATCGCCATGTTGGATCAGGGGCTCCTGGTTGGATGCATTGGAGGGAGAGCGACAAATTTCTACTTTCTCTCCCCTCCCTGATAGTCTTTCTCTCCTGCTTCGTTCTTACGAATGGTTGAGTGTGCTCGTGGCCGGGTCTCTCTCCTCCGCAGAGTCTCCGGGGAGGGGGAGAAGGGGAGAATTAAAAATCCGGGAGCGCGGGGCACGATGGGAAGGGCGAAGCGAGCGGAGCCTCTCCCCGTTTCCGTCCTTCCCAGCATTCACCGCGAACTCTGAATTCCCTTCTCCCCAGCCTTCACGCGCTTTCTTTTCACCTGTCCCTATTCCCCTTCCCGAAAATGAAAGAGGCCTCTGCGGAGGAGAGAGTGGCCGGGCCGAAGGCCCGTATCGCACATTCCTGCGAAAATGGGTTATACGGACGTTCTACTTTTGTCCCCTTCGAGGATTCGGCGAGAAACAGCTGTATCCACCCATTTTGTCCCTCAACAATGGCTTTAAGTTTTAGTCCCTCCTTGACTCCAGAACAAAGACATAGTATTGAACTGAGCTAGATTAAGCTTTGAACTGCCGCTTGTACTTCTTCCTTCTTGTTTTCACGTAGTAGTAGATAAAATACGAGCGGGAGATCTGTATGGACGTTTACAATGGCGAGTCGATGGGCGAGCCATTGTAAACGCCCATGCAGATCTCCCTCATATTTTATCGTACTTGTGAAATGAAACAATTAATTGAATGAGTAGTATTGTTACTTGATTCCATCGTGTTTTGCATTTTAATCAGTAGAGATCTGTATCATTCTACTGCTGATTTGTGTAGGGGTTATAGACCCTTTTCATAAATGGCTGCCAATTATAAATTATTTTGTAAATATTAAAATTAGCCTGACTAACCTCGTTTTTGAGTTGATAATTCAAAAGAACTTTTACTCCCAAACGAGTTTAGTGAGGCTAATTTGAATGCATACAAAAGAATTTTAAATTGGCAGCCATTTATGAAAAGGGTCTATAGAGCGTTCATGTGACCTGAATAGTGCCTCTTTATTGGATCTATTCCCTTTGAATTATTAATATTAATATTATAGTTGTGTTGTGTTTGTAGACAGTTATGAATATTCGTTATTTTTGAAAAATATCGTTTCATAATAGGCACTCGAACATTATTATATTCCAGGAACTGAGAAAGTAGCGATGAAGTTTGAAACAGCCCATGTATGTTGCTGCCGTCCGCGTTGTCAAATATGACTGAGTTTGATTTCGGCTTGACGTTTTCATAATTTTAATTTGTATTCGGTTGTCTCTTAAGAGATTGTTATATTGTTGTTGTTATTGTCATACTATAAATGCTGGTATCACAATCTAAATTCTCTTTTGTTTCCAATCCTGGTTTCTAACGTATCGGTGATCATGTCGACAGTTGACCATGCCATTTAATTTCACTGTGGCCCCTTTGTCACGTAGACAATGTTGCTCAAGATTGTTTACCTAACATTTCCGATATGGTTTGTGCATTTTGAAAAATTTAGCCCAATTTTTTCAAACTCGTCATTTGTAATCCGTCTCAATTATGATCTTCTCCACCCTTAACCATCTTTGTTCCTTTTTGGTTCAGCATCATCAGTTTCGGGTTTTTATTCCTTAGTAATCAGCTATTTTCTTAGGTTTCCTACATTTTGAAGGTAATTTGGTGGTAAAGTGGTGGTATGACTCCGGGTTTTGGTTTCAAATCCGTCAAGTTCAACAACTATAACGACAATAATACTTTCTCAATTTTAAAATCGGTCGAGGTATTGCTCTCAAAGCCGTTAAACATTTTCCTCTTCTTTTGTTAAATGCCAACCAATGTGACAATAGTAACGTTTCACGTAACTGTGCATTTTCTTATAGAGTTGTATTGTGACTTATCTGACTTACTTTCTTACTGCCGTCGAGCAAGACCGCTGCGTTCGTCTACACAAAATCTGCTTCGTAATCCTTGTTATAATCTTAAAAATTACGGAGGTTGGTCCTTTTCAGTGGCTGCCCCACGTCTATGGAACGCGTTACCCATGGCCGTAAAAAGTTCGAACTCAGTTGACATTTTTAAACGACAACTTAAAACACACCTTTTTCTTTGTTCCTATGTAAATTGCTGACCCGTTTTATCATGTTTAAGCTTTTTATTTATGTATTATTATTTGAAGCCACACATTCAGTCACGAAATCCAAAGAGAAATATTGTACACAGTTGGGGAAATGACAAGTTTTTCTCAAAACGTGGATTGATCCGAGGGAAAAATATACTAACGGTTAGATTCATAGAGTGTTGTTACTGATAGCTAGCTAACAGAGGAAGGAATTTCGACTCACAAGTTAACGCGAAACAAATTATTCAGAACTACAGAATCACACTTCATGCATGAAATTTGGCTTCTTTGGCAACGGTAAAAAGTTTGATAAGCACGCAAAGCTGCAACCAAGACTGAGGTACATGTGTGAATATTAATTGTATTTGTGGTAAAATTGAAATAATTTTGGTCAATTTTGCTATCTTAAAAGATACGAAAATTGTTAAAATTTTACCAGTCCCTTGTTAGAAGCAATCCGCGTCGATTAGTCTTTGCGAAATTTTGTGAGCAGACGAGCACAGCATTTATTTCCCTGGCGAACACAAGTTAGCCTTGCGAGGAATTAAGTACTCTGCAGAAAACCATCTCCACTAAAACATACTCCTAACATTTTGCGAACATTTTGAGCAAAAGCTTACTTTTGCGAGCACCGCAAATTCTAGAGGGGCATTTTCGTTCATGGCACCTCTTATTGATTCTATCGAGGCTCAAAGAGCAGCTTTTATGTACATAGCAGTGACACTTGTAAACTTGTTTCACGGATTTTGCCAAAACGGCGCATCGAGACTACTGAGATCTTACTTACCTCGGATAATGAAATATCGATGTTTACTACAATAGCACACTGTTGTTTTTACGCCTGGTTGGTACAGGTAAATCATTGATATGCATAAGGGTCGAGTCTATGACGTCACTCATTTGCCGTTCGCGGGAAAAACAAACGTCATGCTTAATCTCTCATGTTAAAGCCATGTGGCTTAAACAATAAAGGAGTAGTTGAATTAAATGCGTATTTAAATTTTAATAGCGCAGCTTCAGATGATTTTCATCTTCTTGTTCGTAAAGGTATAGGTATACGTATAGGTAAATCATTTATATTGACATGCCTTCCCGCACACTAATTCGGTGTAGGTATTCAACAGAAAAAATACGCTTGCCCAGACTTTTCCGCGCTTAGCGAAAACTGATTGGTTGTTTTAGAATCTATCATGAAAAAAATTTCTGGAGTTCGCGCTTTGGTTTTTATTCTACAGCAGAAATATTTCAGCAGGAATCCTATATTACAGAAACTTATCTCCTCATAATTTCAAATGGCGTTGGCAGAATTTGCATGAGAAATTAGCACCTCTTTGTTACCTTTACCCAGATAACTAAAGTATTCAACTTACTACCGATGTCGTTCTATCTCGAGTAGAGAGAACCTGTAGAATATGAATCAAGTTCCCTTCCTCAAACATACAGGCTGGTCCGACAAAAGTGAGAGCTGCTTTGATTAGTTGCATTGAAATATTTTTTTGGCGTTCGTTTTCTTTTAGCCTGAGGATATGCACGAATTTAAAACAATCTCACATCAGGCTGGAAACTAGGATGAAAGAAGCTACATATGGTCTGAAAAGTGTTTTAATCTATTTCGTTTTGTTACAAACTACTCATGATATATTGCAATTCCTGGATTTAGAATGGTTTACAGGTGACGATATATGAGCTCATATACGATGGAACACGAATATGATAGGTGCACGCGTCAGCAAGAACAGCCGAGGAGCTCAACATTATATAATTCCATTCAAACTCAGTTGGATGTTTTAATAAAACAATTATTACACTCTTGCTTGCTGAAAACTGCTGAAATAGTTACAGCCAACTCGGTGCTATGCGCCTTGTTGCCTTGTTGGGTGTCTACCGTTCATGGAGTAAAAGACCTTTTTGATGATGCTTGGGCGTGTTTGTTTCCCAATACAGACCATGTGACATTCTCAAGAGAATTGTTCTTTTGTCCATCCAAAAATTATTTATTCATAAACACGCAAATATTTGAAAATTTGAAAGCAAATCATCACATGGTCTGTAATGTGGCAACAAACCGCCCAAGCGAAAAAGGTCTATTGTTAAATAATAGTTTTTTTGTTCTATTCGTCAGCAACCAACACAAATTCCTGTTGCTAACTATTGATTCCGCGCGAACCGACATTTGGTGACGACCGGTGACCCTCGTTATAGAGCCTTGGACTTTCAAATATACAATACAATAGGAATGGCCACAACGAAACCAAATTGTTTACCCAAATGTTAAACCATTGAAACCCAGCTGTTTGAAGTGATTTCGCTCTGTTTTCCATTTGTTTGATGTTCGAATCAGACAAATCAGCAGTTGCGGATCCCCCCGCCCCTTATCAAAAATTCCTAAACCGTCCCTGATCAGGATGACTGGTTTCCATATTCACGTGTACATGTTGGTTCTTCTGTTGCCTTTGACAACGCTAGCCCACCCGCTTTTCTACCCTGCTCGTAATCGTTGGGAATCACTGATATGGAATCTAACCGCCCCTCGCGTTCGGTTTAATGCGCACCGCATGGCCCTTTTGCAATATGCTACAAGATGTCGCACAGTGCTGGATCAAGTCTGAAAACATAAATGGTCAAATATTTTGTGCCCATTTGAGCAATAGAGGATATTTTCCGTGTTTACATGACCTCATCTAAACACGAGGGAGTTTGGGAGAATTCGAAACAGTTATGCAAACCCGAGACGTACGTAGCAGAGGGTTTGCATAGCTTTCGAGAATTCTCCCAAACCCCCGAGTGTTTAGATGAGGCTATGTAAACACGGAAGAAGTCCTATATTGCTTTTCAGAAATATTTCAAAATTCGCACGAAACTAAAACGCCACAACCGTGTTTACATACTCTCATCTAAACACACCTACCTATAATTGTTCATGTTGCATGTTGTACCTGTTTGCCACTGTTGCACCAGAGGATGTTCACTGGTTGGTTTGCCAACAATGGGGAAGTATGATGCGTTGAAACTGGATTTGTAAATTCCTTTGAAAACCCCTTGATTTGTAGTAAAAGAAAACGATTTGAGGCAGACTAAAAGAGATTTGAGTAAAACTTGGTAATGTTCATCATCGTTACCTTACAAGTTAAAGTTACTTCGTTCGGTTTGAACAGTCCTGAACAGGGTATGCACTTTCAAGCGAGTCTGTCCTAAAAAGGGTATGGAGTCGTCCCAGACAATCGGTGAAAGAAAATAATTTAAACTGCAACTTAGGCTAACCTTTCACCCGTAACTTGTGCGACGCATGGGATGCAAATTCGAGCTGTTTTCACTCGATTTCCATGAGTAAGCTTTTTCCAATGAAACCGTGGTCCTCTTCATGAAGCATTTGTCAATCTTAAAATTTAAGTTGGAGGCTTTCAAAATGGCATTATGAAACAACGTTAATATCTGAATACGTGTCCTTAGATTAATCTGAGTTAATTGTCTTGTACCGTATCCAGTTGCATTTTGGACTGCGAGGGCCGTTAGGGCAATTACATGGCTTGTAATTGGCAGTTGCTTTTAATTCTATATTTTGGCGTTCCAGGCAGGGGAGCAGTGCGAACGAGATTAGCGCAAAGGTTAGACGACTAGTGCAAAACATGGCATGGGGTTTCGCATCTCTGACTCAACTGAAACCCTCGTCTTTTTTTCACTCACCGTACGTGTCTTTGGCGCTGAACGCTCACCAACTAAGCGAACACTTCAAGACAAAAGTGGGCAAGGATTTGCCTTTACGTGACGTTTGCTTGGCCGCAAGTCACAGTACAATCAAACTGCAGTTCGGGTTTATCGAGTATCAGTGTGAAATGAACAGACTGCACGAAAACATGGGTGAATGGACTCGACTACTTTTGCGATCTTACTTTTTGGAGAACGATGCCACTGAGCACCCCGCCCCCACTCACCCGAAAAAATTGTAACAACAACAATAGCAGAAAACTAGAAACGAGATCCCATGTGCCCGATATTTGGGTTTAATATTCCTGGTATTTTCATCTCGTTGCTTTTTCGTCTCTTCACTGTAGGGAACTGACTGTCATTCGCTATTTATATTTCCACATTTCAAGAACATTTTACGAGGATACAAGGGACAGATGAGGCCCCATTAGGGGGGGGGGGGTCTGAATATCCCGTATTCCATTACTTTTTGGCCTAAATATCCCGTATCCCGTTAATTGCTGTGGTTTGTATCTCCAACGTTTATGCTCGATATCCCCGAATCTCTTGTTTAAATATCCCGTATCCCGTTAATTTTTCCCCCAAATATCCAGTACCCCTATAATTTTTTACCCAAATATCCCGTATCCCAAAAACCCCTAATAGGGCCTCACAGACCATTGGATACGTGATGGGGAGTACCCTGGGGGCCTGAGGTTTTTTCACGATCGATCGATCACAGCGGCTTTGATAAAAATAACCCCTCTGGTACCCAAGGCATGCAAGGCCTGGGGAGAGGGGGTACTCCCTTATATGGGCTACACATGGACGTGTCGCTGGATAGGGTATGGTTTTTGACCCCTCAGACCTGAAGGGAAAAATGACGGTAAAAATATAACAAATAGGCAAAAGCCAAAAATCCCCCACCACCCCGTTCAATATTCTAATGCTCCGTCCCTAACAAACACTGATACAGTTTTAGTGGATTTTAGGAATCGACCAAACAGATACTTAAATGATGACTACTAATATTGTTGTGCAAAAAATCATTTTACTCCACAATTTCGCTTCTTAATTAACTACAGTTGAAATGTTTGAATCGGTTCTCATATGGTCAAAACATCTGCAGCTACTTCATGGCTGTGTTGAGTCTGAAGATCACTCAACTTCTTCTTGAGCACAGACAGCCCAGACATCACGATTGTCTCGGGTTTTAATGAGCCACAGGACTAAAACAAGATTATAAAAAAGTCAGACTGCAACTACACCAGTAGACACTGGAAAGGCCAAAAAACAGTATGTAATACGTATTTAAAATTAGTATAAATCTACCACCTTGTATCTTGACGGGAAGGCAAAGTGGTCAGAAATAACAGTGTTTGTATGGGAATGGGAAATGACTTTTTTAAAAATTGAACTTTGCATGGTTTATGAGTCGTAACATTAAAATACCAAGACGCTCAGTAAAGTTTTTAATTTTCCATACATTTGTCTGCAAGTTTGGTTGGGTTGACGAGGTTCATGGGAAAAACAATTACAGACAAATGTATGGAAATTAAAAACTTAACTGAGCATCTATGATCTTCTGTCCCAGCAACATCCTTCAAACTTGGTGAATACAATTTTCTGTCTAGTATTGCAACGTTGTGATTCAAAAACTGTGCAATGTTTAATTTTTAACAGTCATTTCCCATACAAACACTGTAATTTCTGATGGCTTTGCCTACCCATCAAGATGGCGTCGAAAACTGCAACAAGGCCTACTCTACTATCTGTTCTTAAGGATTAAGTGAGTAGTGGCAGCGACAGTCGATACATCACGTTTGTGAAGTGTTTTCAGTGTTTGTAAAAGAAGATTTGAATAATCTTGTTGTTATGTTTAAATGTATGGTAGATTTATACTAAAACAATTACATTGTTTACTTTATTTCTATTGCACTATAGTGGATTCGGACATTGCCCTCATCAACTATGACTCAATAGAAATATTGAGCTCAGAATCCTATTGCTAAATACGATATTGTACCTCTACTTGGCATTTCCAAACCAAAATAAATAACATTGTGTAGAAGAAACACTTGTTGGGACCTCTTTTAGGCAATTGAAATTTAATAATTTCAAATCTAAGCTATATTATAATGGAGACCACTCTACCAATCAGTTAAAAGGAATGTCAAATGCAAAGTAAAATTACTAAAAAGAGGACATTTATTTTATTGCAAGTTATCACTTACCAGCCATTCCTCTTACCTCAACATTAAAGTAAAACTTGTCTGCTTTAGCATTTGGATCAAATGGTGCTTGATCTGTGATAAAGAGAAAGATAAGCTTGTTCCTCATGATCTGAATAAAACTAACACAGGTGTAGTTAAAATTTAACTAGGCTGGGCAAAATGTGGCTAAGTTGCTTTATGCCTAGTTTATACGTCGAATTTAATTCAGACGAATTCAATTCAAATTAAATCCGTCAATCAGTCGACGATTAGTCGACGGGTGATTTAGACGATGAATTAATAACACAAATTTAATTTTTTACCCGGGCTTCCATACCCGAGCCTTATAAATTTATCTGGTAACCAGCGGTCAATTTAAAAAAACGCATGAAACACGCAGATTACGCGGGTAAACAAAAATAAAATGGCGTGGATCTTCCTTGAAGGGCTCGTTTTACCCAGTAGCCCCAGCACGCGGCAGACAATGATACACACTTATGTTTGCCTCCCATCCCAACGTCTCTTCGTTTTCTTCGGCAATTGAACATTTCAGTCAAACACATACACTTCTTCCACAAGATATGCATGAATACTTTGTATTCCTCTAGCAAATTGTGCATGCGGACGGCAACTTTTATACCCCTCTGTAACAGACCCACTGAAACCCTACCGAGGGGATTATTTCCCCTACCCAGTAGAAATTTAGTCTCCCCAGTACCCAGTGAATATTTTGATTTTACCCAATGACTGCGTGGTGTGACCCAGGGTATTTTCTTTGCAAAAAAATAATAATAAATAAGCAAAATAAAACAATAAACGAACGGACCAGGTGGGATATTAGTCAAATATTTGATGCAAGGCTGATCGAACAGCTTGAAACTGTTGGTATTTTAATTAAGCCCAATATTTCGGAAAACCCAGTGAGGATAAAAATTCCACTGGTTCTGTTACAGAGGGGTGTACTTTTTCCTCCACAAAGAAAAGCGGGAAATGCGCGGGAAAAAGTGTGAATGAAGGAGCTGTTTGCGCATGCGACATGAACGAAACGTACCACGGGCTCAAAGGATATACATTATAATACATTTTAATAATGTATGCATTTAATTCGATGCGTCTGTTGTGCGACGTCTAAAATGAAGACGCGGTATCGCAATTGTATCAGTCCTAGCAAGACGGATACAACGTCTTGGACAAATTTAATTCATCTGACGAATGTAATTCGATTCATACGTCGCGCAATTGTTGAATTTAATTACCAGCAAGTCCTTGAATTAAATTCGTCCGAATTAAATTCGACGATTGTGCGACGTATAAACAGGGCCTTACTTACACAAGTCTTCATCCAGTTCTGTGTATTCACTTTTGGGCCTGCAAATATGCACACAAGATTAGTATTATGTAATGCAACTACATGTTGTCCAATTTGGAAATAACTGGATGAAAAAATGCTGAGGACTGTCAAATTGGATGAGGCCGAAGGCAGAGTCCAATTTGGTATTCCGAAGAATTTTTTGGAAACCAGTCCACATTTACAAGCATGCAGTCCTGTTACCTATTAATTAATATATAACATCCAAAAAAATATGAATATGCCAAATGTTTCACCCTCCAAAATAGTTTTTCTTGACAAAAAAATCAATAACTAATCAATAATTAATTGTTAAAAATCCAGAGAATCTTTCCGAAAAAAAAAAGAGATTTTAAACTCATATTTACCATTCCTCTGGTCTTGGGTATGTAGTGTGTCTCAGAGCATTGTCAGGGTCATACTCAAATGCCACACCTGCTGTAGGATTCCATTTTGCATGCTCCTTAGCAAAGCCCTGACAGACAAGACAACAGTTACCAGTTAGGATTTCTTACAAAGCAGAAAAAAATGTACCACAAACACAGCTGGTATATGAAACAATGCAAAATAAATAATGGATCACAGTTTTATTAACCTTTTTAGCATAGGCCCGAAGCTTGAGTTCCTGTTGCCAAGGAAATAAAAAAATGCCATTTAAGCTTATTACTGTAAGTATATTTAGTAGTTAAGCAAGTTGATAACCTATGTGGCCATGTCACTAAGAAAAAAAGATAGCAACATTAAAACGATTATGTACCTATAAAATAATGTTGGATTGAGCATGATTGTGAAACACAGCAAAGCAAGATCTTACCTGCCTTTTACGAAGCTTTACAATTAAAATGTCTGAAACAAAAAAGATAACTCTTAATTGCATACATGAATATTGTGATAGGGAGCTGCATAAACCCTTATGTAGTTAGCACTAGATACTCAAAATTAGACCAGAAATATAAACCTACCATCCTGTTCCCCGTATTCACTGTTTTCGTCATCGTGGTGCCGTGATGTCACCTGTAATAAATGTAATAAAAAAACTTATTTTCCCTGAAATATTTATTTTAAATCAAGGTAGAGCCTGCTGCCACTTTTAGTTACATTTATGAAATACAAGATGAAATTTCTGTACCATCTGCCTGCCTGCAATACATAAAGAACTTATTGGTAGCATACACAAAGATTACATTAGAAGTAAGAAATTGAATGAATGCTTTTCACATTTTTGAACAAAGAGATCTTACTGGAATAACTCTTGGGTCAGCAGATATGAGGTCTCTTGTTGTAACATGTCTGGTCTGATCATCTGTGCATTTTACATCCAGTGTAAGTTCCACTGAACAGTCGGGACAGAACTCGTCACAAGCGCAGTCCTTCAGGGAAAACATAAATCATGGATTTAAAGTAAGGTACAGTATAAATTCTTATCACAGTGGCATGATGTTCAGCAGCCTGGACTCTGGATTGCATTCAATCATTGGCAATGACATTTGCTTTCATTTTTAAACATTGTTTAATATAATTTCAAAAGAGGAACTTTTATCTGATGTGTGTAACAATTAGAAGTCAGAATACTGGATTAGTTGAGCAAGACCTATGCCACTGTGAATACAAAGGCAAGTCTCTTAACCACTGTACATGTACTACTACAGGCCTGTGCTCTAAGGGCGCCCAGGCGCCTCGGGTGACTAACTTTTGCATTTGGGTAAAACATACTTTTTTCATATAAGATTCAGTGTTGGGCACCTTGGATCTTATGATTTCTAAACCTTCAGGCTCCTTGCAATTTGTCTTAGAGCACAGCCTTGTACTATGTGAAAACAATGACAAGTCTCTTAGCCAAGTACTGTGCTAAAAATAATGAGAGGAGGCTACAGCAACACTTACTCTGGAATAGGTCATTCTATCAACAACCTCATCGCTTGTTAAAGGGATGAGACCTAGATGAAGAGGAAAAAATGTCTTTGTAAGGTGTAAAACTGCTAACTGCTAACTAATTAGGCAGAAGGCTATTGCCATGGTCTAGGCTAGATTAAAACCAAAATTTGCACTCCTTCCTACATTTCCTATACAGTCTTCATGACTGTATGGTAACTCACAGTTCATCCACATTGTTTTTACCTTCTGCCTCATTGTGGTTAGAATATTCCCAATGTAAGGCAGGACATTTGAACTGAGCTGAGAATTTTTTTTCAAATACCCTGCCCCAGGGCACCTGCGGACGGTCAAAAGAGTCACTAAAAGTCAATAAAAGGTTGCAACATTGTAGAAAGTCCATTTAAACAGTCAACATTCCCAACTATGGGACAATGACCTCCCACCTATGCCTATCCCCAGGGCTTAACATTGATAGGTGCATGATGTCTATCATATTCATTTTGTCTTCTTTACATCCACTTCCACACCAAACAAGCCACCAATTATAATTGTATTCAAAAGTGCATCTACACAATTTTTTTTCTGGTACCAATTTTATTTTTCTTCAGAGTTCATGTAGTTGCTCCCAAAACAATTATATTCAGCGACATGCCACATGTTTCGTCTTCAGTGACTACTCATGGTCTAGTAGCGAGAATTCTATGCTAGACAAACTTACTGGCCCTTGCTAAGGGAGCGTCGCGTAGCAAACGACCAGACAATGTTTTACAAAATCAATTATTCACTAGTTAATATATCCCTCCCTTCTGAAATAACTCCCAGATTCTCCAATATCAGGCAGCCAAACGATTTCAATTTCATGCACTTACCTTCCTCAGGAATACCTCAATACCTTATAAGTATTCAGTCTACCCCCACACAATCCCAGAATGGAAAAGGCTTCCCCAACTTCTACTGCCTGCTTCAAGACTCTCGTTTTGTGTTACCGACTTCTGTGTTATTGTTAATAGTTAATTATTCATGTATGTATGTTGCTGTAAATAGCTGCCGCTGGCCATTGCTGGATTAGTGTAAACTATAAGCAATTATACTAATTAAAGATTAAAGATTCAAATTATTATGCACATATTTACCAAGTCTGTGGGCAATAAACTCATCATGTAATACTGACGTGTTGTTTTCAATCTGCACCCAGTCTATTGCTAGAAAAAAAGTTGCAATAATAAGAAATGCATAATGCGTGGTTCAATTTTCCCTGTAACCATCCCCCCCGGGCAACCCCCGGGACAAGTCCAGCCCTTTTGGTCTGGGGGTGGGGAATTGTTTTAAAGCGGTCTAGATCTTGTCCCGGGGGGTGGGGGGTGGGGCAAATCTAAAGTACTTGCTCAATGTTCTTCCTAGTACGTCGCTTATCGGTTGACACGATTGTGGCATACTGCGCGAAGGACCTATATCCAGGGAAAATCTGTAACAATTGTAGCCGTCTGGTTAGAGAAGAATAATCTTTTAAAATGTAAATATGCTTTTGAAGGTTTTTTGCTTTCCCTTTATCATTCTGTTCGAGGAAGGAAGTGGCAAGACGTACGGGTTACATTTTTCCTTCATTTTTCTTTTTAAAATTTAGTCTTCATGATTTTGTATGCTATATATGTAGTCTCAGTTATTTATGATATATATGCAGTCTAGTAAAGCGTTCAAATTCATGAGTAGACCTGCAACAATTGCAAGGCGGCCCTTATAACTTTATTAAGGACAATGTCACGATAACAAGTGGCTAAGTCACGAGAAGCCAGGGACTTTGCGGTCGCTTTCAGAAAAGTGTAGTTCTTGAAAAAAACTTCTTCATGTACCTCTTTTGCTATTTTTACAGAAATCAGTATTTTTATCTCGAATTTGTACACAAAATGACATACTTGTGGTCGACGAGGAGTCCCGGGGGTGGGGAAATATCTTTTTCTGTGTGCCCGGGGTGGGGAATAGACCGCAAAATAGTTAAAAAATGGCAAATGCCCGGGGGTGTGCCCGGGGGGGATGGGTACAGGGAAAATTGAACCAACAATAGCACAGGCAACCCAAGCTCGTGTGTACGTCAGACAAAACAAAGCGAGATTCAAGCAAGAGCAAACACAATAAAAGAGAAAAAAGAAACAGAACAGGAATGTACCTATAGTTGGAGTTTCAGCAATAAATATTCTTCGCAGACCATTAGCCATACTATGCACAGGAAAGAAAAAGTTAAATTTGACTTTATAAAACTATGTAGCTTCAAGTTCTTATGTCAATTTTGCGATACTATCTTACCTCAAGTCTGTATTCTCAATCGTAAACTTTACATTTTCCTCTGTAAGTTCAAGAATTCTCACACTGGGTTGGTTCGCGTATGGCATTTTTACGGGAAAAAGTTTGTTTTACCGATTTCAGTGACTGTTGTCGAAAATCCAGTATGGCGATTGTCTGATCGAACAGACATATGGGATGGCACGCGGACAGTCTAGGAACTGAATTTTGCAAATTATTGTGATTGGCTGACCCTGAAAGAATAGACGACCTGATTGGTCAATTTGAAGCGAAAGCCGGTTTAAAAAACTGTCCTCTTCCATTATTGCCGTTCTGTATCCGAAAGAGAAATTACGGGAGGTTTTTAAAATACGTTTCATTTTCCAGGCTTTAAATTGGGTAGAAAAGAATGGCTGTCGCTAGGTAAGAAGTTCAGACTACTCTTGCTGTGATTATTTTTTACATTTGTCTTTTTTCGAACGAATTCGCATTTAAAACTGCTAAAACTCGATTCACAGATTAAAACTCGATCTCCGCAGTCTTCTGGTTGAAACGGTAAAGGTAAGGGCTGCCAAAATCATGCTTATACTTTATTAAAGTGTTCTAAGCGTTCTCTGTGGCCTAGATTGTTAAGTTGTCTTCTTCTTTTTTAAAGAATCCAGACAGCGTTATTTCAGCGTGTCCAGCTGGCGACAACATGCTCGAATGGATTGCAACAATTCGAGGAGGAAGAGGAACGGTAAGCGAAATTATAAATCAGTCATACTTCTAATTCTGTTATTCGGACGATCCGTACTGCTGTAGCAATTCGCACCCAACTTCGAAGTGTTCTTATTTTTGTTCAGCCTGAAATTCTCGTGGTAAGACGACTCTTCGAGACTCTGCTCGCAGGGTAACTCGTCGTGGCTTATTCGTTCGTTTCATTCCAGGTATACGACGGAAAAGAGTACAAACTAACGTTAGAATTCCCAAGCACGTATCCTCAAAAACCTCCTGTAGTGAAATTCAAGACACCATGCTATCACCCAAATGTCGATCACCAGGGGAATATTTGCCTGGACATCTTGAAGGTAACAAAATTGCTGCTTAATGTGTGCTCTATTATGGACAACCAAATGCAATCCACGAGTATTCTTATAAATTAACGTTTTGCATCTCTGCTCTTGATTTAAGGAAAGTTGGTTATCTTCATATGATGTTAGAACCATTTTATTGTCTATACAAGTCTTACTAGGAGGTATGTAATGTAATGCGGTATACAAATTTATGCAGTATGAATTTTAAAAGGATTAATTTCTGACAAATAAAAATGGATTTTAGTGATTATGATATAAACATGGGATCGATTCTAAATAGATCCTGCCAGGGAAGCTCACTGCTGTTCAGAAATCACAGACAGACTTTTCGTTCAATCAAAACCAGTCAGCTGTACCACGCATGATCTGGTACCAATCTGGCCTGCCTTTTAAGCTGGTTTGCAGATGTCACACAAAACAGTATCTTTTGTACTTGCTTTCCTTTTCACAAAGAACCACCCCAGACATGGACCAGGAAGTTATTCTAGAATATGACTGCATTCTTGTGATCAACACCTGTTTTGGACAATTTGCAGAAATTATATCTGCCCTGCTTTGGATCTGTTCTTGAGACTACTTCATGTGTTTGGTGCATGATTAAGCTGATAAAGTAATGCTTATAAAATGAACGGTCCTAAGTACGGGGTGTTTGTGTGATAATAGAATGAGTTTTCTACCAGTACAAGTTCATTGTGTTAAATCTTTTGACTTTGTGGCTCAATATTTGTTCACATGATGTCAACATAATGCCATACATGGGTTCACTCCCTACAAAACTTGCAGTGGTAGATTAAAAGAAAAATTATCACATAACCGAAGGATGACCACCACAGAGGCTCTCTGGGCGATATCCACTGAACACAATGAGTGCAGCAGCAAATTGTATGAGCTGGGCCAGCGATCTGCTTGGCCCATTTGTGCCTGTACTCATTGCATTCAGCGAATATCTCCCAGGGAGCCTACCCTCCCTAAAATGGTTTATTGTCATGTTCATGTGTTTTCATGATTCCTTTTCATGCTATTTTGTATTGATATAACATGACCTTTCTAAAAAGACGTTATGCTAGTTTCTAACAAACCGTTATTAAGCGGCCAACCCCTATTAAGTCGCCAGTTGCCATTACCCAGAGGGTGGCCGCTTATAATTAATAGGGGTTGGACTGTATTTGAGCCCCTTGCTTGCTGTTTGTACCTGATGGCTTTTAACCAGTCAAAACTCTGGAATTGCAATACACCTCACCCTACATGTAATAATAATTAATAATAATAATAATAATAATAATAATAATAATAATAATAATAATAATATCTTATTCTTTCCAGTGCCAAACAATGAAAGCCCACTTAATGCTGATGCTGCAAAAAATTGGAACAAGGAAGGTATTGCAAAAATGGAACCAATACACATTGTTTAGTAATCATGCAACTGGTAATAATAATTAAAGGGGCATTGTTATGGTAATTTTGGGGCGTTCAGGTCACTTCTTCGGTTCAAGAATTGCCAAGAAAGCAATAATGAGATGGGAAAAACATAACGTCACAGCCTGTTTAGGAGTCAATGGGTTAACGTAAAGTCAAAAATCCCTCTTTTGGAACAATCTTGGTATTTTCGAGCTTGATGTGGACAGATTGCTCAAATGTATGACGGAAGAAGTCATCAATTGATAAACTGGGTCACATGTTTAACCCATTGACTCCTATCTTGGTCAAAGCTGATGACTTCAGAAGCGAAACAAAGGCCAACGTCTGTCACGGCCGGTTTAGGAGTCAATGAGTCAAGTTGTCTGTGTTCTTTTCCTTTTCAGAATCAGTTTACAAGGAAGCACTGGAGAGGTTTGAGAGGCAAATGGCCACAAAATAAGTTGATGGAATGAATAATTTATTATATTAATATTGACATAGCTACAGAGTTTAAGTTAGCAATGCTCAAAGACAATTGAGATCCTACAGCTGTATGCAATAACTGTTATATATCATTTTGTTTGTTTTAAGCAAATTTCAATTATCTGATATTACCCATAGTACCAGGGCTCAAACTTAACTTTTTCATCCACTAGCAAAGTCTTGCTAGTGACAGTTTTTCCTACTAGCAAATTGGCTAGCCTACTAGCAAATTTTTTATGTAAACATTAAAATTCTTATTGATACTTTTGAAGAAATGAGTTGAAAAGCAAAATAAAAAAGTTTTTCCTTACTTTCTTTCAAATTTCTTGACATGAAACTCAATTCGAACAGCTTTCTTGAACAAATGTTCACTAGTGGACATATTTTTCACTCTCAAATCTCAAAAAACACTCACATTTTGCACGTTTATGAGCATTAATTTTGAGTCCTGAGTACATGTAAATTTCACAAGGAATCTCCATTTTTACGAGCACATTTTCAATTCTTAATTGATAGTTTCCAAAAGTAGGTAATATTTTTTCAAGATTCTTACATGTAATATAATATATAATCTCTTTATAAAGTTCTGAAGTTGACTGTTTGTAGTTGTTACATGTAAAATGTCAGTTGATAGTAAGACTAAC
Organism: Blastomussa wellsi; assembly: GCA_947652115.1. Taxonomy (NCBI): domain Eukaryota; kingdom Metazoa; phylum Cnidaria; class Anthozoa; order Scleractinia; family Plerogyridae; genus Blastomussa; species Blastomussa wellsi. The sequence continues at coordinate 36,942,730 of OX393561.1, forward strand.
AAATGTACTGTTTGATCAAAATCACTCTTCATAAATAAAGTTGATTTTATGTTTTATGTTTGAATATTGTCGGGATAAATACAAGAAACATAGTACCTTATTAGCAGATTCTCTAACAGTTGGCTGGCAATGGAGGCCTCGTCACAGGAAAATATTGGAAAAAAATTTTGAGGTTGAGGAAAGTAGACTTGAGAATCAAGTACATATTTTCCACTCAAGCCAGGGTGGGTTGAATCTTATTAAAATTTTAAGCAATGCTTGGTTTTTGATGAATAAATAACCGCCATTTGCCATGAAAATATGCACTGATATTTCCCCCCAAACAGAGTCTGTTCTGAGAAGTGAACAGATTTCCAGGAGCGCTCGAGGAAAAATGTTAAGGAGAAGAGCCATTGATTAAAGAGTAGGCTCATTATAAAGCTTACAATTCTTGGTGTAAAACAACATTAAACCTTCAATAACAGATCTTTTAGGTGGCTCCAGGCCAAGTTGTTCCTGTTTTTCTCAGCACCTCAACTTTGACTGAATCTTTTTCAATTAAGGCAACAATAATGATTATTAGGTATCAAACAGATGCCCATTCACTGGTGAATAAGCTGTGATAATTTTCTTGTCATTACAAGTTACCATAGCAACAATATACCTTGTAAATACACCCTTAAGTTTAGCTTTAAAGGACCCTAGTCGAGAGTTTCAGTGTTATATTTTATGTCATGTTGAAACGGAAGAGATCACAAAGAAACATGCTAAAGGTGATTACTGGAGCTATGCTATCGTTCATGCACTTTAAACCAAAATTTTTCAAAATCGTCATTTCTAATCCATTTCAATCTTCTCCATCCTTAACCATCCTTGTTCTGTTTTGGTGTTTGCAAAATATTATTTTCCAGTAACAGCAATGCAATAAGATTACACTTGACCACACAATTTCTATAATTCCGATGGCATCGAAAATGGCAGAGGCTGACCAAGGCTCTTTAACTGCTCACAACTCAAAAATGAGCTTGGTGACTCATATTTTTAAGTATCGTGTGTGAATATTGTGGGCTCAGGTCTAGAGTTGACACATTATTTTAAGTTGGAAAGGAATAAAAGGTTACCACAAACTTATATCTTTGTGATGTTATGATCAATTGACAGCTGTCAAAGAAGGTATCCACTGACCAGTATCACATGGCCATATCGGGGGCTCAGGTTTAGAACTGAGGTCGTGTGTTTTTTTTTAAGTTGATTGTTGATCAGGTATAGTATATCATTGGGCTGCAGGCTCAGGTTGGACAGGTATATCACTGGATCGCAGGCTCAATTCCGAAATTTTTTCCTTGGAATAATATTGGAGCTCTGCGTTTAGGCTTGGCTAAATCTATACCTTATAATAACTTGTTCACCAGCGATTGGGCATTTGTTTGATACCACAACTGATGCACCAGCTGAAAAGAATTTGTAGTATTGATCCCTCGAAGTTGAGGTGCTGAGAAGTGTAGGAAACAGTTTGGAGGCCACCTTAAATGATTTATGGTTGGTTATCTCAAACAGCAACACATGGAACCCCCCCACAAAGCTGTTTTCTGAGACATTTCATCAAGACACTTTCACTGCACAAAGTACCATAAGTGCACTACTGTACAAAATGTCCACATCAAAGGCCAACTGATTTATAGTACCCTTCAATAACACGCAAACTCAACTCATGTTGACAATTATGTTTTTTGCTGTCATCAAATCATCAAGCGGACCTTTCAGAAACAAGTTCACTTCAACATGGTCAAAAGGTCACGTCTGTCAGTTGTGATTGATAGACTTTGATCCATTTTGGTTGTTTCTGATTTTCAAGGTTCACTAGCTGTCACCCTAATTATTATGATTGACGGCAGTGAAAAACGCAATCGTTGGCTAGGTTTTGAACTTCAGAGTTCGCATGTTATTGAAAAGCGCACTAAACAGGCACAAATTATCAGTAAATGGTTCCTTTTATTTGCAATGAAAACTGAAAACCCCTACATGTAAAAAACTGCAAACAAGATTACACATGCTCTCTTTATCACACTTGGTAATCAAAAAGAAGTACCCAAAAAAATAGCATTGTGTAAATGGTGTTTTATCCTGAACATTCAAATGATTAATGCAACAGTAGTGTGAACACCAAACACAACTTGAAAAAAAAATACTCTGCAAAGCTAACTGTAATCCCAGACCAAATACAGAAAAAAAAATTCTTGAAAATTGTACATAAGTTTAGAAGACAGTAAGTTTGAATTTATCAAGTAAATTATCAAGAATTATCCTTTGTGCACTCTTGAATGAAAAGCTATCATGGTAAACTAGCAGCTGAATGTATATGTAGGGTGACGTTTTGAAGATACTGTATGTCTGCAATGACAAATTGTGATTGGCGTTTAAGTTTCCTTTTGGTTGACCTCCATATGAAAGAGGCTTGATTGTGCCAGTGTTCCTTTTGACCAATCCATTTCAGATCATGTTCAAGTTAACTAGAACAGGGTGTCAAGCACTTTAGGGTCCAAAAATATAGGAATATAGGACTCAACAACCTGAAAATATAGGACAAAACCCACCAAAACTGCAAAAATATAGGACTAATCTGACAGTCACTTTTAGGCCCAACGTAAGGTTCTTTAGTTTTAAGACAATTTAATATCATTATTTATATGTTGCCAATTAAAAGTCAATAAAAGAAAGACACTTTTTCGGTTTCAAAAATCTCTTTAGTTTTTTTTTTCTGGAACCATTACCTCATCTTACTGACAATATGTTCTTCGGCTTGTGAGATCAATAACAAGGGCAATCTGACATCCCTTTCAGTTCAACAATGGTTGACAATATAAACTGGTTCGAGTTCAAAACTCAGTACTGACACTTTTGTGAATGCAAGTAACAAGCAAGGAAATTTATATGCTACAAGGCCAAATAACACAACACAAGTCACTGTTCTCGATGAACTTTCAGATAAGCTGAAGCATTCGGAAATTCTTCTATAAACAAGGCCTTCACCACTGCTTTTAGGTCGCTGTGGTTGTCTTAACATTGGATTTCTTTTTGCTCTTCTTCTTTGATGCTTGCTTTGGTACTGAGGCACACACCCTGGCCTTCTTCATAGGAACTTCTCCTAAGCTTTTTTCAATTAGCTTCTGCTTTTGACACTCGACATTTCTCTGCTTCTCTCTTATCTCAGATATCTCTGCATTAAGCTTCTGTGATAACCCTGAAGCAGTTTCTATCATTACTTCCGCTGCATTTATGCCAGCTCTATCACTGCTTTTGACTGAACTCTTCAGCTTGCTGTTTCCGTCGATAAGGAGTTGGCCAACTCCTTCCAGCTTTTCTCTTAGCTCCTTCTCTCTTTCGTTAAGGGCTGTTTCCTTTTCAAGGAGTGATGCATTCTTGGCCTTCAAAGCATCCATTTCTTTCTGTCGCCTAACAATTTCTGCCTCTTCTTTCTCTTTTTCCTTCCTTCTCCTTTCATTCTCTTCTTTCTCTTTTTCACATTTCTGTCTGTAGGCCGCATGTGCAGATCTAACAGAGCTCAGCAACTTCTTACTAACAGGGACTCTTTCTGGCCTGTGCGATTGTGGGTCGGAGAACTTGACCATGTCCTTGGTATTACGCAGCCCATTAATAGTTTCTTCTGACAGTTTGTTTCTTTCAGATGTCAACATTCTGCTGTTTACTGAAATCCCTCTTTCGACATCTGAATTTCCATGTGGCAGCACCAAGGCTGCCTTCACAATTGTTGTCAGCAGAGGGTATCTCAGGTTTCCATTTGCTGTCTGGAGTTGAAAGATGTCGCGCCAGTAATGATCAACCCTTGTGCCTTTCTCAGGTTTCCTGATCTCTTCATCATGAATGTACAATCTCCATTCATCAGATACACTTGCGATATCTGCAGCTGGTGTTCTAAGTTTACTAGCAACAAATTCAATGGCTCTTAAACTTACATCTGACCTTCTGTCAGGATTTAAGCAGGAGAGAAATCTCAAGAGTTTGCGAATAATTATTTACTGGTTAATAAAGCATTAAGTTATTTGCATCCTTTGATCATTTTCCAGGGGGCCATGCAAATCTGAAATGTGACATGTAGTGTACCACCAAAATAACCTTATACTTCCTCAGATAAAGAGTGGCTCAACGCACAGACCAAATATTGACTGTTTTTAAAAATACAACTTGAACCACAAAACAGCAGAAACACTACAAAATTTTAACTATCTCTAAAATAGTATTAAATGTTAGTACATGTAATCGTATTGAAACAGATCTTATATCAGCAAACTCACGGATATATTTACTTTAATTTATATTATAACTTTTTTCATTTCACATTAAAGCATCTAAGTAAGTTATTCTACAAGAGAAAAGGCATTTTTGGACGAAAGGATAATAATCATGTCAGAAACAAAAGTGGTTCGTTCCGTATCTGATGCTACATCATAAAAGAAACATTGAAGCAACAAGTGTATTTGCTTTTCTCATCCAAAATAGATACAAGAACAAAGGGTCATCAATCTCAAGTGAGGTGACATAATGATAAACAGCTATTGTTAGAATACAACACCAACATGGCAGCCAGAAAGACCCCCCACAGTCAACCCACAATCCATTGCAAGAGTGCAAATTGGGCAATTTGCTTTCTAAGCTGTTTCTAACAGATATTTGTGACAAAAAATCTCCTGGATTGTGGATTTTAAACGCCAATACAACTTTTACATTTCTTGAATATTCTTTTTTTTAAAAGAAGGCTTAAAATATAGGAAAATATAGGATTTACCTCAATTTATAGGAGTTTATAGGACAAGTCTGAAAAAATAGGATTTTATAGGATTTTATAGGAATATATAGGACGCTTGACACCCTGCTAGAATGAAAATCTAAGAAAAGATCGAACAACAACAAGGGCCTGAGAATCAAGGGGCCTGTTTGTCCCATGCCAAGTTAACTGACCATGTGATTTATAATGGATCAAGTTTGCTCATTGGAACAAAAATCTGAAACCAGTTTCACATACCAATCAGAACGATCCACCTTTGGAGATGGATTGCTCAGGGCAACCGGAATGGAATGGGAAATCTTATTTTCGATCACAAAATCCAGATATACATTGGTAAAAAGGAATGCTACCTGTATAAGGAATTTACTTGGTATGAAATTCTGTTATTGCTCTTGGACTCACAAGGGTTTGAATGAGTACAAGGTTTTTTCAAGGTTTCTTCTGTTCCTTAGTCATGTGATACCAAAGACGGAGAACTGGGCAAGACTGCTTGGGAACTGAGGAGTGCCTCTCTTGGAAGTGTTCCAATCGCACAACTATCTGCCAGAAGAACGTATCAAGAAGTTCTGTTTTGCAAAAAAATTAGAATACCTGAATAATTTTGGAGAATGTAACATTTATTGGAAAAATGCCCTAATTAGTATTTACCCAGAAGGTTAATGAACTTGAAAAATAAATGAAGTTACATTTGCATCATTACCCCATAACAAAACAAAAGGTGTTTGAGATTTTGTTGACCCGTAAACTATAAATAATTATATCATATAATATAAATGGATACACTGTAATCAGTAAAATAGCTGAGGAGGCAAGGCTGAAAGACAATTGCAAGCAACACTTTGGCTTGGGTTTCAGTCAAATATTGATGTAAACATTACCTTCACGATCAAGATTTTAGCAAAACCTGGTGTAAAACTGAATAATTTATTATGTTCAATAGTGAAAAATAAGGTCACTGTACAGTAAAGCATGTATAATTTATTGTGAAGCAAGCAAGTTTGGTTGTAATACAGTGAAATTCAGAGGGAAAAAGACCTAACATTTATGTTCTATCACCTTGCCACCTCATTAACAAATTAGAATACCTGTAAGTAACTAGTGTACAGTGCGATTCTCCTATTTCAAGTTATAAAATATTACTTTATCTACAAATACATAGGGAATGCCATGGTTACATGTACTCTTCAACACTAGCAAATGCACATGCACCTAGTCCGATTTTTGACATGAGTTTCAAGCAAACTTGAGCTTGTCCCAACACCAAATCCAGAGGCGGTTTTCTGGGCAACTGATGTGAATCTAAAAGCAAGAAGATAATGTCAGCAATTCAAAAAATAATATAAATAATTGTTACAACATTGAATTTGAATAGCCTGCTTGCAAACAGACTGACCTTTGGATAGGTATGTGACTGAAATTTTGAATAGGTATGTGCCGCAAAGGTTCCTAAAGAAAACCAAATCTGATACCCCATGAATTTGGCATGAACCCAAAAAATGACACCCTATTCAAGGAAAAAAAAAAACAAAGGCAAAGAAAGGTGTCAACTTTTTGTTGTTTCCATAATGTTTTCACCAGCTTTGACAGACTGTTTCTTTTTCCTTTAGCATGCTGTTAACATACTGCATAATAGCTAATGCAACTTAGGTACCCTAGGTATCTAAGGATCACACTGGGAACAATGCCAAGAGGCAAAAATGATACCCTATTTAAGGACTGAGAACCTTGAAAAACCATACCCTATTCTGTGGCACACATCTACATGTATATAGCCCACAATATGGGAGTACCTGGCTGATTACCAAACCCAGCTGCAACTGCATGGAAAGCAAGTCTAAGGTAACATGCCTTTGGCCATAATGGCCACATGAAAGTTGCAAATCTACTGGTTTGTACTTAGCTCATATTAACCGAGTGGGATGCATTCAGTCTGTACTCATGAACGAGGTCAAGATTCTCCCATACAGACTGACTAAGCTCGGTTAATAAGATGTTTATCATATGTCCAAACAGAAACTTAAATTTGCTCAACAGCACTCCTTCGTTCTTGCTAACATTTTGTTTGCGAACGACGATGAGCTGAACTTACATTTGCAAAAGTTTGGTCGTATCTTTACTTTTTATTCTTGCCAAGCTTTTTTAATTTTCCATTTAGTGTTTTTAGTCCTGTTTTGGAGAAAAAGGGGACAATGTGTTCCTCTTTTGTTTGTAACTTTCTGACCCCAAAATGCAACCGATGTACATGATGCCGGTCGAGATGGGAAAATGAAGACCGCGGTCAATATCGATTTTAGCTAATCAAATTCGTGAATTGGCTAGTTTCCAGTCCACAAGAGACACAGCCATATAATAAAGAGGAAAATTTGTTGTCAGTGCTGGCATCACATTTTCAATTGGCTGTTTCTTTTGAGATTGTTTCTTAACTTTTAGCAGCTTTATTTCATTAACAGAAATAAAAGGCAGATCCAGGTCACGTACATGTATATGAACTGCTGAAAAGATCATTATACCTAATGATATAAATTGTTCTTTTATTTACCTAAAATGGCACTATTTAAAGATGAACATATTGGTTCCCTCTGTATAGGATCTAACAGATAGCCGACTGGACTACTCCATGGGTCGGTATAGGCTAAAAGACTAAACGCTTCCTGCAAAATACAACACAGTTGAGATGAAATGCAAACCTCAAAATCAGGCCGTGAGGCAAATGTAGGCTGGAACAATGCCCCAACATGATAAACAACATACAGTACATGTATTTTTAATACCCTTGAAAAACAATTATAACAACCCTGGGCACTTCTATTCAGATTTAGCAGCCTTTCATATGCTAAGTACAGGTACCTTTTGGCAGGTCACAACTTTTGGGTAACACATCAGAGTTTGCACCATGAGGAATATCCAGTGTTTGAAAACAAGTCTCATACAGTCAAACTTTCTTGGTCGACAAGTAACTTTTCATTGGGCATGGGACCATGAATAGGGCTACAATACAGTTTTTCACAAGACGATGCATCTCTTGATACAGTAGCCACCATATGATACAGCAACAAATGTGTGTGAAATAAAAATGTTTGCAATATAGGATTTATTAAGGGACTGTGGTGCTACTGAGATCACTACACTGTGAAATAATGAGATTAATAATAAAATATCTGACCGTGAATAAAAGATTCTTCCATGGTCAATTCTAATGCATTTTATAATGTGCAGGTTTCAATCCTATAAGCCAACCTCGTCCCCAGGGCAATATGTGTGGTGCCCTTGACAAATGGCCCTGGTGCAGGGTGTTTTATCGAGCGATACAACTGGTTTATTTATATGTTGAATATGTTAAATACATGTAATTTAAATACATGTAATTACATAAAAACATGCAAATACATTGGAAAGGCCCAGTTATTTATTGTTATTTAATTTCCGCATAATCCAGCGTTTTTTCCGCATAATCTTGAAACAAATTTTTCCTCATAGTATTACCAAAAATTTCCACACAATTATGTCCTATTTTTTCCGCACCATATCAGATGGCCTGTTAATGGTTTATGGTTTTTTCTGCTTAAAATAATTTAAGCAGACCTCGCAGGAAACAGAAGTTCAATTCCACCCGTTCAATAGAGCACATTTGTTGATTGTGATTGGTAGGTTCTGATCCATTTTCAAGGCTTTCAATAAGATTTTAAGCAGGTGACTGCCACTTTGTGATACCATCAGAGAGTAATACAAAAAGCCAAAAACACCTCGCCTTTATAGCAAGCTGCAAGAATTTTAGCGGGTAAATCATTAATATGAACGCATCACCAATATGAAATCGATGTTGTAAAGGTTTACTTTTTGCATTTGCAACAATAAACAACTTAACTACTGGTGGTTTCTAGAACAAAAGAATACAACTTAAATTTACACTAAGAAGAAAAATAACAGCATAAAGTAAGGAACAATTGTTAGTTTGGATTTTCATGTTTAAAGTAAACATGAAAGGTGCTATAACTTATAATTTACAAAAATTAAAAATAAATCATGTCATTGACTCACCTGAAGAGCCTTCTTATTTGTTTCATTCTTGCCATGTTCTCTTCGCAGTTGCACACTCATATTTTGCAGTTCTCTTCCAAACGTTAAAATTCTTTCAAGTACAGTTCTATTATGACAGCATGTTTGTCTGGGTTCTGTTGCAACAGAAAACAAAAGTAGTAGAACATGTATTACACTACAGTGAAGATAAGTAATCACAGGGAACTCCAGAGAATTTTAGAGAGAATAAAATTATGTTGTGGACTGACATTGGTACAGGAATCTAAGGTTATAAGGTGAGTTTTGGTGGATCCTTAAGAGCAGTTATTTATAATAAATTCTCTTATAGCCATGATTTTAATTGAGCCTGAACTAATATACATGTAATCCTTTGTTAAGAAGGTATGCAAAAGAGGCACAAGGGTCAACACAAGGCAGAATGACCCTTCTAACTCATTTGTATGTGTTTCAAACCACTGAGAACTGCGATAACAGTCATTGCAATTTTGATGTTAAATCTCAAGTGAGATAATAATCCTTTCTGTACATTCCCCTCCCCCTCCCCCCTAAAAAAATCTGACAAATTACTGTACATTTACCTCTACTGGGACTAGTACTATGATCATGCTCGTCGATTTTCGCTGTTCCATTTAGGACTCCATGATTAGACAATTCTTCAAAATCTTCTACTTCCATTGGCATATTATCATCTTCAAACCCATTGTCTATGCAAGTGCCGTTAGTAACAAATCCATTAGTCACGGACGATGAGCTGCTTCCTACACTTCCGACTGATGTCGCACTGTACGAATGTGAAGGACTGACATTAGGACTTGAACGAGGACTATGAGCTGCAGGTCGCACATCGCTATCACATCCACTAACCATTTCCACAAATTGCCGGCATTTTAAAAGGAAAAGTAAGTTTGGATTTCGTTCTAAGAGTCCTGGGTATAATGTCTGTGTTGTTTCAATAGCTTCCCCTATTCTGCCTGCAAGAACAAGCTTTTGTATTCCTGAAAAGAAGAGAGAAACAAAAGCAGCTTGCTGACAGTTTGGCATCCCACAAGGTAAAGGCAAAGTCTACATATTAGCCTAATGGCCCATTAGGCTGGAACTTATCCTGGTTTCCTTAGCATGAAGCAACTACGAGTATTTTCTACTCCCCCCTGGATCGGATGCTAGTCCATCGCAGGATTATCTCCCAGCATGAAATTTCCTGGTACCCATTTATACACTTGGGTGAAGAGAGGCACTACAAGAGTAGTGTCTTGTTCAAGAACACAACACAGTGCCCTGGCTGAGGCTCGAACCCGGACCGTCTGATCCGGAGTCCAGTGCATTAACCATCACACCACAACACCTCCCACAAAGAAAGTACGTAATAGCTCATGTGATTGAATGATAATCTATTTACAAGTAATGTGCTTTCTAGAAAATCCTAGATATAGCAAGTACTGGGTACTGGGGATAGAGGAACAAATTACAATTCAATGCATAACAAATTTCGTTAAATACATATATATCACTTCTGCTAAAAGTGGTCCAAGTGTTCTATTAGGGAAGTGGCCAAGTAACAAAATTAATAGTCTTGGACCATTTCCGAGTTACCTTTTCTCTGTTTCAAAATTAGTCGCTATTCAGACTTTTCATAATGAAAATGAGTTTGATTTGCTACAAAATGAATGTGCATGTGAGACACATTACGATAACAAATTGCTTTGCAAAGACTCAATCAGATTCAGAAAAACAATTTAACTGGTAAATGGCATATTCTCCTTATAACCTTGCTAATAAGTGATTTTTCATATTTATTATCCGCTGATTAATATACAACTTGACATACACAAGTAATGTTACTAAGCAATCAACTGAAAACCAAAAAAAAATCATTAATATATTGACCCACGTTGCCTATTCTTGATGGAAGCAAGCTCCTCTGTAAATGACTGTCCAGTGCTCTTAGCAAAAGCCTCCGCAGTAGCACAGTAGCCATGATGTACAAGGTACGTTGAGACTATTCTGTAATAATAATAATAACAAAAAATGCAAATCACTTTTGGACAAAGCCCTTCATTATCTTGAAAATCTTTTTTATTCTTATTAGAAAATCAAACAAAAAGGTGCACACTTAATGCTGCTCCTTACAAAGAAGTAACCACTTACTTTTGTAGTGTTGTTTGCCAAAGACCTTCTTTGTCAGTAAATGGGAATGTCTGTATTGTATGCCTTGTTCGAGCATGAACTTCCTATAAAGAAAATAAAATGGTTACAGACAACGTTGACACAGAAAAAGAAATACCCTGGTTTAAGACTTTTTTATATCAAATATAAAAATATTAAAACTACAACAAATACATGTATGTGTAGACCTGTATTATGTATATGTAATAGCTGACATACTCAATGATAAACCATAAGTTTTTGTTAATAATGTATTAATTTTTACCTTCATAACTTCTTCTATGTCATAAACAAAAGGCTGCTGTCCAAAATTTGCATCTACTATCTCCCCAGGAGTTTGGAGACCAACAGTTGGATACAAGTTTGACTGAAGAGACACAAGTCATGTATAATGAACGTAAATAACAAGGATTAACAAAACAGACAAAATCACACAGTCCAAATAAATTTTAAAACACACATTCACAGCAACGAAAATTCAGCAGATACAAGACATTGTACTTACTGGCAGGTCTGTGAAAGCAATTCCTGAAAACCACACAAAAAATAATGTTCAGCCACCTAAAAAGGCTACATTATACATACTAACTACGTAGTCATTAACCTACAGTGTAAGATGTTCAAGTACATTGTAAAACCCGGGGAGGGGGTACTCCCTTATACATCTACGGGACGTGCCGCTGGATAGTATGGTTTTTGACCTCTCAGTCCTGAACAGGGTATAGTACATAATTCAAGCGAGTCTGTCCAAAACATGGTATGGATATTAAGGTGAAATTGTCCTGGACAGGGTATGGCTTCAAGACTTTCGTCAAGTTTTAAGCATATCCAAAATCAGAAATGTTCATCAGTATTAATTTAGCCGGTCATCAGTCAACATAAGATCATTTTCAGGACTAAATATTAGCGCTATGGTATAAAAAATGTTTTCCTTTTGTCCTAAACAGGGTCAGGGTTTCAGATATCCAGCTGCACCCCTATACCCAAACATGGGTCAAGTACTTGCAAACCCCCCTCCCCTTGTGCTCTGATTATTTCAAGAGACTAGGAAAGGAAACATGTGCACTACAGTACATGTCGTATACTATTATGGCACACAAGGTTCTGACCTGATGTACACTAAACGTGTATTGTACATAATATACACCATACATGTACATCGATTATCATACCAAGATTCACTCCATTCTTTGTATAAAAACAAGTGTTGTCAATAAGATTAACACCACAGCCAATAACATCTCCAGTTGTGAAGGTAGGACCATAAGGTTTCCCTGTTCCTGATGAGCAAAACGAGTGGCCATCATCACCATGGTAACCATAAGAATTCTTTTCCCAACCTGAAACATGAGAGAAAAATCATTGTTAAAATAAACAGACACTAAATTTTTAAAAGCTTTCAGATGAATTTTTAACTGGAGACCACAAGACTGTTTGATTCTTTTATGGTGAAATACATGTACATGTATCTGATCTGAGGTTAGTCTAATGAAGATATAATTATAAGCATCCACATCAGATGCCACAACATTCTACATGTGTGGCAAAAGAGATCATGTAGGATGGGGAGGGGGAAGAAGGTTGAGTAGGGGGTAGAGGGATGAAAGGTAGCAGGGGAGGCTATTAAATGTGTTTAATTATAGATCCTGTATTTGAAAATGAATGTGTTATGTGAAGTTGCTGAACAAGAATAAGATAGCCTGCCTGGTAATCTATTCATGTTGACTCCTTGTGCTGACAATCCAATGCCCATGTACCTAAATGGACAAATAAACAAGAATTTGCAATCTACAGTATAACAAAGTACAATGCAATGTACACAGTTGATTGAACATCACATCAGAGTCGCAGATGTCACAGGTTCGAATCCCATTGAAGCTCCAAAATTTTTTCAGGATTCTATATTCAAATTGCTAAATTAGAAATTCACTGCGATGATCACTTCTCACTTTCTTCTCCATCTCAGTTCATGCATGAATTATTTCAATCGTACTTAACATCATTTCTCTTCAAGGGAGAATATGAACTCAATGAATTGACCTCATTCCCAATGTGTGGCTTCATAGCTCAGTTGGTAGAGCATCGCATCGATATCGTGGAGGCCACGGGTTTGAATCCTGTTGAAGCCCTGAAATTTTTTTTCAGGCTTCTTTATTCCAATTGCTTAAGTTGGAAATTCACTACAATGATCATTTCTCACTTTGCAATGCACACTGTAGAAATAGTTTAATGCCTTCAAGCAAGTTCCATTTTATCATCTCTTGGTACCTAAATTTACACCAGCCCCTCAGTCTTTTCAGAAACCTAGAGTTACGTAAACTTAGTACTGTATTTACCCGTGTATTAGTCGACCTCGTGTATAAGTCGACCCCCTAACTTTGGGGCCAAAAACTAAGTTTTCTTTATTTTATTGGAAAACTTAAATATATTGTATTTCTTAGAATTATTGTTCAGGTAAGTACTATTGATATGTGAAACAATCACAGCAAGTTTCATTGTGAAGTTTTAATATTCTCGCATGTCAGCAATCATTTTAACAACACTTGTACATGTGGGCATTTTGTCCATAATGTTTGAAACAGGCTTACAAAATCCAATTGACATACCAATTGCAGACAAACCTTTTTGACTGTGGAAATTGAAAAAGCAGCTTCAGCAGGCAAGCAAAACACCAAAGAAGGTCTTAAACCTTCGAGAACGCTCGATAAACAGTGTGTTTAGAAAACTTGGTAACCAAGCTACAAAATCGGTCGAGTATTGGTAACTGATGACTGCACGTGCTTACATCATGCCAGGTTACCAAGCAAGGAGTTCGAAGCGAGAAAGATGTTTTTCCTCAGCAGATTTACGGCTTTATTTTGCAGGAAATGTCAGTCCTTTATTCCAAAATTGTGCCAGGGAGTATCTTCAACCCTCAGGTCTACATAAAGCAGATAAATTTTAAAGCATTTTGACTTGAACTGCGAATTTAGACGCAGACCGCTAAGCGAAAGACTTCGTGTTTTGTGTCATTGTTTGTAAGATGTTTTACGTAAGATTATAGACACAATTGTTATGCTAATTGTGCCGAATTTATTTTACTGGTGCTTGGGTTTTAGTTTTTGACCCATGTATAAGTCGAGGGCGATTTTTTGGACTGATTTTTAGGTCGTGAAAGGTCGACTTATACACGGGTAAATACGGCATACACAATTATAAAGTTTCAAGATTCTCATACTACTACATAACAGTGATTAGAATAAAGTGTAATACACTGTACATGATTTTCCATTTATAATTTTGCAGATACTGTCTTCCTCTCCAAAATTAGCATTTTGCTGTTGGAAGATTCATTTGCCTTTCTTTGTGATGAAGCAACTGGGTTTTCATATTCGTGAAAGGTCGACTTATACACGGGTAAATACGGTATACACAATTATAAAGTTTCAAGATTCTCATACTACTACATAACAGTGATTAGAATAAATCGTAATACACTGTACATGATTTTCCATTTATAATTTTGCAGATACTGTTTTCCTCTCCAAAATTACCATTTTGCTGTTGGAAGATTCATTCGCCTTTCTTTGTGATGAAGCAACTGGGTTTTCATATTCACGTAATTATATTATATCTGCCTCACCCAATAATTGACAATTTCCAATATTCCAGCCATCTGTTTCAGAAATAAAAGACTATTTGTCTTCTTAATTTATATTCATTACATTTTCAATTTGTCACACACAATATCAACCAAGAAATAGAAAATCATGACAATAAAGAGATTTGTATATAAAGGTAAAATATTGAACCACAATGTATACACTTAAAACTGGGTTCAGACTGTAAACTGTGTTTGTGGTTTTATTGACAACTGTCAATTAGTTTGCCCCTCATTCTAAGCATGGCCATTTTGAACAAATAGAAATACAAACAAATAATGTAGCTAGTGTTGAGTTGTCTTTTTTTAAAAGAAACAATGACTTCTCTGTTAAATATTACAAAATTTGCATTATTTGTGCTGAATCTACCAATAACAAGGAAGACCTTGAACCAGTTGCAGAAAAAATAGCCATAATTTCTTGTCCTTCCTGTCATAATAAAAAAGCATACATTGTCAGGCAAATTTCCTGGTGTTGGTTGTCCAGCATTCAGAGGCTGCACCTGAACTTTATGTTTTAGCCAAAGATGCTTTAAAAGCAATATATTCTAACGTTAATTAAGAATAATTAATTATGATTTGGTATTAAACTCACCCATCACGACCTTTGCTTACAATTCGTACTTCAAAATAATAAATACCACAAGCCGCTGGAATAGCGTGTGTAGCTCTAACCGAAGCCGCGTCTTTGTGAGTTTTCCCAACACCTGGAATGAGAAAATTTAGCAGCTCAGTTCTGAAACACATCATAACAGAGATCGCCAAGAAAAGCCCATAGGAAGAAAAAACGCACATTCAAACAACACGCAGCGCCGATGTCAAGTGGTATCCATGTCAGTTGTAATAGTCTTTGCATAAACATTGTCAGCATCAAAGACAGCTTCGATTTTGACGAGAAAACGCAAATAAACAAATCTAAATTTATGCAGCTTCTCCAAAGGCAGTCTTAGCCAAAGTCCACCTCTGTAACGAATTTATTTGGATTTGTAAAGCAAGCTATTAATGCTTTCTAATCCTTAAATGTTTTTGGGTGTTCTGAGCTTGAGAAGAAAGAAGACAAAATGCTCAAGCTCGCTTACCTTTGTAATGCACTCTGAGATTGTTTTGTGAAAGCCCTATAAAAGTGAATTTGTCTTTAGGAGACCATGACCGTGGTAAAACGGTCTCAGACTCGTCTACCTTAGGGTACAACAGAGCTACTTGATCAACTTGTTGACTTGTGTCTGAGTTTGAAGACGAAGAAGTACAGCTACTGCCCGCCGCCATGTTGGTTGTCGTCGTTCGCGCTTATCCATTGCGTCATCTAGGAGCGCAAAGGATGTGGGACTTGTAAAGCCACAGTTCACCCAACGCATTGTCACTGTATTGTCTTTGAGTCCAAATTATTTTTAGTTCACTTTTCAGTATTCTTATTTTAACGCTTGGACGAGAAACACCTTTTAACGGGGGATGCTGTAAATTTCAGAAGATGCACTTATTTCACCTCTTCACTTGGTCTAGAAAGCGAAACACATGCAGAAACAAAAACACATTGTAGTAAGCGTGTGAAATTAATAAAAGGGTTCATTACTTTTCTTAATCGTTTTCCTTTGGTCAATAATGGCCAATAATGGCCCTTAATAATATTATTGTTTTTCAAGAAATATTTTAAACATCAGTTGCTTTTACATGACACGCCAAACGCTTCATGTCAGTTTACATGACGTACACAATGAACGCAGGAGTAAAAGAGATGGAAGAAAGAGAGCCATTTTGTAGTTAACAAAGTGCCGCTGGTTTTCCGTCTTTACAATGAGTTTGGTTACGAAAATAGTTCTTATTCTTTTTGGGTTGTACATAGCTAATAGTATATATGTCATTTATCATCTTTTTCACGTACCGGAATGCAAAGGAAGTTCTAGGAAATGTCTTCAACCACATGGTATAGTCGACAAAGAGTTAGAGGTAAGCTTCACAGATTTTACAAATTTACCATTCGTTAACCTTCCTTTGGAACACTGACGCTCAATGAAAATTGATCATGAAAACGGCTTATATCCAAGAAGCTTTATACCCAAGACGTTTAAAGACTTCGAAAGCCAAGGGCACCCCCCGCCCCCCTCCCCTCCCCGCATGTACGTGTAGGCCCCCAAGTAAAGAAGAAGTTTTTGTAAACTATTGTCGTGTTATGCAAAAATTTATGCAATAGACCAATTTCGATATTTTAATATTCAGACTAAAACAATAGACTTCACTACGAGGCTCCGGGGAATAAATCCCACAAACTCTCCAATTTATACCCCGGAGCCTCGTGCTGAGGTCTATTGTTTTAGGCTGAATTTTAAAATATCGAAATTGGTCTATTGGCCGTGATAGATATATGTCAGGCAACTCAACTTAAGTGTTAGGCAACTGAAAAAGAGTGATGGGCCCAATAATCAAATATGATGATGCTGAATACTGGAAAGGAAACTAAATAAGATTAGTATTTACAGTCTTTCCCGTAAAACCATGAACAACAGAAAAAATTTTTGGAGTGTTTATTGTGTAGTGACCATTCGCAGCAAAGTTCAGGACACGCGAACAAACCTCAAAACCACAAACTAATGACCGTTGATGTTTGCAGTTTAGTTTTCTCGCACCTGATTGGCTTTTTCTTTGTAACACAATAACATTCCATAAACATTTCTGGTGTTCACGGTTTTACGGGAAAGACTGTAATGGGCCAGCAAGAGTTCTAACAGGAAGAAGAACTATAAACATGTCAAACTAAATGAAGCAGATAGATCAGATGCCTTGCACAATTGGAGCAGTCTTTTGTTAACAGAACCTGTGAATAGACCATATTTGTTTTTCCGTATTGGACTGGAACTAGCTTAAAATGGAGGCTAATGCAGGGGGAATATCATTAAAAATAGCTTGACAGGGGCAGATCTAGGATTTTACTTAGCAGGGGTGCACCACTAGAGAGGAATGACGTGATTTTCCAGGATTTTGCTAAGGAGAGGGTGCACCACTAAGGAATGACGTAATTCATGCAGTTATGTCAGAAAGAGGCAGGTCATCTCAGAGGGGGGGGGGGGGGGTGCACCCCCTGCACCCTCCCCGTCCCTGATTGGCAAACTTAGTTGTCAAATTTTGTTTTCTCTCGCTCTGGAGCACCGTATAAAGATGCCATCTGGTCTGTTATTTCCTCTCACCATCACATTCAATTAGCCTGTATGCAAGAGGAAATAGCAGACCTCTCCACACAGGCAATTCAGCATTATTCCTTTCTGCATCCCATCACATTATTTATTTTTGCCACTCCCAATAATCCTATAAGGGCTTGTGTGGACAAAAAGTAAAGCCTCGTGCCAAGTGGCCCATTCTGCGGAGCTTGTTATCCCGGTTTCTGTAACATTAAGCAGCCAGGAATAATAATTTAATTTCTACTCCTCCCTGGATGGGATGCTAGTCCATTACAGGGTTACCCCCAGCATTATTTCGCCCATATCCATTTATACACCTGGGTAGAGAGAGGCACTGTGAGAGTGAAGTGTCTTTCCCAAGAAAATAAAAACACAAAAAGAAAAACAGAACACAATGCATGCAGCAGTGCCCTGGCCAGGGCTCAAATGTGGACAGTCTGATCCAGAGTCCAGCACGCTAACCACTAATCCACCATGCCTTCCTCTGGCTCATGCGGATACCAGTGCTCAAAATTAGAAAAAAAAACAGGTTGTCCTTATGGTAAATGCCGGACAATCTTGGGCAACCAGCCCTTTATTTTTTCAAAAAACTGGTTGCCCAAGCAAAATTTTAGTTGTCTCAGGCAGCCGGGTGACCGCTAATTTCGAGCACTGGGATTTTTCAAAGCAAGCTACAGACTGTGTATATGTTGTGGTTCAATTTTACCCTAGGCACAGTAAGGCATTTTCTTTGGTTTTATATTCATTATCTATATATAATAGGCCTTTTCCGAGTTTCGTTTTCAATTTCCTCTGTTTCAAAATGAGTCGTAAGTGCGAAACTATTCCAGGGCGATACAAAATTCAAAGACTTGACTTGCCCTTTGGGCAAGCTGTGATTTCGTCTTACTAACCCAAAACTCTGAGGAGCTAGCCCAAAAAATATCATTTTAATAATTGATTTCAGTTGGTTAAATTTTACAAAATTAATTTTTACTTTCTTGCAAGAAAAGATTTTTTTTTCACTTTCTTGCATGAACTGTCTGCTAAACACAGATGTCTTGTGTTTTCCATCATAAAAAAAACAACCAACATTGCTTCAGTTATGTGCACTTCATGCTTGCCTGTTGGACAACCTGCGATAAGAAGGCACTAGCCTGAAGAATCATTTCATTAGTCCCAGGCCATCAGACAGCCTTTTTGTCGCTCCTTGTATTCATATGGAAATTAGCTTGTTTTGCACGAGAATGAAGATGTACAGTAGGTAAAACACATTTTCATATGAATGGTTTCGCACTTAAACTCGCTTTGACACTGAGGCAAAAGAGAACTAGGAAATGGCCCATTACAATACACCAGAACAAAAAGGAAAAAGAAGCAAATTGTATCAACGGTAAAATTGTAGTGTAGTATGTACTCTTTAACGTTGTGAAATTATGTCAGAAAATTTTACGTAGCTGGCTATTTTGTTGAAGTTCATGAAGGTGGTGGCTGATTTTTTCTAAATCTGAATCTGGGGCCATCCCAGCAGAGAAGTGGACCAAGAGAAGTGTTTTACGCTGGCTGCCAGCTACATGTAGTTTTAACAACCCTGCTCTTAGTTGTTTTAAGTAACAGAATGTGCAGTTGACATACATAAATACTCATTGATATAATTTTAACTTGCAGATATCAATTTACACATCACTCCAACAACACAACATAAACAGCAGAAACTGTCACTTACTCTGGAAAAGTGAGAACTTTAGTTTGTCTCATCCATTTACAATGTAAGTGTCAAATAATTTAAGTATACGTACAGGTAGTTACAGTGACACACAATCTGTTTTTGCAGCCCATTATCTTCGATGATGCCTACTGAATTCTAAATATTACTATGTAAAACAATTCTAAAGATAAGCCGCTCGAAATCTCAGATACAAAAATCCTGTCGAAATGAGCCCTCCCGGATATGAGCCCATGAGATTATAAAATATTCAGTCCGTTAATCTGATTGGTTCTCCCAACGTTTTCTATATATTTGTTGAAAGAAAATATAAGTACCAGTAGGCAGCTAGTTTGAGGAGAGAATATAAATAAAGTTTTACCTACCTATCCAGAAACCAACCACTTTTTGAGAATCCTTGTTTGATTTCTTCAATTTGGGGCCAGACGCCAATTTAAAGTAGAGTGAAGTAGCCTATGCTTTTCGTTGGCTGTCAAAATACATCTTCCATTTTGAAAATTTAAAGTACCTGCATCCCCTGTATATGTGTAAGCCCTCTTAAAAAAATAAGCATTAAAGGGACATTAAAGGGACACTGTCACGCCTGATTATAGAAATTGTTATGTTCTAATTTCCATATTATTGTGCCAAATTCCACCAAATACATAAATAAATTTGATAAAAAGATTCCACAGAACAAGATAGAACAGGTATTTTGGGGAAGTAGTACAGGATATACAAGGATGGAAGTGGATTGCAATTCATCAAAATTGATTTCTGGACAGTATGAAGTTTTGGTGAAATGTTGAATCTTTTAATAGTTAATTTTTCTTCTCAAGTAGTTGATATTTCTTTGCTTTCACCTTCTATTGCAAGACAATAAAGCATGATTGCAGCAAGCTACAACCCATATTTTTTAAAATATGATATATCAGGCGTGATAGTGTCCCTTTAAGCAATTTTTATTTTAGGAGTTTTGTGAAACTTACAGATCTATGAGTGCAACTCCATTTGTTTTTTGTTTTTTTGGATCCCTCTACAGATCTGTGAATGCTAGTTTACCAAGTCAAACAAGAGACAATGGATCATTGTATGCTCACATATTTATTTATCCAGTTGGTGTTCACCCTTTTGAAAATCAGTATGTTTCTCGTGCTGTGGCAGCCCTGACAGTGTATTCTTTACCTCAAGATGAATCTATCAACCTTCTTTCTGAGGAGAAATCAAATGAGGTGAGTCCCAAAAATATATTTTAATTGCTGGCGAGCCCTAGCGAGGCAGCAATCTAATCTTGTCAATAGCGGAAAAAATCCAAAATTTTGTCGGATGTAAGATCGCAAGCATGTGCAGTCGATTGGTTCGTTATTATCCGGGGTATCCATGCCTTTGATGCCATCACTAAAATTGCATGTGGAAAGATATCTGATGTCTGCTTAAAATATACTTGAAATTGCTTGTGGAAAGATATCTGACATCTGCTGAAAATCAACTCGATATTGCATGTGTAAAGAGATTGACGTCTACTTGAAGTCACTTGATAAGTTTTATTCAAGAGTTGAGTTTTATTTCAAGAAGTTTCCGAAGATGACTGTTTTGATCTTTCAAAAATATAATGCAAATATGGTCCAAATTTGAGCCCTCAACAGGGTACTGCGTTGTGTTCTTAGGTAAGACACATTACTTTCATAGTGCCTCCCTTTACCCGGGTGTACAAAGTACATTGTATAAATGGTCACCAGCAAATTAATTGCTTGAGGGCAATCCTGGAATAGACTAGCATCCCATCCAGGGGGAGTAGAAATACATTGTATAGTCACTTCATTCTAAGGAAACTGGGATGAGCTCGAGCCTGATGAGCCAGTTGGCTCATACGTAAACTTTACCCCACCTGCAGGATGGGTATACATGTATATGTTTGCACAAGTAGTGCTTCCTGTTGAAGGTTTGAATACTGGTAAAATTATACCATTATTATTGGCGTTGATTTTGGTATTTAATTCCCACAGAAACCTAGTTTGGCATCTAATGATATCCCAGTGACCCATTGGAAGCCCATTCTTAATTTTCACATTTTAAATGAAAAGGTTAATTTTGTGCGCCAAGCTATTCCTGGTGAGGTCTACCATTTCATCAGGTATGGTTAACTTGATTGATGATAATTAATTATTGTATTTCAGGTGTTTTAATAAAATTTGAAGTAGGCAGCTGCTTTGAGTAGAGTTACGAGTAGCTGACTGTTTTTTAAGAATCCTTCTCTAATTTCTTCAAGTTTGGGCAAAAAGTAGCCGACTTTTTTAAGCAAAGTCGAGTGAATTAGCTTACACTTTTCGTGTGCCGTCGGAGGTTATTGAAACCCCTGCAATTATTTAATTCATACTGCATAGCAGGAGGCAGGGTGTCTGAGTGATTTAGCGTGCTGGTGTTGTAATCCAGAGGTCCTGGGTTTAGGGCCCTCACCCTGCCGCTAGCGGGATTTCTTTCTTGGTGGTCTCACAAGTCCTCGCAATTGGTCATGCCTTGTAAATAGTCAACTGGTCTGCCTCCTGCCAGTTGGGATTTTTACGTAACATGTTGTGTTCATTTAAAGTATTTGTTTCCTTTGTTTCAGTGGCATGCCTGAAACTAGCTAAGCTTAGTGCTTATGAAGCTAAGTGCATGACCCCTGTACTACGCTTCCCAGTTGAGCGCAACACCACCCAAGTTCCCACACAAAGTTTTGACGTCAAAGCTGTGACGTTTCCGATCGCAACGAGAATGTATCCAATGGAAACAAGCGTGAACATGTGAGGAAAACGTTGAATGATTGTTTGTCAAATATCAAAGTTTGAAGCAACGTCGGGCAACTTTCTGCATGAGCGATCACAGAAGTGAACTGCTGATAAATAAATTATGTTTTTGCTGCCATAACTCTTTGCAGTATTTTTAACTGGTGCAGATTAAACCCTTGTGCAATCAAAATGGCTTTGCTTTGCTAAACCATCAGAATAAAACACCACAAAAGCAGATGTTTAATGTGATAATTTTATGTTAAGTGAGCCACCAACACTGGCGTGACTTTTGTCTGGCTGACTCTGCTTTGTGTGAAATTAATTTTCTGAAAATCATTTTTATGCCCTTAACAAACTGAGAAGGCTTGAAATTAAAGTGCCGCAAAATTGTTATAAAAGCCCTTGCTATATAAATTTGACCAAATTTGTGCAGGCAGAAAATTTATTTATCACCAGTCAGTACAACTTCCGTGATTGTTCATGCAGAACCTCACCTGACCTGACGTTGCTTCAAACTTTGAAATTTGACAAACAATCATTCAACGTTTTTCCTCGTGTGTTCACGCTTGTTTCCATTGGATACATTCTCGTTGCGATTGGAAACGTCAAAACTTTGTGTGGAAGCTTGCGTTGTGTCGCGCTCAACTGGGAAGCATAGTAAATAAAATTTACATTTTTTACTCAGGAATTGCCATGTAACTTAGAAGATTAGAGTTTACAAGTTTTAAGAACATCATGTTTATCATGTTTTTTTTTAAGTTTTACTGACTTAGGATAAATTTATTGATTGTAAGTGTAAAACTATGTTGACCACAGTTTTCTAATTTATCACATGAATGTTCTTGTTTTCATCAGACTTGCCCCAAATAACCAATACTTACCAGTGTTGTACATTGACCAACTGGGCGTGATTTATAGATATCTCAAGGTATATAGTGGATAATTGAAATACAGTCTTCACACTGTTATGATGGGAAATGTGTGGTGATATGCTGATTGAGTTTTCTCTCCATGCATATCATCCCATTATCATTTACTTACTCTGAGATTATTGCACAACCGTGTGATGCAGTTAAAGGAGCTACGTCACAATATTTTGAGCCATTTCTTTGTCAACCTAAATTACCCTTAAAAATGTAGGAAACGAAAAAAAATTTTCTAAGGAAGAAAATCACCAAAAAGGTAATTCTAAACCAAAAAAGAACAAAAATGGTTGAGGACAGAGAAGATTGAGGCAGATTGCAAATGACTACTGGTATTTTGAAAAGTTAGGCTAAATTATTTTCCAATAGGCACGAAAATGATGTGGCCCCTTAAAATATGTGTATTCAAGATATACATAATGTGATTTGGGCAATGCAGTTGTGGTGTCACAAGTCTAAAATTGACCATTGCTCAGAAGCTCTATGGTTAGAACATCCTACTAGTGCACAGGAGGTTGTGGGCTCAATCAAATGCCTTAGCTGTGATTTTCTCAGTTATACATTGCAAATGTCAAGGACTACTTTCTTAAGCATTGATCAGAAATCTTTTTGTAGGGAGGGGTAGGAAGGAGGAGGAGTAGGGTGGAGGGGTGGGGCAAGCAGTTTTTAGAGGTTTTACATGTACATTGTACAAGTCATGCAAGTTACAGATAGGAGAATCATGTGGCACAAAGTAGTCAACTTAATAAATGGTAAAAATGAAAGGAAAATTTGATTTGATACATCTTGATTTCTCTGCAGCGGGTCAAAAAAAGCATCAGCGAAATGGAACTGAAGATCAATTACTCACCCATATCTCTCGGCAAGCTTCGCATTTGGTCATCAGTTCACCATTCACTCAAGTCGATGAAAGATTTAGGTATGGAACTTGAAATTAGTTCCAGTGGAACTAATGATGGTCTTCATGGTTGTGTGTCCTTTCTGATGGAGGTCACTTGTATTATTATCCATTGTGGAGGCAGACTATTAAATTGCCTGAAATATTGTGGCTATACATAACACATATTGGAAATTCAGATTGATTTTGTAATCAGGCATATTTTCCAGCTACATTCAATATTTGGTGATAATTGCAGGTGTCCAGAGGAGCCCGCAATCCTAATCTCATCATTGCCATTACAAACGCATGCGTGGTAGTTATGTAGTTAGACCCTGACTCGATTTTTGCTGTTTTCGAGTGTTCTTCCACTAAGAATGTATGGAATACAAACAATGCAATTTCGTCATGCACATCACATGTATTTGGACCTTGGATCACGTGAAACTCACGCATACATGTAGCAACAGTGCCATGCATGTCATTTTCCAGCCCTCGTGCTGCCCCAAGCGAGTAGCGAGAGTGCTGACGAACACTTGACCTCAAGGTCCGCAAGCAAATGGGCAAATGTTCACCAAGCTAAAGAAACAAACCTTTAATGCCTCTCTTTTCACAACTGCACATGATGACTCCCCCCTCGATTTATAGTCAGACATATTGTCATATTCATAGTTATATTAACAACCAAGTTGGTGACTAATACTGACTACTCGTGAAGTTTGTCATCGCTTATAAGTAAACCAAGATACACCCTACATCAATCTCGCTCACATTGCTTAACCTTTGGTTATTACTAGTTTTATTATGTAAATGGCCTGTATCAACAAATCATGAATCCAAATTTCAGGTTTTTCAGACAAGGATCTTGATGATTTGAGAGGAATTTTCACGGACACAAACCTCTTCCTCTTGGCTGTGACATTTGGAATCACAGTGCTTCATGTATGTTTTAACAGCTGGGATAATAATTAAATTACCATTATTCTGTCAGTAATGTGTTTGATCACTAATTATTGAACTCTTTACCTCTTTATAACAAAATTAATTCAAGAAGGCAGTCATAACAGTACGAAAAATGTATTGTTTGAGAAACAAGTTCTCTTCCTTAAGGGGGCCTTCTTAACTACCAATTTGTTACTAAAAGAAGGTTTCTAAACATCAGATTTTGAAAACCGAATCTCCTACAGAAACGTTTTTTACTCAGGTTTGTTTCACTGGTTAGTGCTTTATCCAATGCCTGCCAAGTTTAAACTTCATTGCTTTATTTTTTGCAGAGATATTCCTTTTTTTGTGTTTTGACCCCATATTGTAACAACCTATGACATCATCAGTTACCTCATTTACATAATATAAAAACGTCAATATCTCTGGAACAAAATAAGATGTTAAAAAAAGAAATACACCATTCCCCATTTTGAAAGGGCTTTCAAATAAGTTAGCTTTTACTTCATAGGCACTTTAAATTTGGTGCCTTGAATTTTTCAATGTTAAGGTGCAATTTGGAAGGGCACCATACACATGTTATTGTACTTACGATTTGCAAGCAGTTTGCCTGGTTTCTTTTGCAGATTCTGTTTGACTTTTTAGCATTTAAGAATGACATAAATTACTGGAAGAACAGAAACAGTATGGTGGGACTATCTCTACGAACGGGTAATTATTGAGGATTTGAAAACAAGCATGCTTTGATCACGTCTGTAACAACTTGGTAATTATAATTATTGGAAGAAGGAATGACTTGTACGAATCTGTTGCTCAATTGTGACGGTTTCAAAGGAACTGTGCTAAAGATTTAAGCCAAATTTTGACAAAAGAAAATTGGGTAAAAAGTAAAAATAACTGCTTAAAACACTGAAGCAACATTTTAATAACACAGCAAAGGCAAAAGGAGATATGGCTGAACAAAAATTGAAGAAGGTAAAAGGCACTACGTCATCATTCGGACACTTCATTTCCAGTCCATTTCAATCTTCTCCATCCTAAGCCATCCTTGTTCCTTTTTGGTTTAGTATGAATCACTCTTTTGGTGATTTTCTTCCTTAGAAAACTATTATTTTTAAGTTTCCTAAATTTTAAGGGTAATTTACTGTAGGCTGTCTAAGAAATAACTCAAAATATTGTGATGTAGCTCCTTTAAAACAGATCGCAAAATGGACCATTCTTTTTGTAAAAAACTGTTAGGCTGTTCAAACAATTTTCAAAGGTAATCTTTGTTTGTAACATTTAATTGTAAGGCCCACAAGATATATTGGTTTGTCATGAAGCTATGGTTTTGTCGTCAATTAATTACACAGAACTACTTTTTTGTTAACATTTTAAAAGTTTCATAGCGAGTGTTTGGCAAAACGTAATAAAATAGATTAATTCAGCAGTTCCTTCACAGTTGCTTTTATTAAAAACCGACAACTCCATTGTTTTGTTCTACTGTACATGTGACTGCAACAAAATCTACCAGGCAAACTTTTCACTGATGTTATTATTTCATGTACATGCATTGATCACAGCTCTCATTTCTATCTCTCTTATACAGCATTTCTTGCAGTTTCAATGACTCACTTGTTGTATTTGTTGTTACTTTCTAGTTATCTGGCGATGTGTGAGCACGCTAATAATTTTCCTGTATCTGATGGATGAAAAAACAAGTCTGCTTGTTCTAATTCCAGCTGGGATTGGCTCACTTATCGAAGTAAGTCTGCACTCAGCTAGGGTAACATGGCCCAAATCTCGGCTTTATGTCCGATTTCTGTAGCACGAGGCAATTAGGAGTATTGCTACTACCCCCCCCCCCCGGATAGGATGCTAGTCCATCGCCACGTTACCACCCATCATTAAATTCACCATACCCATTTGTTTACCTGCGTGGGTGAAGAGAAGCACTTTTGGATTAAATTTCTCAGCATTTGTACCTGGCCCACTCTACCTGGAGTCCAACTTTGCGTTAATCATTTTCAAGAAAATGTAGAAACTTTTATATATTACTGTGGGGAAAATCAAGCAATAGCTTCCCACCCCAAAGTAACAAATTATTAAATAAAACCTACCTCAAAATATTAAATTTTGGGACTCGAGATTAAATAACCCAAAATGCTAACTGCTATTAATTAACCACGCCACCCACACTTTAAACTGGATGAAAATAAAGTTGCTGGTACTATTTGCCATTTTCCACCACCACCACTAAGGAGGAACGTGACGTCTTGTAACTAATTTATAAGAGAGCTGGCAACAAGAACTACGGACTATTACTTTGTGTTGTGTGCGTCCTTGCATTCAAAGGTTTCTTTAATCTTACTTTGCCTTATCATTGTTTTGTTCAGATGTGGAAGGTCACTAAAGCGTTTAAAGTCAGCATCAAATGGGAAAAGGGTGCAAGACCGACAATTCAGGTGAAAAGAGAACCACCTTGCACATCTTTCTATCAGCTCCAAACTGTTGCCGATGCTAGCCTCCTATAGGCTCATCACACAATGTTTCCATGTGTGCGTCCCGTGTGGGGTGTGGGGGATTGCCCTATAAAGGAGATGGGAGTGGTCGTTGTCTTGCGTAGGGGTGTAAATTTCGAAATTTTGACCTTGGGGTGCTCTGGACAGAATGTCAATTTTTAGCTGTCAGCGTTTCGCTTAGAAAATCCTAGAAATATAAATTCTATTTTTTAGGGTTTATAAAATGGTTGATTCATGCCCAGGCTACTGGAGTTTAATTTGTACTTTCCAATCAGCATTCCTCTCTGTTTCATATGAGAGTCCCCGGAAGGATGTATTAGGGACCTTACGAAACTACGACGGCAACGTCAACGAGGACGTCGCCAAACAACAGATTTAATGAGCAGAACAATAGCTCTGCATTTGCATTATCCATCTTTGTACATTTCTTTGTCGTCCCCTGCAAAACGACGACGTGAAATGACTAAATTCTGCGTGGCATGAAGAACGTGAGCCACAATGGCGAGTTTTTCAGGTTTCTAGTTTGACTTAAATAAGCGCATTAAAATCCAAGTAAAAATAAGCGCTGATACTGATAATCACACGAACCAAATTTTGATAGTTGCGAGATACTTCCATAAAATTTAAAGGAATTTTTTGATGGAAGTTGTCGTCGGCGTCGCCGTCGTGCTTTCGTAAGGTCCCTATTTATTTCCTTGGAACGTGCGTTGTCTTCTTCGATACCAAATTATCTTCTTTCTGTATTGATTCCATTTTTTTGCATATCAAGTTTGGACAAAAGACAAGCAAGGAAAAAGAGACTGAAGAGTTTGATAGCGAGGTAATGTATATTTGGTCAGCACATGTGTATTTCTAATGGTAATCCTAATAGCGGAATGAGATACCAACTAAGCTCCTTTTAAAAGGAAAATTCGTATGATCTTCAATAGGTTAGAATCTGAAGACTCGCACTAAGAATTAGAAACCAAAGTTCGAAAATACTCTCAGTAGCTAATGTTTTTGTCCTTTTGGCCTATCTTATCTTATTCAATTTTGACTTATTTATCGACCCCTCATAACCTACTACTATGTTGCCAACCTCAATTAATTACATAGCTGCTTCTGTAGACTCATTCTGTTTTTGTATGTAATTTTTATTTATTGCAAATCTTTAGTGTGTATTTTCTCTGTTTATCCTGGCCCCACTTGATAAGCGCTGCTATCTGCTATCTTCGCGTCTCTGCACGTGTGAGTGTCATTTTTATTTCCTCTCAGGCCATGCGTTACCTCTCCTATGCCTTGTATCCTTTGTTGCTAGCCGGGGCTGCCTACTCACTCGTTTATCATCCACATAAAAGGTACTTTGCAGCCAGGCTAGCGCTCAGTCACTATTTGCGCGTTTTTGAGGATCGAGAGAAGATTGGATACGAAGATAACTTGAGGCGCGCGGAGCATCACGGGAGGGTTCGATCGATCCTCGAATGCAGGCTTCTCTCGCCCTCAAAAGACGTAAATAGCGAGTGGGTACGAGTCTGCTCTACAGCCGTAACACTGCTGATTATATTTGAATAAGCCATTTACGAGTTGCCTTCTATCTCTGTTTCAAAACGAGTCTTGGTGCACAACCTTTCGTATGAGTTTGATTCTCAAGACAAAAGATGCGTGAGTAAAACTCACTTCCATATGAAGATTCTGCACCAAGACTCGACTTGAAACAGAGGAAAACAGCATCTCGGAAATGGCCTATTTGAACGTGAGGTTTATTTCTTCTTAAATTTGCAACTCTAATAAAGCGAAGCTGAAGGGCTTCAATGGCAAGCCTAGCCGTCAAGGATGTTTTGCTACAACAACAACTTCATTACCT
Source organism: Blastomussa wellsi (assembly GCA_947652115.1). Lineage (NCBI taxonomy): Eukaryota > Metazoa > Cnidaria > Anthozoa > Scleractinia > Plerogyridae > Blastomussa > Blastomussa wellsi. The sequence goes on from OX393561.1 coordinate 36,972,062, forward strand.
GGTTTTATAAAGGAGAAGAATTTACAGATAGGTAGAGAGACAGTAGTTTGGTTAAAGTTACTCGGAATGCTACCTTAGTAACAATCAAATAATTACATTTATTGCAGTTGGTGATAAGAAATTGATAATATAAAATTAATGAAGAGGAAGAAATAGGAAAAGAAGAAAAAAAGAAACAAATTAGCTAAAAGAGAAAGAAACTAATGGGTACCGTTAGAAAGAAAAAAAATATGGAAGATTTTGTTACCAATATGGAGTATGCCTGTGCCTGAATAAGGTTCAGATTCAGTTTTTCTTTGAATAATTTTTGGGAAAGCTGTTTTATATTTCATCTAAATCTTTCCAACGAAGGGAAAAAGAAACAAAAAGAAAGAGAAATCAGTGAAAGAAAAATTAAAACAAAAAAAACAAAAGACTTTGGATTGTGACCTTCGTATTGCTTTTGGAAATAGCCAAAAAACTGAGAAGCGTTTTGTTTTGCAGTTGTTTGTTTATTGTATATAGCTTATGTTCACGTCGCTTATCTTTGTTTAGCCGTGTGCCTAGAACGTATAACTTTTTATATAAATCACCGTTACAAGTTTCTTTTTTCTTTGCAGTTGGTATTCATGGATTATTCGAAGCCTAGTGAATGGTTAGTACACCTTCAGCCATTTTTCACCGTTCGTTTTACTAACTCAACCACAGATGGATCTGGTACTATCAAATTATTTACAAAACACATTGTGTGTCTTTCAAGTTTTTCAAGTTGGTGCAACTCCAAGTAACGACCCTGAAAAAAAAAATGAAGGCTGCTATTTATTTTTATTTATTTTGTATTGCATCTTTTTCGTCCCGGCCCTTAACTTCGAGAGTGTTTTTTCCCTTTACAGTGTTTCTTTAGTTTTTATTAGATGTTATATATTCACAACTCTTGTCAAAGTGTTTTTGATTATTGTGTTGCTGTTTTGCTTTCATTAGGTGTCTATGTTTTTGGTTTTCTGTTCATGTTACCTCAGTTATTTGTTAATTACAAGGTTAGTCATTCTAATCAGTTGCAATTATAAATTGAAAACCAAGTTATTCATGGAGAAATTAAACGAAGCGGCAAACGGTGCAATGCCCTGATTCAACCAAGGGTCACGGCATACAGCTAAAGCGGCTTCCCTCTCTACAACGGTCAGGAATTTTTTCGTCCCGACCGTGCGCCGATCCATCCGTTTTTCTCCAAATGAAAAGCCACCTCTTTGCAACGGCCAGTAAATTACGTTCCAGGGTCGCCGTCGTATAAAGGTTCGATTGTAATCTGAATTCGTTAAGCAACGTTCGATTGTGTAGTTGTTTGTTCGAAAGCACCCTATTGACAGTGCTGTGTGGTTTTGTGCTGCGCGGGCCACGTGCCTGTGTGCATCATTCAGTAAAAACCTTCCACTTCACTGTTGTTAACCGATTGACTTTTTCTTCGCCCTCAGCTCAAATCTGTCGCTCACTTACCTTGGAGAGCATTTATGTACAAGGTATGTACAATGTTTAGGATTATTCCTGGTACTGATATAACTCTCCTCTCTGCCAATTCTTGCGAAATAAATCTAATTGTGCTTTTTGCATGTTTGGTAACTCTAATATGCTACAGGGATTGTAGGAGCAAAAATAGTAGATGTTGTTTTGTTCCTCCCAACTCTTTTCCGCTCGTTACCCTCTCTTCCTTACTTTGTTCCGAGCTTCTCTCCTTCTCAAGCCCCTTTCTCTCTCCCACTTTCCCCACACTTTCGGAGGGAAAACTGGCTTTGCCAAAACCGAGAACTAATTATTTAAAAGGAAGCTTCTCCTATAGTGGGGCGGTGGGGCCACATTATGGAATAACTTGGATGTCGATCCAGTGTGTCGGATTCCCACACGGCAATCATGTAGAGCAGTTGTAAATAATTTTAGTTTTAAATTTGTAAAGCTTAACTGATGATTTTCCGCGTTTAAATAAAATTTTACTATTACTAATTCTACAACATTTTTCCTCCATTCACCCTTTTCCTTCTCTCGCCGAATTTATGCTTGGTTTAATTGGTAATAATTCCCGTTCCTTCTCTCGGGTACAAGGTCAAACGTACGTTTTGAATTTGTGAAGCTTAACTGATGATTTTCCGTGTTTAAATAAAGTTTTACTATTACTACTTCTAAAACTTCTTTCCTCCATCCGCCCGTTTTCTTCTATTGCCAAATTCATGCTTGGTTTAATTGGTAATTCCCGTTTCTTCTCTCAGGCGTTCAACACTTTCATTGACGACGTGTTTGCATTCATAATCGTCATGCCCACCGCTCATCGTCTGGCCTGTTTCAGAGATGACGTGGTGTTCGTTATTTATCTGTATCAAAGATGGTAAGTCGTAAATAAGAAACAACTCGGGTAAACGTTTTCAAAGGAGTCCCATTCTCCGAAAATGTTTGCCTGACTAGGGTGATGCGTGACGTTCAGGTACTCGAGCACCCGGTTCTCGACTTCATTCTGCCAAGAAACGTGTGCGTGACCCGTTACTCTCACAGTAGGTCCACAAATCTATTTTCAAGTGGCAAGTAACCGTAACTCGGTTGCCGGACAGGTGATGCTTTAAAAAATACAAGGTTCTTGCCTTTCTGTGACATGCATTTATCCGTGACTCGCAAAGACGGTCACACAAGTCAAGCAAACATCTTCGATGTAAGGTAGAGAGATGTGAGGGTCCAGTCCACAGTACATATTTTATCGTACCAATGTTTCCGCTGCACATTATTAAATTTCTATAGTCGTTGTAGCTCTTCCGTATCCTTGACAGCAGGTTCCCATTCAACCTCGTTCCCAGGGACTCTCATCTTTCCTGGGAACGAGGCTGGCTCCCATTTAACTGGATAAAGCGAGTACGTTTGACCTTGACTGTCGCAAGGAGAACGCAACAACAAGCGAACCGATAGAGAAAAACGTGATTGGTTTAACGAATGTTAAACAAACATGCGGGGGTTCTGGTTACCACGTTGAATGCAAACACTCAAGACACGAGTGTTCTCTTAAAGGAGCTACGTCACGGTTTGTGCCTTTTGAAAAATTTAGCCTACATTTTTCAAAATCGTCATTTGCAATCCGTCTCAATCTTCTCCATCCTCATCCATCCTTGTTTCTTTTTGGTTTAGTATTACTTCTTTGGTGTTTTTCTTCCTTCGTAAACTATTAGTTTTAGGTTTCCTACGTTTTTAGGGTAATTTTGTTCGTTGCAAAAAAATAACTCAAAATATCGTGACGTAGCTCCTTTAACACAGAAATGAACTTAGCTGTTCAACGTCTGACATGTAAAACAAAACATCAAACTCTAACGAAACCACGGTTGGTCTGTGGAACTAAGGGGAGGCAAACGAAAAACTCAAACACAGTAATGAACTTAGCTGTTCAACGTCTGACATGTAAAACAAAACACCAAACTCTAACGAAACCACGGTTGGTCTGTGGAACTAAGGTGATATGGGGAGGCAAACGAAAAACTCAAACATAGAAATGAATGTAGCTGTTCAACCTCTGGCATGTAAAACAAAACACCAAACTCTAACGAAACCACGGTTGGTCTGTGGAACTAAGGGGAGGCAAACGAAAAACTCAAACACAGAAATGAACTTAGCTGTTCAACGTCTGACATGTAAAACAAAACACCAAACTCTAACGAAACCACGGTTGGTCTGTGGAACTAAGGGGAGGCAAACGAAAAACTCAAACACAGAAATGAACTTAGCTGTTCATCTTCTGGCACGTAAAACAAAAAACCAAACTCTAACGAAACCACGGTTGGTCTGTTGAACTAAGGTGATATGGGGAGGCAAACGAAAAACCCAAACACAGAAATGAACTTAGCTGTTCAACCTCTGGCATGTAAAACAAAACACCAAACTCTAACGAACCCACGGTTGGTCTGTGGAACTAAGGTGATATGGGGAGTCAAACGAAAAACGCAAACACAGAAATGAACTTAGCTGTTCAACTTCTGACATGTAAAACAAAACACCAAACTCTAACGAAACCACGGTTGGTCTGTGGAACTAAGGTGATATGGGGAGGCAAACAAAAAACTCAAACATAGAAATGAATGTAGCTGTTCCACGTCTGACACGTAAAACAAAAAACCAAACTCTAACGAAACCACGACTTAATACTTATCTACAGGTTATATCCAGTGGATATGAAGAGGGTGAACGAGTTTGGCGTTTCATACGAAGACCTGGAAGAAGAACTGGACAAACCACACAAAGACTAATAATCCCATAAATAATCTATAACTAGTCAAAATATGAAATAGGTAATAGAAAATGGAAAGTAAATTGAAAAAAAAAAATTTATTGTAAAGTCTAACGCTACGCTTGATCTTCAGTTCCCACATTGAGACTTGGCAAAAAAAAAATGAAAACAACAAGCACAACCACAGTTGTAGAAAAAAGCGCGTGAAATATTAGTTTTACTTCGCGAAACTGAAGGTGAGAGACATCCGTTTAAGAGCTGGCCCACAAGGTTACTGTTTTGGTCGCTTGCTCCACGTCCGCGAAACAGATTGACCATCCTTGCTCTTCTACTGCCCCTGCCCCTCCCGGATGGAAAGAGTTCCCGTCATTGTTCAGCAAGCCGGAGTGCTTGTTTTCAGTCATGCCCGGCCGCCCAGCTATGTGTTCTTGCCACGTTTTGGAAATGGGTTTAACTGATAAGTTACTAAGCGTTGCTCAACTGCATTTACCCGCTATTGAATCCGTCACCGAAATCATCCCACGTTACGCCTTCGAAGAAAATACAATGTTCATCATTGTGTTGCCTGATGGCTTTGCTTAAAACGTCGCAAACACGAGCCAAATTCATCTTATCAGCGACTTTCGGAACGAGAAGAAATGGATTTGCATAAATATCGCCAGCCCATGGTCCATTGATGAGCTCATAGCTAGTACCATTGGAAAAATTCCTCAGCCCAGCTCAGCTGAGCAACCCATCGGTGTTGTTGTACAAGGTTTGAAAGGCCACGCTTGCCGCTTCGGTGAGGTTGTTATTTGACCAAACAAACTTGGCACAGTCTTCTCCCCAGCTGAGAAAAATGAAACTCGCTGCAGGGCTTATCTCCTGCAGGTCTTCAGAACAGGCGGTTCCAGCCCATTACTTCCACATGTGTTGTGTGGAGTTCACGCGACTTTCGAGCCACCTCGTTGCCCGACGGCTAGGCCATGTTGATGAGGTCTAACAAGACCGAAAAAGTTGTCCATGGCTGTTACTGCCCGGTTGATATGGCTGTGAGCATGTGTGAGGTACTGGCCAGCCCGTGGGTTGGTAGCCTGTTCCAGGCGTTCTGTTAGTGGGGAACTGTGCAAAGGAAAAAGGCGAGCGAAAAAAGGGATGGGGAGAGGAAACCCCTTCCCCTGGAACAGGCTAGTGGGTTGGTCTTCGCTTCGAGTGTGTCACCTGCTCTCTTTTATAACTTGCATGTACACACTACGTCCCGTATTTCCCTCTCGTGGGTTCCAAAAAAAAAGGTGGTTTTTGCGCCTTTCCACTGCCATAGAAAAGGTACCTTCAGAAATCAGTCATAAGAAATCATGAATGAGATATATCTATTAAATGAACGGCATTCTGACAGAGGGACCACGGGGTGTTTCGGTTCGGAATGAAATACGGTAGGCCTTTTTAATGCAAGTCAAGTTTTTTATTTTACTTTGGAAATTTTATGTTACAATTCGCGGGATGGAAGTTCAAATTTTTAAAATCAACACGTTCTGGTCCGCTTCTCTATTAGCCCCTCCCCTTCCCGACGAGACAATTTTAGTCTAAAAAATCACTTGTGCAGGAGAGGAAGGCCGGAAATAGGCGGGACATTTCAAATGAGCTGAGCGGGATTCTTTCAAGAAAGCGCTACCCAATGGCATTTGTGGATTGTCAAAAGAGTCACTAATTGACTAAACTATGCTGTTAGCAAGTCTACTGTAACGGTCACAAGTCTCAACTACGGGACGATAATTACTGCTAAACCTCGCCTGTGCTCGACTATCCCGCACGCTGCTAGATGCTTTTCAAATCCACCAAAACTATTAAATTTATGGTTTCATAATTAAATAACCCCCTCCCCGTCAAAAAAGCCTTCTTCTTGGCTAAAATCAGACAATTGCGCAAGATTGAGAAGCCGATTATTTTATTATTCAACAAGAATTTCAGAATTCTACACCCTTATCCATACTCTCGATAAACATACATTAAACTAGCAGTAACCACAGGTTAGAAAGTGCGGGCCTGAATGGATTTGAAGAGCTTTTAAGATGTTGGGAATGGACAGAGAAGATAGTAATACCTGGATGTGTATTTTGAAATTGCATGTTTTTAGATATTTTGCATGAAGTTGTCATAGCTGTTTTACATGTAGCTGAGATGTATTTGAATTCTTGTTGAATAAGTGACCCAATTTTTTGGTAGAACACAATAATATTTATTGAAAAGTACAAATATGAACATAAGTTTCACTGTAGTAGAGTTTTTAAGAACTGCAAACATGAATGGGTTCAAATGCACCAGTAACATAAGTGTTATTGTAATAAACGTTTTGAAGAATTGCAAATGTCAATGGTTTTCAAAAAGTCCAACATACACTTAGTGAAAAAAAGTGTTAATAACTGCAACGTCAACAGGTTTTTAACTATTTAACCGCAAGTTTCGATAAAGGTTTCTAGAACTCAAAATACCAGTGGGTTGTAAAACGGCCAACATTTACATAGGTTTCAATGAAATAAAAGTTTCAAGAAATGTCAACGGCTCCTAATGGATTATTACCATATGTATTACTGTGATAAGTTTCGAGAACTGCAAAATAATGTCAATATGTTCTTAAAGGTCCAACATTAACATTAGTTTTGTTGTAATGAGTTTCAAGAAATGTACTTTGTTCATTCTAAAACATCCAATATAAAGTTTGATGTGGAATCTATTAGTAATTTCACATTTTCCAGGTTCAGTAGTCCTTGTTTAAGTCGAGTCATCTGTTGTGTTGTTGCATGACAGATCTACTTTGTTCATCAACATTTTCATGACATCTGTAAACGCTGTCAGCCAGATATCTTTACCGTCCAATTCTGCACATAAACGTGCAGACATGCCCTTTTCACATGCTTTGACCTTTTGACAGGTGCCACAACTAGCACAAGTGATGACTTTGCAATCAACAGCATATGCCATTTTCTTTTTGCAGTTTGGAATCTGACAAACCATGAAGATGTTAACTTTATCTGTGAATTTAAATTCCTCTACTGTTATTGTCTTTTTAATGTTGGTTAACAACTCTTTTCCTTTTAGTTCTTTTATTACGGGATCAATTGGAGTGAACATGGTTTCTGTTGTTGTTCCGAGGTGCGTCTTCCCATTAAAGTTTTTCACACTGAGATTCTTTATTTCATAGCTTTGTCCTGTGGTCAACGTTGTAGCAGTGTCATCCCAAAGATGGATGATTGCATTGCCTGTTTTGTCTTCCAGAACGCAGTCTTCTTTTACCCTTCCTTTGGAGCCATTTCTTTTGAAAAGTTCTTTTGGCTCCAAAGAACCCATGGTTAATGTGGCTTTGACGTTCACTCTCTGGTTTCTTGTCAATTTGTCAAGCTGTTGTAATGTAATATCCGTAGCAGATGAGTCAGGGAGGTTGGCTGATGATGAAGTGCCTGCAGGAGATTGCTCTTTGCATGGATCAAAGTTGACATCACTTGAATTAGCTTTGATGAGTGAGGTGTACTGGTTTATGAAGATTTGGCCATCATCTTCCCTGGCACTCAATATTTTCGAAGGTGACTTTGTTTTCTCAAAGTGAATGGCTTGCTGGTGGGACTTCTGGTCAAAGCCAATGGCTTTAGCAAACTTATCTGGAGATGTTTGGAAGGTAAATGTGTAGTAATCTCTACCAGTTTTACCTTTTTTCATTGGTGACACTGAGTGCACAAAACCAGGTGGCGTATCTAGAAAAATAAACACACAAAAAAGGACAACTCAAGTAAATTAAACTGAAAGATTTGGAAAATTAGTTTACATATTCTTATGAAGTGGGAAAATAACAACTAGAGTACAAACCTTTTCGCTTTGATGCCATGGATCTGCGTATGTGACAGCACTGGAGAAAAAAAAAAGAAAAAATGACAAAATTTGATACAGCAGTTGTACTAATTATTACTGGGTTTTAGCAATTGATATAGTTTGCTTTTCAGAAAGTTATCTTTACATAATTATGGTTATAATAAACTTATTAAATTTTTATATATTTACATGCAAAAAGTTGTTTGTTTAGTGTATCATGAGAAAAAGGAGTGAAATTTTAGTCAGTTATATCTGATAATCTGTCCAATATACTCAGTTTTAGGATTACTTTGAACAAGGCAGTGTGAATTACAAAGTTAATGTTGTTTATTAATAGTATACATGTACATTAAGTACTATAAATTGAATGGTGACTTCTATTCGTAGTTGAGTTTAGTGAATGAAATTTAACGTGGTATTGTTTGCCAACATAGAAAGGCGCTCTTCTTCTTGTAGCCTGAACTGAAAGTTTGATGCATTCTTAATGGTCTTTAAGCGTTCAAATGACATTGGCTCAATAACACAAGAATCTAGTGTTTTCACCCTACTAATTGCAACATATGTCATGCCAGCAGTGCTACCCAACAAACAATACTTTTGTTATTTCCTGGTCACCAGATGGAGAAATTGTTGATCCTTCTGGGCACGAGAGCCTTGACTGAATTATATGAATGACACAGTGAAGTTCATTGGCTACAGCCTGAATAATAATGTTATCACACCAAATGCCAGGAGTGGTCATTCTTTGCAAATAAAATTGCCATGAATTCTCAGATACACTTTCCACAAACAACTCAGGATGTTCTTTGAGATATTTAACACCTGCTTGCCTTATTTCAATGTGAAAGTCAGGAGAACCATAATACTGATTAGAGACTGATCGGAAAAAGCAATCTCCACAGCCTCCAACATCAAATGGCTGTAAACCCTTCTGCAATAGTCTATTTACCAAACGATCATTGGAGCTCTCTGCAGCATCAATCTGATTTGACTGGCTATTTGTAGAATTCATACCACCAGAAAGAATGGGAAGTGGAAACTGTTTCCTCACGAAAATACTTTTATTTCTAATATTTCTTTTGTTGGAATAAAATTTTCGTGCAGTTGTCTTGTAAAAGTATTGACAGAAACAACTTTCCCCAGAATATCTGGTAATCCAAAATGTAACCTTACTTTTCTTGCAGAAGTAATGCAGTTCTGAAGACCTTGGAACCTTTTGTTTTAAAAAAAATTTTAAATGTTTTCTTTTCTTTCTTTGACAATACAGACGAACTAATTTTCTTTTAGGAATTCTAGAA
>OX393561.1:36986427-36995547 GCA_947652115.1 Blastomussa wellsi
AAATAGCAATGCTATTATTTGGTTCTTTTCAAGAAGAAAAAAAAGTTTAAAAAGTTCTGTGGCTAGAAATTGAAAGACTCAATGTCGATTGTAAAAGCTTTTTACCGGGCATCCGGCATATTTTATTGGCTCTTCATTAGGCAAGAAACATCAGGTGCAGGGTACCCCCATATCAGACCGCCAATGAACCACTGTTCGTATAGTTGTGGATGTATGTTTAACAATTATTCCACGAGTGCGCGTTGGATATGAGATGGTACGCGCCTCGTTGGCTATAGCCATCTCATATCCAACAAGCGCGAGTGGAATAATTGTTTTATTACAAACGCCCCAAAAATATTGTACAAACATTGCAAAAATGCATTTTTTTAAGCGATCACGTACCTTTTTGGTAGGTCAATGGTGTATGAGCTCGTATACCATTGCCTCTCAACCAATCAAAACTCAGGAAATGCAATATACCATAGCTAGTTTTTAATAAACCTTATTATCACTTCTTTTCGCGCGAATTTTGGAATGGAAATATTTCTTGGGACTTAAATTTCGAGACGTTGCGCGAATCACCGTTTTTCAACGTAATTAACCCTTTAAGCCCCAAGGGGTCTCCCTTTGACGAGTAAAATCGTCTGGCGTTAGACAGAGTAAAATCTATAAGTCACTCTTGGGGAGTAAAGGGTTAAGGGAGATAGTTTTTTAACCCTTTAAGCCCCAAGGGGTCTCCCTTTGACGAGTAAAATCGTCTGGCGTTAGACAGAGTAAAATCTATAAGTCACTCTTGGGGAGTAAAGGGTTAAATTCCGCGAATCAAGTAACTGGTGCTCGTTTTTTAAACTTCAAGTTCTGTATTTTGCGAGATCGACGCTTCTCAAAAGAAAGAAGCCATCAAGAAGAGGCTCAAACAGCTGATCACAGAGAACTATTAGGAGCAAGATGTCGATAACAAATTTGACGACTGTACTAAGGACGTGTTACAGGAACTAATTCAGCTAGATGAGTCAGATTATGAGGAATAAGGACATGTGTTGAACTAAAGCTTGATTCCTCCTACTCGTATGTATACTCCTGGCAGTTTTATTAAAGGTCACTAAATTTCGCGTCTTTAATTTCGCGGCACCTTTTTTTTTCGAGGGACTTTAATTTTACGAATTTTTTTAAATCGCCAAAATAAGTGATAATAAGGGTGTTCATGGGAATGGGATTGTGTTCGGGCCAATCAAAGCTTGAGCCTTAGTGAGGTGGCTGTATTATATTTGGTAAGGTTGTAGCAGGGCGGGGTCGTGCAGTCTGTTAGAGGATTTACTAGAAGATTCAGCGGAATACAGAAAAAAAATCCACTTTCTCTCGGACGCCGTTGGTTCTCAGTTTTATAGGACTAAGCTTGTGAGAGAAGATTTTCCGATAAGGAAATGACTGAACTTTTGTTCAAAACAAAACAGTTACTGTAAATAAAAAAAGGTGGCCGTATAAAACAGAGTGGGAGTGAGGCGTGGTTTCAGGCTAAGCGGCTTGGATTCATGTTTTCCTTGAAGTTAGAAAGGGCCTATCCACTCCTTACACAGAGTTGTCCACGTGCCAAGGATTGCTACGGTAAGAATTCTAAATTAGGATTACCTCGCAGCTCCTTTAAGAGAGAGAGAGAGAGAGAGAAAAAAAAGAGGCGCTCCTTTGTATCATCGGACAACTCGGACCACGAGAAAGAAGTAGCGACGATATAAGGTTAGTCTGAGAAAATATGTTAATCTTGCGATCCATTATTTTAATGAAAAAATAAGATCATAGCTAGCTGGCAAAAGGAAAAGATGATGAAATAGATATTTGAGAGTATTTTGACGGTTAGAATGTTGCGATTTTTGACGATTGACGGTAAACATTTGGGACCACAATCAATTATTTTTTTTTGTCTCATTCACCGTTTTTTTTGCCTCACTAAATAAATTACAGCAATCATATAACTAGTCTCCTTCGTTAAAAAAAACGGCTGTATTTCTTTTGTATTGTAAGCTTTATTTTCTTTGTGGTAATTTTGTCAATAAAAAAATATGGAAAAATAAAGAGGTTTTTAAAACTCATAAAGAATATCCCTAAACAATAAGTGTTCTGTTCCGAATAAACGCAGGGTTAAAATAAAAGTCAGTTTTAGGAAGATATCAGTGACGTCAGCCATTGCTATTTTAAAATGTGTCAACCAGAAAACTACTGGCTGGTGAAACAGAGAGCTCTTTTGTTTAACTTGTTGGCAATTTGAATAACAAAAACAACGTTTGTAAACAAATATCTTCGCGATAAAAAGCTGAGTTTTGAATAAACGCTGGGGGCGTCTGATCAGAACAAAGGAAACTCGGATATGGAAATATTTGTATTATAGGAAATGCGCAATTGTAGAAAACTAATTCTGGCATTTACATTTTTTAGAGTTGCGTAAAAATATGTGGCTTTATTATCTGCTGCTTACAGTTGGAGCAGCTAAAGAAGGTAAAACAACTCCACTATAGTGGTTAGTTATAACTAAGTAATTAGGTTATTGCTGGTTTTCACGTGACGTCATAAACTTTAAAAATAAAATTCACTGGGCCTGCTAAATTTTTATTGTCGCCGTGTGAAAGAAATTCTAAAAATATATCCATTCACAAGTTTCCAGCTAGGAAACAATGAGAAATGGAAATATGTGATTGAAAGATGGAACCTCACCAAACCAACAATGTGGACAAGTATATACGAAGAACAAACGCGTCATACTAATCCTTCTCATCAGTACATGCTTGCGCGAGATAAATGCTGGCTCAGTACCGTTCATTAGGCCGAGAACTTCAACAATATAAATCTAAAGCTAATTTGAGACACTGATTTGTTTGCATCAGCTATTGCAAAACTCAAACGAAAGAAGTATCGGTCGAAAAACGTTTTTTGCTTGAGTTTCAGAAACAAATCAGTGACCCAAATTTTAGATTTATATTGCCCATCCCGGGATGCAACTTGCAGAAATTCTCGCGCGGTCATTGGCTAATGTTCGCGGTCTAAATATTCATAGAAACACGATGGCGTAGTATGGCGCCATCACGCGTGCTTGAGTTGAAAACTTTCAAAAACAACTTCAATCGCTCAAACTGTTCACAGTCTTCGGTGCTGTTAGTTCTCAGAAATAAGAAACAAATTACATCCAAATGGACTCCTTTAAAGGGGAGATCATCAAATTAGTTTTCAAGATGAATATGGATCGGGATTGAATTAATCTGCGAAGGGAAAACTCCAGAGTTTGACGTGAAACTGAACTTCGTATGGAAGTTGTTAAAATGCTGTTTCTACATTTTGGTTTTGCTTTACTTTACGAAATTTGAAGTTTGTGATTCTGTAGGTTTCGAATCGTTTTGAGAATTCCAATCTAGGTTCGCTCGCACTTTTCGTGGGAGTGAGTCTTCGCTTATTATTCATTTTATCTTGTTATAGTTTTAGGCCAGGATTCGAAAATAAGTATTGCAGGTACTGGAACTATGAGTAAAAACGGAAAGACCTCACTGAACATTCAGATTGATGTAGACGGTCTAGGGGGAGGCACTAAAGCAGGAGGAGGAGGAGGAGGAGGAGGTGAGCGTCCGCTGAATTTCCCGCTTGGCTACAAACCTTATTGTGTAAAGTTTCCAAACCGGTGGCAGGGTCAAAATCTATAATTCTTCTCTCCAGTAACCCACGCATAGCCTCCGAACAGGCTCCTGCTAGACGGGGTGGGTCGGAGGCACCGTCCCCGACCGTCCCCGACCCACCTCCGGCGCAGTTTTCACAGCATACCCACGCGTCCTCTACCATATTGTTCTCAATGTGAGGAAATAAGTTGTGCTCAATCGGAGAAGAGCATTAATGATAACAACAACGTCAACAAACAGTAAAGGGAAAGGGCAACAGTATAATTAGTATTATTATACATTGTAGTCACCATCTGTCTTCTCATTGGCTAAAAGCTTACAGTTAATTCTGGGAAGCAGTGAAGATTAGTTAATAATCTGTAGGTTGCGCGCGCAATGCATGATTTCCAAGATCAATGTCAAGTTCACGGACAGCGAAGTAAGAACATGGCTTGTTGGAAAATAAACTGTGTTTGGTGCAATAATGCGCTTGTCGTTATTTTCTTTTAAACAATGTATAATAAAACAATTATTAGATTTGGTTTTTGTGATATCCGGAATAAAAACCTCGTCCAATAATTGTTTAAAATTGGTATAATTAGTAAAATTGGTCGAGAGCTGTCGTCGAAGAGAGAACAGATCATGAAAATGACGTAACATGTCACGCAACGTAAGGCAAAAGAACTTATAGGCCTTCCTTTCACCTTCAAGATGCACAGCAGCATATTTCGCGTCCGCTTGACCAGTTGCCCGTCTTCTGAACACCTTCTCACTGCTCATAACAACAACAACAACAACAAAACCTTTATTACGCTCATGCAATGCAAATCAATTTGTCTCGCATAATCCACCCTGTACCCGTTACCCGTCTTGACAATTTTATACTGAGACGCACACTATAACAAACTTTGCCCCAAGCTTGTCCGTCACGAATAATTGCACTTTTACAATAACTGAGAAAATTCTCACGCACTTATTGGTCAAGAGCTGTCGTCGAAGAGAGAATAGATCATGAAAATGACGTAGCATGTCACGCAACGTAAGGCAAACTTCTGAAACTTGAAAAATTATGATCGCAACTGATTATTTTTCTCTGTGATAATGATCTCTCACTTAAAACTTTTCTTTATCGGTGTCAGCGTTCACCAACGAAGAAGAAGTTGGTTTAGCAAAGCATAATGAATTCCGACAAATGCACCAGGTTCCCGCCATGACACTTGACAGACAGATGTGCGATGAGGCAAAAGCATATGCTCAAACACTCGCCCAAATGGGGACGCTACAGCACTCTTCAGATCAGGAAAGAGAGGGTCAGGGAGAAAACCTTGCCATGGGATGTTCCACTAACAAAGCACAAACCATGGAAGAAGCCGTGACAAACTGGTGAGATTTTTTTCTCGTACTTTGCTTTTTGATTACCAATAAATGGGTGTAATTTGTTTGAATATGCAGGCCAAACATGCTTATCAGTTATTGATTAATTTTCTATTCAAAGTACTTTGACATATAATTACTCCACCAGAACACTGCCACCTGTGTCATCAACAACTTGAAGGAAATAAGAGAGAAGAATGACCATCGCAGTGAATTTTCAACTTAAGCAATTGCAAAAAAGAAGCCTGAAAAAAAAATCAGGGCTTTAACGGTATTCGAGCCCGTGACCTCCACGATACCGATGTGATGCTCTACCAACTGAGCAATGAAGCCACGCAACAAGCTCTCCAGAGTACCCCCAGTCAAATGGTGCAACCGAGAGAGCCGTGTAGACTGCAAAACGCATTAGATTCCCCACTTCTTCATTAATGTACTGTACATCATTATCGACCCCAGAACTGTGGTTTTTCGCGCATGACTGACGCTGACAACAGCGTTATGATGACGTCAGAAGTCTGGGCTCTGTGGTCGAGGATGACTGTACTGAAATTTTTCCTTCAGGTATAACGAAGTGTGTGAGCCAGGATACAATTTCAACAGTGGTGGTTTTAGCGATGGAACAGGCCATTTCACTCAAGTGGTATGGAAAGGAAGCACGATTTTAGGCATTGGACGAGCTGAAATAACACGGAACAATATGAAATGTGCGTACATCGTCGGCAGATATAAACCAGCAGGAAACATGGCGGGCCAGTTTCAACAAAACGTCCTACAGGGAAGCTTTGACGCTAACAGTCATTGTCCCTCCATTCAGTCAAATTCAGGTTGGAAAAAGAAGTTTCTGGACGAGCACGGGCGAGCAGCGCCCATCTCCGTTCCAGTGTTAGCGAATGCTTCGAGCGAGAATGCTGGGTCAGCTCAATCTCGGGGTCAAAATATTTGGATCTTAAAAAACAAGAAGAAAGGTACTGTTGCCCGCAAACATAATTGATGGCTTGCTTATGAAAAAGGGTATAATTTAGTCTGTAACTCGGCTGAATAAAAATAAAATACATTAAACGGCGAAACTATGAGTTGTAAAGGTTGATTACTGGAATTTTTAGTTTTTTGGGGAGTATTTTCAGTCAGCAAGATTATCTAATCTCGTACCCAGATATTCTCAACCCTCGGGAGAGAACATCTGGATTTGTTACGTGGTGTTTCGTGAACAAAATTTTTTCCACGTTGTATTTTCTCGGAAACACATAAATTTCTTACTCCAGGCGTGGGAAAAAGCAGCTTTATGTCGGTAGGCAGCATTCTTTCGTAAAGCACATCGCGGATGACTTCCACAAATTCATCAATAAAATCACACGTAAACTCGTTCAAAGCGTGTTCTTCTGCTAGTAACGCGTCCTTTAATGCCGCTGTAGATGGATAAAACGCTATATTTGCCGAAGATTCAATCTTTGTTGTTATCTGAGTATTTAGGTCTTCTCTTTTCTCTTCCAGGCTTTCGCACAATTCCTCGACTTCATCGACGGTGACGAACTATGCATTCTTCGACACCTTCTTTCTGCTTTGTACAGAAGTTGAGGCTTTTTGTTTTTCTTTGCCTTTATCACTAATGTCTCCTGCGCCTCTTTCAGAGCAGGAGCTTCCCTGTGGATTGCTGTCATTCTCCAGATCGCTGGCCACTCCTTCCTCCTCGCTTGAATACTCTCTATCGAACTTCATTTGAATCTTCAACTCTAATATTTAGTTCAACACCTAATTCTACTATAAACCAGGACGGACGACTCTTTTTCCATCGTCGTTTTCCAGTGTCACTTGGTGTAGAAACTTTCTATTAATCGTTTTCGTCTGCAAAACATATCTCCACGTCTTCCGCCATTTTATTTGAGGTCGCCTCGCACAATGCGCGAGGGTTTCGCGTGGATGGTCTGCGTGGGCTATCTAAGTCATCAAAGTTCGCGCCATATGATTGGCTATTTACTGATCCCTTTGGGATAGGGGTGATCTAAAAATAACGGATTACCTTAGGAATAGAGCCCATATGGGGGATTACCTCTCTTACCCTTTATCCTCTCTTGTGTGGTTATATTCCATATTGTTACAGGAAGCCTACTGTCTCTGATCATCAGTCTAATTTTGTTCCAGCTTTCAATACTGACAGAAAGCCTCTCCACTGCACAAAATGAAAACATGCTCCAAAGACAAAAGACAAAACATTAAGATTATTAATACAATAAAGAGAAGTCAGTTAATGACAGCCTTTTACGCGCTTCTGGACAGTCTTAACCACGAAGCAAGAGTTTCTTTTCATGTTGCAATTAAAACGGATTTAATTTATACAGGGCATCAGTTTCACGCCAATTTGAAAACAGTATTAGAGCAGGAGTTTCTCGGGCAGTTCATTACGGACGATAAAATTACTTTAATTCTTTCCAAAAGAAGTTGTGAAATGGCGCACAATTCGCATTTTATCGCGATGCTTTCGGCATTTCTCTTCCTAGCTATTCTTGCCTTTGGGCAGATCTTCTTCCCATCTCTGTGAACCCGGACAGACAGAGGTCGGTAGACAGCTTGGGTCGCGAGGCTTTCTTCCACGGTGCTAAAGTTGTTGTAAAGGAGTTTCTGTGGCATCCAGAGGTCAAAGGCTTCTCAGATGGAACCTTCTCTGGACAAGACATGAGACCTTTGCAGTCGCTTGGCCTCAATGTTGTACGTCTTGGGTTCATGTGGCCTGGATTGGAACCCACGAGAGGGAAATACAACGAGACGTACATGCAAGTTATGCAACATATCGTTACACTCTCCGCAAAATACGGCATTTACATCCTGCTGGATATGCATCAGGATGCCTTTTCAAGGATGCTGTGCGTCGAAGGTTTGCCAACCTGGGAAGTTAACACAGGAACCGCGAAAGGATTCCCTGAACCGCTTCACGAGCCGTTTGTTCCTGATCCCAAAACAGGAATGCGCCAAGTTTGTTTGGTCAGATTAATGCCTCACCAGTTTACCATGATCTGTACCACCAACCAGGACAATTTATTCAATTTTTACTGAAATCTTAGTAAATTGCCAAATTTACTACCAAATTTGATATTCCAGCTAGTTTTATAAAACAACCCGCGAAGTGTTCTGAAGAAAGCGAGTAAAGGCTACATTCCAGAGACTGTACCAGATTCTTCAATGTCGAGATTGCACGCCTAGCCTTGTGTGTTCAATTTGTATTCTTTACACAAGTCAAAAGCTGAAACTCATAAAACAACTCTGGTGCACCATAAATTGCCGAAAACACCGCATAGAAACAATCTTAAACAACGCGAAAACATTTCTATAGCATTTTATTTCAAACACAGAGTTATAAAGTCGGATTTTTAGGAAGCTTAAATATTTACAATAGCAATAGGCCGCTTTCGCTGTATTAAAATTCAGCTTGGCAGCGACGCCTAGAAGACGCAAACAAAGAAAATATAAATGCTTGTTTATAAATTTCTTTTGTTCGTTTCCTCTAGGCCTCGCTATCAAGCTGAAAATTTAGTATAGCGAACGTGGCCTATTAGTTAAAGGGACCTAGTCAGCCTCCGCCATTTTCGATTATCGAAATTATGGCAATTGTGTGGTGAAGCGAAATTGTATTGTATTGCTGTAGGTTTTGTTATTGGAAGTGTTTAAATTACGTTTAACGAGTTTCTAAGGGATTTGTTTCGTTTTGACACGACCTGCGTACAATAGAATACTAAAATTTTCGCATGAAAACACTAACAAAGGTGTGGCTGACTTGGGCCCTTTAAGAACTGATTCGAATAATAATGTTGTCGTGGCTATGACCATACAGGATGGTAAGCCTGTGGTATGTTGTGACGAAAAAGCTACTTATTTGCAAAAAGCCGAGAATGTCACAGAAACTTATATAAGGTTACTTTTTATGGAAAATAAACTTTGCACTGATGAGCTAAATTTGGAAGCTATTTGTTCAAATAGAAACGCTTCTTTTGTGTTCGAAAGAACAAAGAAAAACTGAAAGAGTGTAAAAACTTCAGTTCTGTTGTGAGAAACTGAAAGGGGCATTATATCGATCATTAACGCTTTTTTCCGGGGAAATTGTTTTATTGGCTCCTTAATCCGTAGAAAGCAAGAAACA
>OX393561.1:37000747-37013247 GCA_947652115.1 Blastomussa wellsi
TACCGCTTTTCTTTATCGTTGTCAGCGTTCACCAACGAAGAGGAAGTTGGTTTAGCAAAGCACAACGAATTCCGACAAATACACCAGGTTCCCGCCATGACACTTGACAGACAGATGTGTGATCAGGCAAAAGCATATGCTGAAAGACTCGCCCAGATGGGGACGCTCCAGCACTCCTCAAGACGGGAAAGAGAAGGTCAAGGTGAAAACCTTTCCATGGGATGCTCTTCTAGAAAGGCACAAGCCATGGAGGAAGCCGTGACAAACTGGTGAGATATTCTTCTCCTACTTTGCTTTTTGAGTACCAATAAATGGATGTGAAACTACGGGAGTCTGCCAAGAATCTGTCAACCACTTTTCATTTGTACTCTTGGCAAAAATATATGTTACAGAGTAACCTTCTGTCAACCATCTGTCAATGGACTTTGTTTAAGACAGACTGACCAGCCAACCAACCAATCGACCAACCGAGTGAAATCCACTTCACATATACAACACTACATATACAATACTAAATATACAATACTCCTGTTCTTGCATATCCATAAAAGCAGTCGAAAAAAGTGAGTTCGAGTTACAACTTCCAGCTACTATTTTGATCCTTAGTCCTTTTAGCGTAAAACGCTTTCTGGTAAGAGTCATGCGAAATTCCCTCTATGGGAAACGCCTGCAAGGAATCATATGGGAGCTGCATTCAACATAGAATAATTAATACGATTCTAGGTTTACGGTCTTGTTCAGAGTTTCTCACGTCACATAAATTTTTACTCTTCTCTGCTAAAATAATTCATTTGAAGATCAAAAACTATTTAGAACAACAGAGTTCAAAATGGCCGCCATATCGGTAAAAAAGATCTATTGGGCAAGTCCGGTCCGTCTAAATAGCTAGCATTTCCTTTAGACTCAATAGGGTTAGGGTTGTTGAAAAGACAATGCTAGCAGGGTATTTTAGTTAAGGCCAGCATTCATATATAGCTATGGGTAAAACTGTTTCAGCTTTATTGAAATTATTTTTTTCTTGGTGCTGACCAAAAGAAAAGCGGGCTATGGGGACGAGATTGTACTTTTCCCCATTTATTTACTTTGCATCATTCTAGACCCCAGAGCTTTTTTCTTTTGCGTATGACCAACGGCGATTGACGCCACAAGCCTGAGCTCTGGGGTCGAGAATGACTATACTGTTTTCTTCCCTCAGGTATAACGAAGTGTGTCGGCCAGGATACAATTTCAACGGTGGTGGTTTTAGTGGTGGAACAGGCCATTTTACTCAAGTGGTGTGGAAAGAAAGCACAACTCTTGGTATTGGACGAGCTGAAATAACACGGAACAATATGAAGTGTGCGTACATCGTCGGCAGATATAAACCAGCAGGAAACTTTATGGGCCGGTTTCAACAAAATGTCCCACAGGGCCGCTTTGACGCTAACAGTTATTGTCCCTCTGTTCAGTCAAATTCAGGTTGGAAAAAGAAGTTCCTGGACGAACAAGGGCGAGCAGCGCCCACCTCCTTTCCACTGTTCGTGAATGCCTCGAGCGAGAATACTGGGTCTGCTCAATTTCAGGGTAAAAATATTTGGATCTTGAAAAGCAAGAAAACTACTGTTGCCCGCAAACATAATTAATTCTTGCTTGTGGAAAAGGGTATATTTGGTATGTAACTCGACTTAATAAAAATAAAATACATTAAACGGCGAAACTATAAGTTGTGAAGGTTGATTACTGGAATTCTTAGTTTTTTTGGGAGTATATTCAGTCAGCTAAATTATTTTTTATGATGAAACACTTGCAAAATCTAAATAAGCCATTCTATTATAACAGTTTTGTTGGTTGCCTGGCTTAATGCAGGAAGCCTACTGCCACTGGTTTTCAGTCTTATTTTGTTTCAATTTTCAAAACTGACAGAAAGAGAGTATTTATTTATTGCCTGTGACTAATGAAATACACAGAGGAGGAAAAAAACGTTTTAAGTTCACAGAGCATGAGTTTC
Source organism: Blastomussa wellsi (assembly GCA_947652115.1). Taxonomy (NCBI): domain Eukaryota; kingdom Metazoa; phylum Cnidaria; class Anthozoa; order Scleractinia; family Plerogyridae; genus Blastomussa; species Blastomussa wellsi. The sequence continues at coordinate 37,002,735 of OX393561.1, forward strand.
TCGTGCATTTTTCCAACCAATGAAAAAACGACTGACCCATCAAAGTTTCTTGTATACGTTTTGATCCAATCACCAATCGAAATTCGTCAACAACCAATAGAACGACCATGTTGATAGTATTTTTCATTCCCTGAAATGTTTTTTATCATCACCCCTGTTATATAATAGGTATTGTTGAGATTATTAGGACTGCGCATGTGCAGTCACACGTGCGATTCGGATGTTGAGATTAAAAGAGAAGTGAGTTGTGTTTACTCCATGTTACTTGTGTCCACGATAATTATTAGCGTTTACAACATCTGGCGACGAGGATGGGATCCTCCAGTGATTTGTTGCTGTCTTCATGGCGATTTTGAAAATTGCGAAGTTCTTCTGTGCGTTTCAGTTGTCCGTGCACGTGGTTGCTTGCTTTCAAAGGCCGAACAAAAAGCAATAGTATTGCTTTTTGTTCGGCCGCCATTATGGCTTCCCCGCTAGTTGGTTCCATTGGCGAGTTCGATACTTCTACGGAGACTTTTACGGCTTATCAAGAAAGACTTGAACAGTATTTCGTTGCAAATAGTATTGGCCATTACCCTTCTGATGCTTCCGAGGCTGTTAAAGCAGCTGCGAACAAGAAGAAGGTTGCCGTGATGATTTCAGTTATCGGCAAGAAGACATACGGAACACTTCGAGATTTGTGCAGTCCACAAAATCCAAAGGACAAGACATTCGAGCAGTTATGTGAATTACTTGAGCGACACTTCAAACCTAAACGATTAGAAGTTGCAGAATCGTACCGATTTCACCGTTGTTTTCAAGAAGAGAATGGCACTGTTTCCGTGTACAGTGCTCGTTTACGACATCTTGCTTCCAGTTGTAATTTTGGTGAGTTCTTAAATCGTTCGCTTCGCGACCAGTTTGTTTGTGGGATTCGCAATCCGGCCACTCGTAAAAAGCTTTTAAGTGAAGATCGCACATTCCAACAAGCAATGGAAGTGGCAAATGCTGATGAGATAGCAGCGAAAGAATCTATGCAAGTGCAGCAGCAATTGTCTCAACCAGTACATGCAGTCGCCAAGGACTCACCTGGCCTTTCTCCTCGCCGAAGTTCAAGTACACCCCCAGCCTTACCACCAGCTGGTCGTCAAGGGTCATTTCCTAAATCGCCTCGACAGTCTTCCTCCTACACTTGTTTCTCATGTGGTAATTCTGACCATACAAGGTCTAAATGCAGATTCAGAAATGCTGTCTGTCACAAGTGCAATGGAACTGGACATATTGCTCGAGTTTGTAAGAAAGGTGGAGTGAATGCCATGTCTGTCGAAGACGAGTTTCCCGAAGAACAAGTCCACGACGAGGAAGAGTTGTATGTTGTGTATGATATTAATGCTATGTCCAAGTCCGAAATTTCTGTGCCATTGAAGATTGAGAACAATGATTGTTTAATGCAATTAGACACTGGGTGTGCTTTGTCTCTTGCACCACTTAGTTTCATAAAAGAAGTTTGTCCTGATGTTACTCTGAAACCAACCAATGTGGTTTTGTCAACCTACACAGGTGAAACTGTGCATCCCTTAGGGGAAGCATTTGTGAATGTTGAGTATTCAGGATCACGTTACTCATTGCCCTTGCTTATTGTACGAGAAGGATCATGTGCTTTATTTGGTCGGAATTGGCTTATGGATGTCAATTTAGATTGGAAAAACCTTCCAGGGTTGAATCACATTGGCCCCTTACCTTCACCCACTTCCTCAGTGCCAGGTTCTACAGGTAACCAGACTTTGGACTCTGTTCTTGGACAACACAGTGAATTATTTCAGACCCAACTTGGATGCTACACAGGCGCGCCTGTTGTGTTAAATGAAAGTAGATAGGCTAAATTCCACAAAGCTAGACCAGTTCCTTATGCCCTGCAGTCAAAAGTAGAGAGCACATTGCTTAAAATGGAAAAGGATGGAGTTATTGAAAGAGTTACTTCTGCTGTCAGTGCAGCCCCTATTGTGGTGGTTGGAAAGAAAGAAAGTGATGAAGTGCGTGTATGCGGAGATTTTAGTGTAACATACAATGCATGTGCTAATGTAGAAACTTATCCTATGCCTCAGATTGGAGACATGCATTCAGCCTTGAGGGGATGCGCCGTGTTTAGTGTCTTGGATATGAAACAAGCTTACCATCAGATACCCATTGCAAAGGAATCACAGCCTTATCTCACTATCAATACTCACATTGGCCTATTTGCATTTAAGAGGTTGCCGAATGGTATACATTCAGGTCCAGCCATTTTTCAAAGAATTATGGACAACGTGCTGTCTGATATTCCGAAGGCAGTCAGTCGACTTGATGACATCCTGGTGGCAGGAACTGACCAAGAAGACCATCTCCACACTCTTTCTTTGGTTTTGGATCGACTTCTAACTGCTGGCTTCCGACTAAACAAAGCAAAGTGCAAATTCCTCCAGGCGTCAGTGGTTTATCTTGGTCACAAGATAGATGGTGAGGGCTTACTTCCCACTGAAGACAAACTTACAGCCATTCGTGATGCCCCAAGACCTAAAGATGTTGCTTCGTTGAAGTCCTTTCTGGGACTTATAATGTTCTATTCACGATTCATGCCACATCACTCCACAGTCCTGGCACCCTTACACAGCCTATTGAAGAAGAGTACACCCTGGAAATGGTCTAAAGTTGAAGAAGATGCATTTGTGGCTGGTAAACAGCTGATATGCAGCTCAAAAACGTTAGTACATTATGATGAAACACTTCCCCTTTTTCTGTCATGTGATGCTTCGTCGTATGGTGCTGGAGCAGTTCTGTCTCATCAGATAGATGGACAATTTCAGCCTGTTGCCTTCGCCTCTTGTACCCTGACACAAGCCCAACAAAACTACTCCCAATTAGAAAAAGAGGCATTCAGCATCATTTTTGGATTAAAGCGTTTTCGTCAGTATTTGTATGGTCGCTCCTTCACAATTTTAACAGATCATCGCCCTCTGCTCACCCTATTTGGACCACAGCAGCCAGTTCCTGCTCATGCAGCAGCTCGACTTCAAAGATGGGCCCTCATCCTGGCATCTTACAATTACAAAATTCAGTACCGCAGCACTACAGTGCATGCTGATGCAGACAGCATGTCACGTCTTCCTTTGCCACAAACATGGTCACCCAAATGTGAAAATATCGAGTGCTTCTTCTTAGAACCTGCAGTGGTAACCAATGTGACCAGTCAGATGATCAAAAGAGAAACCCAGGTTGACCCCGTCTTATCTAAAGTGTACAGTTATGTCATCAGTGGATGGCCAAGTGTAGTAGATCCCACATTGGTACCGTTCAAGAATAAACGAGATGAACTAACAACCCAACAAGGCTGTGTGTTGTGGGGTACTCGGGTTGTTGTACCACCTTCCCTTCAAGAGAAAGTATTGCATGAACTTCACGAAACACATCCAGGAATTTCCAGAATGAAAGCGCTAGCAAGGTCATATGTATGGTGGCCCAATATTGATGTCCACATTGAAAGAATTGTTTCTTCATGCAGTACTTGTCAAACTATGAGATCTGCACCTCCTACTGCTCAAATCCATCCATGGGTTTTTCCAGCACGATCTTGGTCTCGCATTCATGTGGATTTTGCAGGACCGATCTCTGGACATATGTATATGGTTGTTGTTGATGCATACAGCAAATTCCCAGAAGTGGTCAAGATGGCAAATATTACTGCTGGAACAACTATCACTGCATTGCGTGACATATTCAGCAGGCACGGATTGCCTGAAATTCTTGTTTCTGACAATGGTTCGCAGTTTACTTCGAGAGAATTTGAAAAGTTTTGTGTAGACAATGGAATTGTACATCGTACTTCAGCAGCGTATAAACCATCCACCAATGGTCAGGCTGAACGTGTTGTCCAGATTTTGAAATCAGCAATCAAACAAGCCCAGCTTACTCACACTGATGTGTCTGCCCAAATCGCTAAGTACTTACTTGTTTATCGAAACACCCCCCATTCCACTACAGGCGAACCACCCTCTTTAATGCTTATGGGCAGGAGATTGCGTACTCGCCTCGATTTACTGATTCCTTCAGTTGAAAAGCATGTTGAAACTCGACAGTACAGTACGATGGTTAGTCCCACTGCACACAGAGGTCTACGCCAGTTTCATGCAGGTGATCCAGTACTGGCCAGAAACTATGGAAAGGGGGAAAAGTGGATGCCTGGGGTCATCACTGAGGTACTCGGCTCTCGACACTATATGGTTGAAGTGTCAGGCAATTTGTGGAAACGACATGTGGACCAACTTCTAAGCCGAGCTGTTAATGATGACCACTCAAACAGCCCATCATCAATTGAAGAACACTCTATGCCGCTTCAATCGGCTTCCACAGTGGACGTTCCTGATGAAGTTGTTCCACTTCCCTCAGGCTCTCATACAGCCACAGCGGATGAGTCACAGTTGACCAGTGCTGGCGAACGTTCTGGAAGTCCTTTACCTGGAGCTTCCTGTTCTGTTACAGACAATGACAATGTTACTGTAGTTCCTCCTGTTTTGCTGTCAGGAACTCCTGATGCACGTTCTGTGTTTGAGAAAGCAAGTTACTCCGACCAGGTTGCTACTTCCTCTTGTTCTGAAAGACGGTACCCTGTTAGAGTAAATCGTGGACTGCCAAGTCACTTGAGAGACTATGAGTTAAAGTGCTGACATTGCTTAACTGTTACGTTGTCGAAAAGAAACTGTTTCATTTAAAGGGGGAGATGTTATATAATAGGTATTGTTGAGATTATTAGGACTGCGAATGTGCAGTCACACGTGCGATTCGGATGTTGAGATTAAAAGAGAAGTGAGTTGTGTTTACTCCATGTTACTTGTGTCCACGATAATTATTAGCGTTTACAACAACCCCAACTTTAGTTCACGCTGTGTGTTTGCCACGGAGAAAGAGAGGTAGGTCAGATTTACGACTTTGTGGTATAATTCTTTCTCAGTACGAAAAAGTGCCCTGGAACTGATCAAGCGACCACTGATTCATGTACTCAGTGGTGTAGAAAGCAAGCACGGATCTTGGTATTGGCCGAGTTAAAGCACTAGAGAACGGAATTCGAGGTTAATGGTTTTGCAATTTTGGCGTCTATTTGAAGCTTCGCTGAATGGACTATGGAATGAGATACCGTGCAGCTTACGTAATCTACCCAAGACGGAATTCAAAAGAGAAATTCCCCTACTTCTCCAACATATATTAGTAAAGGAAAAAGATTATATAGAAACCCCTACCATCATACAAAAAGTTGGACTGGCTAAATAGAATGTTTATGTATTTAAAGTTTCAACTTATTTTCCTCTCGAAATTCTAACTTTATCGTCTGCATTACTTTGTCTTTGTGTAATAGCATTAATTTAAAATTAATCTAGCTATGTAATAATACTTATAAAAACCTAACCCTCATGCAGTTGTTCTTCTGCCCCGCCTAGATTAGCTTTTGCTACCTGCGGACAGTGTAATTGATGAAGTCAAGTATTCATAATAAAGTTTTGTTGTTGTTGTTGTTATGGGAATAAAATAGGGGTCAAACCATGCGTTGTAGAATTTTCTGATTTTTGTACCTCAAAGGTGAGATTGTGTTTGAAGTAATAAGTGTACTTTTTCATAACTGATCCCATATTTTTAGCCAGAATCTCGATCCCTGATCCGAAAAGTGATAGCAACATGTTTAATATGATTGTGCATGAGTTTGCTGTTATCCGCAGTGCAATATGGCCGCCACCAGCCAGCCGCTAAAGTAGACCCAATCCCTCTCGGTCAATTTTATGTTTGTTTGGTTTGTCTCCACCAATCATGTCACTGGAAATCATACAGAAAAAACTGTCGAGTCATGGCTCAAACCGGGCAATTTTGATGACTGATTCCTGACCACATGGCAAACACGAGCAATTCCGATCCCACGGGCTGCGATCACAGATCCCGAGTTCTTTAAACCTTGTTATGTTTATTTAGAAAACTATAAACGGGAGACTGATCCTGACGGCGAAAGGGACGGAAAATAAACAAGATAGAAAAAACAGCTAATATATTTCAAATAAATTTGCTCGATATTTCGGTTTGTAAGGCAATCAGGGGCTGAGTGAGCAAAAACATTTTCCACAGTTGGTGAATCTCGTAACTACCTAACTATATTTTAGTGTGGTTATCATTGTTAGTGCTAATTGTAACGTGCTCTTGCCAAAGCAACGACAAGAGACACCCTCCCTCCCCTTTGTGTTTCTCTATACTCATATTTCTCATGATTTTGTCATTTCACGTTGTTGTTTTGCATAGGACGACTGAGAAATGTTAAAAGGTGGATGACACGAGATTTGTGATTTATAATTTCCATGCTGCAGTATAAATAGTTGCTGGGCGTCGCCGATCAGCAAAGAGACTTAAGTCAAAACGAATTACAGCTTGAAAATTCTTTGGCTTATCTTTTTCAAGTTCTACCATTTTTGTTTCCAATATACTGCCTCCTCCTCAGGCTTTACCAGGCGATAAAATCCGAACGCCGACAAAACCCGAGCGCAGTCGCTATCAGCATGAGCTGGGAACGAGCCCGGGGAGCGCGAGCTTCCCATCTTTCCCTGCGGCCCCACTTCTCGCTTTACTATCGAGCGGGCGACTGGGACGAGGGAGTCCAAAATATGCTAGAACAGATGAAAGCCTTCCTTTTTCAAGCACTTAGGTAAAATGTAAAGTCAATAGATTTTGGGATATTTACCTTGTGTTGAGCCCAAGCCTTCTAAAATTCAATTAAGCTCGGTCGGTTCTGCCAGCTACTTTAACACTGGTATCCCAATAGCCTTCAGATCACGTTTCATGATCCACGCACCTCTTTGAAACCTGTAATTTCATTCGCTCCCTGTTTCACGCACGTCTGTTGCTTTATGGGCTCGAGTTTTGTTTCTGCTGTCCCTTTGTTTTCTCAGCCAATCCTGTTAAGCCTTCCGATAGGTGCGTACCACCAAGCTCTAGATTCTTACAGCCTTTAATATTTTTCATGTATGCCTTTTTAAGCATATTTACACTTGGCGCATTTGTGCTGCTTTATTTCACGTTAAAAATCAAGCCTTTAAGAAACGATCCCTTCAATCCCTTTTATTCTAGATCTGTCGCTTGAAATATACAGTGACTTCAATGGTGACTATTGTCTAGCCTTCTTGTTGACGTCGGGATGATCCCTGGTTGTCTTCTTCACAGCTGTAGGACAGTAAAACTCTCGGTTAAAGGATCCTTTTAGGACATTCTCTCTGTAAGAGCCCTCATAATTTCAGCTGGTTTGTATCGGCCAACAATGAATGCACACTTCATTTCCTGTTGTTGTATTTCTGCTCTGCCGATGCCGAGCACTGTGCTCTCTTTCCAAACAATTTGTGAGAAGTGTCTCGCCTCATCGGGTCCAGTCTCCACCTCTCCAAGTCCTTCATAGCCTGGGTCACAAACTTCATTGTACCTGAAAAAGGGACCTTTACTATTGTTTGTCGTGTACAAAAAGCTTTAAAAACATGTTCGGGTAACTGTTGTTATTATGAGAATTTGTTTTTGTGCTTGCAAGTTTCGCAAGGATTTTTGTTGTAGATTATGCGACTAATCTGTAAACATATAGTTAATTATATTAATTGACAGTTTCTTGTAAAAATTACCCCCATTTGTCGGCTGCAGGACAAATTTTATCAGTTATGATTAAAGTTGCCCTTCCTTTTTGAACCGTTTGAACTTAAAATTCTTACCAAGGGCGCTTAGAATTAGTCAGAACTGTTCCATTCATAAAGTGAATTCTGTTCTTAATCAGAATTGTTCAACCAGATCAACCAATTGCTAATTTGTATTCACCCTTGTGATGAAATATTTTAGGGGGGGGGGGGGGAAATTAGCGAAAACTCTATTCACCTGCAAATATACCAGCCTGGCCGGTGCGGTCCTGACTTACGGTAAGCGTCCAAAGTATTAACGGTCGAAATGTTGAACACGCCAAAACGGTCCCTTTGGTTCTTCAGATGTTATATCTATCCGTTTACGTTTGGATAATTTGTGTAACGGCCAGCTCATTGTCATTTGCACGTGGAAACAGTGAAAAAAGACACCCAACGGAGAAAAGGCCATTTGAAAGCTGGAGTGACTAAGACGTTTGACTTTAAATCTCGGTCAATTTAATTTAAAACGCCTTATTTGGATAACAAAACTTATATCTCGTCCACAAATTTTCTGTGGAAGGCTTCCATAGATTTTGCACCAAAAAGAATTAGCCTCCTTCGTAAGGTCGTCACGCATCTCTCCTATACACCAATTGGGAGTAGCGTTGCGTGACGACCTTAATGGCGGCTGCGAAGGAGACTAAAATGGGAGCGGTTAATTACCAGCTCGTAACGGCTTCTTTTACTGTTTGAGGCTTGTTAGAGGAGCAGCCCATTGAAAGATTTTCGCCTTGATTTGCCATCTGATCGTTAGCAGAATGTTCTAGCTCACCGACTTCTGCGATATATTTAGCCCACTGGGCAGCGGCATCACACATTGCACGATCGAGTGTCATGGGCGGTGCATCATGTATAGCATGAAATCGATTATGCTCCCTCAGGCCATTTACTTCTTGTTGAGAAAATACTACATGTGGAAGAAAAAAATAAATCGATCGATCGGTCGGTCCACCAGTCTATCAGTATCAGTTATTCAGAAGGCAATCAGAATCAATAAACAGTCAGAGATTAACGGCACTACTGACAACAATATGTGGTCGGAATCTGACTCGTCCCCAGCCGTCTCTCAGTCTCTTGCGGGAGCGACAGTCGACTGGGGGGAAGTGGTAAAGCAGGGGATGATGGGAAGGAGTCGGCGAATAGAGAGAGACGACTGGCAGATCGTGAGTTGAAAAGTTGGTTAACTAGTCGAAAAGTTTGCAGAGGCTGTTTTTCTTCTTTTTTTCTTCTTTCCTCCTTCCCACCAACCCTCGCGCTCCTACGCCCAGCGCTTCACTCTTTAATATTCTGAGAGACGACTGGGGACGAGTCAGGGTCGGAATAACTTAGTGAAATCTGTTATTGCTTATTTAGAGCTAATTGAGTTGACAACGCCAAGTCACTATTTCAGTGATAGAAATCCCTCATCTGATCTTACTTCCTGTTGGTAGCACAACGGGAACATTTCTCCAGGAGTTACTGAACTACTTCCGTTCGTTGGTAATTCTGTTAAAACAAAATCAGTCGAAAATTGGTTTATGCTTTCTCTTAGCTGTACAAAGCCGCTAGAACTTTTATCATTTCTATCAATAATGTAATGACTAAAAAAAGTATATACGGTTTCTCAAGTGAACTGTCAGAAAAATTTATATAAACAACACATAAGACAAATCAGTTACGACTTTAAAAAACTTAAACCGGTTAAAAAAATGTCCATAAAATGCCTGAAAATCCCAATGTTTCGGCTAAAACTTTTAAGCCTTCTTCAGGGTAATGAAGTGACAAGAAAAAAATTCGCACGAAGAGTACGTTATAAAGGCCCATGACAGACCAGTATGCATTGCTCGCGTCAACTGCAGTCGCCATCGTTTATGTGAGTCGAAAAGTATCTATCAAACAAACGCCACGCAATGCACTGCGCTCCGTCAGGGGTCTTTAAAGGGGAAATGAACGCAAATATCTTTATTTCTGAAACACATTCTTTAGAAAGCCTAACATAAAGTTTAATTTGGGTAGTAATTTATTCCCGTTTCTTCATTTTGGCGAAAAAATTAGGTTTGAAGATGAGGTTTTCCCGCTTTTTGGGCCTTTGCATTGCGGGCTCAAAATGTATGCGAGTGTCATGCTGTGAAGTATGATATGGGGAATACTGAGAATTATTCAAGCATCCAGCAGCACAACAGTACATCATGATAGAGCAAAGGAAAAGATCCATAAGGACATCATGTGTGCTGTAAGCAGGATTAATTTATTTGGCGCGATTTCAAATATCTTCCCCACATCATACGTCATAAAAAACCGTTGACCCACTTATTCTGATCCCGGTGATCCGCATTGCCAATGGCATAAAATCACGCTAAAAACGGGTCTTTTGAGGTCGAAAAAAGACAGAAATACCGAAAAAACTATAAAACATTATTGTACATGATAAAAAATAAAAGAAAAATAATAGTCAATTTTGCCTTCAGTTCTCCTTTAAGAAACGAATATATTATTTGTTGATGATAATGATGTCAACCCTCTCACCGGAGTGATTTTCAAAAAGGTCTTGGCAGCAAATTATAATCGAAGCAGGGCAATGAATAAAAATGATAAATTCTGGTAAATTGTATTTAAACGAATGCAACGCTTTGTATCATTGTCAATTGAGTGACAATTTGGTGACGTCCGTTTCATGGGGGACAATTGGGAAAATTTTAGAATAGTATCTTTACCTGAAGAAACACCAGTAACAGCCAAATGTAAAACCAAATAAACCAGCAGCCTCATAACTTTGTCCTCAGGCTAGAAAGCTCTAAGAAATAATGTCGAAGAGAACAAAACACCTCTAAGTG
>OX393561.1:37015747-37120747 GCA_947652115.1 Blastomussa wellsi
AAAACGCTCCAAAATCGATTGACTTTTAAAAGAAGGTTCCTAGCTAGCTAGTAAAGTTGTCTTTGTAATTATACATATTGAGTTTTATATTTAACGTCTGTCAGTGATTCGTTTTACTCGAAGTGTATAGACCCATTTCATAAACGGCTGCCAATTTACTTTAAACCCTTTAGTATTCAGGGATGGAAAAGAACACATTTCTCTATGCCATAAACCTAAGACATGTCCGATGTGTCAAACTCCTGCCAAGCTATTTAGTTAATATTAGTTCATATTAGTTAAAACTTTCAATTTCTTCTCATTTTCAAGAAAAAATTCACTCAAAACTCTGTTTTTTGAGGTTTATCACACGGACAACTTACTAAGGAGCAGAAAAAACTTTATCCCATGCTTCACGGCAGGCGGGAGGGGAGGGAGGCAGGTGGGAGGCGCAGTGGCCTAATGGTTAGTGCGCTGGACTCTGGATCGGACGGTCCGGGTTCGAGTCCTGGCCGGGGCACTGCGTTGTGTTCTTGGGCAAGACACTTTACTCTCACAGTGCCTCTCTTCACCCAGGTGTACAAATGGGTACCGGCGAATTTACTGCTGGGGGGTAACCCTGCGATGGACTAGCATCCCATCCAGGGGGGAGTAGAAATACTCTCTGTCGCTTCATGCTTCGGAAACCGGGGATAAGCTCCGGCCTGATGGGCCACTAGGCCCGACAGCAGACTTACCTTCACGGCAGGCGTTTGCAAGAAAAATACAGACACTAGTTTTTCCTTTCAATAAAAACTGGCGGGTCAGGGAAATTAAAGGAGCTACGTCGTGGAAATAACTCATCTTGAAAAAACTGGCAAGTTTTTTCAAGTTTGTCGTTTGCAATCGGTCGAAACAATCCTTGTATAATTTCAGCATTTTATTATCCCGTTGGTGTTTTTCGTCATTAGAAAACTCTTACTTTTAAATTTCCTTCAATTTGAAAGTAAATGGGAAAATGACTTCAAATGCCGTGACACTGCTCCTTTAAAAGAAACTAAATTAATCTGGAAGTGCAGCTAATTAACCTGTCAAGAATTCATTTGTAATCTAACACCTCTCTTTTTACGTTGTTTAGCGTCCTAGTCAGAGGACACTGCCGTGAAAATGCCGTAACTGAAGTACTTAATGTAACTTTAATTTGCTGAACTCTCCCTTAGTTTGACGTGAAGAAATAGACCGGATTTTCAGTGAACAGCTGTCCTACCTCTTGATATAATCCTGAATAACCAACCTTTGGGCTTTATCAAAGGATATCAACTCCCCGGGGGTACTACCTAATTTTGGATAGGTGTTTTCCGCGAGGGCTCTTAAACCCTGACCTTGTTCAAGGAGAAAGAAAACGGGATTTGATACCCTATTTAAGGCCCAAACCCGAATATTCAACCCTATTCAAAGAAAACACGCATTAGTTCCTCTAATGTTAATGCTCTTAAACGGATTGTTCATTTTATACATTGTGTTTCTTTTTTCTTTTAGCTTGCTTTTTAAGCACTGCAATTTTAGATAAATCAATTTCGGTACCCTATCTATGGATCACACCGGGAACAATGCCAAATTAAGGACCGAGAACCCACACCATATCCCGCAGCTCATACTTGTGTAGCCCATATATGGGAGTAAAGCCCCCCCACCACCTAAAAAAATATCCGCGATCAAAACGGACTTCATGGACTTAGCTTTCTTGACGTGTCCTGTGAAACGTACGTTACCTAATTAGCGGGCTTAAGGTGATTCCCTGGTATATGTTTGCAACATGTCAGGAAAATTATTAAAACGTAATAAAAAGAGGGGGTCACCGTGCTGCTTTCCACGTGACGGTGCTGACGAATATGGCTATTGACGCTTCCCACAACGTTTGACTTGGCTCTATTGTCTATTCACCAATGTACCAAAACAATGTCTTTGAACACCTTTGTTTTTTCTTTACGCTCCAAAATAGACTTATTTTTGATATGCGCTGTTCGGCCCTTTATAGCTGAATCCATGCAATTTAGTTCAATTTTCAGAAAACTGGCCATAGATTTTTGGTATTTTTTTTTCTTATTGAAAGAAAATGCTATTATTATTATTATTATTATTATTATTATTATTATTATTATTATTATTATTATTATTATTAAGAGTTTAACAGTCATCCTCGGTAACACGAACTCAACAACTGACACTACCACTATATACGTTATACAAATTTTGAAACATTAAGACTCATCTTGGCCAGAAAACTTGCCTACCGACAATTTCATTAGCTTTTACTCTTCGATCGACCCCATTTAATGATCTTTCTGCAGAAACTCCATTTTATGGCCACCATGCGCAGTGAAAAATACGCAGTGCAAAACCATTGAATCACCTTAATCAGCTAGCTATGCAGGCAGCTTATTGGAGGTTGTTCTATTAAGGTTTAGAATATAGCCCTGTATGCTCGCCATGGAATTTTTTGCGGGCTTTATTTTTAATAGAACATGGGCAAAATCTATAGAAGCCCGTTACCCCGGATGTAGTTTATGTTGTGTTGCGAATGGATTCTTTAATGCTATATTCTAAACCAGCTAGAAGATGGGTTTCCCAATGTCCTATAAGAAAATAATGCCCTTTTGAGGTCCAGAAAAGCAGCTGAATACACTCACCTAACGGCTCGGGCATCCAGTGGCAGCTTTTCTAGACCTCAAGCGGGAATTATTTTCTTATAGAACATGGACACCCATCTTCTAGTAGATAAATGCACTTCTGATTGGGTGGTTTTTATAATGCTTAGCATATGAGCGGCAGTGTTTTATCTCATATAAATCTTATATAAAAATCTCGAGGAGAAGTGGAGTCAGTTTAAACCTGATGCAGCATTTACTGCTATTTTGTTGATCTACTCCAAAGGTATTTCCCAAATAATAGCGCTGTCCATTAATCTGAAAACTACACAACTTGTGCGTTTGATCGTGTTTATTTTAATCCAGGCAAGATACGCAGCCTAACGTAGGCAACTAGGTGCTATTTTTCACAAACAGACCATTATTTTTCTTGGCGATGTTTGTTTTCTTCTGCTTATTATGCTGACCGCGAAATTCAGCATGCCCAGTCTGGTAACTCGGCACATCCACGGCTGACATTGGAGAGTTGACGATCAGTGCTTGACCTTGTTCGTCAAAGAATTTTCTGCTTCCCTTCTTAGGAACTGTGGCACAGTAACTGCTAACATCAAAGTTACCCTTCGGCACATTTTGTGGAAAATCCCCCATCATGTTTCCCGCTGGTTTATATCTGCCGACGATATACGCGCACTTCATTTGGTCTTTTTCTACTTCAGCTCGTCCTATACCAAGAACCGTGCTTTCTTTCCAAACCACTTGAGTAAAATGGCCTGTTTTACTGCTAAAACCACCACTGTTGAAATTGTACCCCGGTTCACACACCTCATTGTACCTGAGAAAAACGGCATTTTTTTTTAAGGTTGTTGAAGGATACAAAAATGTTATATTTTTTAGCGGAGCTCTGGCAGCGCGAAGGGCATCAGAGAGGAACCCCATAACCAAAGAAATTGGAGAACCATGCCTTTCATTTTTTATGGTAAAAATGTTAAGCGGCACGGCAACATGGCGGCAATACTCCTGATAAGGTTGACCTAGTTTTTACGTAAGTTTACATCTGATATTGGGCATCCATGTTATGGTCATTCGACAGCCTTTTAAAGGTATCTGCTGATCAGTATCACATGACCATATCGCGGGCACAGATTTTAGAACTAATAGAGTACTCGTATGTTTTTTTAAGTTAACCGCTGATCAGGTATTGGTTTTTCATTGGATCGCGGCCTAAGTTCGAATTTTTTTTCTTGGGTTCTGGCAGGATTTCGAAATTTTTAATGATCGTTCTCAGCGGAATTTATGCAGTTGGCGTTAACGTTGACCTTTCATTGTCGAATTTTGTAATGTCCATGATTCTGTTGATGACACCAAAAAATTTCTCATGAGCACTAGCAGTTTTGCTCTTTATTGAATGTATTTTAGTAACTGAGTTCAGAAAATTAACAGAACAAGGCAATATATGACTGTAGGTCATGTGGCGTAGTATTCCGGAAAATGAATAGATAAACAATAAACTGTATTGGTTACTCGTAACCCAGTAGTTAAAAAAATAATAAAATCTTCATTCATACAAAAAACTATTTAAAAATGAATTGGTTATATAATGCAATACAATTTAGTTCATTAAAAAATAATTAGTTTGAGTTTTTGCATTGTTTATATATATTTTTAATTTATTTATTTATTTACAATACCGAGAATACGAATATGGCCTATTTACCGAGCTGAAAATTTACCATCGCCCTCATTTGCCACATTATGTATATGTTATGTTCCAGTTTTATCCTTGGTCAATATGGCACCTGCTTTGTTGGTAATTATAAAAAGCTGAGATTCTTGCGGCTATCTTTGTTATGTTTCATTGGCTGGACGCGCGAACGGTAGAGTATGCCAGTGGTATATCCTGGTGTTGGGAAAAGTTGTGATTTGGGTGTCACTTCATTTGGTGACGCAACATCCGCAACCCCAAGAAACCTCTCGAAAACGAGACCAGTGCAGCAAGTTCTGCATTCGAGCCTAAGTGGCTCATCAGGCCGGCGCTTATCTCCGGTTTCCGTAGCATGAAGCGACGAGGAGTATTTCTGCAGTTTGGAAGTGCAATATTCTAAATTACCAGTTATTGGGCACTCAAAATCTTGACATTATGGGATGCCTGTTCGTTTTATTCGATCACCGAATCTGTTTTGATATATAATTAAAGTACTATAGACTCTGGAAGAGAACCTACATGGCTGTGACCATTATCATAGCGCAGACAACACGCAGTTTGCCCCATAAGCTTAATTTACTGCTAAGTTACCTTATTACTTACATTATTTTAACAGCCGCCTATAGGTCGTTTGCATAAATGGCGCCTTTATTTGAATAACAATACTTGTACATCCAAAGCGTCACATTCATGTGAAAATCCTTTGTCTAGAAACATAAGTACGAGGCTAAGGTTGTATAAAGTACGGTTACTCAAACTTAGGCGTTATTTGTGCGAAGGCTCTATATGCAATCGAAAAATAGAACTAAAAGTACGTACAGGGAGGGATCTCATAACTGGCTTCCTCGAGAATTCCCGTGTAGCACATTATAGCGGGAAACAACAGCCAACAAATCTATCCTCGACTATATGGAACAAGACGTTCGTGGAACGTAAAGCCGTGCTCTTAAAATTTTAACTGAATTGTACCTTAATTCAGCACTTTCTTTCTTTCTTTCCTTCTTTCTTTTCTAACTATTTATTACAATTTATTTAATTTAATGTTATATTTTTAGTTTATTAAGCTTGTAAACGTTTCTTCGTGGCAAATAAATAAAATACATAAATAATAAATAAAACCGAACCAAACTTTAATTTTATAATCTATATCTCACCAGTTTGTCACGGCTACTTCCATGGCTTGTGCCTTTTTAGTGGAGCATCCCATGGAAAGGTTTTCACCTTGATCCTCTCTTTCCTGATCTGAAGAGTGCTGGAGCGTCCCCATCTTGGCAAGTTTTTGAGCATATGCTTTAGCCTCATCACACATCTGTCTGTCAAGTGTCATGGCGGGAACTTGGTGCACTTTTCGGAATTCATTATGCTTCGCCAAACCAATTTCTTCTTCTTTGGTGAACTCTGAAAAGAATAAAAAGAAGAAAATAGGGGAGAAACGTCTAAGGGCAAACATTGATGTGCAAGCCAATACGTATAAATGATCTCTTGCATCTCAAGCCCACAGGAAATTACAACGATACAGACTGTCGATTCATCTAGCCCTGAACCAATGTTCTCGTCATCTGTTAGAGGAGGATTTTAAGTGAATGTACAAATGAGACCAATTGATGCAATACTTCTACATGAATGACCAAAACAGGTATTTTGAAACATAGTAGCAACCTTTATTCGTCTCTCCCGAAGATATGGCTGCAGCAGCATTGCTTGAGAACTTTCTTGGGCCAGATATAATAAAGAAAAATAAATAAACGTACGCTAAGAGTCTACCAACGCCTAGTTCAGTTTCCGTCCGCTTTCTATACTTGGAAGTATTTTGCAAAAAAAGAAGAAAAAATGCAAAAAAGAAATGTTCAGGGGCGTTGTCCATCAGATACATCGCTATCTCATGGAAAAGTGTTGAAAACCCATATTACTGTACTTTACACACTGGATAATGAGTTATCGGGTGGGTAGCCATCGTCGCACAGGACCTACAGACGCATAGGCGTACGGGCCGGGGCTGCAGCCCCCCCCCCAAATTTTGGGCAAATCAGATTTGTTGCCGGCCGCACGAGAAAATTTGGGCAATGCAACTTGGGAGAATTGTTTGGACAAATGGTTCACCGCCCCCCCCCCCCCCCCCTAGCAAAATATTGCCCGTACGTCTATGGACCTACGGCTCTGACCTCCCTGTCCGAAAACAGTGCACAGTGCCGGAATGTGTTGGCATTAAACTGGTATGCGAACGCCCACTGATGAATGGCGTAAAAAGACGTTCGCAATTCGCACGCTTATCAAAAGTTTTACAATTCAAAAATAGTTTGCCAGATTAAACTTAAAAGCACGTTATAGATTGTCGTTGCCCGAATACTGTATGTTTTGCGCGTTTTTTGGTAGCGTTTATCTTTATTTTGTACAACTGGACCCAGTCGGACTGGAACCAGGACCGACTGACAGATTTCAAAGCGAGAGCAGAGTTGAACGCGCTGTCTGTTACAACGGACGTACCTGACACAAAAACGCTAATTCACCATCCTAAATTCTATTGTCTTATGCGATATACACTTATACACCCCCGACAAAATAAGTTGCACTGATATCCAGAGCCTTTCGATTTGGTCAACAGGTTGAACTTTAAGAATATCTAAATCTCCAAGTTGATTTCAGCTGCTGCATGAAGTAAATCCCACGGCGCGATATAGTTTGCTCTCCTAGCGCGCTGTAGCTCCACTGTCACGATCCCTGTGACACATCATGAGTTATAGCTAAAGCTGTTGTCTAATGTATTATAACCTTTTTGAGGACAAAACTTTTAGTTTATATAATATTCAATTTTCATAGAATTGTGACTTACCTCCACCTCCCACTCCTGCTCCTGGACCTCCAGCTCCTGCTCCCGGAGCTCCTGCTCCGACTCCTGGACCTCCCGCTCCAGCTCCTGCTCCCGGAGTTCCAGGACCTCCTGCTCCTGCTCCCGGAGCTCCTGCTCCTACTCCTGGACCTCCAGCTGCTGCTCCCGGAGCTCCTACTCCAACTCCTTGGCCTCCTCCTGCTCCCGGAACTCCAGCTCCGATGCCTGGACCTGCTGCTCCTGCTCCGGCTCCTGGACCTACCGATCCCGGACGGCCCACTTGACCTGCTGCTGGTCCTATCTCAACTTGTATGTTTAACGAGGCCTGGCCGTTTTTCTTAATCATCCCAGTACCCATAATACGTATTTTAGAATCCTGCTTGAGGTCATTTTGAATTTGGCCTGAAATGATAGATAAATAAATAAACAAACAAATAATTGAAAATACAAATAAATAAATGAAGTACGATGTAACAGCCTACATTATAATTTCTTAAACGTAAGGACAACGTTTTAACGCACTTGTGAATCGAGCGCCTTACATGTGCATACACGCATGATTTTACATGACGTGCGTGCTCATTCTTCATATTCTGGGCGAATTCTTACTTTTTGAGTCCTCGTCTTTTTTTAACTACGGAACCCATTTCCGAGTTTTACGGAGTGAGTCGCGTGTCACTCATCCATTCAATCTTCGCTCCTCAGTTCACCTAGGTTAGTCATCGCCGCAATGTCAAAGTTATTCGATGTTGCATTGGACTCGTCTGAATATTAAACAGTTTAAATATATTCAGCTTATCTCAATTGCGAGTGTGTGGAAAATTTAGCTGGAGTTTCTGATCGAAGTTTGAATTTAAATCGGAATCGCTAATATTTGATTACTGTTTATAAATAAAACTTCATAAACTGAATGGGGGCAGCATTTGTGAGAACCATTCAGGATTAGTGTTATTGAATAACAGTATTGGCAAGGTATTGACTCTGCACCGATGCCCGGTACCGTTGACTAATGAATAAATGCGAACTTAGTTTAGTGGCCGCCTTTCAGCTAATTTTCAGCATTTGTTTGGTATCTAATCACTTTTCAAACTCCCGTGGACTTTTGTTTTACATGAAAACCTGATAAGCAATATGCCTCCGTAGAAATGCCCTAAATTTTTGTGTTTAATATTTACTGTACAGTGAATTCCCAACACTGACCAATGTGCCAGGGGAAATAAATAATTCTGATAGGTAATTTGTACTTTACTTCCGGGCAAAAGTGCTTTCTTGTCCAGCTGGCGTTTACCTGTGAAAGCAATCTAAAACTCACTGGTGCGAGGTAAAGCCAGCCTCCCACACAGGCGTTATTAGGGGTTCGCGATACCCTAATAACGCCCGCGTGGGATAGGGTCTAGGTGAAAACAGAAGTAAATTAGAAATTATTGTGAACTGTGAAGTTGAATTGGATTTACCTGCTTGAGCTGCTACAACGGAGATAAGTAGGTAATAAAGCCACATTGTTTTCACGAGTTCTGTGTAGAAAACAAAGGCTGGAGATAATCATGGATGCTCATAGTTCTCTGGAACTGAATGTTTTACATACGCAATTTTCATGGTTAAGGATTGACTTTGTACGATATTTTCTTTTGGTTTAGTTTTCTTCATTCAGCAGAAGAAAGGAAATACCACATTCTACCAAGGGAGAACTTAGCCATAACATAGACATAATAAAAATATACAAACATTAATTGATGCAAATAATGCAACAAACCACGACGATTTATTAGTTCAGGCATGAACTTTCCTTCTCAAACTCATTAACAATTCATCGAGTTAAAACAAAGAAAATCATAACGTGAACCGTGGTTTGGATACCCGATCCTAATTAGCATGGATTTTGACGATTTTATTTCTCCGTTTACTCCTTAGTTTTTGTTTCGATTGAGAAGATATAGCAAACACTAGAGACAGTGTTTAATCGGATATCCAAACACCTCGAAGTTCGTTTAAAATTCTCCTCTGCGCGTAGTATTTTCAACTCTCTTCTCGGTGTTTGGATACCCCGATGAAACGTGTTTGTTATAGTACATGAAAGTGCAGACTAAGATTCAAAATTTGTCTGTACGATCTTAGTGGTTCTCTTTTCTGGTGTTTTCTGGAATTGCTGAGAATAATTTGCATGATTTTCTTCCCTAAATGGTGTTTGCGCAAGGTGTTGAAAACGGATTGTTTTTGTGGTAGAATTATATTTCATAAATTGCAATAGTTTTTGGACCTTCTAGCGTATAATTGTATGAAAATCAACAATGGGTTACCTCTACGTTTGAAGGGTGGATTGGCAATATTTACTCCAACGAGTATCCGTAATGAACAGACCGAATAATGTGCAAAAGGAATATTTGTAAGGTCTTTTGTTTAACAAAATAAAGCCTTTCCATGCCTCTTACCAAATAGTCCTTTGAATAATTCCACAAAAGCTGACTCGCGAAGTTCTAACACCCTAAGTGTCTTTCGGTGAATTAAACAGAATACCAATTTGCCTTCATCACGGCTGAAACCTTTCAAGCTTACAAATTGGTTATTGGTTGTAGTCTGATTTTAACCTGTTCTATTTCAACACTTGGAAAGGTAACATTGGACGGTGACAATTTTTGAAGTGGCGGCCTGCTGTTTTACCGGCCTGAAAAAAATAAACTAAAAAAGAAAGAATTATTTTTACCTCAAATACAAAGTTCATTTGCAGTGAATTCGGCAAAGGAATTGCTTTGGCTAAAATTTTCCTTGTTGAAATGAAAGCACCGAAAGCAGGTTGATTTAGCTGTTGGCAGGAAACATTCTCGCAACATGCGAGGTCTTGACCCCGTGGATTAGGGTCCTGGCAAAAAAAACAAATAGGATTGGATATTGTATTTGCCACAAGTTGATGCTCTTACTTCCTCAAATTTGACTGTCAGTAAAAATCGCAAAGGAAATACTACTGTATCTCTGTAACTTTCACCTCTCATTTTTAAACCTTTAGTATTTCTGTTTTTCGGGATTCTTTTCGAAGTTAAAGTCGTGTTTTGTTGACTTTCCATCTTCAGGACATTTTCAGAATAAGAACGAATATTTGATGGCGGATTGTTTTTGGCATTTGTAATCGCACCCTGGGCTATCTCTTGTGTAGATTTCGGACAGACGGTAAGATACCAAGTAGTATGGAGTATGTTCGCGTGACGTCACGAAAAATAGAGCCGTCACAGCCGGACAGTTTTCACGTAAAAACTATCTACAATCAAGAGTTAACTACAAAGCTGTTGTTTAGCATGTTTGTCTCGTAACCCGTCTTGTTAATGGACTGGAACTGGAAACAAACAATCTTAATAAACAATAATAATAATGAACTTCATTCGAGTGTCAATTGTATCTAGCACTGACTGTGACGATACGTTTTGCCTGCAAACGCTGTATTTTCTGACTGAACGGAGACTTGAACTAACAACAGGGGAATCTAACTCTGGAGAGCACTGCTTTGCCTGCGGGAACGGAATCTCGTCACGAATTCCTGGTACACGGAGATCTACTTCGATGGTCTTCGCTACGGACGTCAAGGAAGAGACATAACTTGGTCCAACAGTAGTTTATTCTGCACTCGTTAACGTCGGCGATGTAATCGGCGATGTAATCGATGTAATCGATGTAATAGATGTAATAGATGTAATCGACGATGTAATCGAAAAACTTTACAAATGCACTTGCTTATATTGCATCCTTTACACGTTAAGTGTTTACAATATGCTAATGCTACTTCTAACATACAATACGAGCGGAAAAGCTTTAATTACGATAGCGAATCCAAATCAACACTACGAAGTTTCCTAAATTAAAAATAGATTGCTAAGATTAAAGATTGAAAAGCTGAAATTAAGATAGAGCAAACTTAGGAAATTAAAAATGAGATACTTAATTTGAAATTCTCAATTGGTGTTACTGGCAGCAAAGAAAACTTATCCTATGAATAGAACTTCATTACTGGAATATAGCTCAGCTGTCTAACTCCCAAGAAACTCATAAAACTTCATTAGTATAAAGTAGTTCAGCTGGATAGCTTCCGAGGAACGGAAGATAGATTTTACTAATGGAAGGAAACTTAAGTAAACCACTAACGAACTATTTGTGTACCAAATGAAAGTTGGTGTTGCACACGTACAGGTGTACAAAGAATCGGCAAGGTACAAAGTAGAACAAAAGCTCAAGATTTCCAATTGTAAAGCGAAACGAATCTACTGTTGGTTTTCTATATTTTCTTGCTGGATACAATATTTAGTGAAAGCGAAAACATGCATTTTAGGTTCTAACAATGAAAAACTGTGAACTAACTCCGATCAACAAGTTCCTTATTTTCTAAATAAAATACATTTTTAAAACGCGAAAGTGAGCAATTCTTAATATTACGACAACAAGCTGAAAGTAACTTAAAATAACAATATTTCGGACGCGGTAAAGAACGGTTTGGGACTACTTCGCTTATTGCTCCGTAGCATTCCTCCCACCTTAATTCGAGACCTCCGGGCGAGGTAAAGAACGGAATTAAAGTTCAGTCATGAAAGTTCAAAGAGATACGAGTCACACTCTAAAAGATCTGTCACTCCCTGAATCGAGAGAAGGCGACTAGTTGCGCGCTGTAACCCGCGGATAGACATAAGGACGCGATCGTAAAATTTGGCTAGCTCAGGATCACATGTTGAATTTATTACAGTTGAATCTCCTTTCTGAACGTGTGGTAAGTCCAGATGCACGCTCACGAGCTTCGTGTCGCGAAAGAAGACCATAGCTGTCGGATTTGTTGCTAGCATCATCGCATTAGGGTAAAATGAGACTTTTCGGCCCGTAGCGTCATATTCATTTCCGCGTCCGGTTTGCACCAGGGTGAGTGCGAACAGCAAAAATAGCCAGGGACGGGTAGCTGGGAACGTTGTCAGCCAGGGTCTGCGTCTGGCCCCTGGAGAAGGGACTGAGGCGATGTTAACGAGATGAGTGACGGCACTTTTAGCAGACCGTGACCGTGGGCAGGGAACTGGGTTTGAACTAGGCATCAAGCCCTCACCATCGTCCACAGGGATTACGGGAACCTGGGTCAGGTTTGATGTCGCTGCCAAATCAGTGAGGTCTACATGAATTGGGCATCCTGGATTGGTCAGCGGCTCATCTCGGCGGGAAACGCGTGACTCGTAGCCTGGGGCGAGGGCGGCCACTGTGGCAGCACTGGCGGAACTTTCCGTCCAGGAAAGTAAAGCTACGTTATTAGGAACGTAGTCTGGATCTGCATTGAGACGCCTTGCTCGTGGATGTTTCTTGTGAAATGAAGTAATGAGGCGCTGGTCAAGAATATTTTCTGCTGGTTCCCATGTGTTATGGCTGGCTGGGAAACCCAACCATTTGATAAGATATTCAGGTCGCCCATTCCTCAGTCGTTGTTTAACAATCTCTTCCGCAGTATAAATATCATCTGGTTCGTCGGCTTCGTGGTCTAATTCCCCTGCACCATCCGTATTATCTTCTTCGTCTGAATCGGGACAGTCAATTAAATCAGGTAACTGATCAGGAGCATCATCTGAGGGAGTATCGGCGCTAGCAAAACTATCTTCTGGGAGGTCACTGTCCAAAAGGTAAGGCTCATCAATGTCGTCAGGAATTTGACGTATTGGCCGAGAAGCGGGGTCAACGTAGCGTTTCATTCTAGCTACGTGAACTGTGGTAGATACGCGGCGGTTGTCCATCGCTCGCAGCACACAGGGGACTGGGGAGAGAAACTCAACGATACGATAAGGCCCATGGTAATTATGAGCGAGCTTCTTGGAGAGCCCTTTACGGTTCTTGGGGGTATAAACCCACACCTTGTCACCAAGGGAGAACGGAGGCGGTACTGCCTGGCGATCATGAAGTTCTTTCATCTTCTGTTGTGCCCGTTGGGTATTTTCCGCTGCAATGCGCCGCACCCTTTCCACGTGTTCCACTACACGGGCTCTGTGCTCTGCGACGAGTGGGGACATTTCTCTTGGGGGAAGCAGGGCGGTGTCCATGGGCAACAGCGGTTCTCTACCATACAGCATGTAGAATGGAGACTCACCGGTAACTTCTGAAGGTGAAACTCTGGAGGCGAACAGAACGGAATTCAAATGCTCGTCCCAGTCCTTTTGGTTGCTGCTGACATACATGGAGAGGCCTTGTGCCAAGGTACCGTTAAATCTCTCCACTAATCCATTTGTCTGGGGCCTATATCCGCTAGTGAAGATCTTGTCTGTGTTCATTAGGAAGCAAACTTCACGGAACAGGCTGGAAAGGAAATTAGATCCACGATCTGACAAGAGCACACGTGGGGCACCATGGCGACTGACAATTTCTTTCACAAAGATTTCTGCCACGGTTTTAGCCTCGATATTTGGTATGGCGAATGCTTCTGTCCATTTCGTACACATATCCACGAAGACCAATATATAGCGATTGTTATTATGTGTTACGGGCCAGGGACCACTGATGTCGCAGCTAACCTTCTCAAATGGGGCTTCGACAGGAATTGGAAGGAGTGGTGCTGTTTGCCGCTGCTTGGGAGACTTCTTCATGGCACAGTGTTCACAGCTCAAGCACCAATGCTGGACATCCATGTACATCTTAGGCCAAAAATAGCGATCTCGAAGCTTGGCATAAGTTTTGTTTATTCCGAGGTGACCGCCAGTCGGTAGGTCATGTGCATTTATCAGGACTTCGTGACGTAGGGAAGAGGGCACTACGAGCTGTGACTTTGGCGTTGGCACTTTCTTACCTCCTGGAACCCAAATGTGACATAGGATTCCATCAGGATCGAGGTAATACTGCTCAATTGTGTAGAGAAGTTTCTTGGCGGCCTTGCTGTCCTCGGGAAGATCTTCAAATTCCAGGTACTCAATAATGTCTGCAAGGTCGGGGTCCTTACGTTGTAATTCCTTAATTCTCTCTGTTTGTACTCCCGAGGTGTCCAATGCGGCAATGACGGAATCATATTCTCTCCTTGAAAGAGCGTCAGCATTACCGTTGCTTCTTCCAGATCGGTGGACAATCTCGAAGTCGTACTGCTGGAGGAGCAAGGCCCACCGGGCAAGGCGGCCAGTGGGTTCGCGGATATTCATCAACCAGCGTACTGCATTATGGTCTGTGTGAATAGTAAATTTACGACCGTACAGATATGGCTGGAAGTACTTGACACCTGCTACAGCGGCGAGGGCTTCTCGTTCAGTGACACTGTAGTTTTTCTCGGCGGGAAGTAACTTGCGTCCGCTATACGCAATTACCACCTCTCGGTCGTTTTGGATCTGTCCCAGAACCATACCAAGTGCGTCATCGCTTGCGTCCACGTACAAGGCGAATGGCAATGTGAAGTCGGGATAGGCCAAGATGGGGGCCTGAGTCAGAGCTGTTTTGAGATGGTCAAAGGCGGCTTGGCACTCATTGGTCCATTGAAATTTTAACCCTTTCTTGGTGAGGTCGTGTAGCGGACCTGCGATCTTGGCGAAGTCTTTGACAAATTTTCTGTAATAATTTGCCAGACCGAGAAAGGCGCGGACATCTTTCACCTTGCGGGGGACTGGGTATTCCTTAATGGCCTCGATCTTTGCAGGATCTGGCTGTACTCCATCTGGTGATATAACATGGCCCAGGAACTTGACATTCTTCTGGCCAAAGAAACACTTCTTTGGTTTTAGTTTAAGACCAGCCTCTCGGAATCGGTCAAACACCAAGCGGAGATGTTGTAAGTGCTCCTCAAAGGTACGGGAATATACGAGGACATCATCCAGGTAAATCAACGCTATTCGCCAATTTAGACCGCGTAAAACGCACTCCATCAAGCGCTGAAAGCAACTCGGGGCGTTACAGAGACCAAAGGGCATTACATTAAACTCAAACAGGCCAGCATGGGTGATGAAGGCGGTCTTTTCTCGAGACTCAGGGTCCATCTCGATCTGCCAGTAACCGGACATCAAATCCATGCTGGAGAAGTACTGGGTACCAGCCAAGGCGTCTAAACTTTCTGCTATGCGTGGTAATGGGTAGGAATCCTTCTTAGTGATGGCGTTCACCCTTCTGAAGTCGACGCAGAACCTATCAGAGCCATCGGGCTTCTTAACAAGCACTACGGGGCTTGCCCAGGGTGAGGCTGAGGGGCGGATGACCCCTTGGTCCAGCATGTCGTCAATACACTTTTCTATTCTTTCTTTCTGGGCTTCAGGCACTCGGTAAGGACGCATGCGGATAGGAGAGGCATCACCAGTATCTATAGTGTGTTGTACCCAGTTGGTTCTTCCTAGCTCTTCTGGAGACAGTGCGAAGACATCCCGGTATTCGTTTACAAGCTGCTGAAGTTGTTTCTGCTGTGATTCCGTCAGGGCAGAGTTTGAGAAGTCAAAAGGGACGTCAGGGATATCTGCTGCAAGCTTTTTGGGCTGAGGAATCTCTGCATCGAGGCTAAACACTTGCAGGTTGCTGCTATGACTGGTAAAAGTTCCGAGGTTTGCCCCCTTATAGAGCGTAATAGGTTTGCTTGTTGGATTTATCAGCCTGTAGGGTACTGTGTAGTCAGCGGTTGAAGTAGCCAAAACTGCAGCGCCCTGCAATTGATAGCGGTCCATCAGGTGCTGAGATGTTTCAATCAGGCCAACAGTTCCAGCTGGAAATTCTGCATCCAAACCGACAGGAAGTACTGTTTCTGAACTAGGAGGGATGACACAAGTTGATAATACTCGAACTGGACAAGAAATACCGGCGGCCAACTGGTCTGATGGGCTGTCATCTAATTGTAAAGTTCCCTGTCGTAGGTTTATCACTGCACCATTAGCTCTCAGGAAATCTCGGCCTAGGACAGCTTCGTATGTTAGGTTCTTAACTACTTGTAACTCACAAGGATAGCTTCCTCCTGCTATTCCGAGTATAACTTTAATCTTTCCAAGCACTGGTAGTTCTTCACCACTGACAGTTTTAACGTGGACCAGGGCGGTTTTCTGTAACTTGGGTAGTTCAACTTTGTAGACGTCTCGCGCAAACTGTTCATCAATTACTGACATGCCTGCTCCGGTGTCTACGAGCAACTTGATATCTTGGCCATTCAGTTGGGCGGTGACTGTTAAGTCACGTGGCCTGGCTTGATTATTTGCAATGTTACATTGTTCAGCGGCTACGGGTAGATTTTCACCTGTGGTCTGGATAGGATCTGGCATACAATTAGGCAAGCTGTCTTTGTTGACTGCCATGGATTCACTTCCGGCGGAAGGGCTAGGTTGTGGCTGCGAGGGATCTGGATCTGAGGACCTTTCGATGATTCCTTCCGTGCACAAGTCAACGATAAAATCTGTATCTGCTGTAACTCTGCTTTTAGAACGGCGTACAGTGTTAGGAAATGGGACAATTTCCGAGAGGTGATCTTTTTCCTGACTCTGCGGCGGGTCATTCGCCTGTATTTCACTGGGTTGGCTTGGGTTTAGTGGACTGGTGACCAGGTGCTGACGTATTTCCGGTTTTGGCTTAGTTTCCAGGTTTCCAGGTAACTTGCGCTCGGAACGGGCAGCGGTTGTAACTTCACAAGTTGCGTTACTTCCATTATTTTGCTCCATTGTTTGCTGGTCGCTTTGTTTTGGGACTTCAATAACCACAGTTGGTAACTGATTTTTCGTCACTTGACTTTTCTGGATCACTTCTGGGACAAAGTGAAACGTATTTGTTAGCTGCTTGGCTAGTTCCTTGCCAATTTGCGAGCCAACATCGCTCCAGTTTCGTTTTGAAAACTTGCCTTCTTCTTCTGGAATTGTTTGGTAACTTGTATTTAGTTCTAAAGGAGCGACAAAACCATCATCATATTCGTCATCTAGTACAGCCATACGAGGGTTCCTTGGATTAAAAGAGGGCAGTTCGTTTCGTCGCTGTGTTTGATTATAGCTTGAGCGGGAAGGATAATTGTCATTCATTTGGCGTCGCTGCTGGTTTGGTTGGAATCGCTCCTGGAATCGGTCGTCATCACGGGTTTCTCGCGAAGATCTCTGATTACAGTTCTGTTGAATATGGCCAACTCTTCCACAAGTATAACAAATGGGCTGACCTTCTCGCGTTCGCTGCCTCGGCTGTTCCACTTGATTTGGCGAATTTCGTCGAGCTAGCCCCTTAAACCGAGCATCCATTTGGCGATAAAGTCCTTCCAGTTTATCCTCCATTCGGCGAATTTCGCGCATGTAATCCGGAGTTTCCCTCTTGTTTGGTTCGGCATATGCCGCCAGGCTTGCTGTTTTCGTTTCTCTGGGTGGACCGTCGGCCAGTCGTCGGGCAGTCTTCTCAAGAAGGTCGCTGTATTTTGAAAGCAAGAGCCGCTCTTGTTGCTCGTCTGGTGCTTGACTGCCTCTGTTGTATAGGGCTTCTAATTTGGCCAGAACAGTTTCTTCTTCCTTTGCCTCCGTTTTCTTTTGGAGGAGTTGTTCTAACGCCGTCATTATTGCCTTATTATCTGTGGATGCTGGCTGGGCTGCTGTACTCGTGGTGGGACTAGAAAGTTTTTCTTTCAGAACAATACGGGAAATATCGTCCTCGCGCCTCTGAAACAAGGACTGTTGTATGGAGTAAATCAATCGGGCTGTATCTTCAGCTTCTGTGTAAGACTTTGGTTCTTTTTTTAAAACTTCCGCTTGGAGGTCAGGCCGCAAGCCTTGGATCAAATAACTCAGTTTATCTTCATCTCGCAGATCTAAGCAGCTGAATTTCTCGTTCAGATCTGCCAGGAACTTCTCAATGGATTCACTCGGTCCTTGGCGTCTTATGGACAAAGCTTGACGTAATCTGAGCGAGCGATGTGCGGGCGAGAATCTCTCTTTGAGTGCATTTCGCAGGTCATCAAAAGAACTTTGTACGGGACTGGACAGGTTGTAATAAAACGACTCAGCTGGTCCTGAAAGATGTAATGCTAACTGGATGGCTGCTTGGCTACTATCAGTTCTGATCTTTCTATTGGCTAAATATAACGCAAATCGTTGAAGCCAACGGTCCACGTTTTCGTTTTCATAGCCATGGAACAAGGTGGGCTTGGCCAATGTCGGCTCAGGAACGGCTATGTTTTCCATCGCCGTTTGGGTGTCCTTTAGTTGTTTATGCATTTGTCGCTGGAAATCCATTATTTGTTTTTGAAATTCAGTAATTTCGGTTTGATCCATTCGCAAATCGTCGTTTTCTCTATTTGCTTCGATTTCTCTTTCGTTACTATTTTTATTTTCTTCGTCGTCGCTATCCTCTGAATCTTCTCGCTCACCGTCCGACTCGGTATATCTGGATTCGGCGCTAGAAACAGAGTCGCTGCGGGGTTTTGTTTTGTTTTCTTTTGGTTTTTTATAATTTATGCTATCTCGATCTCGACTGTGAGAAGTCAACTGTGAATTAATTAACGGGTCTGAGTGGTGTGCGAAACTTGAATTCTGTTCTGGATCTGGTTCTTCGTGTTCGGGTTCGCTGATTTCTTCAACTTCTAAAGCAATCTGAGGGCCACTCTGTAAGTGCCTGGAGTCAAGTGGAGTAAAGTCTTCTAAGGAACTGCTTTCGCTTCCTTCACGCGGTCCACAGGGAGTGGATTGTTTTGATGAACTTGGCTGAACAATGGACGGCTCTCGGCACTGATCTATACTGATATTTATGACTTCTCTGTTCGTACTATCGGCCTGACTTGGACTGGAAAATGCGGTGGACAATCGTGCGCCGTTGCTGGGTTGGCTTGGCTGGATTTCTTCGTTAAAAACTACCGCGTGCGTCGACTCGTGGACGGAACTTTGGTAATATGGTAATTCATCCAACAATGTACAATTCTCTTCTTCTGATAATGAAGCCTGGACTTCTCTATTTACTTTAGGCGTACTGGCTTTAACTACGGGAACGGCTGATTTTCTACTTCGTAAATTATACGGCGAAAGTTTCTTCTTGAAAACTTTCTTCACGGACTTCATAAATGAGAACAATTATTGAATTGATTTGTACTCACGGTACTTGAGTGGCTTTTGTCCTTTCTTCACACTCAAGGGATTACATCAACTGGCTTCTTGACGGACTTGAATCTGCTCTGAGGCCTTGATAACGTCCTGGGAAGATCCACGAAGCGCCACTCTTCTCCACAACTGTGACGATACGTTTTGCCTGCAAACGCTGTATTTTCTGACTGAACGGAGACTTGAACTAACAACAGGGGAATCTAACTCTGGAGAGCACTGCTTTGCCTGCGGGAACGGAATCTCGTCACGAATTCCTGGTACACGGAGATCTACTTCGATGGTCTTCGCTACGGACGTCAAGGAAGAGACATAACTTGGTCCAACAGTAGTTTATTCTGCACTCGTTAACGTCGGCGATGTAATCGGCGATGTAATCGATGTAATCGATGTAATAGATGTAATAGATGTAATCGACGATGTAATCGAAAAACTTTACAAATGCACTTGCTTATATAGCATCCTTTACACGTTAAGTGTTTACAATATGCTAATGCTACTTCTAACATACAATACGAGCGGAAAAGCTTTAATTACGATAGCGAATCCAAATCAACACTACGAAGTTTCCTAAATTAAAAATAGATTGCTAAGATTAAAGATTGAAAAGCTGAAATTAAGATAGAGCAAACTTAGGAAATTAAAAATGAGATACTTAATTTGAAATTCTCAATTGGTGTTACTGGCAGCAAAGAAAACTTATCCTATGAATAGAACTTCATTACTGGAATATAGCTCAGCTGTCTAACTCCCAAGAAACTCATAAAACTTCATTAGTATAAAGTAGTTCAGCTGGATAGCTTCCGAGGAACGGAAGATAGATTTTACTAATGGAAGGAAACTTAAGTAAACCACTAACGAACTATTTGTGTACCAAATGAAAGTTGGTGTTGCACACGTACAGGTGTACAAAGAATCGGCAAGGTACAAAGTAGAACAAAAGCTCAAGATTTCCAATTGTAAAGCGAAACGAATCTACTGTTGGTTTTCTATATTTTCTTGCTGGATACAATATTTAGTGAAAGCGAAAACATGCATTTTAGGTTCTAACAATGAAAAACTGTGAACTAACTCCGATCAACAAGTTCCTTATTTTCTAAATAAAATACATTTTTAAAACGCGAAAGTGAGCAATTCTTAATATTACGAAAACAAGCTGAAAGTAACTTAAAATAACAATATTTCGGACGCGGTAAAGAACGGTTTGGGACTACTTCGCTTATTGCTCCGTAGCATGACGTACTAATTGTCAAGCACAAATGAAATGAAGTCAAATTATATTAATTATAAATCAAATCAAACGATCAAATATAAACGTTGGTTTTGTAGAGAGGGGAAAACCGGAGGACCCGAAGAAAAACCCCCCGGAGCAGAGCAGAGAACCAGCAAAGTCAAACCACATATGACGCCGGAACAGGGAATCGGGCCACCTTATTGGTGGAAGGCGAGCGCTCTCACCACTGCGCAAAAAGGCGGTTATTTTCTCAAAAAAAAAAAATGAAAGTTCTCTGTAACAGAAATACATTGATCCGACTGATTTCAAAGCTTTTTTTGTCCATTGCTAATGTAACCAAGCCACCACGATGAAACATAACATGAAATCGAGGCCAACATTCAAATTCCCCACCCATGGGATAAATTAGATTATAAAACTGTTTCCTTCGCCCGGTAAGGAAAAACGGGTCAAATGTTTGAGGAATGCCCAGGGGAATGTTGAAGCTACGGCTTCAATGTTACATTAATAGAAACAAATCTGATTGAAATAAAGTAGGCGTGGAATACACGAAATATTAGGTACATAGAAAAACGCACAAGACAAATAGAACCACTGCAGCACGGACCTTGATCTTATAGGAAACAAAGATTAGTCAAGGTTTAAAGCGTAAAACGAGATAGTAGTCAAACCATAGTTAATAGAAGGAAATGTTTATGACGCTTGGCAACGTAGAACTGAATGAGCAAGGTACGCCGCCCCTAATATTTTTGCTGGTAGGTCCACGACAAGTTGCACAATCCTTACTTTGCAAGTTGCGACTGTCTCACTTCGGTTGGATTACGTAACCGTCACCTTTTTATTGGCAAGTTGCTGGAGCACATCTCACATTCTATTCATGGTGTTTTGTGCACGGCGACGGGCTTCATAACCGTTTCCTTTATTAAGTGTGGTTAAAAGTGTAGTTGAACAATGTTAACAAGATTCGTAGCTGACTTTTCTAGTAATATTATGTATGAAAGCGCGGGCGTAACTTCCCTCAGTAACCAAACAACGAGATGCAGATGAAAGCAAGAGGCCGAGTGCTTTTATTGTTTCGAGGTGTTTGGAATCCATGATGAAGGACCAAGCCCGAGTATTTGACATGTCTTCTCAAATAAACAATAATGAATTATGCACAGTGGAATTTTTGCCCTTTTCCACAAGAACGTGTTCGTATGCATGATTCATTAGAGTCCGAGCACGAGGGAAGAAGGAGCGGCAAATTTTGGCGAGTCGAATATGGTATACGAAGAAGAAAATTTGGTCAAGAAGGCTACCACCCCGTCAACGAAACATAAGAGCAAGTAGGCTTTAACTATTTGTTTAACGAATGGCGAACTGCTTGCAATTGGGCGGTTAAAAGTTATCATTTTAAAGCCAGAAGGTCTGTTTAAAGATTACAGTTTACACAAGGTTGCGAAGCTCTCGACTCAGGTATCAAAAAGATACTTATGCGTGGAGTTTGAAGTGCTAACATATAGTAAATTTGTCATGAAAACTGAGACCGAAGACGGTTTAAGGATTTTTTAGTTTAGGAATTGTTATAATTATTTCCGATCCACGAAGTGCATTATTTAAAAATCTCATTAAAAATGCAAGTGTTTGATGTCAGATCAAAAACCGTGTTTCATCTCAAACCAAAACCATTAAGAATTTGATCCTGTTGATCTGCTGTTTTATTGGGCATCAAGTGCCATCCACCTGACCTAATTAGTGATCACCAATTGGCTGTTGAGCTAATGAATAATTAATAAATTTGAGAATTAATTTTCCAGTGATCTCGACCATCCCTCATTTCCGGATATCCTCATATGAACAAAAATATAATTTGGTTTTATCAACTGGGTTGATAATGCGAATTGGCCACCGTAAAGAGATTCAAGAGCACCACACAACTTATCCCCTCTAAACAAAAATAGTTTCGCTTCGGCTGCTCTAACCTGTCAAGATATTTTAAACATTATTACCTGTGAGCCTAAACTGCGATTATTTTCCGATCTTTTTGAATCTTTGAATGTAATTCCGTGGAGGGAACTGAACTGCCACTTTACCTACGCCACGAGATTCAAGCCGACGAGTACGTAATGTAGTATAATTGTGTTTATTATAGTATTATGGTATTATGTTTATGCAGACACTAAACAAGGCACTATATAACATCTCAATTATTTAAAGCAATAGCGTCAACCCTGCCGCAGTGATGGTTTCTTATGCCTCAATGGCAGTTTTTTGATACGTAGAGAGGAGAACCGGTTGAGCAAAATATCGTGATTTGTCAGTGGCGAGCAGATCAATTATTTACCGAAGCCGAAGGCTGGCGCAAGTAATTGATATGCGAGACAAATCACGATATTTTTCGAAAACCGAGTTCAATGACACGGTCTCTTGTTGTTTTGCATTCGATAACTTAATTTATTTGTTTTAGCTTTACAAGTTTACCTTCGGGAACTTTCGACCACTTGCTTTCTAGAAGAAATGGGGTCAGAAATAATAGAGAGAAAACCATAACTTCACATCAGACAATACGAGCTAGTCTGAACCCAATTCTCCTCCTTTTAGACAATGCCGATGGGGAATATTTTCGTTTCTTTGGTTGTATTCATTCCTTTTGTTTTTTCGAGTCTACTAGGTAAGTTCTCTCACAACGTTGACTCTGGAAAACAAGATGATATTTTCCCGGAATTGGACACAACTGCCCATGAGCATTCTCGTCCCCAGAGGCCGCGATCCTTTTGGTCAGCACCAACATTCGCGACCTCTGGAAGGTCCAACACCGGAAGTCCGTGATTCTCGGACTTCCCGTCACTCTGCGCATGCACAAAGTCAAATCTGACAAATCTGATTGGCTGAAAGCTACAAAACGAGTTCTCTACGCATGCTCACAGTTTGGTTGCCAGAGGTCTCGATTCCTTGGTGCTGACCAAACGAATCGCGGCCTCTGGGGACGAGAATGGCCCATGAGCTGATTATTATTCGTAGAAAATGACTTGGATGCTAATGCGCATGAGCAGACCATTGTTCGGAAATGAAATGAAAAAGAGGAAATGAAAAAGAGGGAATAATGAATCTAACGATAATCATCATTAGTATATTCTCAGCTCCGACTATTGCATTTCTAGCTTTTTGATTGGCTAAAAAACTCCGACTAAATAACAATTATTCCATGAGCCCGCGTTGGATATGAAGTGATAAAATAACCAACGAGCGCGTAGCGCGAGTTGGTTATAATCACTTCATATCCAACAAGGGCGAATGGAATAATTGTTTTAGTAAATTCTCAAACCGGGTTTTGCCGCCGATTTTTATTTCCACAATTTTACAAAGCGTCCGGAAAGAGAATACAACTTCCTATCTTCCATATGACGTAAAACTCTGACTATTCTCTCATAGTCGGAGTTTTTTAGCCAATCAAAAAGCTAGAAATGCAATAGTCGGAGCTGAGAATATACTAACAGCCAATAGTCGGAGTTTTACGTCATTTGGAAAATAGTGCGCCACGTTTTTAACTTCAGCCCTCGAAAATGGCCGACACTGCCAGGTTTCAGGAGCTGTCTCCCACAAAAATTCAAGAGATATGGTTTGAGAATTTTACTAAAACAATTATTCCATTCGCCCTTGTTAGATATGAAGTGATTATAACCAACTCGCGCTACGCGCTCGTTGGTTATTTTATCACTTCATATCCAACGCGGGCTCATGAAATAATTGTTATTTATTATTCAACAAATTGTAACACTGTCCAAATATGGTCATTACGCTTTCAATATCCGTCAACTGCAGCTGACTGATGTTCTGCGGTATACGTCAAGTAACGATATTTCGGTCCAAGTCTTTCAAAGCGCCGCATAACGGCAAATTTCCTAGCTGTAAAGGGCGCTACGTTGACAATTTGTTGAATAATAAAACGATTATCCTGCTCAATCTTGCGGAATATCGCCTGATTTCAGCCAACTCGGCCTACGGCCTTGTCGGCTAAGTATCAGGCGATATTCCGCACGATTTCGCGGGATAATTTTTAAATATATTTCCGATCCTGGGAAGTGGGAGGCGCAGTGGCCTAATGGTTAGTGTGCTGGGCTCCGGACGGACGGTCCGGGTTCGTTCGCTGTGTTCTTGGGCAAGACACCCAGGTTTATAAATGGGTACCGGCGAATTTACTGCTGGGGTAACCATGCGATGGAAAACTAGCATCCCATCCAGTGGGGAATAGAAATACTCTGCCGCTTCATGCTACAGAAACCGGGATAAGGTCCGGCCTGATGGGCCACTAGGCCCGAATGCAGACTTTTCCTTACCTTCATTCTGGGAAGAAATAGTAACTGGATGAGTAAATTTTTTCGCAGGTCAAAATTACAATAGTAAACATTGCTGAACATGGTTCGTTTGCTGTCGACAATCGAACTCAATTGTTCGATTGTGATCGATTAAATTCGATTAAGTTTGATTTGCGGATGTTCGATTAGTTACGCCTGGAATTTGACGGCCAGTTATAATCGGAGTGCAGTTACTGCTGTATCTTTGTAACTTTCACCTCTCATTTTTGAACTCTCAGTATTTCTGTTTTTCGGAATGATTTTCGAGGTTAAAATCGTGTTTTCTTTAGGACTTTTTCAGGTTACGCGAAATGGGTGTTGAAAAAATAGGCTTTGTTGCCATTATTTGTTTACGTAAACATTTAATTTTTCCCAAAAATAACGGTATCGTGCAACCTCGTTTCCAAGGTTGATCTCCCCTCTCTTTTAGGGGGCGGAGAGAGAGACCCTGGGAACAAGGTTGGATATCGTGATCGGTAAAGTACACAAACTAAAAGGGCCGTAGAAATAGAAATCCTTGTTTCATTAGTGAAATTTATACCGGCTTTCAAATTAACTGAAGGACGCTAAAGACAATAGAGTCTTTACGAGAGATTTCACGTGAAAACTGTCTATAATCAAGAGTTAAAAATACAAAGCTGTTCTTTAGAATGTCCGTCTCGTAACCCGTCTAGTTACTGGACTGCAACTAGAAACATCGAGGATTTTTCTTAATGTCTGGAGTTCGTAATTTTCTTGTAAACGAGTATGGCTACCTACAATTTTTTTGGGATTGAGCCATAACAGTCTTGCGGTAAAATAAATGAGGACCCATTCCCAGTGTTGAAAAATAAGCAATCCGTGGAAACGCGAATTTGCTAATCAAACTCGGAATAAAACCATTGCGATATCATAAGGAATTGCTGCGTATAAACGAGGTGCTGTCGCGCCTAAACGAGCACAAGGACGGCCCATTTTTATTTGAAAACAGTCCCAAAAAACACAGACAATCGATAGGCAAAGTTTGAAAAAAAATCTCAGTGTGGGCTCTAGTTGTGTTGAATGACCTTAGTTGCAAATGACAGTTTTTCTCCCGCATAAGTCTAAAGCTCCTTCCAATACCGAGGATAATTTCGATTGAGGCCCGCATTGTTGCGGATAAAAGCGGCGTCTTTTCGATTTCTACGCCATTTTCTCCTATATGCGAAGCCGCTGCTCATTTCCCTTTCGTAAACAAGCGATGCCATTTTTAACATTCGATGCCATAATTGGTAACCAATGACATGGCAGTGACATCGCTTGTTTACCAAAGGGAAACGTGCGGCGCCGCTCTGTCGGAAGTTGGGCTAGCAAATACGGTAGCTGTTTGCTTTCAAAAATAACAAAACTCATGATTTGACGTTATCTTAATTTTTATTTTGATCTAAAGAAGCATTTCGCTACGTTTAGTTCAGTTTTCAGGTAATATAAACCACGGAATTAAAAGTCATAGTCTTCTTCAGCTCAATACAGAGCCTCCCAGAAACTCAGCTGGTCCAGTTTTCTCGACCGGAACATCCGCTCTTGTCATTGCTTCCGGTCCTTGATAGTCAAATGCTTGGCTTTCCATGATCGAGGCGCAGTAACTGGCTTTGTCAAAGCTGCCCTTCGGAACATTTTCTGCATATTTTCCAATAAAGTTTCCTGCTGGTTTGTATCTACCAACGATATAAGCACATTTCATTCCGTTTTGTACTACTTCAGCTCGTCCAATACCAAGAACCGTACTTTCTTTCCAAACCACTTGCGTAAAATGACCTGTTCCTCCACCGAATTTGCCAGCGTTGAAATTGTATCCGGGACTACAGACCTCGTTGTACCTAAGAATGTTAAAGTTGCAGTTTATGTATTTTTTTATAACTTATTTTATCTATTTTAGGTGTGCCCTATTAGTAGAGGGTTTCTGCCCTCGGCTAGACTCGAATTGACACGTACATAACGTCTTTCATTCATTCATTCATTCTACAAAAAAGAGAGGGGCGACGCAAAAGCTTTTGCACAATAACCGAGAGAATTCTCGCGCGCTCATTGGTCGAGGGCTATAATGCATTTAAGCCATTTAGATCATGAAAATGACGTAGCATGTAACGCAACATAACAACAATTCTGAAAATTGGGAAATTGGTCCCATTTTTCTACGAAACAGAATATGGCGGAACAGAATCGGTGGCTTCAAGATCAACTGGTGAGATCTTCAAAATTTCACAAGCATTCGCAACTATTCAAATTTGCTGCCGGGGTACATTTTTCGTGTTATTGTATCGACCATATTTTCCCATGGTCTACAGTCTTATAGACCATAGAAATGACGCCATAAAATGTTCATAACATTCCACTTTTATGTCTCCGTGCGTCTGTTCAGTAATAGATCTCTGATGACGTCAAAATATGGTAAGCACAAAGAAGTGGCACATAAGGTGATAGCCGAGTGTGTCACTGGTGTTCTTAACACATTTCGTCGTCTTCTGTGATCTATTACTGGACAGACGCACGGCAGCATGGACTCTATCTGTTTTTCATAACAACTCATATGAAAAGCTTGACGCCATCAGTGCATATGTCCTTCAATAGATCTTAGGTAGGAACCAATCAAAATGTTCCCAAAATGGGACTTATTTTATAAAAGATTGTACAACACGGAAAATGTGGTCTATTTGTTTAAAGACTTAGTCGCAACACGTCTTTTTGAAGTAACAATATAGCGCCAAGTAGTTGACCTGTATTTAAAAGGATGCCAACATTGTGAATCACTCATGGCTGTTACTACGCAATGATTCTCAACTAAAAGATATTGTGTTTAATAATGCAGCATTCTAATATATTTATAATATATCTCACCAGTTCGCCACGGCTTCCTCCATGGTTTGCGCCTTGTTAGTGGAGCATCCCATTGAAAGGTTTTCACCTTGACCCTCTCTTTCCTGTTTTGAGGAGTGCTGGAGCGTCCTCATCTGGGCGAGTGTTTGGGCGTACGCTGCAGCCTGATCACACATCTGTCTGTCAAGTGTCATCGCAGGAACTTGGTGTATTGTTCGAAATTTATTATGTGTTGCCAAACCCACTTTCTCTTCATCAGTGAATTCTGGAAGAAAATGTTTCAAACGTGAGACTTAACTTTTACTCGAGACGATCATTTAGTCTAGGTAATAAACCCTTTGCAGCTGGGGTCACGTGAGCAGTTTATATTATGGTCTATAACTTTAAGAATACCAGAAATGGAAAGATCATGTCGCAAATGGAAATATGACGTTGAGGCCTCTTGCATTAAAGAATATGTTTACACGAATGATTTCTGTGGAAAATGTTGCTGAAGAGGAAGGACTTGGGCCTTGCTCTCCAACAACTTTTTCCATACAAATCTCAAAGAGTAGGGCATGGAGTTCCCGGTGTTGTGGTCTGCTCTGCTGGTTGGGTTCGGGTGAGATCATGAATGGACTGATAGCGGCTGCTATAGGCGCCTTTACATGCTGACGTCCGATCTCACCCTGATTAGATATGTAAATTGGCCCTGAAAAACCCCATTTGGGAGTGGTCAATCAAGTACAAATTAACAAAATTAACAAATTAAATTTTTTCAGAAATTCAAACTGTCATAAAATGTCGTTTTCAATGCCAGGGGCATTTTGATATTTAGATTTTTTTGGTAGTATGGTATTTTGGCATTTTGGACATGCTCTTCTCATTTCTTGAATTCTTTAAATTGTAGCCCATAATTTTATGAAAAGTAGGTCACTTGACCGCCTTCCTGGAAAGGGTCTATTGCCTTAATAACAGAAACAACTGTAATCCATAGCAAAACCATTTGAAAAAAGTACGTACCTCCACCAACGCCTTCTCCGCCTACACTTACACCCCCACCGATGCCACCTCCTGCCCCTCCGCCACCGCCAACGCCTCGTTCAGTGACTCCGTCCAACTTCAGCTGAAGTGTCAGGGTTTTTTTGTCAGCTGAGAGTTGTAAATGTCCTCCAGTGACTTTAGATGTGTATCCATTTACACCTGAAAGACGGAACAGGGAAGAAAATGGCAGGAAATGAACTCATGTCAAATATCCTTTAGCTCAACAAAAAATTTGGAGAGGCACGGTGGCTAATTGTTAGTGCGGTGGACTTCGGATCAGCGATCCTGATTCAAGCTCTGATCAAGACACTTCATTGTGGCAAGACACTTCAGTTTCACAGTGCCTCTTTTCACCCAGGCATATAATTGAATACTGGCGAATTTAATGCTGAGATAACTCTACGATGGACTAGCATCCCGTCTAGGATGGAGTAAAATTCCTTCTAGTCACCGACGGCCAAAAAAGATCACTGGAACAGAAATTCATTGATCCAAGACGCCACGAAGCGGCAATCTTTTGTTTTAAAATCCTCAATCTTTAACCGACGCGGAATTTTCACCAGGACACGAAACGTGAAATTGAGGCTGACGTTCAAATTCCCCACCTCCTCTTAGTGAGGATCAATTTCCCCACCCCGGAAAGAATAAGAGTATCAAACTGTTCCCTTCCCAAAAGCGTCAAATATCCGTTTAATCTTCGATTTAAATGTTACATAAATATAAACTAGATAGTTACCTTCGTTTGCAAAAACGCACAAGACACACAAAACCACTGCAGCACGGACCATGATCTTTTAGGAAACAAAGATACAGTCAAGGTTTAAAGCGTAAAACCAGCTACCGTAGTCAAACCGTAGTTAATAAAATTTGAAGGAAATGTTTTTGACGCTCGGCAACCTTTAACTACAGGAACAAACAAGGTACGTCGCCCGATATTTATGTTGGAAGGTCTACGACCAGTTGCACAATCCTTTGCAAGTTGTGTACTGTCACACTTCGATTGCATTACGTAACCGTCACTTTTTTATTGGAAAGTTGCTGGAGCACATTTCACATCCTGTTCACGGTGACGACTCAATGAAAACAAAAACATAATTTTTCCGGGCCGGCTTCATGACCATTTCCCTTATTAAGTGTGGTTCAATAAAAGTGTGGTTAAACAAGGTCAACAAGTACCTGACTTTTCTGGTAATGTTATGTAAATTACTTGACAGCGCGCCTGCGATAACTGTCCTCGGAAACCACAATGAGCAAAGAGCTTAATTTAATAGAATTTTCCAAGAAAAAATGTCCTTGGGTCGATACTTAGAATTGAATAATAAACGAAATGACAATGAGACAGAAGGATTATTTAGATGAAAAATTGAAAGTTTAATAACATTTTCGTTCAGCAGCGATTAATTCTCTCTCCGGCTATTCATTATGATGTTAAAAAATTCTTTTCCAGGAATTCTTAAATCAATGCGATTTCATAGTCTGACCTGTTTTTTTTAAGAATCGATATCTACATTAGCTCTTAAAGGATCCTGTACGCTTGCAAACTACTTACCATATTTCAGTTTGAGATCTTCAAGCGGTTTGTAACCTTTAAGTGGTTCTGTCGACTGCGAGTCAAAAATTTTCTAACAGTTATCTTGTCGCTCGATTTTCAGGCTGAGTTGTGCAATGTTACTTAATTTTCCAGTTATCTCGACCACTCCCCATTTCCTGGTACCCTAAACAGAAATAGTTTCGCTTCGGCTACTCTAACCTGTCAAGGCATTTTGAAAATTTTTACCTGCGAAAATAAACTGCGATCTTTTTGCATGTAATTCTCTCAAGGGAACTGTACTTCCACTTTTGAACGTTTTGTTTAAATTTCTCTATCCCCGGCCTGTAAGCTTGCTTACTCCTTTCAATTTGTGTATTTAAGCTATGCACAGTCGGCAATTGTCTTGTTGGTCGATTCTCTCAAGTTACTGGTCAAGTATTCCTTAACTTACTAGTGATCTCGACCACTCCTCATTTCCTTATATCATAGAAAGAATATTTTACACTTCGGCTGTTTTAGAAACAAAGAAAAGTCTCAATGCGTATCTGCAAAATTTTTAAAAAGGGAGAGAATGTTGCAGTGGGGAGAACTGCCACCTGCCTAATTTTGTGTTAATTTATTTGAGGGCAGTCTCCGAATTTGAAAAACAAGAAATGAACTTAAATTAGTTCGAGTTTGCGGTTTTGCTATGCAGGAAAAACAAAAGAATGAATCCATCTGTCTGTCAAAACAACTGAAAAAAAACAGTGTTATAAAAAGTCTGTAGCCAGAAATTAGGCAATTCCACACCTCTTTAATATTTCTTTAATTTGACAAGTTAAAAAACATTAATCCATTTTCTTCGGAAAATATCATAAGTTGTACTTCTTGAACCCTATTTAACGTTCATCCCGAAACTCTGCAATCCCAGTTTGCTCAGACGGAACATTCACCGCTGCTGATATCGCCTGGTCTTGTTCTTCAAAAGACAATTTGTCCAGAACTGACGCACAGTAACTGTCTTCGTCAAGGCTTCCCCTCTGAACATTTTCTGCATATCTCCCAATAAAGTTTCCTGCTGGTTTGTATCTGGCGACGATATACGCACATTTCATTCCGTTTTGTACTACTTCAGCTCGTCCGACACCAAGAACGGTGCTCTCTTTCCACACCACTTGAGTAAAATGATTTGTTCGAGGATTTTGGCCAATGGCATTGAAATTGTATCCGGGTCTACAGACCTCAATGTACCTAAAATTAAGGTTACAGTTCAGTGAGTCTACGAAATAGTGGAGAAGGGAATTTACAGCCATCGTCAAACTTAGTTTGTTGGGTACGTAATATGTTATATTGTGTTTATTATAGTATTATGGTATTATTTTTTATTATATTTCCTACTGAGATTGCGGAACGCTCTCTTAATGAACAATTCATGCAGTTTAAAAGAAAGAGTTAAACAACGTGAAGAACTTCGATGCATGTGTTCGTTGGTCAAGGGCACAGCAGCTTTATATTTTCCTTTCCGAATTTGTTTTTTGGTTAGTCAGGGCGACACGAAGTAACCGAGCAGCAAAATCAGTGCGATGTCACTCAGTGTATTTGAGTAAAATTAATCGTAATAAAAATCTGAGTGCTACACATGGGCAAAATTGCGTGAAATACCCATTCAGTCTTGGTTACTCGGCAACTGTTTGTCACGGCATCTTCCACGCAGGCATTACTAGGGGATTGCGTTACACTGGTAATAACGCCTGCGTAGGAGGCTAGGTCTTCTATGGCTTGCGGTACCATTCTTTGGTAACATCTCATCGCAACATTCTCACCAGTTCGTCACGGCTTCTTCCATGGCTTGTGCCTTGTTAGTGGAGCATCCCATGGAAAGGTTTTCACCTTGACCCTCTCTTTCCTGTTTTGAGGAGTGCTGGAGCGTCCCCATCTGGGCGAGTTTTTGGGCGTATGCTGCAGCCTGATCACACATCTGTCTGTCAAGTGTCATGGCGGGAACTTTATGCACTTTTCGGAATTCATTATGCTTCGCCAAACCAATTTCTTCTTCTTTGGTGAACTCTGGAAAGAATAAAAAGAAGAAAATAGGGTAGAAAAGTCTAGGGGCAAACAATGATGTGCAAGCCAATACATATAAATCATCTATTGCATCTCACGCCCACAGGAAATTACAACGATGCAGACTGTCAATTCATCTAGCCTGTCAAGTGTCATTGTATTTTTCGGAATTTATTATGTATCGCCAAACCTATCTGTTCTTCATTGGTGAATTCTAAAATGAAATAACAAAATGAACGAATATTTTCCTGCAAATAATGGTTTGCTCATGCGCATTATTACTGTCTGACAGTGATTTTGTTACGTCATGCGTAGTGATATCAAATTCTGTGGAAAAGATGGAAATGCCAGAGTTTTAGGAAATTTGCTTGATTTTCCTAGTGTACCTCCAAGACAGCGGAAATATAAATAAGGAAAAGAAAAAAATTGGATGACCAGCCAGTATGACGATGTTTTCAACTGGTATTTATTTGTTTATTTATTTATTTTTCTATTTATTTGCTCAAGCTTTAGTGCCAGCCTACCTCCCATATTTAAGTAGTATTTAGTTTTACTCAGCTCGATTAGCTTTTTAGTTATTCTGAGTAAATGTTACCCTTTTTGTATTAATACATTATGTTGTAAATTAAGTTTAACTTTTTACAGTCGAACCAAGTGAAGCGTACCCCCCTAGAGTACATTAATGAATTTATTATTGGAAAATTGAACCCGTTATTCGTTTCAATGTT
Source organism: Blastomussa wellsi (assembly GCA_947652115.1). NCBI lineage: Eukaryota > Metazoa > Cnidaria > Anthozoa > Scleractinia > Plerogyridae > Blastomussa > Blastomussa wellsi. Next base: position 37,048,613 of record OX393561.1, read on the forward strand.
GCATTCGGTTTGAAAAGGAGCGAATCAATATTCAACTCAAAAGACGATTTTTGATTGGACTAGGCGAGAGCTTTTCTTGGCTATTTACATCTCGTAGAACTTGCAGAATTTCTAATTCGTGTAAATGGTGGGAAGAAAAGAGTTTTCTGGCGAAGCCCTTACAAGTTTTTCGTGAATATTTTTACGTGGCTCACTACGTATCGTTGAAAATGGCCTATCTTCCTAAAAACATTACGCGCTGTCACTTGCAAGTCACAAATTTCCCATCTGAATTTGTCTGAGAGAGGTTTCCATGCGGCCATGCAAGTTAGTTCCAAGTTAGTTCCTTGCCGCCATTTTGAAAAGGAAACAATTCCTTGTTCGCCTAGTCCAATCAAAACTCGACTCTGATTTGATCATTGATAAGCGCCTTTTCAAACCGAATGCAATATTTTAAACGAATAACGGGTTCAATTTTCCAATATTCAATTCATTAATGTACTCTAGGGGGTACGCTTCACTTGGTTTGACTGTATTTTGGTAATAAAAGCTTGTGTTGTTGTTGTTGCAGGGACGAAACGACAAGCGCTACGTCAGACTAGTCACGAACAATGTAATCTGAAAAATTAAATTAAGTATAATTAAATCGCGCGGTTCCGAGTTCTCGACGGGTAATTGTGCAAAACAAATTCAGTGATAAAATAATTATTTCCGGAACATAGAGACATAACAGCAAAATATCGAGATTGACAGTCTCGCAGATAAATTATTTTCGAAGCCGAAGGCCGAAGGCCAATTTACCTGCTTTCCATTGACAATTCACGATAATGGATTTTTCTCAACCTCGTTCAGTTGTCGTTTAGCCTGCGAACAGGCTCTCCAGTGGGGAAAATTTCGGCGAGCGAAGAAAGCTGAACTTGTGAGCGTGACCTGCAACAGCAAGCGATCTGACCAATCGGATCATGATACCAGATTCTGGTATCATGGATCGGCGGCATCAAACGAGTGTCCGCAGGCTCCCGCGCGATTTCCTTCTTCCCAGGCTATGCTCAGGTCACGCTCACGCTCAATATCTAGGCTACTCTCCCTCGTTTTCTATGAACAAATAGTCAATTCGGCTAAGCTTTATTGATTGACAATTTCTTCATGGTGTATACCCTCTGCTTGTGAACTCCCGGCTCCGCCGCCGCTTTTGCCTTCCTTTTCGCCTTCCTGGGGTCCGTCCAACTGGAGCTGAAGTATCAAAGTTTTATTGTAAGGGAAGTATTGTACATCGCCTCCCGTGACTTTGTATCCGTTCACACCTCAGTGGAGAATAAGGGAAAGGTCTTAGTAAAAGGCAAATAATGGAAAATGTCCCACTATGAATAATCGTAGGATGATTAACCGGTATTCAGTTTAAAACTAGCAATGGTATATTGGTTTTATATTGGTTTTGATTGGGTTAGAGGCTATGGAATATAAACTCATCTACCATGCAACACAAATATGGTTAGTGTACGCGTCAGCGTTAACAGCTGGGAGGCTCAAAATATAACTCATTCAGCCCTTTTCGTTTCTCTTAGCCGGCTGGGCGTTGGCACGAAAAACTAAGGACTCTGGGGACATAGGATTTTCCAAAAAAAAATTTTTTATTGGCTGTTTGAGAACAAAGAAGTCTTTAACGGAAGTCAAAATGTTTACCGGCCGTCATATTGCAGCACACAACACGTAGAAACACCAATACTATATACATGAAGTCCAGAAGTCCTAGAATAGATCTTTCTCAAGCTTTTGTTATTCTTTTGTGTTCATGCTAATCTGCCCTCCCAACCTCATTTTTCCACACACAAAATCTTCAATCTTCCTAGAAACCTCTGCTGACAGGGCAAATGCGTGCTCTGAAACAAACAACATTGTTTCGTAATGAAAGATTATAAGGCCTGTGGCAATTAGAAGTGTGAACTGCATGTAGTTGTAGAGTAGGTACTAACTTACCTTCTTTTGAAAAAGCACAGAAGATAATTAAAACCAGCGCAACGCGAACCACGGTCTTAAAGAACAAAGTTACAGTCAGGGTCGATTTACGAAACGTGTACATATTCATCATTGCGCTTAAAACAACATCTTTCAGACAATTGCAAATAATATTGTACTTGTTTAAGTGAGGCCTCTATTTATGTATTTGAAATAAATGCCTTTAAGGACGATAACACATATATGAACAAATAGATTATCCACACAGTTTGACCTCGACAGATTAGAGCTGTGTTCGTTGTCGATAAATAAAACGAGTTTAAACAGGCAGCCCAATAACGGAATAAAGAAAAACACACCAAACAATTGACCTTGGCTAATAGTATAGCATTGCATACTTCCCAGAAAAGATAAACAATCGGAACTATCTTGGTAAGCGTAAAACTGGCGAGACAGAAAGAAAATTAGGAACTCCTTTGATGACGGTCTTTGTGGTTGAAATTACTCATCGATCTGTGATCGTTCTCACCGCTCAGCATAGAATCTCATATCAGTAAATTTTGGATTATTTAAGCCATACACTTTTCAGACTGAAGTATATAATATAACTCTGCTTTTTGGGAATCGTATAACTGATTAAAATTTCTATATTACTTACCATGATTCAGAGCGTTTCCTTGCTGTAATTTTGTTAACTTTCAGACAGCGTCCCTGTTGTCGATTAAGTTATCTAAGTGTTTCTGAATTTACCAGTGGTATCCACCTTTTCCTGGTAGCTTTAAAGGAACAAGTGATGACAGTGTCAGCTCAGCTGTTAAAACCTGCCAAAAGCAGATTACAGTTCTGATATCAATTCTATAACTTCAACTGACAAAATATTAGCTTCGACTAGATCTTTAGACCTAGATCGTTCAACTGTATCAGTGGACTATACTGGGAGGCTCGGCCAGACTGTAGGTTTATGAAAGGGTATGGATCTCAGTAGTTATAGTATAGAAAAGGATAGTGTGAAACGGACTTTTAGGTATGGTGATTCCATAGAAACAGATGAATACTAATTAATATTTTATAAAACTTTGCACAGAAAAAAGATGGCATCTATACATTTTACAACAATACCTTGGTAATGGTAATGGATTTGTATTGCTCGTTTGAAACCAATCCCGAGAGACTCAAATGACAATAAGCGCGGCGGCCATGTTGGATGACCAAACAAAAGAGGCTAATCAGAAATCTTTTGTTTCTGTCATCCAACATGGCGTCGATGACGTCACTTGCAAACCGAGGATAGCGCATTTTCCATATACATGTTCAAATGCGCTTTTTCCCAACCCATGAGTACATAGCACCGGGAACTCCGTGCCCTACTCTTTACGATTAGTGTGTGGGTTATTTTACGGCCCCTGTTGACCCGTAACCTTGAACATTCAGGAGACGGGACCTACTGTTTATCGTCCTTATCCGAGAAGACTACAACATCTAACCATTTGCAGATGTAGTTACAAAGGCAGCACGTTCTCCTCAGCTATTTTAAGACCCTGCGTGTTGGTCCGATCTGGTAGTCGAAGTCAAGACCGTCCTCCCGCATGATAGCCCGACACTCTACAAACTGAGCTAACCGGTCGGCGAACCAATCAAAGCCCACTGGGCATATAGAAAGGTATGGTTTAACGGAAGTGGCTTCTGTAGTAACATTGATTGACTTACAACTTTTCTTTGTGGTTTTATATGCCCTTTTAGAGATTTTGCGTGCAAAGGATTATAGGTAAATGTAGCAGTCGCCATATTTTTCCTTCCGGTGGATTGCGTCTAGATAATTAATAGAAATGAAATATGTATAAAGAAAGTTCAAAGGGGTAAATTGCTGCAAGAAATCAACTACTGTTAACATTCTTGTCTGATATAAGCTGCATATCAGTTGAGTATAAAACATCATGATCACCGACGAGGAATTAATAGCTGTATTATTTTCAAAGATACGTAAGTTTGTAATGGGTAAAAAAAATAGAGCGAGTTTCAATTGCGTGTCGTAAAATTATAACCAAAGTAATTAATTTGGCCAATCACAAAGGACAGAGACAATCTAGTAAACCAATCAAAACTCGAAGTAATTAACACAAAGCGCGGGAAAACGTGCGCGCGCGAGTCACAGTTAGTTTTGTTTTTTTCTGATTGGTTAAAATTTTAACCAAGCTCTGAGCGTAGTAATGCAAAACCAAAGCAATTCGTTAATACATCCGACACTGAATTGAAAACCGCTCCAACATGATGAGTAATGATCAGACTGACTACAACAATCTCAACTTGTTAATTTATTTTCAATAACTCATTGCATAGATGATCACTGTTTTAGAGTCTGTTATATTGGCATGGTACTTCTTTTACCCTTTAGCTACGGTAAACAGTTCAGAGTTTCTGTTGTTTTTCGTGCGCTTTTCAATAAAATGCGAATTCCGCTCAGTCAACGATTTTCGTTTTTCACTGCCGTCAATCACTTATCTTTATCTAAGTGTCAAGAAGCAGAACTTTTTTTTCAAGTTTCGCTGACTGTCGCCATAATCTAATTATGGTTGACGGCAGCGTAAAACGCATTCACTCGTCAGTTGGGTTTTAACTCCACAGTTCAGAGTTCATAGTTCTGAAACAAGCCTTAGTCTGAATGCTTTGGTACATGAGTTTCCGTTGCTAGTTCGTCTTCGGAAGAATCATCGTCGATTTCTGCGACCTCGCTGTTCATAACCGAAATCAGAGTTGGAGTAAACCCTCCATGTTCAAATTTCCCTTTTTCAGCCGGGTCGTCCCCCTCAACGAATTCTTCCAAAACTTCTGCCTGCTTCGGGTAATACTCGGATGCCATCGGCAGTTTGGCCTCGGTTTTTGCACCCCAGGAGCTTCCAGCGAAATAGCTTAGGTTATTGTTTTGATAACCTTGTCCATAAGGATATTTATTTGCTTCCTTTACGTTTTCCCTTCTTAATCTGGCATTATTGGGCTTAGAGCTGCTAGAGGAATCTCTCGTTTCCTTCAGATTTATCCCTCCAGTGGGCTGTCGAACAGGAAAGTTCCCTGCTGGGTTTGCTCTCACTCTCAAGCTATCTTCGCTTTGATTTGTGTCTGATAACATAGATGTAGACTTCCTTCTACAATATGACGGATTAAACTTTCCTTTAAGAACGTTCTCCAAAGTATCGTAAGTAATTGCGGGTCTGTAACGTGCCACAATGTAAGTGTACTGGTGGCCATTTACTTTTCCTTCAGCTTTGCCAATCCCGAGTTTCCTTGTACCTTTCCAGATGACTTGCATGAAATGAACAGCTTGTGGTTCGTATCCTCCTTTCCTCCAGTTATAAGTGCACACTTCGTTATACCTTAAAGGAGAAGGATTAAAACTTTAACACCACAGTCTATGTTTTCCTGTTGTTTGAAAGCGTTTCAAAGATTAAATTTTGGGTTACAGGCAAACCAATTCAAAGCGCAGTTGCATCGTGATATAGTGCTACTTGAAAATCGAGTGAATGTGTTAGTATTTCATGGAAATTAATCTATAATTTAATAGTGGGCTGGCCTTGCTCAAAATCACTGTACTAGTCATGAAAATCATTTACTAGTGTGTGGCTACGGACGGGCAGGAAAGAAGTGGAGAGTTTGACAGTGTTACTTTGAAGAAAATCCATCAACAATCATTGATGATTGTTCACTCGCATCTTGGAGAATTTATGCTTTTCGTTTGATTCGTTTCTAAAATGGATAAAATATATCAAACACAAGATGATGAAAATTATTAGAAGCAACCTTAAACCGAAAAGTGATAGTAAGGCTCTAGTTAATGTCATGATACTGACTCATTGGCCTTATGCCTTTAGAAATCCCTTAAGATTTTCAATAGGGAAGGTATTCTTTGCCATACCGCAGTTGGGCTCCTCGCAATCTCGTGAAATTTAAATTGGCAAGGGTCAATATTTGAGAAACTCAGAAAAAAGTAGAAAAACTGCTGGACATATATTACACCAGGTGAAATATTGGTTTCAGAGACTGATTTTTAGTTGATGATTTTTTAGTTTCCAACTAGTATTAACAGGAATTTGCTTGATTAGTTATGCCTCTCACCAGTTTTTTATTGCACCATGCACGGTTATCCCTCCCAAATTGCTTCCTCCCGAGGCCAGGTTTTCGCCTTCATTTTCTTTTTGCAGAACAACCAGGTTTTCATGTACCATAGACTGGTTATTAATACCCCTCTTCAAAAGCTTGTTTGCAAACTCTTCAGCTTCCTTCGACATCTCAGTGTCGAGTTTTAGTGGTGGCGAGTTGTGTATTGCGCGAAACTTGTTATGAGACTCCAGTGCTGACTTGAAGAATTCTTTAGCTGCAAATCGTTTTTAATAGTTAGTACATTATCTTGTTGGGAGGCGCAGTGGCCTAATGGTTAGTGCGCTAAACTCCGGATCGGTAGTTCCGGGTTCGAGCCTCTAGCCGGGGCACTGCGTTGTGTTCTTGGGCAAGACACTTTACTCTCACAGTGCCTCTCTCCACCCAGGTGTATAAATGGGTACCGGCGAATTTACTGCTGGGGGGTAACCCTGCGATGGACTAGCATCCCATCCAGGGGGGAGTAGAAATACTCTCCGTCGCTTCATGCAACAGAAACCGGCCTGATGGGCCACTAGGCCCGACTGCAGAATTACCTTTACATTATCTTGTTAATAGTTAGTAGGTTTTAATCATTTTTAATCAGAGTTAGTAGATTGTATAGTACCCAATTAGTAGAGGGTGTCTCCCCTCGGCTAACTTATTTTAAGACACAATCATAAATAAAGTATTTGATTGATTGATTGATTGATCATGTGGGCAACGCGCAAAATGTTCATTTACCACAATTTCTCACTTAATCCAAGCCCCAGGGATCCAAGCATATTTCTTTTAACAATGTTTATATTTAAGGCCGTAGAAGACGGTCAATTGTTTTTCTACTTTAACTTTTTACATTTGTATTAAACGTTTTCAAAAGCATCTACTAGTCAACAGTGGAGCCCTGGAGCCTCGATCTTTTCTCCTTGAAGCCCTGGAGCCCCGCTTTTTTTAGGCCCATTTCCCTGGGACCATTACAGTCAAATTGGTGCTTAAATTTCGTGTTATAACCATTGAGAGCCTCTTTACCGTTCAGGCTAATACTCTTTGCATTTCTCTACCCTACCTGCCCTTTTTAGCTCATTAGTGGATAATTATGATAGCTTATATCAAATTCCTGCGTACCCGTCAGTTAATGCAAATACCTGTTTCCACTCCAAAGGAAGGTTTATCTTGTTGGTACCATGCAGATGTTTGCACTGAAGATTGAGCCTCAGCTGGCAGAGTTGCTGGTGGCGCACTTGGTGCTGCTGATGGCTGGGATTCATCAATTTTGGTTATTTCAGGAGCCAACGATGCGTGATCGGCACCTACTATGCCAGCTCCTTTGATTTTCATATTACCAAAACCCAATGATGCTATGAATGGAATAAGATTGTTAAGTATCGTATCATATTCAAAGTTCAAATGTTCCAATCAAGTGGTTTACGTAAACCATCAGTACACATCTGTCTGTCAAGTGTCATGGCGGGAACTTCATGCACTTTTCGGAATTCATTATGCTTCGCCAAACCAATTTCTTCTTCTGTGGTGAACTCTGAAAAGAATAAAAAGAAGAAAATAGGGGAGAAAAGTCTAAGGGCAAACACTGATGTGCAAGCCAATACATATAAATCATCTATTGCATCTCACGCCCACAGGAAATTACAACGATGCAGACTGTCAATTCATCTAGCATGTCAAGTGTCATCAGAGGAACTTGTTGTATTTTTCGGAATTTTTTATGTATCGCCAAACCTATCTGTTCTTCATTGGTGAATTCTAAAATGAAATAACAAAATGAACGAATATTTTCCTGCAAATAATGGTTTGCTCATGCGCATTATTACTGTCTGACAGTGATTTTGTTGCGTCATGCGTAGTGATATCAAATTCTGTGGAAAAGATCGAAATGCCAGAGTTTTAGGAAATTTGCTTGATTTTCCTAGTGTACCTCCATAACAGCGTAAATATAAATAAGGAAAATAAAAAAATTGGATGACCAGCCAGTATGACGATGTTTTTTTCCTAACCCTAACCCCTAACCCTAATGGTATTTATTTGTTTATTTATTTATTTTTATTTTATTTTTCTATTTATTTGTTCAAGCTTTAGTGCCAACCCACCTCCCATATTTAAATAGTATTTAGTTTTATTCAGCTCGATTAGCTTTTTACTTATTCTTAGTAAATGTTACCCTTTTTGAAATAATACATTATGTTGTAAATTAAGAGAGTACATTAATGAATTTATTATTGGAAAATTGAACCCGTCATTCGTTTCAATGTTGCATTCGGTTTGAAAAGGAGCGAATCAATATTCAACTCAAACGACAATTTTTGATTGGACTAGGCGAGAGCTTTTCTTGGCTATTTACATCTCGTAGAACTTGCAGAATTTCTAATTCGTGTAAATGGTGGGAAGAAAAGAGTTTTCTGGCGAAGCCCTTTCAAGTTTTTCGTGAATATTTTTGCGTGGCTCACTACGTACCGTTGAAAATGGCCTATCTTCCTAAAAACATTACGCGCTGTCACTTGCAAGTCACAAATTTCCCATCTGAATTTGTCTGAGAGAGGTTTCCATGCGGCCATGCAAGTTAGTTCCAAGTTAGTTCCTTGCCGCCATTTTGAAAAGGAAACAATTCCATATAACGAACATCTCTTGTTCGCCTAGTCCAATCAAAACTCGACTCTGATTTGAGCATTGATAAGCGCCTTTTCAAACCGAATGCAATATTTTAAAGGAATAACGGGTTCAATTTTCCAATATTCAATTCATTGATGTACTCTAGGGGGTACGCTTCACTTGGTTTGACTGTATTTTGGTAATAAAAGCTTGTGTTGTTGTTGTTGTTGCAGGGACGAAACGACAAGCGCTGCGTCAGACTAGTCACGAACAATGTAATCTGAATTATCACAAGTAACTGTCAACTGTCAAGTATAACTCTGCTTTTTGGGAATCGTATAACTGATGAAAATTTCTATATCACTTACCATGATTCTGAGCGTTTCCTTGCTGTAATTTTGTCAACTTTCAGACAGCGTTCCCGTTGTCGATTAAGTTATCTAAGTGTTTCTGAATTTACCAGTGGTATCCACCTTTTCCTGGTAGCTTTAAAGGAACAAGTGATGACGGTGTCAGCTCAGCTGTTAAAACCTGCCAAAAGCAGATTACAATTCTGATATCAATTATATAACTTCAACTGACAAAATATTAGCTTCAACTAGATCTATAGACCTAGATCGTTCAACAGTATCAGTGGACTATACTGGGAGGCTCGGCCAGACTGTAGGTTTATGAAAGGGTATGGATCTCAGTAGTTGGAGTATAGAAAAGGATAGTGTGAAACGGACTTTTAGGTATGGTGATTCCATAGAAACAGATGAATACTAATTAATATTTTATAAAACTTTGCACAGAAAAAAGATGGCATCTATACATTTTACCACAATACCTTGGTAATGGTAATGGATTTGTATTGCCCGTTTGAAACCAATCCCGAGAGACTCAAATGACAATAAGCGCGGCGGCCATGTTGGATGACCAAACAAAAGAGGCTAATCAGAAATCTTTTGTTTCTGTCATCCAACATGGCGTCGATGACGTCACTTGCAAACCAAGAATAGCGCATTTTCCATATACATGTTCAAATGCGCTTTTACCCAACCCATGAGTACATAGCACCGGGAACTCCGTGCCCTACTCTTTACGATTAGTGTGTGGGTTATTTTACGTCCCCTGCTGACCTGTAACCTTGAACATTCAGGAGACGGGACCTACTGTTTATCGTCCTCATCCGAGAAGACTGCAACACCTAACCATTTGCAGATGTAGTTACAAAGGCAGCACGTTCTCCTCAGTTATTTTAAGACCCTGCGTGTTGGTCCGATCTGGTAGTCGAAGTCACGACCGCATGATAGCCCGGCACTCTACAAACTGAGCTAACCGGTCGGCGAACCAAACAAAGCCCACTGGGCATATAGAAAGGTATGGTTTAACGGAAGTGGCTCCTGTAGTAACATTGATTGACTTACAACTTTTCTTTGTGGTTTTATACGCCCTTTTAGAGATTTTGCGTGCAAAGGATTATAGGTAAATGTAGCAGTCGCCATCTTTTTCCTTCCGGTGGATTGCGTCTAGATAATTAATAGAAATGAAATATGTATAAAGAAAGTTCAAAGGGGTAAATTGCTGCAAGAAATCAACTACTGGTAACATTCTTGTCTGATATAAGCTGCATATCAGTTGAATATAAAACATCATGATCCCCGACGAGGAATTAATAGCTGTATTATTTTCAAAGATACGTAAGTTTGTAATGGGTAAAAAAAAATAGAGTGAGTTTCAATTGCGTGTCGTAAAATTATAACCAAAGTAATTAATTTGGCCAATCACAAAGGACAGAGACAATCTAGTAAACCAATCAAAACTCGAAGTAATTAACACAAAGCGCGGGAAAACGTGCGCGCGCGAGTCACAGTTAGTTTTGTTTTTTTCTGATTGGTTAAAATTTTAACCAAGCTCTGAGCGTAGTAATGCAAAACCAAAGCAATTCGTTAATACATCCGACACTGAATTGAAAGCCGCTCCAACATGATGAGTAATGATCAGACTGACTACAACAATTTCAACTTGTTAATTTATTTTCAATAACTCATTGCATAGATGATCATTGTTTTAGAGTCTGTTCTATTGGCATGGTACTTCTTTTACCCTTTAGCTACGGTAAACAGTTCAGAGTTTCTGTTGTTTTTCGTGCGCTTTTCAATAAAATGCGAATTCCGCTCAGTCAACGATTTTCGTTTTTCACTGCCGTCAATCACTTATCTTTATCTAAGTGTCAAGAAGCAGAACTTTTTTTTCAAGTTTCGCTGACTGTCGCCATAATCTAATTATGGTTGACGGCAGCGTAAAACGCATTCACTCGTCAGTTGGGTTTTAACTCCACAGTTCAGAGTTCATAGTTCTGAAACAAGCCTTAGTCTGAATGCTTTGGTACATGAGTTTCAGTTGCTAGTTCGTCTTCGGAAGAATCATCGTCGATTTCTGCGACCTCGCTGTTCATAATCGGAATCAGAGTTGGAGTAAACCCTCCATGTTCAAATTTCCCTTTTTCAGCCGGGTCGTCCCCCTCAACGAATTCTTCCAAAACTTCTGCCTGCTTCGGGTAATACTCGGATGCCATCGGCAGTTTGGCCTCAGTTTTAGCAACCCAGGAGCTTCCAGCGAAATAGCTTAGGTTATTGTTTTGATAACCTTGTCCATAAGGATATTTATTTGCTTCCTTTACGTTTTCTCTTCTTAATCTGGCATTATTGGGCTGAGAGCTGCTAGAGGAATCTCTCGTTTCCTTCAGATTTAGCCCTCCAGTTGGCTGTCGTACAGGAAAGTTCCCTGCTGGGTTTGCTCTCACTCTCAAGCTATCTTCGCTTTGATTTGTGTCTGATAACATAGATGTAGACTTCCTTCTACAATATGACGGATTAAACTTTCCTTTAAGAACGTTCTCCAAAGTATCGTAAGTAATTGCGGGTCTGTATCGTGCCACAATGTAAGTGTACTGGCGGCCATTTACTTTTCCTTCAGCTTTGCCAATCCCGAGTTTGCTTGTACCTTTCCAGATGACTTGCATGAAATGAACAGCTTGTGGTTCGTATCCTCCTTTCCCCCAGTTATAAGTGCACACTTCGTTATACCTTAAAGGAGAAGGATTAAAACTTTAACACCACAGTCTATGTTTTCCTGTTGTTTGAAAGCGTTTCAAAGATTAAATTTTGGGTTACAGGCAAACCAATTCAAAGCGCAGTTGCATCGTGATATAGTGCTACTTGAAAATCGAGTGAATGTGTTAGTATTTCATGGAAATTAATCTATAATTTAATAGTGGGCTGGCCTTGCTTAAAATCACTGTACTAGTCATGAAAATCATTTACTAGTGTGTGGCTACGGACGGGCAGGAGAGAAGTGGCGAGTTTGACAGTGTTACTTTGAAGAAAATCCATCAACAATTATTGATGATTGTTCGCTCGCATCTTGGAGAATTTATGCTTTTCGTTTGATTCGTTTCTAAAATGGATAAAATATATCAAACACAAGATGATGAAAATTATTAGAAGCAACCTTAAACCGAAAAGTGATAGTAAGGCTGTAGTTAATGTCATGATACTGACTCATTGGCCTTATGCCTTTAGAAATCCCTTAAGATTTTCAATAGGGAAGGTATTCTTTGCCATACCGCAGTTGGGCTCCTCGCAATCTCGTGAAATTTAAATTGGCAAGGGTCAATATTTGAGAAACTCAGAAAAAAGTAGAAAAACTGCTGGACATATATTGCACCAGGTGAAATATTGGTTTCAGAGACTGATTTTTACTTGGTGATTTTTTAGTTTCCAACTAGTATTAACAGGAATTTGCTTGATTAGTTATGCCTCTCACCAGTTTTTTATTGCACCATGCACGGTTATCCCTCCCAAATTGCTTCCTCCCGAGGCCAGGTTTTCGCCTTCATTTTCTTTTTGCAGAACAACCAGGTTTTCATGTACCATAGACTGGTTATTAATACCCCTCTTCAAAAGCTTGTTTGCAAACTCTTCAGCTTCCTTCGACATCTCAGTGTCGAGTTTTAGTGGTGGCGAGTTGTGTATTGCGCGAAACTTGTTATGAGACTCCAGTGCTGACTTGAAGAATTCTTTAGCTGCAAATCGTTTTTAATAGTTAGTACATTATCTTGTTGGGAGGCGCAGTGGCCTAATGGTTAGTGCGCTAAACTCCGGATCGGTAGTTCCGGGTTCGAGCCTCTAGCCGGGGCACTGCGTTGTGTTCTTGGGCAAGACACTTTACTCTCACAGTGCCTCTCTCCACCCAGGTGTATAAATGGGTACCGGCGAATTTACTGCTGGGGGGTAACCCTGCGATGGACTAGCATCCCATCCAGGGGGGAGTAGAAATACTCTCCGTCGCTTCATGCAACAGAAACCGGCCTGATGGGCCACTAGGCCCGACTGCAGAATTACCTTTACATTATCTTGTTAATAGTTAGTAGGTTTTAATCATTTTTAATCAGAGTTAGTAGATTGTATAGTACCCAATTAGTAGAGGGTGTCTCCCCTCGGCTAACTTATTTTAAGACACAATCATAAATAAAGTATTTGATTGATTGATTGATTGATCATGTGGGCAACGCGCAAAATGTTCATTTACCACAATTTCTCACTTAATCCAAGCCCCAGGGATCCAAGCATATTTCTTTTAACAATGTTTATATTTAAGGCCGTAGAAGACGGTCAATTGTTTTTCTACTTTAACTTTTTACATTTGTATTAAACGTTTTCAAAAGCATCTACTAGTCAACAGTGGAGCCCTGGAGCCTCGATCTTTTCTCCTTGAAGCCCTGGAGCCCCGCTTTTTTTAGGCCCATTTCCCTGGGACCATTACAGTCAAATTGGTGCTTAAATTTCGTGTTATAACCATTGAGAGCCTCTTTACCGTTCAGGCTAATACTCTTTGCATTTCTCTACCCTACCTGCCCTTTTTAGCTCATTAGTGGATAATTATGATAGCTTATATCAAATTCCTGCGTACCCGTCAGTTAATGCAAATACCTGTTTCCACTCCAAAGGAAGGTTTATCTTGTTGGTACCATGCAGATGCTTGCACTGAAGATTGAGCCTCAGCTGGCAGAGTTGCTGGTGGCGCACTTGGTGCTGCTGATGGCTGGGATTCATCAATTTTGGTTATTTCAGGAGCCAACGATGCGTGATCGGCACCTACTATGCCAGCTCCTTTGATTTTCATATTACCAAAACCCAATGATGCTATGAATGGAATACGATTGTTAAGTATCGTATCATATTCAAAGTTCAAATGTTCCAATCAAGTGGTTTACGTAAACCATCAGTACCGGCTCGTAATTTCAACCCTGGTGAGACGTAGGGAACCCACACAGCTCAATTAAACTTGCAGTGTGCTAGCTGTTAAGTCACCACGTCCCCTCTTTTTGAATGGAGTAATTGTTTTGGTTGGAATTATTTATACAGTTGTATTAGCATGCCGCGTAGAATACATTTCATTGTGGGATGTAATCACACGCTATTGCTTATGAGTAGACAGCTTTATTGCCAGATAAACTACTCAGTTAGAAAAATAAATTACCCAATAAATTCTCTCTAACTTAAAAGTGATTTTAAAGCTCGAGTTATAGAACGAATTATGATTGAATGCGGAGGATAAAGTTGCTGCATAACGTAGAACTGTACTTACCTGTCAAAGCAGATTCGATAATAAATAAAATCGAGCACAGTGGCATAAGCATTGCTCTGAGGACTCCCGGAGTATTCTTTTTGTTGACGTGCGTGGTAACCCAAAAGAGAAAGCAATGCAAAGGAAAGAGAGGAAAAAAAAAAAGACAAATATTTCAGGAGTTACTTTACATTTTGCCCTCTGTTTTGTAAAGAAAATTATTACTAATGATAAAAAATATATTTTCAAATGTAGATTTCATGCCCCTTATTAGATTCAAAAATAATAAGAAAGCAGTAACAAGGTACCCATGCCTACAGTAAAACAAAACACAATGAATGAGCATATTAAATGGTTCCATTTTTTATCAATCTATTACCTATTATGGGTTTTAGGTAATCTGGGTTTTAGGTGATCATTTGGAAGGTTTAAAGTTGTGCTGTACAATTTTTCTAACATATATGTGAGATTGGTTATGAAATTTTATATGTAGAGCTAGCCTCCGCTTTGTAGCTATCAAGCATCAAATGGTGAAATGGAGTTGGTGTCCGTAAATAATTTAAACAGAATTTTTTGGACTTTCGCGTAATAGTGAGAATGCGAAATTGCCAATCATCAGCCGTTTTGAGATAAACTGACAGGAAAACATACCACAACCTGTTCTGACACCAGTTTCGTAAATGCGACAACAAGCAGAATCAATCTTAAGAGCAACATGCTATAAGGACCGCCTATACCTGCGCAGGATATAAAAATTCGAATTTCTCAAATTTTGCCAGGATGAAGGGTTTTATAAACTTGTTTCAAAAATGCAGCTTTGAGGTTCCTCCGATTTCTATATTTTTGTCGAGACGGCTTTTCGTATTTGGCCGCTCGGAGAGCCAAACTCTACACTGAAATTCCACTTTCCTCGAATGCTAGCAAGACAAAACAATACCTGTAGCAGAGAAAGCTTGTACATAGTATTAAAATATCATCTTTTAGCAGTTATTAACGGTGTTAGATCAGAATAAAATTGCAACCTGGATTTTTATCAAATTTTCAAATTGACACACTTCGCTTATGCGTCGCGTCAAAATTTTGGGCAAATTCGTGAGCCAAAAAGTCTATCCAGTACATGGATTTACCTGCCAAAACTATTTTACTAATGAGGAGTATCACTTCATCTTGGCTTTTATGGAAAATCTAGCTTTGTTTAATAAAACGGAAAAAATTGAGAGGAACTTGTAAATCAGGTACTTCAACTAATCATTATTGGAATTTTGACCTTTCGTGCTGTGTTTATTATCAACAACATCGAAGAAGAAAAGTTCGACTGCTGGTCAAACTCCCATAAAATAGAGCTTGAGTTTCCTTTAACATGTCGTAAAGTCAATATGAACCCTCTTAAACACTTTTAGTACAAGTCTATTTTGAATTACAAAATTAAAGCTGGCAGTTAGCTAGGTCTCCGCAATGCTCTCAACGAATACTATAGGTTTATAAATCAGTATCGAGTAAAATCTTTCAAAATCTAGAAGAATACATAGTTAAATAAATACATGGAACTATTTCGTACCTCAGGTCTAGCCCTTGATGAGAATCTTGATGAGAAATGAGAAATATTGCAGCCGGACTTACGGCAGACGTTTGAGTTGTTGACAGCAGTCGCAAGTTACATAGGATACCCAAGCGTGGTGGCAATGGGAGGTCTAGGGGAGTCGAGGGGGTCTGTTTAGCTTGTCAAGCTTATGGTAACCTTATGGTAACCAGGTCGAACTCTCTGGACTATGGCCATATTGATGTTTGGGGCGACGTCGTACGGACGTACGGACGTATGTATTTTGCACGCGCCCGTGAGTCATGCCGCTTGCCATTTTGACCATGAGAAATGAAAGGCATGGTTATCCCGTTTGTTCTTTGTATGCGTGCTTGTTTCTCCTATTTCTATAGGTATGGGCCTCCGGAGCTCCGCTAATAACATCTTAAGAACGTTTTCAGCTCCAAGAATAGACGTTCTTATAAAAAAGAGTGTAATCGCAGCAAGAAAGGTCGAAATGGCAATGATCAGTTGAAGTATGCCTTGTTTACAGGTCGTTATCAATTATTGTTTCCGTTTTATTTACCCATGATGCTAGATTTTTCATAAAAGCCTGGCTAGATGAAGTGATATTCTTCATCAGAAAATTAATCTTGGCAGGTAAATCCATGTACCAGATAGACTTTTTGCACACGAATTTGCCCAAAATTTTCACTCGACACAACATGTATCGAAGTCACTGTGTGTCATTTTAATAAAAATCCAGGATACAACTTTATTCTGATCTGACACTGCTTAATAACTTCAGAAAGATGATACGCAGGGAGGCCGAAACCCAAGAAGGCATCCCTAGTACTCCGCGCGTAAATAGAAATTGAATGTATTGTTTGTGTTGGTATATAGAAAAATCTCGATTTGATCAAAGTGGGAACAGAGAGGGTTCTTGGAGTGAGCGCGCAGAAGGTCTTGGGTGTGTGACAAAATTCTTGCACAGCCATTGGTTAATAATGACGTAAATTAGAAAATATCACATTTTGATTGAGTGATGATGATGTCCTGAAGTGCGTAACTCGTGCATTTGAGCTGTCAAATGAACCAGGCTGTCAGAATAACCCTTGCGAACTTCACCGTTCTTCACGGTGTTACCACAGATGTTGAGGTAGGTCTCAGGTTCATTTGCGTTTTCTAGACTACAAAGTGTTTGGAAACCGAATAGTCCGTAAATAATCTAAGAATTCTTTTGGAGAATTCAGATTTACGATGAGCTCAGTAGATTGAAAACTTCAGGCTTTATATGTCGAGATGAATTCCAGTCCCCAAAACTTTCGCCTTAAAACATTTATCAACTTTAATAATTCGATAGTTTTTAAACTTATGCTGTCACTAAAGCAACCGTAATTTCGAAAAGAGTTGAGCGTGGAGTCTCACAAGACGTTTTCGTTTCAGGTACATCGTGAGAGGTGAGAAAATCTTGCGGCATCTTAACAATTGCAAGTCTGAGAAGTCAGTTATCGAGATGTATCCATGCTTTCCGCTTCCAGTTCCAACATTAACCAGATTAGCTGACAAGCCTGTGCTTTTACCGACGTGTTATCGGAAATTTTGAGGCAGCTTTAAGTTCATTTGCACTTTCTCGATTACAGAGGGACTAGAAGCCGAATTTTGTCCTTTAATAAATTTAAACTTGGAATTCGAAGACATTGAAGATACTGTTCATAAAAGTGAGAAGTTCTTGCAATGTATCTTAATAACTAACTTAACATTTTGCAAATTTAATTAAATTCCTATAATGATTATCACAAATAGTACATTCTACAGCTTTGCCTATTGATGTCTCCATGACTGATTTACTTCTCTGGTGCATAAGAAAAAGCCGCCATTTTAAATGCGCGCGCGCTGATCGTGGGCGAAATTATGCACAGTAAGGATGCGCAATACAAACCTAATCCTCACTCAGCTCGTCCTCAATATAAGAACGTATGAACAAACAATGGAACATAGAACTCAAAACGATATAAAACAGAAAAACAATAGCTACAAACAAAGGTTCTTACACCGAGGTAATCGCCTTATTTCACTACTCATAATACAAAGTTGGGTTAGCAACTAAATAAGGAGGTACAGGACGAAAGAGAATGTGTCCCAGAAATTGACATCAAATATTTTCAAAAACAAAAATAAACAATAACGTTTTGAAAAACTAAACAATACCAGAAAATAAAACCTTCATCTCTTCAATCATCAGTATTAAGGCCGAGTCAGTCACAGTCAAAGAAACGAAAAAAGATAACAAATAGACTATTTTAAAGTTCTGTGAAATGTAACCAGGCCTCTGTATGAAAGCGAGGCTCAGGGTGACCTTGTCATGATAAAGACCAGAAACTATTTAGCATAACAACAAAACAATTTACATATCAAAAGCAAGAGGGTTTGTATCTAAGCAAGGTCACCTTCAGCCTCACGCCCACTCGAAGGCTTCGTAACTAAGCACAGAACTGTAAAATTCGCCTATTTGCCAAAACAGAGTTATTCACAATAATATTTAACAATTATTCCATGAGCCCGCGTTGGATATGAGGTGATAAATAACCAACGAGCGCGTAGCGCGAGTTGGTTATAATCACCTCATATCCAACAAGGGCGAATGGAATAATTGTTTTAGTAAATTCTCAACCTCGGTTACTGTCGTTGGAATTTTAAAACAGTACACTTGTTCAGTCTATTTTTTTTATAATATTTATAATGCGGACATTTCAGTTTGACCTAAACGAAGCGATGCTATGAAAAGGCGGCAAAATCAGTGGTGCGTTGCTCGCTCTGTAAGTTGAATGGAATAAGTGAAAGGCGAGCGAGAGAAACAGCTACTTCTTCGCAAATATTCCTGGCACAATCTCCTTTAAAGTTTTCTTTATCGTGGAACATCTGGACAAACAATGTTGGTTAACGGGAAGATCGGAAATATTGCGAAGCTGAACATTGCATTTCTTGTACAAGCCGAAACGAGCTTGTTTACAGCTGTCTAGCGATCTCGCGGTTGATTAAGAACCCGATCACGACTGATTCCAAATTAATTGTGTTGAAACAAAGAACTGATGAATTCCTCTGAAGAAAAGGACAAAGCAAACTGTCACTGAATTGCTGTGCGGATGAAAAGGCAGGAAGAGATTGATCTTCGAAGATAATTTCACTGTGGGAAGCCGATGTTGTTTGCTTCGTCTGCCACATTTATTGTGTTCTTTTGAAAGCTTGGACCCGCTGGAACTTACAAGCCTTGTCCAGGTAAAAAACTTTACTGTATTGCTAGCCATATTTATGCTGATACTCTGTTTTCACTTTCTGGAAAAATTTGTGTTGATCAGTTTCGGATCTTCCCGTGTTGTACTTAAGCTGCTGCTAAAGACCAGCTGTGAATTAACACTTATTGGTACCGCCTTCGAATCTTTCATTAAGAGAATTTTTCTTAAGTTACTATTCCTAACACGTCTCAAAGAATCTTTATTCAAAAGTGCTCTCTTAAACCGCTAAAATCACCTCAAATATTATTGTTTGTTAGCCTAAGTGATATTCCAAGCGATTATGTGCTTTTTGTACCAATCAGAATTGCTCATTGTTTAGAATATCGAAATTAATGTCAGTGTTAAAATGTGAATTTGAATTCCCTCGGCGATGAAATCTGCTTTTAACTGAAATACACTTTCTAAAAAGTGGGAGTAAATATTGGAATTATCAACTCCGTCTTTTTTAGCAAGTGATGCTGACAGGTTTACCCGAGAGGTTAGACACCATTGCCAAACACTTGATTACGCTTGTTGAGTCTTCCAAAATGAAAATATTTACGAATACACAACTGTAAGGGCTTTCTTCAGAAAAACCTCCTTCCCGCCCTCCCTATTATATTAACCCTGTGGCTTGGAAAACCTGTTTACATAAAGTTCTTGACTTGGCTAGTCTTGATTGACTGTGTAAATCACAGCTTACGTATTCCACAAAACGTTTTAGGCTCCGATAGATCCTGTTTACTATCTTTCACTTACACAAACGACTTTTTCCATCCTAAGGAGTATGAAACAAACATGATGGTTTTTCCTACCTTCTTTGTATTTCTCGAAATACTTGTGAGTTAAAGAACGTTAACTCAGCCAAGATTCCCCAGAATGCGTCGGAGTTTGCCAGTAATATAAATTATTTCTGCTTCCTCTCGCTATTATTGATTGGGCTAAAGTATCTTCTGATTTGCGTTATTTATTTCTCTTTTGAACGATCTTTTTTCTCCTTGCCCTCTTACTCCAAGAGAGCGCCATCTTAGTAACTTTCTTTGTATCGTTAGATTTTAATTTTGTTTGAACGTGATGTTCTAAGTTGGCGCAAACGCCAAGCACGAGACCATAATCTCTGACCCAGACTTTCTATGCCACCTGACAGATAATTTAAGGACTCTTTTTCATCAATGGTATGTTTTAACTTTCCCGCAGCGTCCTCTTCAAATCGGCTTAATTTCATTAGACGTTGGAATAGGGAGTAAGAAATTCGCTACCTCTACCATTATTAAAGCTATCGTAATGCACTGTACGGGTCACGCTAGTGACAAGGGGTACGAGTCACTAGCCCATGAGAGGCAGCCGAATGAGTTATTGATTTGCACTATTTCATTAGTTGAATTTGCATTAATCAGTGGTCGAAATGTCTCGCACAAATTTACAGAGCCCAGTATGGAGCCGCCATATTGGTGTACCTCAATGGAACACCAACATGGCGGCCGGAAATAGTGTAAAAATCTGGAGTTTACTTTGGTTATCTAGGCGACTGGTTACCTGTTTTGAACAAGCAGATGTTCATATAAACACTTTTCCTAATACTTAAACTTCTAAAATGGCTAACTCTCGCGAAATAAGTATGTGTTTTTCGACATACATGATCGTTACTGTAAGTCCCACACCGCCATAACACTGAAATTTAAATTGCGCTAGTTTCCAAACGAACGAAGGACGCTATTGAGCTGAACAGTTGTACACAGATATAAATTTAGCATCTCTTATGCCTGATGAGAATAAAAAGTCTGGTGGCTCTTTGGTTTTGGATTTTAGAATTTTATGGCCTCACGTGAAAACTCTCTATAGAGCGTTTTTCAATCGAGGGTCGCAAAACCAACACCAAAGTAGTCAATCTGGTCGCAAACAATGCAGTGGACCAATCATAATTCGAAGCAAGTACACGAAGTCAGCACAAAGAGCGCGGGAAAACGTGCGCGAGCTAGTCACGATTGGTTTTTGGTTCAGTACTTTTGATTGGTTTAGAAAGTGGTGAGAGTTTTTTAAACCTATCACTAAACGTAGTAATGCAAAACCAAAGGACACGCGAATTGCTTTTGACACGCAATTGAAAATGCTCTAGTTTGAAGAATACTTTAGCTACAAGTGTGCACGCCTTGCGGACCTGACGTGCTAAGTGTAAAGTAAGCATTCTTGTTCATTTTTGTTCACGGATGTTGACGATATTTACTGCTTAGAACGAAACGATCGGTAAGTTTTTGTTTGTTTTGCTTCCCGCTTACGCGATACTGTCACAGCAAAGTCTCGTTTTTCGGCGCTTATTTATTTATTTTGTCTTTGTTGTGACTGTATAGAAAACCTGAGCGTCGTCAATTGCTCGACTAGATCGTGGATGCACATGTGAATGTGGTGAATAATTGGAATGCCTATAACGTAGTCTGGTCTCAACTGGAGGGCAGACATTTTAAAGTTCAAAAAAACTGAACTAAGTTTATACCAATCCTGGATTAGAATTAGCTTATAATCGTGCTTTGAACAATCCGTCTATGAACGGAGAAGTGCAGCTTTATTTTCAAGCTTTGGTGCGGAAAAGAAAATTAAATTTCCTATAAGAGTATTGCTGATTCCACAACTGTCTGATTTTATTTGTAATATGTATTTATATATTATTTCAGTTGTGTATACATTTTGTACATTTTGATGCCCCGCTCTAGAAGGAATGCTTTCATTTTCGAATGGTTTGTTTCTCTGGCTGAATTCGATCTTTTTCTCTGGACGGCTTATAACTTCTCTTCCAGTCATCGCCATCACCTACCATCGAAACTTCATCGTGGCTTTTGCGTTCGTCAAGTGTGTTCTCCGCCAAATTTATGCGAGGCAAGAAGCTGAAAGCTGTCTTGGAATTTGTTTGCTCGTTTAATAGATTACGCACATCTTGAGCATCAATAGTTTTCTCCCAGGACCTTAGTGGGAAGTAAGGCGTTGTATTTGGGGGTCCTGTAGAACTTTTCGAACTGCTCGATGCTTGATGATCATCGCCATTAGATTCATCACGTTGCTCGGTAATGCTGTCCAGAAAGAAACTACTCGGAAATCCTGTGTACATCAAACCTTCATCTTTCTCAGCATTGCAATATGAAGGGAGAAATAATCCCTTATCAATGTTGCTTTCCAGGCCATATGTGTTGATTACGCCGGGTCTGTAACGTGCCACTATGAATGTACACGGAAGACCTTTACGCATACCAAAAGCTCTCCCGATCCCCACATGACTAGTTCCTTTCCATATCAACTGCAAGAAGTTCTTTGTGTTCGGTTGAATGGACCGCTTGTTCCAGTCCATATAGCAGACTTGTGCATACCTGCAATTTGATTGATTGAACGCCCGAGTAAATAAAATGGAGCCGGTATCCAACGAACTACTAGGCCATATTCGTATTCTTGTTATTAACTGGTCTGGAACTAACTTGCAGTCGAGACTAATGTGGGGAATCTTGTCAAATACAAACGACACAAAGCTATTTTTAATGATATTCCCCCGCATTAGCCTCCATTTCAAGCTAGTTCCAATCCAATACCGAGAATGCGAATATGGCCTATTTGTCATTTATTATCAAGGACCGCACTGACCAAAACGTAATAAACAAACACGCATTTTTAAGACACTTGAAAGTGTCTCAAAAACGCGTGGTCCAATGGGCGTGGCCAATGGTCAATGTTTCTACATTCAGTAGGACGATATCTGCACATAAGGGATAGAACACGACCGGAGGATTATTGAGCCACAAAACTCTATCGCTTGGACGGGTTCTTGACCGGACGCACATCACGGGACGGAACAGTTTGGTAATACAACCGAAAGGCTCTAATTCATTTGTTTAGAATGCTATGGCATGGACACCCGCCTCACACAAACCTACGTTAGCAGTGAGTAGCAATAGGAGGAATTTTGTTATCCGTTATGCTAAACAACATAACAGAAAAGGGAGTGATGATATTTCTACAGTAATTTTTTCTTTGCCTCAAGCAGGGAAAACAGCGATTGTCCATAATAGACCTTAATGAATCTTTGAACCTGATAGAGTAGCTACTCACCATCGATGCACTGCTCCACTGGCGGTAAGACCACCCCACTCACTACATCCTCTAGCTACATTATCGCCTTCTCCCTCCCTTCTGAGGTTCTCGTTGATTTCGTGACGTGTTGCACCTAGACGAGCTAACTGGTTGGCAAAATGTTGCGCCTCTCTGCACAATTGTTGGCTAAGTTCCAGGGGAGGAGCCTTGTGCATAGCGCGATATTTATTATGTGCCGCAAGGGCTTCTCGTTGAAAGTAGTCATCTGTTTAAACAATAAGACTAAAAGTGAGTGGACACATTTTGAATTGGCTTATAGGTAATAGCAGAAGCTTATCACCATCTGTGATAAACTGAACGCATCTAGCAAGTGGAAATAACATTGGGGTACCGGCATCATTTTGTTATCAAATATTTTTTATAAAACTGCAAAACAGGTTACCGGTCTCGTTGCCATAAAAGGGCGACCCAAACTCGTCAACTGGCATATAGCGTTGGTTTGTAACTGGAGTAACTGGATTTCCTGGAAACTGTTCATCCTCTTTCATTTCTTGTTTCTGCTCTAAGTTGTTGCCGTCGTCGTTGATGCTTTGTGATTTGTCCATTTCTTCTTCTTTGGGGTCAGCACTTTCTTCTTGTGCCATGGGAAGAGCTAAAGGACCTTTTTGGCCGTCGTCTAATTGATCCGTATTTTCATCCTTGACTTCATGATTTTCATAATGCTCATTTGTGTAATTAGCCTGACTGTTGGTCGCATTTGTCGAGCCTTGGAAATAGTGACCTTCTTTAGGATTCTGGCCATTTTCATAAATGACCTCTGTTTGATTCTGTTCTGAAGCTTGAAGGGATGCACCTTGTTTCAGTGATTCTTCGCCAAATGTAGCAGAAGAAGAATTGAAAATTTTATTGTTGTGAAGAACATCACCTGTAGTTCCCACTGTCCCATGCCCATCTATTTTTACCTGTAGTCCTGTTCGACTGGAATTTTTTTGCTGTGTTGGCCATTGATTTAATTGTCGATGACTTTCATTATTATGAACGTTGCTTGGGAGATGATCATATGTGGCATTGAAGTTAGGTTTTGGACCGTGTGGTAACTTTACGTCCACATCGCTTTGAGTAGTAGTCTTGTTCTGAAAGTATACATGATCTGATGACTGGTTTGTTCCTTGGACACTTTTCACTTGTACTCCATGGGCCTGAACTCCAACAGGAGCCGCAGGATTATGGAAGTGTGCTCCACTGCTGCTATTTTGCATATCCACTTTGGAGGTATTGCTGCTTTGTGCATTATTTTTTACGAAGTCAAATACTTTTTGACCTCCTTTTGTGAATATTAAAGGTTCTCCCATTACAATGATTTCTTCATCCAAGGGCACATTTCCCGATTTGTGTTCAAATTGCTTCCTAGGGGGTATCCCCTTAGAGTTCTCATAAGCTATCGGTCTTCCTTTCCATTCAATCTTTGGTCTTCCACTAGCGAAACCCACAGATGCTCGTGTGATGTTTACCACTTTGTTAATTTTGTTGCCTCTGTTCACCTGAGAAATGAAATTAAGCGGCTCTCCTACCATTTGAAAAGTTTTGTTATTATTGTACTTCCCAGCATTTCTTCCCTTTTCCTTTCCATTTTGCTCTTCATTTAGGGCTTTATTGGAAAAATTTCCTTCTCGATTTGTCTTGTAGTTTTCCAAACCAGTTAATGTTGCCAATGGTTGGCGAAATTGCTTTTTTGAAACGTTTGAGTCAAATGAAAGTGCTTTTCGTTGCATGGGAAGAGTGAAGGCAAAACTCAGGGAGTTCGAACCTGTGTCCGACTTTTGAGGGATACGGGGCACTGCTACTCTTTTTTTTGGCGACTGATTCTTGAGAAAATTCTCATCTCGGCCGCCTTGCGAAGATAACCCAGTGAGAACGGCTGTTGACGCTTACAAGGCAATGAAATAAAAGTAGTGTTAGCTTTTTACAGTGTCCCCAATTAGCACAGTGGTGCTAGATACATTGACACTTAAATAAAGTCTTTATTTATTATTATTTATTATTTATTTATTAATATCACCTCGTAAAGGATAATATTAACTTCATTAAACGACCAACTAAGGCTAAGGCGAACGGGACTGGTTCCAATCGGATTCAAATGGATCCGGTACAAATATTGGACCGGATGGCCTATCTGTTAACACCGGACTGTTCTGGAATCGGCCCGGAACGGATCCAAACGGATCCAAAACGGGGCCTGTTGTTTTGTAGGTCCAGTTTTGGATCCGCACCGGACATGTTCTAGACAGATCCCTGTAAACACCTGCATCGGCTCCAGACGGTTCCATGTAAACAGAAGCCGATCCCGTTCGGTTCGGGTTCGGTCCCGTGTAAACATACCCCAAAGGTTGGCAGAGCACCGATGACTAAAATCCTAACCAATCAGGTTAATCCTTTGCCAATCCAATGTTTTATAATTATTGGAGCGGGTATGCCACTTAACATACAGTCTTATGCGTTCTCACCTGGCTTCATTCCAACTGCAATGTGCAGTATAATCAAAATGCAGTGCATAATACACATTTTTAAGCTGAATTTTTGCAGCTGCATTCCAGTGAAGTAAGATCTTCTGTTTAGTTGTCCAACGACTTCATAAATAAAGCTGAAAGAAAAACAATAGATTTGTGAGAATTGTTTAAACTCTCGTCAATTGACTGGCAGTAAAATTAATGATAACCGATCATTTTTATTCTGAGTATAACTGTCAATTTGGCTAAATATATTCAAGATCCCAAGCACGTCTCAGACAGCATTTCAGAAATATGTCGTCTTACTCAGCAAAATTGCCAATGAAGGCCACCAGTGCACACCGGTTTTACTGACAGCCTCGTTGACTGACAACTTACTTTTACGGCTTAAACCCTATCCCATGGTTGGTTAGCAGGGTCGAATGTATATAATTCACACGCAATGAACTTTATTTTCTCTCAAAAACGTTTCACCTATGTCATGTAAATCACTCATGTGTATCCGGTTATGAAGGAGACCCAGCACGATCTATGTTTTGAAATATGTCAAACGATTTAGCTCCGACAGTTTGTGTGCCATATTAACTTGAATGTGAATCCGAAATGTTTTTAGTGCTAATAGTGTTATAATTTCCTATAAAGCAGTTATTTTTAGTCAACAAATGAGAAGAAAAAGCGGTGCGGTTTCTTTTCCTCAAATTATGTTACTTCCTGGTTCTATGTGTGAGCGAGGAGGGGAAATCGTAAACATCTCCGAATGAATGTTTAATCATGAATAACACCTAACTTTGCCCAATATAATAATGGAACTTACCTTTATAAAGACAACCTATGTTGCATATTTGTTATTTGAAAGCCATATTGCAACCTTAAAAGTGAGGTATACATATAACAACTGAGACAAAGACCTTTTCGATTAATCTGCGAGACATGAGGTCATGGTTGAACTGTCGTTTCGCAGTCTCCAAGTTTGCTCGGCACGCCCTCTCTGATATTTTACCTTCAATACCAGCAGGTACAATACACTTTGAATATATGTTTTGTCAAGCTGGCCACCATGAAATGTGGCCCTGTCTTTCCTCCGGCGTAGCTTCTTAACGACACAGTCGACTTTTGTGCTTCGATTTTTGGCTGATTATAATTATGTTACTTGAGCTTCAGCAATAAATATGAAAAAATGGTACATTACTATTCAAACGTACCTTGGCCCTCAATAGGCCTTTTGCAACAAACAGTCACATGGTACAAAATCCGCCATGCTGGAGGGAAAGCTTATTATTATTACCGCACTGGGACAGCCAAACAAAGAAAAGACAAGCTTGACTGGCTGGGGTCGCTTTGTTTGGCTGTCCCAGTGCGGGAATAATAACAAGCTTGCCCTCCAGCATGGCGGATTTGTTGCAAAAGGCCTATTTGCATTTAATACTGAAATTGTCTTAAATGTGAATTAATCAATGAAAATTAATTAAGATCACCAGTTTCAAAAAATCCGTAGTTGAAAAAGCTGCAAATTGTATCCGAGAAAATGGCTTGAGAAAGGAACTCAAAGCTACAACCGCCACCATCGAATAGCTGTAAAAGTAAACAGGGCCGTTTATTTCTAGTTTTTCTTCTATAGCATCAAAATCATTTCTGAAAGTGCAGTGTCAGTGAGCTCTTAACAATCCTGCGTCTAAATAGTGCAATAGCCAATGGAGGTTTTGAGAAATCGCGGCGTATTTTAAACATCATCTCTATCCGGCCGAATTGCCCTCAAAATGTCCGTCAAATTGCGCGACAAAGTACAAGGTGATTTCAGATCGTTACGTCGAGTTGGTTTCATCTCAAAGCAGAAGATAAGGCAGACAGTGGTCGAAAGTGGAAAAACTTCGATTAGATGAGGAAGATATTGTGTCGTCGAAAATCCAAACAACGGAGGTTGCAGAAATACACGCAACAGCTGTCACTAGACCTCTCACGTGTAAACTTTTCTTGGAACTATCCGTTAAAAAAGGCTTAAGTACGGCAATTGAACTAATGAGAAAGCCGAACACTGCACCATGAATGGATGAGCGGACGCAGAAAAGTTTGGAATTGATGAAGTCGAACGGCTGAACAGAAAAACGCGTTGAAACATCAGTCACCTTCCTTTAAAGGAACAATTTGTGGAAATGTTCACTCGAATTGACTCAAAGCTCTAAACCGCCAGACACATGCACTCGTGGGCACTGAATGTCCAATTTTTCTTGTGCGCGTTATAGTTTCACCGACAAATGAATTCATCAAGTGCCGTGAAGATGCAAGGAATCAGCATTTTTCCCAGTAAAAAAGAAAATGGTGAGTGACCACGATGGCTCTGAAAGAGCTGGCTAGCTCTCCCGTTTTTTCTCTGTGAAAGAGCTTGTAGACGCTAAATCAAAAGCGCTTGCTATTTGCATACTGTCACAAAGATCGCAACCGTACCTTGACTAAAACGTCTATCACTAATCGTATGCTACGAACGAGCTAGCCTCGAAACATCTGCTCTCGCAGGCTAAACTACCTAAGCAGCAGAACAAGAATCGTAGTTATATTCACTGGTTGTTTGTAAGACTTGTAAACAATGCAAAATTACAAAGTTGGCCTAATCGCCCCTGCCAAGTTGTTCGCCGTTAACGGTTGAATCACTTTTTTTTTCGGAATGGATAGCGCTAGCTCAAAAGGGCGACATTTTTTGAACAGATATTTCGAGATAGTCAAGGGCTAAAATACCTAAAACCCAGCAAAATAGTCGTTACTATTGAATTTTGCAAGGCTGCGTTAAAAAAAAAAAAACGCGCATTGATACAAAGTTCGTAACGTGACAGCCATCAGCTTGAATGGCTGACGAGGTCGAGCCGTTCGAACAAATGGCGGCTGTCTGTTTTAAAGGACAGCTTAACATATATCAAGGTTCAAGATTCAATTTTTATTTACACTATTCAAAGCATTTATACAAAAACAAAAACAATACAAAAACGAAGAAAAATAAAATCAGGCCATAGCGTAGAATAGGTGTGCGGTGTCCAACGGAGCAGAGCTTTCTAGGTGGACACCGCCATAGCTAGGTAAATAAATATATAATGGCAGCATGAACATAAATACAATTAATTAGCTGAACGATTAATGTAGGGTAAGGGTAAGTAGGGTAAGTAAAATAATGTGGGGTGAGATTTAAAAGCAGGAGGGAGCCAGATTAGTTTACTCAGCATCAAGCCAGCAGTGAATTGAGCTTTGATTAATCAAAAGACGACATTTACATTCTTTTTTAAAGGCACTAAAAGACAGACGCTTAATTTCAGGGGGCACAGATTCCCATGTCTTGGGACCAACAAACTTGAAAGACGCTTTTCCAATCATTCCTTATCGAACGGCTGGTGAACCGTTAACAAACGGCTAGGCATTCAGAACCTTTGCAACCAAAAGGACGTCACATAAAGAATTTCACAATTAGAATCTCCGGACACTTTTTCTTCAGAAAAACCGTAATTTTGTCCAGTAAGACTTGTTCATTTACAGTGGTTTTCTATACATGTCAAGGAACTCAAAACGAGTGTCGTAAAACCAAAACCAAAGTGATTACTTTGGCCAATCACAAAGGACGGAGACAATCCAGTGAACCAATCAAACTCCGCGTAGCCGAAACAAGCGCTCAAAACGCGCTCGCACAATTCACGATTGTTTTTAGTTTACTTCTGATTGGTTGAAAATGCAGCGCGAGCTTTTTAAACCGAGCACTAAGCGTACTAATGCAAAAACCAAAGCAATTCGCTAATTAAGACATAGTGATAGGTCCTTTCAGGCAAGCTATTTATCAGTTTCGAAGTTAAAAAGCGTCCTAGGATATTAATAAAAGCCTACAATCATGGCATGTGCCATGTTTCCCATTATCTCATATGATCGTGTTGATTGCATTATTGAAATCAGTATAAATACCAAAATGGAAGATCCTTGATACGCTCAACTTGTTTCTTTGTTCCTAGTGTGAAACATGCCTGTATGTTCATCGAATTCGAAGCGCGACGTTCTTGAGTGTTTTGTTACTGTAATTGATCATTAGCACTTGCCAAATTTATCTGAAGGTAGAAGTTTTAAAACACGTTGTAATGAATTTCTTACCATGAGCGACACCACTTTCCAAGTTGGTTGTTTATCGGATTTCACTGCCTAGCTAGCGTTCGAATTCCAGAATAGTAATGTGAAGCAATTAAACATCTGTTGTGTTTTTAAGTCCGGCCTCTGCTCTCTTTGATTTTGACTAGAAACGGATTTGATATAAATATAGCAGAAAGTAATAGGGTAACTAAAGCGAAACTAAATATAAGTGGATGCCCAAACATTCATTAGGGAGCTTAAGCAATGATGACGGCGACGGGGAAGAACGACTCCTGGTTAAAAACTAATTAATAATTTACGTACGAATCTCGCAATTGCCTTGATGTATTCAGTGCATCTATCGCTTTCACTCATAGAAAATGTATGCACGGAGTTTATTTTTAAAGAGAAAAACGAAAATTTAGCCGTTGAGGCTCACGTTCTCCAAAGTACTAAGAATTTGGTCATTTCACGATGTTGTGTTGCAGAGGACGGCAAAGAAATGTACAAATAATTATAACACACGTGCAGAGCTATTGCACTGCTGATTAAATCTTTTGTTTAGCGGCGTTCTCGTTGACGTTGCCGTCGTGGTTTGCTTAAGCTCCCTATTATATCTCCAAAACTACTCGTGATCAATCAGCCACCCAATACATATTTACGTTGCCATGAATTACGAACTGATCCTGGATCCGCATGCCCGCGCAATTTAAATATTTTTTAACAGACTCCAAACATTTATGTTTGTTTAAAGGCGAATGACTAGGGGTAGATGACGCAAAACACAATTACTTTATAATTGCTGTTAAACCATCCAGTTTGAAAGCACACTTTCAGACTACATGCATGCTTCACTGCCGCTTCGATTAGCTTGGCATATGCTACAGATACAGATCAGATCAGATGCTCGAATGCTCACCATCTAGGCGTGAACTTTGATTGATACAACTTCCTATGATCTGAACAGAACATTTTTTCATGAACTCGAGTTAAAATGAGTTATTGACTTGGATATGTTGTGTTTGTTTAAGCTATTTTCTGTACTTAGATCTAGATTCCTCCTTCGGTGCCATGCTGGCATTGACTGAGGAAAATCGGCTTTAATTGCGCGTTTCAGAATGTTCGGTGGAAGGTGTTTTGATTCAAGTTAACTTTTGGAAAATATTGTTATCTGGTGAAGTAATAAATAAGGAAAGACACTCGTAGATTTCCCACAGTGCTGTGTCCAACGATCTTTATAGGCTTAACTCTCAGCATTAGTTAAAGTTAAAGTGAAAGTTAAAGCACAGATAGCAGAGTATATCTTCAAGACGTCTACTCAGGTTCGGCGCCACAATTCAATGTCTTTTATTTTCTAGCATTCATTAAAAACAGATAAATTAACCTGCGAAATTAAAGGTCACCAAAATTGTGACGGTTATGGAAAGTGAAGCCGAGTGGAATACAATGGATAGATTATCAAACCAACCTATTATTCTCATCTATGCAGTCTGTAATTTAAATTCTTGCTTTAAGCTTCAGAGTGTTTATTTTACGCAGGATTTCGCTTAAGACACTTACAAACTTGAAGGTAAGCTAAGCGGTATTTTTGCATTTTCAGTCTGACTGTTTTCGAATTGAATTAGTTTTGTTGCTATATCGAAGTAAGGCTATTTTCAATTTGCTGCTGTTCACTTCAGTCAGCGGAGATTTTAACGCATTTGCGAGTTTTGTGGGTTGGGTCGGTGTTCTTTCTTTCGGGAATAATATGTCTGCATTTGAGCAAAAGAAAAGAAATACAAAACTGACTTCTCTCCGCTTGTCCTGTTACCTCACTTCGATCGAAGAAAGGATTTGCTTTATATATGAAATGTTTCTCTGTCGTGGTTGTTGATCGTGAAGGGCCACTTAATTCGAACACTTCAAAAACATTCCTGTTTTATTTTAGCTCGGAATTGCTCTCGATTTCTGTTCACGGTTATATAGTACCTTTTTCGGTTGTTTCACTTTGCCCGATTAGAAAATATGACCAAGTTGCAATTGTGAAGTCAACCTGTTGGACATATCAAGTATTTTGATGCAAATGCTGCCCTTAGGAAGTTATCTTCTCTCGTGTGCTATAAATTGAACCATTTGGGCATAATGCAAGACATGCAGCTGGTAATTAAAATATGAAGATAATATAAGATCAAAGCTGGCATGCGCAAAATTGCCTTTTGTACTGCGTATACACTCAGTCTGCTGTTACTCGCTTGAGATCTACATTTGTTTCTTGGTCTTGTGGGCTGGGTCGTTGCTCTTTCCTTGCCGCAAATATTTCCTCCATTGTACGAAAGAAACACTTAAAACAAGAAAGTGAGACGCAAGAATGAGTTTCCGCCAATGTATCTCCCATTAACATCCCTCGATCAACGAAGGGATTTGCGAATGTTTCCAATGCGATCGCGCGAAATGCATCCTATTATCGCCGTTGATCAAGAAACGCCAGACAATATCGCGAATGTTTTACAGCTAGGATTATTCTTCCATTCCAGAATACCTCTTGTTCAGCCTGTCTGCACGCATCATTTAACGGCCTACGTTTAGTTTTCCCAGCTATTGGAATAAGACCTCGTCGTGAAGTCAGTGAACGGACTAGAAGACATTTGTTTTATGTAAATTATAAAGACAAGTCGCACTAAAATGGCAATTTTAGATGAAAAATTAGCAGCTAAAACTATAGCCGCTAAGGTAAATTTGCCGAGCGAAACGTTCGAGAAATGGAAATCAAATGAATGTAGGTTTTCTCGACTGAGTGTTGGCAACGGAGACTTACTGCCGGGAATATTAGTTTGCACACGAGAACAGGTAAGTCACTAAATTTTTATTTAAATTTTGGTTGAATGAATTCGAATGTTCATCAAGGCAGGGCCGATCGTCGTAGGTCTTACTGAAATCATTCGATAAACCATAGCGGCGAATTATTTGCTTGTCACTGCCAAGTGGAGAAACTTTCATTCAAATAATATTTTTGCTTAAGTCTGTAAATTAAGTCTGTATATTCTACAGAATTCAAAGTGTATTAGTTCAGGAATCTTTTTTTAATAGTTAAATAGAATGATCTGGACGTCCAAACTACTGAATAGACCGTGAAAATGAGGCACTCACCGCCACCCCTCAGGGCAGTAGTAAGATAGTTGATCATTAATTCTGTGCTGACAGAATTTTCCCAATGTAAGCATTTTGGTTCCATGCTACCGAAGAACAAAAATATAGAAACGAAGTTAACAGATTGTGTTAATTTCTGATGTTATCCCAAAGTAATAGGGCGAATTAACTGGAACTGCCTGCAAATAGTGCGTACATTCTGCAGACTTCAAAGTGCATTTATTTATAGTTCAGGAATGTTTTTAATAGTTAAATAGAATGACCTGGGTGTCCAAACTAATTAACTCGCAGCACCCCGCAGGGCAGTAGTAAGTTAGTAGATCGTTAGTAGATCATTCTGTGTTGATGGGATTTTCCCAATGTAGGCATTTTTGATCTTTAGGGGTTCCAGGTTACGAAGAACAAAAACACGGCACTAATTGCAAGTTATCAGATTGTGTTAATTTCGGATAATATCCCGATGTATTAAGGCGAATTTACTACAACTGTCTATTCATTCAAATGCAGGCAACTTTGTTTAATTCTTCGAAAAGTTAGTCAAAACAATCAAGGAAAGTGTATCCAAGTGGAAACAATTGCCAGATTTGTATTCAGGAGATGATTCTTTTGTAGAAATTCATCCTAGAAACGTCTTTATTAAAATTCTTGCTTTGAAAAGCTTTAGGCTGTTGTTCTAGGTCACGTCATAAGGTCATGTTGTATAACTTGAAGGTAAGTGAAGTGATGTGATATTTAATGATATTTTTCTTAAGAATGTTAGTTTTTCTGATACAATGAAATCAAAGTTTATCTTGTGTACTGCACACTGCTAGTGCCTTATTAAGATATAGATTCATTTGCGTGTTTTGGGGGGCTCAGGTTGTGGCTCTTTTCGTTAAAAGAAATATGTATTCCATTGTGCAAGAGGAACTCGTCAAAAACAAGAAAGTGCAAATAACAGCTGGCTTTCCTTTACAACCCTTTTGCTCGACGAATGGACTTGCTTTTATAAGCTGCTTAGTAATATTTATTTCAAAATGGATATTTGGTGAATACATAGATGAGTATGAAGAAAATGTCGACAAAGCGTTTCGAAACAGCTAGAAACATTAATCGCATAACAGAAATTCTCTCGATTTCAAGTTGGCGTATTTGAGGCGTTGCAGTGAATATATTTATTAAGTTAAAACAAGTTTGAAAGGTTAGCGAAAACAATCAAGGCAAGTGAAACCAAGTGGAAACAATCAAGTGACTAATTTCCAAAATCCAAGGCAGCAGATAATTGTATTTGTCTGAATGCGCCGTAGGAAAGTCTGTATTTGTTCCTCTCAACAAATTCATCGCGATGTCTTTCTTATTTTACTTTTCGTTGTCTTTTATTATTCTTTGTTAATATCATTTTTACCGCAAAAAGGTGGTGGGGAGATCCCCCCATCCCACCCCCTTCGCGGTCCCTGTTTTTTAAAAAAAGCTTCAGGCTGTTTATTTTGTGCAAGACGTCGCGTACGAAATTTACAAACTTGAAGTTAAGC
Source organism: Blastomussa wellsi (assembly GCA_947652115.1). Classification (NCBI taxonomy): domain Eukaryota; kingdom Metazoa; phylum Cnidaria; class Anthozoa; order Scleractinia; family Plerogyridae; genus Blastomussa; species Blastomussa wellsi. The sequence continues at coordinate 37,082,994 of OX393561.1, forward strand.
TAAGTGTTTTATTTTAATTTGTATTCTGAGATTTTAGTTTGTTTTGTTCGATGCTACATCGAAGTAAGGATATTTTCATTTGTTGCTCTTTTCTTTAGTTGCGAGTTTTGTGGGTTGGGTCGCTGCTTGTTCTTTTAGTGCAAATATTTCTGTATCTGGAAATAATAATAATAAAAAAATGACAACACGAAAAGGAAATAAAAAACTGAATTGTCTTTGTTGCTAATTCATTTCCTGCTTGCTACCTCCCTTCGATAGACGAAATGATTTGCTTCCCATATGAAATGTATCTGAATTATAGTTGCTGATCGGCAAAGGCCACCAAATTGCTTAAAAAATGCGACGTATTCGTTGTGTTCATCTCGAAAATTCTCTAGAATAGGGCCTTTCCAGCTGGTTCATCTTGCCCTTAGAGAATATGACCAATTTCTGAAGTAAACGTGTTTGACATGCTAAGGCTACGTCCAAACTAATCCGAATAAATTTGAAAACGTAACTGTTTTCTACTGATTTGCCTTCCGTCCACACTAAAAGTGGATAAATTTCAAAACGTAACTTTTTTCTACTGATTGGCCTTCCGTCCACACTAAAAGTGGATAAATTTCAAAACGTAACTTTTTTCTACTGATTGGCCTTCCGTCCACACTAAAAGTGGATAAATTTGAAAACGTAACATTTTTGTACTGATAGGCCTTCCGTCTACACTAAAAGTGGATAAATTTCAAAACGTAACTTTTTTCTACTGATTGGCCTTCCGTCCACACTAAAAGTGCATAAATTTGAAAACGTAACTTTTTTCTACTGATTGGCCTTCCGTCCACACTAAAAGTGGATAAATTTGAAAACGTAACTTTTTTCTACTGATTGGCCTTCCGTCCACACTAAAAGTGGATAAATTTGAAAACGTAACTTTTTTCTACTGATTGGCCTTCCGTCCACGCTAAAAGTGGATAAATTTGAAAACGTAACTTTTTTCTACTGATTGGCCTTCCGTCCACACTAAAAGTGGATAAATTTGAAAACGCTAGCGCTGGCCAGGTGTGTTTGTGTGGAAGGCGAAAACGGAACTTTTTGAAAAACGATGACATCAAAACAGTCGAACAGCTTGGCTCGGGTAATGTGTGCAAGTTCTGGCATGTATTTAAGCCTCTCTGGCGGTATAATGTGGACGGAAAACATTTCATCCGCTGTCGAGGCGAAAACGCCGTTTTCAAATTTATCCGGCTTAGTGTGGGTATCTGGTTGCAAATGGCGTTCTATGTAAGTTATCAATGAACTTATGTGTACTATAAATTGAACCATTTTGACATAATTAATGTAAGACATGCATCTAGTAATTACATTAGAAACATTCTAGGCTGATCCCGGTATTCTCAGCGTTTGCTCGTTCAATCCAGTCTAGATTAAGAAAATAAAACATGACACTTCCAGCTAAGAGATTTTGTTTTCGCATACTAGCTTAGCTAAGGATAGTTGCCAGATAATTCCAGAGAATTCCTATTAATAAAAAGAAATACTGTCATATCTTGGAAAAGTCATCAAAAGCGAAGCGAAGTGGAAACAACGAATAAAATTTAATCAAAGACGGCCGATAATTCTTTTGTATGAATGCATATTAGGAAAGTCTGCATTTAAATTCTTGCTTCAAGCTCAAGGTTGTTTATTTTACAGAAGACAGCGCCCAAAGCATCTTGTATAATTCGAAGGTAGAGAAGCGCTGTGATATTTAATCGTGTTCTTTCATGGAATTAGTTTATCTTAAATTGCGTGGTCATATAAGATCAAAGTTGGCAAGGACAAGTTTACCTTTAATTTGTACTGTGTGCACACTCAGCCTGCTGTTTCTCGCTCGAGATCTTCATTTGTTTCTTTGTCTTGTGGGCTGGGTCGTTGCTCTTTCCTTGCTGCAAATATTTGCTCCATTACGCGAAAGGAACACTTTTAAAACAAGAAAGTGAGACGCTTGAAGAATGAGCTTCCGCCAAAGTATCTCCAATTAACATCCCCTTGATCCACGACGGGATTTTCGAATGTTTACTTGCTAATACGAAATGCATCCTATTATCGCTGTCGACCAAGAAGAGTCAGATAGTATCTCCAGGGTTTTACAACGAAAAGTATTCTTCCTTAACGCCCTTAGTTTAGCTTAGTTTCTCCAGAGTCGTCGCACGTGAAGCCAGTATCGATATCAGGGACTTATTCATTTTTGTTAAAGGGCTAGAGGGCGTTTGTTTTGAATACGCTCTAAAGACAAGTCGTACTGAAATGGCAACTTTAGGTGAAAAAAAAAATAGAAGCTAAAATTAAGACCGTTCAGGTAAAGCTGCTGAGTGAAACATTCGAAAAGCGTAAATCAAATGAATGTAGATTGACTGAGTGTTGGCAACGAAGACTTACTGCCGGTAATGATAGTTTGCACACGAGAACAGGTAAGTCATTAAGTTGTGATTTAAATTTTGGTTGAATAAGGTAAAGAAGCTCAAATGTTCATCAAGGCAGGGCCGATCATCGTAGGTCTTACTGAAATCATGCGATAAACCATAACGGTCAAGTTTTTTCTTGCCACTACCAAGTGGAAAAATTTCATTCAAATAATATTTTTTCTAAAGCCTGCAAATAGTCTGTACATTCTACAGACTTCGAAGTGTCCAAACTGATAAACCGTTAAAATAGGACACTCACCGCCACCCCTCAGGGCAGTAGTAATTTAGTTGATCATTAATATGTGTTGATGGGATTTTCCCAGTTTAAGCATGTTGGATCTCTATGGGCTCTTGGCTACCGAAGAACAAAAATACGGAACCAAGTTAACAAACGGTGTTAACTTCATATCCTAAAGTAATAGGGCGAATTAACTGTAATGCCTGCAAATAGTCCGTACATTCTGCATACTTCGAAGAGTGTAAATAGAATGATCTGGGTGTCCAAATGAATAAACCGTGAAATCGGGACACTCGCCGCTCCCCACAGGGCAGTAGTAAGTTAGTAGATCGTTAGTAGATCATTCTGTGTTGATGGGATATTTCCAATGTAAGCATTTTGGATCTTTATGGGTTCCAGGCTACCGAAGAACAAAAACACGGCACCAAGTTATCAGATTGTGTTAATTTCGGAACTATCCCGATGCATTAGGGCGAATTCACTAGAACTGTTTTTCTATTCATTTAAATGCAGGCAACTTTGTTTAATTATTCGAAAAGTTAGTCAAAATAATCGAGAAAAGTGTGTCCAAGTGTAACAATTGCCAGATTTGTATTCAGGAGATGATTTTTTTGTAGAAATTCATCCTAGAAACGTCTTTATTAAAATTCTTGCTTTAGAAAGCTTTAGGTTGTTATTCTATGTCACGTCATCAGGCAATGTTGTATAACTTGAAGATAAGTGAAGTGATGTGATATTTAATGATATTTTTCTCAAGAATTTTAGTTTTTCTGGTACAATGAAATCAAAGTTTATCTTGTGTACTGCACACTGCTAGTGCCTTATTAAGATATAGATTCATTTGCGTGTTTTGGGGGGCTCAGGTTGTGGCTATTTTCGTTAAAAGAAATATGTATTCCATCGTGCAAGAGGAACTCGTCAAAATCAAGAAAGTGCAAAGAAAAGCTAGCTTTCCTTTACAACCCTTTTGATCGACGAATGGACTTGTTTTTTATAAGCTGCTTAGTAATATTTATTTCAAAATGGATATTTGGTGAATACGTAGATGAGTATGAAGAAAATGTCGACAAAGCGTTTCGAAACAGCTAGAAACATTAATCGCATCACAGAAATTCTCTCGATTTCAAGTTGGCGTATTTGAGGCGTTGCAGGGAATATATTTATTAAGTTAAAACAAGTTGGCATGAAAGGTCATATATTCTGCAGTCGTCGAAGCGCATTAGTTCAGGAATTAGATCAGTTTGGTAATGTTTTGAACATAAAGTGATTAGGGTGTCGAAAGCTAACATAATATCTCTACATTCTTTTGGGGTTTGCAATGCCGGCTTAAACTTTTTTCTTCCTATTGCTTGATGAGTAAGAAATTGAACGAAATGTCTATGTCGTGAAGCTGAATCAAGACGTTTTTACGCATTTATAAGGTTGAAATCAGGTGACTGTAGGTGAATGAAGGGCGAGAATTGGATTCAAAAGACAGTGGGTGCATATTTGTTCTATGGATGGGGTGGGAACATTGGCATTTAGTAAGTTGGAAGCAATCAGCTTTCCCGAGGATGAAACTAGCCTTGCTGAAAAGGGGAAAAATTCCGGTGATTTGCAGCGCTCAGAAGGGATAAGCTCATTGCAACACCAAACGTGTCCTTTGCTTTAACTAAGTGCTTAACTTTTCCTTAAAATATTTAAATTTCCCTATGCTTTCTATCATTTCAGCCATTTGCGAACCAGAACTCGAAATGAAGCTTTGGCTATTTCTCATCTTTTGCTATATCCCAGTGTCGTTCTTGTTAGGTAAGTATTTGGGTACTAACGCAATAATTTATTGCAAGCAATGAATTTTTGTCATGATAGAAGCAATCAAAAAAGAGCGTCAAAAAAAAAAAAAATCCCCGCGTCAATCGAATCCTCGGTAAAATGCATCGCGCATGTTCATGACGTCACGGTTTCGCGAGGTGGTCATCGTCAGCGAAAATTGTAAGCGAAAATAGGAAAATGAGGGGTGATAACACATAAAACAGTCTAGTATTAATCTTAATCTTAAGTATTTAGGGGTTTTCGTAAAAATTACCAAAATGTTCACATTTTTAGCCATTCTCTTGTTTATCTGCGGTGTCCTTCAATCTCGTCCCTGGGCCCGCTTTCTCTTATACAGCACCGAGAAGGAGGACTCTGGCCAGTCCCGATTCTGGATGTCCTCATCTGTGGTTCTGCACAGACTCGGAGTTCTAAAGCTCAATCTTATTGGCACTCTAGTACCCAGCGACCCTGGAAAGATCCGATTTGAGGTCCTAAAATATCGGACTTGCGGTTGAACTGTACATAGCTATCTTTCAAAAGCTTAACCCACAATCTTGTCCCTAGAGCCCGCTTTTGTTTTGGCCAGCACCAAGAACAAGGACTCTGGCCAGGACTCTGGAGCATGCGCATAGTGCATTGTTTTTATTCTCGTCCAATCAGATTAATGCTGTGTTTACACTCAAGCGTTTACCAAGGTAAACATTAACTGGCCAAACCCTGGTACATTTATATAGTGTTTGTACTAGCTCACATAACTAAGGTAAATCTGTCATCAATCATGATCAAATCGAATTGGCGGCAAATTCCAAAATCCATTCACAAAATGCCCGCGTTTAAGAGAGAAGCTGTGGCTCTTGTTGTCCTCGCGTTTTAAACCTTGTCATTGATCAACAAACTCAGGAATCTTTTCTTCTGTGTCTGTCCATTGCGCCCCGTTTTCCTGACTTGATGTAGACGAATCAGACAACTGCCAAGCCTGAACCGCATTGGTAGGCGAATGAGTAAATGGTGCCATCAGCTGCATCGAGGGCATCATTGGCGGACATAGTATTGCTGTGGTATGAACTGTTGACTGTACGGGAAGGGATGTAGCCCTGGTTGCCCTGCATTGTTAAATGGCGACAACGTGGAATATGCATCTTCCCTGGCGAAACAATTGATAGAAAATGAATACAAACGTAAGGACCGACAATTGCCCAAAAAACAAATATACAATGGTGTTAACTTTACCGTTCGGGATGTTCGTATTCGAAACGATTGAAGATAATTTGGTTTCATCAACTGGGTTGATAATGTGAATTGGCCACCGTAAAGAGATTCAAGAGCTGACGTTTCGAGCGTTAGCCCTTCGTCGGAGCGAATCAAGGCATTGTGGGTCGTGTTTTTTTATATACAGAAAGATGGAGCTTCGCTATTGGCTGGTGCCTGGTAACGTGAAAACAGCGGAATAAATTAGTTGAATGAAAAGCGTTCGTTGATACCGTGAGGATTAAGAGTGCCGATTTGAAAAATAAATTTTTGTTCTAGAGTTTTTGCGGCTTTCCTTGGTGAAGGGAAAGGCCGCAGACTGCCATATGCTGCTTAGAATGATTTGGGAGATTGTCTCGCGACCGGTTTCGATGCAGTTTTTTCTAGAGAGCTGCGAACTATCCCCCCTGGGACGTTGCCTGGTCATGACGCTACGCATGCACACATTCATATTACCGAACAGTGGACGCTATGAACAGCTATTTCGGTCCACCTGGGGGCATGTATTTTAGCTTTAATACTGAGCTTATAGAAGTAGTATTTACAGTGAGGACACTCGAACCATGAACACTTCACCTTTTTTCTACATTTTTTTGCCGTTATCCAATGTTAGCCATTCATTTAAACAGAACCGAATTGGTGCTGGAAACACTAATCCTTTGGTCTATATCAAGAGCCCTCATTGGATAATCATACCAAAAAATGTAAAAATAAATGTCAAGTGTTCACGGTTTGAGTGTCAGCACTGTAAGTGCTGAAAGAAGGAAGTCCCTGCCAACAAAAAATATATTACTGTTTGTTTAAGGAGTGCCGTCTTTTGTACTGTTAAAGCTCACGTGGTTCAAAGAGCAGTGGCTGATTGATCGATTGATTAATCTTACTAATTTCCAGATTTGCCTTGTGGATACACTTCTTGGAGTTGCTGGTCTGATTGTGACGCGTCTTGTGGGGATAAGATTCAATCTCGTGAAAGAAGCTGTACCAATCCCCCTCCTTCAATACCTGGATTTGACTGCAGCGGATTGGGCCCAGCGCTAGAAGTGCGTCAGTGCTATGGACCAATGGATCAAATAGGTATAAGGGTTTGGGTGTGGTGACCAAACGCAACATAGACAAAAGACTGCGTTTCTTATAGATGGCGGCATGATATATTTTTTTGGCCATATACCGGGAAATTTAGGCCCTGGTTATACATTTATTTAACCAATCCAGTAGCAAATTTTGGCTTACGTTTTGCAACCTTTTTTGTCATTCCGTTTTGAATAATTGTGCTAGAGTTGAGCCTCAAACAATAATTCAAAGCAGCATGAATTTGAATCGTTTTTGGTTATATATATACTTTTACTATTGATTAGAGGCTTTATTTCTTTCGTCTAACTAAAACCCCAGCAAGCAATGCAAAGAAATCCTACAGCTTTGAAGGAAGTTACGCTCATAAATCTAATATCTACCTTTTTAGATGTCCACGGAGGATACAATAACTGGGGAATGTGGTCTGAGTGCACCAAGGATTGTGGAGTTGGAGTACAGTACCGCAAGAGATGGTGCGTAGATCCTCATCCGCAAGGAAAAGGAAAGGAGTGTTCAGAACAGCAAGAACTTGGTCCTTCCGTGGAAAGTAGATCATGTAATGAACACGACTGCAGTGAAGGTACACATGTCCTAAGCCATGATTTCTGATAGGGGAGGACAGAGAGCACTAGATGAAAATGTGTTTTAAAATGCTTTTCATTCAGAGAATGTCGACACAAGCCAAAAAAGCTACGCAGTGTCTACATACCGGGCAGTCTGAAATTTTCGTAAATGTTTCCTAAATATTCCTCTGAATCCCTCTAACAGACAGACAGGCAGACAGACAGACAAGACAGACGGAATCCGTCTGAGAATATTAGATGTTTTTTTAGAAATCTAAATCGAATAAGTGATTTAAAAAATTGCGTTGGACTTGGAGTGGATGAAATTGTTGAGCTACGGTATTGAATGGAATCGCAATTTTTCAAAATTTTTCGTAAACAAAATCCCAAATCAAAGCCTTTGAACAAAGGCGTTTTCTAGCTCACAAGACCATTCTTCGTAACAGGATCCGAAAAAGAAGGCCTTTGAATGGTTAATAACAAAATCCCAATTAACGGCCCCTGAACTTTAGCATTGTGTGCTATACTCTCAGCCCATAACAAAATCCTTGATAAAGCCTTTGAACGATGGATCTACTGAACTCTAGGAAAAGAATAAGATACATAATAAGTGTTCTTCTTTTTCGTTCGTTTGCGAGTCGGTGAATATTGTTAACTGTTAGCACTCGGTTAGCCTGGGTTGTACTGTGGCTAAATAGCACTCCGGTAAGCCTAAATTAGCTTTACGGTTAGGGACAAAAAAATTGGGATTTTGGCAGCTGGTCCACGGTGGTGGTGCAGTGGAGATGATTCCCGCCAGTCAGTCCATCGTCCCGGGAACGAGACTTCTTGGGGTCAGATTTATTTACCGCCGGTGAGTCGATATTATTAAGTACCAACCTCATAAAAGAATAGAAACATGCCGAAAGAGGCGCTATGGCCGATATTCCACTTGTAACCAGTTTATCCAGCCATCCGCCAGTTTGAAAAGCGGGGATGGCATGGGGATGAAGTTCTCGGACTTAGTTTGGTCACGTGCCGTTGGACAAACCCACCCAGCCAGCCAAACACAAGATTTGCGACGCCTTAGTACGTGTTTATGTTTCATATAACAAAATTTTTAAAACTGAGGTTCCTTTAGACGGGCGACTTCCGTTGCTTCTAAAGAAAACTGATTTATCCATTGAAACACAATAAAAGCTAATTGGTTTGATGTAAACTTTTTCCCTAACAAAAAGCTAACGAGCCACCACCAACAACGACAGAACCAACGGAGGAACCAACGATGACAGAACCAACAGAGGCACTAACAACTGCAGTACCAACTGAAGCCTTGACGACTGCAGAAGCAACCGCAGGACCGACGACTGCTGAGGCGACTGAGGCACCGACGACTGTTGAGGATACCAAGGTACCAACGACTGCTGAAGCGACCGAGGCACCTACGACTGCAGAAGCGACCGAGGCGCCGACGACTGCTGAAGCGACTGAGGCACCGACGACTACAGAAGGGACCGAGGAACCCACGACTGCTGAGGCGACCGAGGCGCCGACGACTGCTGAAGTGACTGAGGCACTGACGACTGCAGAAGCGACTGAGGCACCGACAACTGCAGAAGCGACTGAGGCACCGACAACTACAGAAGCGACTGAGGCACCGACGACTACAGAAGCGACCGAGGAGCCGACGACTGCTGAAGTGACCGAGGCACCGACGACTGCTGAGGCGACCGAGGCGCCGACGACTGCTGAAGTGACCGAGTCACCGACGACTGCTGAAGTGACCGAGGCACCGACGACTGCTGAAGTGACCGAGGCACCGACGACAGGTAAAATGAAATTGAAATTATATTTTGAAGTATAATAAAGATCACAATTAGTAATCAATAAACTCCACCAATGCACCTTATCAAAGTGTTGCCTTACAAATTTCTTTTTGGTTTTTAAATTCTATATATAATTTTATTTTAGCGCACTCAGGTTAACGACTTGCATAAATATTCTCTTAATAGTATAATACAAGCTATTTCTGAGCGCGCCATAGGCACGTCTGAATAATCAATGCCATTACGTTTCAGTGTGGTTTCCTTTCCTCTTTACCCAGGACCACCCTGCAAACGAGCTCTTGACCTTGGAATAATAATTGACAAGTCCAAGAGCGTAAAGATTCCCAATTTAAAGGAGCTAAAATGGTCCTTGGAAAAATTGGTCGACAAATTTGAAGTTTCAGCAGAAGGAACCCATGTTGGATTGATTTCATTTAATCGTGACGCTGAACTGGTGTTCGACTTCAAAGACAGTCGTTACCATACTAATAATCAATTAAAGACAAGAATAGAAGAAATACCGTTGAGACTAAAGTTATGGACGAGGACAGATTTAGCCCTGACTCTGGCGAAGGAGAAGTTGTTCACAGAAGCAGGTGGCGATCGACCTGATGTGCCAAACGCGTTAATAATTTTCACTGATGGGAAGTCAACAGGGAAGCCTTCGCAAAAAGGATACATTCCAATTCGGACAACAGTCAAATATCTTACTGAGGTAGGAATCGATCCATCCACCCACCCACCTATGCAAGCTCGGTTAATAAGATTTTTGCAATATGCTGGTAAAACTATTTGCTTGATGAAGTAGGTTTGTTCCCTCCGAAATTTGTTTGACTGAACTTTTTTACAGTTGACACATGAGTTTGCTCTTGTCTTAAAGGGACAGTTTCACGGTTCGGTGCATTTGCAAGCCTCCTCAACTCTGTTGTTTATGAACTAATCGTTTCAGGTTGTGAAGCCGTGCCTGTGTCCAGAATAAATCCGTCGGGTCGTCCATAAATTCGATGTTCAACGCAAAGTTTCACTTTAATTTTCTGTGAATATCCGTTAAAAATGTTTCCGAAAAATGTTTGCATCATTCTTTCTGGCTGTACTCATGATAGCCTGTACAAACATGCAAGTAAGTGCAATTATTTTTTCAGCTCGAGCTGGTTTCAGTTAAAATTAGCCAGCCAAAGCGACACACGATCAATGACAAATTAATGACAAATAGGTGAAGCTTGCGTCAGACCCACGCTTTTTGAGACTCACGCTTTTTAAAGATGGGCCAAGCAACTTTATTCCCCGTTGTTCCGTTATATTGCATCCACTCGATATACGTACAGCTAAAAACACGAACCGATTCTTTTATAACATACCTTATTGGTACTTAATTTCTCGGCTACTCAATTTCGCGATTTTGACGAGACAGTATTTTGCGTGGTTTTATTTTCGCGGTTTCAATTAAGGCAACTTCAACTTTATTTTTTAATCAAAAGTCTGAACTTTTTAATACTTCTTTAACGTCATTTCACTCAGAAGATACAAAATACCAGTAAAACAGTTATAATTATTTGTGTACTTGTTGATATATATCCTGTAAATGTTGTTGTCATTACATGTTAATATTTTTTTCTGCGATTAAAAATTTCCGTATGAGTGTTAAATTTCACGTGTATAAATTTCGCGATTCTTTAATTTCGCTATTTATTACAATCGCGAAAACCGCGAAATTTGAGACCTGCGAAATTAAGTACCAATAAAATAAGAAACGAAAGGATTGAAAACCATAGCAGTAACTACAGACCATTCGAAGGCAAAAAACTCCAGCTCCTTTAAATGCAATTGCACATGTAATATTAGCAGCCATTACCAAGATTCCCTGCGTGTACAAACTACAAAACGCTGAAGCAAAATAATTGCCCTCTAAGCCGGATAAATTATGAACCAGTCCCTATAGGTTTTTTCTTCTCTTCAAGCTATTATCCCTCCATTTAGTATTTTTAATGGAAAGAAGTCAATGCTTTTACAAAATGCTTGTAAAAAGTGGCCCTAGATGCCATTCTAGATTTGGATGATCTTGACCTCGGACAAATCAAATTCGTAAATTCGGGAGTTCCCAGTCCCTGTTAAAGACACGGCCGTATATTCCTTCTAGTTTGGTTTACCGAAGTGTTAACAATTAATTTCCTCATGTGTGGCTTCATAGCTTAGTTGGTAGAGCATTTGTGTACCGGATCTAGAACAAGAGACAAGGCAGGAAACGAGAAATAGAGAAATTTAAATTTATGGTTAACACCTTTAAGACTAATCGACGTCTAACTTTTTTCAAGATTTTCACCAAGCGAGGCTATATTTAGTTGGCCCTTTTACGGCCCAATGGCTAATCCCATTCAGACCCCTTAAATAACTGTCTAACCAACTACGTATACGTTAGTTTTTATGGTCACGGCTCGCCACGCCGCCGAAAGATATATATATATATATCGTACTGACAATAGACCATTTTGATTTTTTTATGAGGAAAAAGACGTGTACATCTATGCTGTCGGAATCGGAAGAGGTATAAGGGAATCAGAGTTGGCTGAACTTGCTGGGAGTCAGGGAGACTACACCACTGTTGCCAACTTTCACAAGCTCCCTGCCATTTTGGAAAGCTTGAAGGAAGCTGAATGTGGTACGTTCTCTTACTGTCTTGTTTAGATACTCGTGTAATTAAACAAAGGATATGGACTTCTTTAAACCGATATTGTCATCAAAATTGAAATCAAATGCACGAGGGTCCATATCAGTAATTGGTGTTTCCACACGCCACTATTTTGGATGATATATTGACTTCATATGATTGCCTCATTGTCTTTGTTTTGGAACAAGCTTGCACAAAACCTTTGTTATAGAAATGTATTCACGAACAGTAACATTTAAATCATTCATGTGATAATATTCAATTTTTAATAAATGGTCATAAACTTGATCAGGTAAAAGAAACAGTTTTCTTGGGAGTAATCCCAGATGAAAATTTAAATTGAAAGTCTAAAATATCACATTTGCCCAAAGTTTATTGGGGTAATTCGCAAATCTAGTTTCTACCTGTCGCCAAAGACTTTACGAACATTATATTTTTCATTAGTCTATCCATGCTTCTTTTATTGGAACTCAAATTGGGCCTCTACTTAGCTTTGCTCGCCTTGTAATTCTGCAGAAACGAGTGGTGAGAGATATAACTAAAACTCATTTCTACGCACATATTGATCCAATATTTAAAAACCTAAAATTTCATGACATGCACCTATTACAACTAGGTTTATTTATGTACTCCTTCCAAAACCGTACTCTTCCTTTAAAATTTAATTGCAAATTTACCTTACAGAGACAAATTCATTCATACCATACAAGGAACTCGCATGCTTTTCGTTCAGTGCCTTTTTGTCGGACTAACATCAAGCAATTTTCCTTTTATTAATCAAGGACCTAAATTTTACAACTCCTTAAATACCGTGATCGTCAACTCGTCCTCAATAAATCTCCTTTAAAAAAGCACTTAAGGTGTTTATTTGTTATTATTATTAGTATTTTTATATCAATGTGTTTAAGTATTACTTTTTTTGCAGTTTTCCTTTTCTTTCGGTTACTTTCCATCTGATATTGCAATTGTATCCGTCGTCATGTTTCTACTTTTTAAATTCATCTTGTAAACAATAATGGAGGCCTAATTAACATAAGTTACATTTCCTTTTGACCTCATCGTCATTGTTACCTTTATTATTTCTATCTTTTTTGTTTTCTTTATAATAATTGTATCTGTGGTGTGGCAAATAAATGAAATAAATAAAACTAAAATTAATAAAAATAGTATTATTTTCGTCCTACAGGTCATGTTTGGATGCCTTCAGATGAACAACATGGCTACGGATACCTTCGCGCCCCTTATGGTCAAAGATACTTCAATAGTTATCGTTCGCCGATAGAAAGATTCTTGGATACACGCCGAAGCCGGCCCTACACGTACTGAACCTTAAGTGCTGGTTACAGCGACTAGCTATTTTCAGTTTAATAGCCCAGGTCGTAGTTAGAGTCAGTGGCAATTTTGAAATGTTAGATTAGGTAAAAAATGGGGGTTACATGAATAGATACAGCACGTCGAATTCAGTATAAACGCAAAGTTTCGTGGAGATCCAATGCAAACTCGATGAAATATGAAAATTCAAAAATTGTGCATTTCTTTTGTGAAGTCACGAAATTGTAAAATTCTTCTATATTTCTTAAAGATTGAATCAGAATTCATCGAAACTTTGAAGAATAATGCTAAATTTGTCATGGGGTTTCTGTTCGAGGACCTCGTTTTACATTTAATGTAATTTTTCTGTGCCTGAATGACACCTTCATTTTCCCCACTTTTTTTCAAAATAATCAAAATGAATGGAAGATAGAAGTTGCAAGTGAGGTATTATTATTATTATTTTTTTTTATTTTTGCACATAAACGCACTTTATTAATACAAAGAAATCACAAGAACCTACACAAAGGGGTATATGCATTAGTTTTAAGTATTACAATTTTTAATAATAAAAAATACACTACGTTATGATAGTGGAGAGAGCAATTTTTTTCTTTCGATTTGCTACATTAACTTTGGAATTTAATAATGCTATTATACATCATAAAGGTTTTTATTTAGATAAATAGTTTTATGTTTCAGCACATTTTTCTAGTTTCCATTGAACAGTTAGTTTATTTACAAGTTCATCTAAAGACAATTCTTTCTGAAGATATTTAGAAGAAAACGTAGCCTGCGTTTTAAGGGATCCGAGAGCACATCAGTCGCGTGACGTGTGTCGCGAAAAGCAATTTTTTTCATTTGAAAGTGTTATCTTTAGTTAGTACCTTGACAATGTTTGAACCGTGATGTAAATTGTGAATAAAGTTTCACAGACTCCTTGCAATCGATCTATAAAATTAACGTGTGTTCTATTGAATCCGCACTGAAACAATACAAACATTCATCGTCTTCGGCTAGGTGACATAGTTTGAATTCTTTCTTCGTTACAATTGTTCTATGCAAAAAACGAAAACAATTGGCGAAGTTTATTGTCCTAAGTGAAGCGATATATATCTTGAAACTTTCTTTTTCAGGGAACTTACTCTGCCACTTTTTTACACCACTCGGGACGATAGAACCTTGTTTGTTTAACAATTGATAATAATTTTTACAGCGTGCTTCAACCAGATTAATTACAGTTTGATTTGAAAGAATGGATGTGGAGGTCGAAGAACGAGCAGTTATAAAAGTTTGAGCTGCTTTCCTTTTCAACTCAGATGGAATGGCTGAAATTAGCTGAAAGTAGTGCATATAATTTGTGGTGATATTAAATTTGTTACTAAACTCTTCATACGATAGACATTTGCCCTGAGAATTTAGCACATCCTTTACAGACACAATACCGCGTTCAAACCATGATTTCCAAAACAGGGTTGTGTTGTCCGAATTATTGAATTGTTATTCCAAAGAATGAGTTCACCGTTTAGGAAAATGTTGGTTGTATTTTTAAGATCTTGAAAATACTGAAGAAGTTCTCGATAAATGAGAGGCAGACCCGTTTTCAAGGATTTTACATCCTATTTGCATTTAAGGAGAAATAGTAGACAGCCACAATTTCGAAAGTAGTAATTAGAGATTACCTTCCATTTGTCGTCAGACACTCCTACTAATTTACCAATCCAAGCCAAGCGTAATGATTTAAGGACTGTGTGAAAATTGACAAAATTGATTCCCCCTTATGCTACTTGTTGATACATAACCATTCTTTTTAATTTGTCTTTCCTGTTTTTCCATAGAAAGGCGAACAGATTATCTTGAACAGTCTTGATAATTCCTTCTGTAACGGCCAGCATAAATGCTGCATATACTAGCTGTGATATACCTAAAGCTTTCACCAGTAAAGACTTGCCATATATCGTGAGGTCTCTTTCCGATCTCTTGACAGCCATAAGTTTGATATTGTTTTCGTTTTATTAATCTTGGCATAAACGTTTTCCTCAGTACATTTGTTTTTGTTGTAGGATAGATGGACTCCAAGAACTTTAATGGTTCATTAGTTGTTTTACAAGTACTTATAAGGCCCAATTGAGTTCGGGAGGCTATCCCATAATTTTGGTCCATACTATCACCATGGCTTAACGTCGTACTTGGTGGTCTTAACCTTGGGGATACCTCTCAAGTTATAAGACGAATTCCTAAGTTTTATTAAATTATTGAAGAGCATTTACTTGGTTCTGTAAGAGAAGTAACACAGGTCATGATAAAGGCTTTAGTGATGGAATTTTGCTGCCTCTAAGGCTAAGAAAGTCTAAGGGCATTGAAATAAATTCTATTAGTCCTGCCGTCTTGCAAAGTTTCAGCAAAATGTATCATTGACCATTGAGGCCCCTATGAATGCGCAGTGAGTTGAAATAAGGTTAAACCAGACAAACTGTAGAAAAATAATGATCAACTTTATTTCATTTTGTTGCAAAATAAAATATTGCAATTGTCAAGAAACGTTTGTAATTGCTAATCAGTTTTTCAAAATGACTTCTTGATTAGACAGTTGGTTTGCTACAGGCTTACAAAAAGAGGAATCAAAAACCCCTTTTCTGACGTTGTTTACGTAATTCAACTTAGCTCCCACGTTTCCACGGGGTCTGTAACGAGCCACCAAGTACAGACACTGTAAATTATTAACTTGGCCATATGCGATTCCAACTCCGAGTTTCTTGCTTCCGTTCCACGTGAGCTGTGTGAAGTGCCTGTGATTGTATTTGTCTAATAGGGGTGTCTGGAAGTTGTATTTGCATCCTTCGTCATACCTAATAGACAATATTTGGCATAAAAATTCCAATCAATAAACAGCGAGAAATTCACAGCACGAAAATAGAGATTTACCTACAATTAAATTTGACTTAAATCTTCTGAAAGTTGGTTAACCAGCTTTACGCTATGAATTAAAGCTTGTTAAAGTTCCTTAAATGTTTAAATGCATTTACTCAAGCTTTAATTATGAGTGTAAAGCTGGCATAAAGGTCAGCTTTAAAAAACGTAAAGTGAGCGTAAAGCAACTTAAAACAGACGATTACGCCAGCTTTAAGTTGGTTTTACACCGCAGTAAAGTTATCTTTTTGTGCTGTGAAATCATATTTGCGAGTCAACGAGTCTGTATGATCATTTACTTTAACAGTTGCAGAAACTAGTGTAGTTTGCAAATTGGTTTAGTGCGAACGCAAAAACCTGTCAAGGTCACCGAGCTACGAATTTCGGAGTCACATGGCAGCTGCACAAGCAAACGAAGACAGTTAAAAACTAATTCAAAATTTTTGAATATGTGAAGCCCGTATGATTAAAGCTTTTTAAAATGCTGGTTCAGGAGCTGACGTTACAGCGCTAACACACGAAAGCATGTTCAAGTCACCAAGGTCTGAAAACACCAATGGACAAATTATTCAGCAAGAAGCACATGACAGCTGCTGCCTAAGTGTAAAACAACAAACATTCGAAGCAAATTTTAAAAACTAGCTACTCAGGTGAAAACGACAAACCACCGAAGCAAATTTTAAAAATTGTCGACAACAACAACAACAATCTTTATTTGTGCCCAGAAACATTTAACATTAGAAATAAATACATAACGAAAAATTACAAATAGGAAAGAGCACGGTCACTTAGAAATAGCAACGGCTAATTTAACAACTTTTATTCCATGCGGAAATTCTCGAAAACCAGATGAATTAATGCAAATTTCTGTCTACTCGCTGTGCCTCGGCAGAACGCGGCAAAAATAAACGATCCCTTCAACAAGTTTCGCGTCAAACTTTGGAGTTTTCCCTTCACAGATTAATTCAACCACGATCCATATTCATCTTGAAAACGAATTTGATAATTTCCCCTTTAAAGGGGTCCCTTTGGATGCAATTTGTTGATTGTTTCTGAGAACTAACAGCACCAAAGACAGTTTGAGCGATTGAATCTGTTTTTGAAACCCAGGCTTTCGCTCTTTTATGTTTCTATGAATTTTTGAACCGCGAGTATTAGCCGATGAGCACGCGAGAATTTCTGCAGTTATGGTAAAAACGTGTTTCCCTTTCCAAGTAATTTTCGCGCGTGCACAACATGAACTGGCATGTTTGTGGTTGTGGTTTAATTTTGATGAATTAGCAATTCGTTTTTAACAGGAACAAATCTTAGCTGTTAGTGGCCGGGTTTATTCCTAGCTAGGTAAAACGTGTTTTTAAACTGAACTGTGGTCAAAACATAATTTTTCTATATTCTTCAGTCTCGCGAGTGGTCTCAGAGAGCCGTCGATAAAACCAGGAACATGGAACATTCCGGAACATTCCGGAACATCCCGGAACATCGAATAATTATGATAATTATGAGAAAAATATGTAAAATGAAATTTTCCAAAATAAAACAACCCCCCACCCTAAAGGAAAACAAACAAAAACATTGCAAACAGGGAAAATAAAAAGGAAAAATGAAAATGACTGCAATGAGTGAAGGCTCGCAACTTACAGGTAGTGAACTAACCCATTCCTTTCAGTCGTTTGCTATCAGTTTAATCACGTGACTGTCCCTTATTCCCAGACTTCGTTCCTCATAAAAAACCAAGATGGCGGCGTTCGAACTCTTTAACCAGACCGAAAAATGGGTACAAGAGTGTCATTTCTTTATTTAATTCATTACGTCAATCCAAAGTTATGCGCATACACGATTTCTCATGAAGAAACAGTTTCTCCCCATGAGATAGAAATTGAAACTCTTTGGCATTGAGTTTCTCAATTAAACCAGTGTGGACTGCTTGAGCTCTGATGATTTGTTTTAAAATAACTTGCTTGTTACTGGGGCTTCCGGAAAGGCCTAGTCTGCACTTGGGTCAGTGCCAGGCATTCCTAGCGGAGAGCGCGAAAATTGGGGATGATTTCGCAATTGGCGTGAAAGAAGAGGAGCCTGCACTCATTGTGGTCAGTTGAATGAATAACCAACGCGCTCCCTACCCCTCCCCTACTGACTCTTCCTTGCCCCCAAAATATCTTTTCATATTTCGAGCTGATACCTTTTCGTTGGTTTATGTTATTTTCGAAAATTTAATTTTACATATTTTTCTCATAATTATTCGATGTTCCGGGATGTTCCGGAATGTTCCACGTTCCTGGCTTTCTCGACGGCCGTCTGAGAGTGGTCGAATTCTTCTATTTGAGCTACAAAATTTACTTAGCACGGGAAATAGCAGTCTAAAGATAGCCTACTTGCGAAAGACAAAATTATCTCAAGGCTCACTACCATTAATTTGGCTTCTGGATTTTTGTACTTATAGTATTGCTTAATTATCATGCATCATCTTGATTTGCTTACCATCGTTTCATGATCTGTCGTAAAGCCCTTGCAGGGTCAGGTAAAGTTGCAGAGCATCTGAATCCCAAGTTCTCTCCTTCATTCTTGGAAGCAAGCACGAAGTCTTGTTCTGGTTGAAGCAGTCGGCTTTTAGAAACTTCGTTGGCGTAATGTTGAGCGTCTCTTTGGAGGTTGACATCGAGGGACAGCATTGGTGCTTCGTGTATTGAACGATAGTAATTATGCAACTCGAGAGCTGTGCGATCTAAATCTGAAACTGCATCAGAACACTTGATAATAAATAATTTTTATGACATTAAATTCCTTAAAGATTAATCTCATTAATCTCATTAATCTCTTTTTCTGTTCAGATCGAGGCTAAGCACCAGATGGCCTTCATTTGAATCTCATTGTCAGTGTGAGATTCGTAAGACGGTTATAACTAAAACCGCATACCGTAAAAGTCCGGTTATAAGCCCTGGGCTTATACACCTTCGTAAGGGGTTTTGGCTGGGCTTATAAACGGAGGGGCTTATATCCGGCGGGGGGGGGGGGGGGGTGGGGGGTGGTGGGCTTATAAGCGGAATAGAAAAAAATCATTTCGAAATGAGCCACAGGAGTGTCGATGGAAATATGTTCAAACCTCATAATAAATCGAATGCATTTCAATTTTAAGAACAAAATCAAAACTTAACAACGTGAACGTAACCGGAATGACATTTGACAAGATTTTAATATCAGAATAGACAATATAACATAACAATAAAGTTATTGTTCCGCAATCTTTAATTTCCTAAGTTTTTGTTTGACGTACTAGCGGGTTCTGCGAGAGTACTTAATATTAAGAAAACAAGGAAAACTAGAGGGGACTGAAATCTGGGGATTCTTATAACAGGATGTTTCTTTTTTGTTTCCAAGTAGATGGCCCTATAATCGGGGGGGGGGGGGGGCTTATAACCGGGGGGCTTCTACGGTAGTTGGTACTAAGGTATTTGATAGCTTTGGATAAAAACTGGTTTTGGCTACTGTATTTAGACTAATGAACTAGTGGGCCCAAGCTGGAATGGACAAGTACCTCAAAGTTATGTCAGATACAGAAAAGAATTGAACCATAGTCTTACTTTCGTCGTGTGGCCCTGTGCAATTAAATGGCTTCAGTTCACATAGGTACGGGCCCCAGATCACACTCTCCTATATCCAGGATTGGTCTAATTAGATGCACGCCGAATTTTGATATGCAACACGAAGTTTTCCATTAAGCCTAAGCATTTTCTACCTATTTAAAACAGTAAGGTAAATCTTAGGGCTATCATTATATTTAATGTTATACTACTGTTAATCTTTATTTGAGAGGACAAGAGTTTAGGGGACACTTTATGGCGTTAATTGTCTGTAATCTTAGGGCCTGATTACATGAGCCGGGCTGGCCCGGTTTGCCGGGATGGATTTCTTTGTCGGCTAACCGGGCTGGCCCGGTTGTCATGTAATCGCGAAGTTGATTTTTGTTGCGTTTAACAGACGTACCTAGATCTCGGCAAACTGAAACAAGCCCGGCTAACCGGGCCAGCCCGGTCCATGTAATCAGGCCCTTAGAGTTGAGTGATGTTGAAGGTAAAGCAAAGAGCACGGGTTCACTTCGTGACGCTTGAAATTGGCGTACATTTAATTAGGGCCAATCCTGGACATATCTGCCAGATCACGTCCTGCGATATTAATACCCTGAGTGGGAGATAAATACCTGTGAACACAGTTCTCTGCATAGAATTAGGAATATCTTTGTTTGATACCTTGGCTTTCAGTAAAAGGGGCTTTCAAGAATTAACGAAAACTGTGTCTCATTCACTTACAAATTTTTGAATTTGCCAAATTACCCTTGTCAGCATACTCTGGTACAGGTGTTGGAGTAGGCGTCGGAGTAGTCACCACCTCGCTGGGAGCCGTCGTTGCATTGGTCCCTTCGGGCGGTGATGCGGTAATGTTTGCGTCAATAGGTTTGGTGGTCGCCATAGTAGTAATAGATGCTCCATTTTCCGGCGGTATGGAAGTGGTTTTTAACCCTGAAGTGGTTGGTGCTGTTGTGGGTTTTGTTGCTGGTTTCGCTGTTGGTAATTGTGCTGGTGTTGTTGTTGTTGGTAAAGGCGCTGGTGTTTTTGTTGGTAAAGCTTCTGGAGTTGGTGTAGTTGTCGCAACAGAAACGCTTGTAGTGATGGTAGGCGATGTAATGCCAAGCGGTGTGCTTGGAGGAACAGTAGTTTCATTGACAGATGCTGTTATGTTTACAGCCTCCACGTGAATGTCCATTACCAATTTCCCAGCGTCTATTTTACCACCTCCTTGGATTTTAAATTCTGTGCTCACTTAGAAAAGGTAAAGAGATTGATAAAGCGAGAAAAGGTATAAATGCATTTTTAAGTCTAAAATAGTTATTGAAGTCGCGAGCGGCGAACCCATATGTTTTTTTTTGCTGGCCAAGAATTCAGCTGACTTCAAGCAGTGGCTAAGCAATGCAACTGCTTCGATATTCTACGTGCCGCGGTGTGGGTAGGTTTACTTCCAGACTGTGACTGAGAATTGTGTACTAAATGCTGTAACATGTCATTAAAAATTAAAGCCAATAGTTAATGCTAGATGTAAGGGTGTTTCCAAGCACGTTTTCAACTCCCTTTGAAGTTTTCTTTACTTGAATTAAGGTATTTAAACCCTCTATCTAAAAGCAGTAAACCTCATCAAGCCGAAAAAGTGGCTTTTGATGTCCGCCCGTGGGTCAAGTCTTCGCAAAATCTCCTTTAAAGCGATCCGTATTCCGTGAAATTACCCAAACTAGAAAATAATCATCAGATAAAATCACTGTATGACCAAAAATGGCATCAGTGGCATGCCTGAAACTAGCTAAGCTTAGTACTTATGAAGCTAAATGCATGACCACTATAAATAACATTTACATTTTGTTTTTATTTACATTTACATGACACTGAACAAATTCTCTTGCACTCACCACTTTTAGCGTATATTGCATGAATTAAGGTCAGGATTATGAAAGACAACATCATTGTACTATTTAAGGGAGAACCCTGTGGTATAAATTAAAATACAAAAAGGTAACACAAAATATAGAAAGCAATGGTTACATTTTCATGTAGTAGAAGGAAACTGAATCTTGTATGAATTGAACAGAGGAAGTAATATGTATGTCACTTCTTCGTCCTGTATGACATCCTAAGATATTAAATTGAATGTAGGGAATAATGGTAATGATTATTTATTTATCGTTGGGTCCACTGGCTATTGGTATACATCCTTTTACAACGAAATATCTTTGCCTCAGTGGCAGATTTAATATATAAAGCAGAACATTAACTGGGAACAAAACTCTAAGAACTTATTTCGACACCTCAAGGCATCAGTGGCTAATCCTAATTCAAACTGACAAGCAATTAGCTGGGAGGAGTGAACAAATTGTTATCGTGAAACTATGTTTCACATTATCGAAGTTAATTGAATAAAATTAGGAATGAAGATCGGTTTTGGCTTTAATCGATAATGATAAACTCATACATTACATCGAAATTACTTTTATGATGGACATTGGACAAACGAACTGAGATTATTCGAACCGAGCTATATCGATATAAAGGTTTCCCCGCACTGCATAATTTAACATGTAATCCAGGAGATGAAATGAAGATCTCTTTTGTTTAGTCTGATTATGTAAAAAAGCATTCATAGAGAAAACAAAAGCATTTGAAAAGATGTGTAACTGGCCAGCTCTTCACTGCTACGCCTCGCTACAAAATCCTTTCAAGTAAATGCTAAATGTTTTATCGAGAACTCCAGCTTGTATAAATCGTATCCTACCCGTATTATTCGACATCTTCTAAAGTAGTTCTGAAACTGACGTATTTCTAATGAACTGGCCAATACCCATGAAACGAAAATACTTTCTATGCAGCAAAATGCCAATTTAAGATTTGCCATACAAACCATATTTGCCTGCAAAAGGAATCAAGTTTCCAGATATCAGATCTCTGCCTTATTGAACACTAACCTCTTTTGAAGACGCAAAAAGTGCGGCTCTCGGAAATTTTCATTGTTTTCCAGGCTATCAGTTTTCTAAAACCGTCATGAATAATAAGTGCCAGTCTGCTAGAAGGTTGCTGGTGTTTAGCTTGTGACCGAATTCAACCTCTGTAGATCTCTCTTCCATACCCGTTGGCGTGAAATTCAAACATCCTTTAAAATGTAACCAGCAAATATTTTTCAAATTCCAAACACTCGAAATTACATGGAGTTCTTCACACCACAAATTGATTGGTTAATCTCGGCCTGATGAAGAAAGTGCCAAACCGTACATTTGAAATTCTCATCATTAGGGTTATTCCGCCAGTTTCGAAGCAGTATGCAAGTAACTCGAGCGTTAAGTTTTGTTTGGCCACGCAGTCCGGGCCAGGAGCCCATGAGAAGGAGCCTCCATTCGTACTTTTCCCTTGAGTCAACCCTGTCCCGTATCTTTCTATTTTTAGAACAGTGAGCTCTCATATGATTGGCTATTACAAAAACACCCACGAAAACCACAGTGGAAGGTGCTTTTAAAAATAAAAAGATACGGGACAGGGTTGACTCAGATGGTCAGTATGGGAGATGGAGGTTCCTCAGTCATGGGCTCCTGGTCCGGGCACAACATGGATTACCTTAAAAAATGCGAAAAGTACTTATCTGGTTGGTGAAAAAAATTTTCATTAACTTCGTTTGGGAGCACTCTCCAATCTTGTTTATTTATAGCTACTATTTACTTTACCACAACTGCAGAAATTCTCGCGCGCTCAGTGGCTAATATTTACGGTCGAAAAATGCATCCAAATATGATGACGTAGTATGACGCCTTCACGTGCGCTTGTTGACAAAATGTCGCTCAAACTGTTTACTGTTAGTTCTAAGAAGTTAAGTTCTAAGCAAAAATTGTATCCAAAGAGACTTCTTTAAGGAGGAAATCATCAAACTCGTTTTCAAGATGAAGATAGATCCGGATTGAATTAATCTGTGACGAGAAAACACCAAAGTTTCATGTGAAACTCGTTGAATGGGATCGTTTATTTTTGCCGTGTTCTGCCGAGGCACCGCGAGTGGATGAACAAAGAAACCCCCATGAATCTAACTTAACCCAATGAATGGGATGCTAGTCCAACACCATGTTATGTTTGCTCCCCTCCGCCTCACGTTCAGGTACATTGTGCTTCTGCTGCAAACAACAAGAGTGAAGCGCGAGTGACAGGTGAAGAATTGGAAGGGCGAGGAACCACGGTAAACAAAGTTACATAGAGAGGTGAGGTTCACTCCAGGTACTGTTTGAGGATAATATGCAACATGATTATCTGGTCGGTGCAAGACCTGTCCTTACGGAAACAAGCTTGCAGCATGATTACGGAGTTGAGGATCTAAAGCATCTGAAATCGTGTTCAGCAAGACTCGGTTGAACACTTTCCCTGGGACCGACAGCAGTGTTAACCTATTTTGGGGGACTTGCTGAGATAGCCTTTCTTAAGCTTCCACTCTGTCGGCACGCACTTCTCCTCCCAGATCGTACAGCAGCTCCACGCCAGCCTTCAGTACCTCTGCAGCAATGTTATCGCATTAGCCTGAAATGACGGTTATAATGCCTTCCAGTGACGTCACAGGGTATTTTTAGTGACTGAGGATTTGGTCATCTTGCTGATTTTTGAACGTCTAGTTTATTTATACCAAAACAACATAAAAAACAATACAGTGCAAACAGCATTTAAAATTTTGTCAACAATATTTTGGTTGTCATGTTCTACATCTTCATCTATGTCCTTCCTCTCGCCCTCGGGGTCCTCAGTCATTTTTGTTCCGGTCAGTATCTTTAAGTAATATATCTGGCAGAGTTATATCTACCAGATCTGTAAAAATGTCTTTCAACAATTTCCAAATTTCGAATGCATGGCTTTATCTTCAAATTTCAGTAAACATTCTTATGTCATTAAACAATAAACACTCTTATGACGTCATTAAACAATCTAATTACTTGCTCAATATAATAACATACCAACTCTAACATGATTTTTACACAGGGAATTGCTTTTCGTGCAGAGAACAATTCATGTTTTCTTGTATGCAATGATTCCCCGTTGTAAAGCAGAAATTTGTCCCTCCTATACTTCCCTCACAGGAGTTCTTTCAAGTAAACAAACAGGCAGACGACTACAAACTCCACTGCAAGAGCAATCTGTACTATAGTTAACAGAGCAGTTGTGTCCACGAGGGAGTGTGGAGTTTCGTGCGCGCGGTGCTGGTTTGGTCAAAGTAGCTGTTGATGAGCTCTCTGAATCAACTTTTACTCGCATCGATACATAATCTTTAATGTCCTGAGAATAGGTGTTAAAAATCTATGCATGATTATACAGGCTCCTGACTGGCCATCTCGACTGCAGCGTCCACCTTCTTGTACGCAATAAAATTTCCAGGTTTCAAGATGGTCCAAAATTGATAATAGTTATTACCCGCCCTTTTGCATTAACACCGACCCCAAATGCAATTGTGCAGATGAGAACCCTTAACTGACCATCATGAGAGTTGCAGTTTCTTTTACATTCTCTGGAGTCCTTGCATGCATCATTCCACAAGTCGTTATTTATGGTTTGGACTCTAAAGTTTTAAAGTTTTAAAGAAGGCAAACAGAAATATATTTTTACCAAAATAATCTGATTTGTCTTGTATAATATAGATTCAGCCAAGCCTAAAAGCGGAGCTCCGTGTTTTAGTTGGTTCTTAATAATTTCTGAAATTGCGTTCGTTTAAAGTGTTAGCAAGGGCAACTACTCAAGAAAAATCCCACAGCTGAAATAACTAGGAATAATTAAAAAAATCAACTCCAATTGCAGAATTTCCGCTGAGAATGACCATAAAAAATTAAAAAAGCGCTGCCAGAAGCCCAAATAAAAATCGGACCTCAGCCACCGATCAATGGAAATAAAGTATATGGTCAGCGGTCAACTTAAAAAAAAAACACGTGACCTCCGTGAGTTCTAAACCCGCGATCTGGTCATGTGATACTGGTCAGCGGATACCTTCTTTTGACAGCTGTCAATTGACCATAAAATGGCAACAATGTAAGCTTATGGTAACCTTTGGACTACGATTATGGCCGCCATATTGATATTTGGGGCGACGTCGTACGTACGGACGTATTTTGCACGCGCCCGCGAGTCTTGCCGCTTGCCATTTTGACCATGTGAAATGAAAGGCATTGTTCTCCTGTTTGTACTTTGTATGCGTGCTTGGTTCTCCTATTTCTATAGGTATGGGGCTCTGCTCTGCAGTGGGTTATTATGCCCATGCTGTTAAAGTGGTGTCAAACTGAAGTCGGTAAGTCTCAACTGATAGCCTTGTGGCCTTCTTAGGCTAAAAAGTACAATTCATGCAAAACTAGTACTATAATATGTTGCACATTCAACATTTCACATGTATATTTAAAAGCTGATTAAAGTTACACGTTTATAATAATGCACCTACAAGAATTACAAAGAAACACTCATGCTTACCCATGAGAAATACAATGAGCTTCATCTTCAGCCACAGGAAGCCATCTCACGCCATTGATCATAATTTGGCCACACTGCAATTGCTTCAGGAGAGTTAGCAGAATTTTCCCTTCTCTTCGAGACATCTCTTCCACAACAAAAGGTGCGAGCTTTAGAGTCTTGCCAAAGCCAATAGGAAAGTTTACGACATCCTTTCCAGAAACAAAAGGAAAAGGACCTGCTTTTGTTGGTCGAATAACTCAGTTAAACCGAACTAAGGCAAAACCCTCTGGAAATGTGACTCAAATGTTTCCTCACATTGACTTTCGTAAGCTTGCTGCGCCGCCATTACTGAAACACTGATGAAACTCACATCCAGGCGCAATAAGAAACAGTAATCCATTTCACCAACGTCACAAAACAATGCCTTTGTGGTTTGCTACTTTATTGAACTGCATTATCTACATTCATGTAAAAAATACATAATCTGGCATGACTTGCATTTGTCAGTGGATCTTATTTCTCGATAATTCCAAAGTAAGACACCCGTTAGTAAAGATAAAAATATAATTATTACATTTTGAGCATCTTAGTTATACGCTCTGGAAAATCTTGTTAACAGTAAACATAATGCAGAATAGAAAATAGAAGATAGTAATTAACATCACAGAAGCTGGGAAGGTTAATAATAATTTCTTTCAGCGAGGTGATACCACTTTGGCCAAATTAGGTCTCTTAATTTCCTTGATTGATTAATTTCTCGTTTTTTATAGCCACATAAAAAAGACGGATCAAAGCTGCCTTTCTTCACGTTCTCTTCAAATCTGCTGTCGACATTTCCTCCAGGGTAGTAACGCCCTACTACGTAATAACATGCGGTGCCACGTTCATCTGTGGTGGCCCATCCAAGTCCGAGTTCCTGGGTAGAGGCCCAGACAACCTGTGTAAAATGACCGGTTGAATGTGTCCAACCCGGCTTGTTGAAGTCATATTTGCAAACCTCTTTGTACCTTTGAAAAATGGTAAAAAAAAATAAAATTTAGAGGAACTATATCTGCGTCTTGTGCGTCTAGCCTAAATTTTTCATTCAGTCTCCCCGGATTTTAAAGTGCAAATATAACCCCCAATTTTTTTTTCGCTAACATAAAATTACGTGATCTGTAAAGTAAGTCTGCGAAAACGTCTTTGGATTTGACCAAAACGTCGACTTTCTATGTCTCGCCATTTCACCCTCACAACCACGCAGTAAAATCCATCATTCTAAAAAACTCAGATCACTTCAAAATGATCCCGATACTGGTAGAATCTTTTCGCAACCTCCATTAATTTCATTCAAACGCGACAAAAACATAAGCAACTTTTTAGTCAGAAGTTCAATCCAAACAAGTGATGAACCCGGAACTTTTAAATGCGCTCGGGACCGAAGCGATCCATCAGGATCACTGATCATTTCATCTGTACCTCAGCGAATGTCATCTACTGCATAACTTGTACTCTTGGCAAAAAAGTTATACATCGACAGGGAGACGACAAGGCGACCGATTCCGAGAACACCTTCGTGACGTAAACGACAAAATACATCTAAACCGGTCGCGAGACATTTTAATCTCCCCAATCATTCTAAACAACATATGGCAGTCTGCGGCCTTTCCCTTCATCAAGGAAGCACGGAAAGCCGAAAAACTCCAGAACAACAATTTATTTTTCAAATCGGCACTCTTAATCCTCACGGTATCAACGAACGCTTTTCATTCAACTAATTTATTCTGTTGCTTTTCACGTGATCAGGCACAAACCAATAGCGTAGCTCCATCTTTCTGTATATAAACCACACACGACCCACAATTCCTCGATTCGCTCTAAACCAAATTATCGTGTTTAGGGAAGTCTGGGACGAAACCGGATATGACGTCTACCCAGGAACCAAACACGATAGCGCCTTGGTCAGTTCTCTGCATTTGTATGGGATGAAGGAGCACAAAAGCAGTTATTTCATTTTTCTTAATTTGAGGCTAAAACCTCCAAATGTTGTTTAAAAACCATGTCTTCTTTGTCATCGGAGAACTCCAAAATAGCTTCACTCCTGCTGTAGAAGTCGAACATACCCGACAGCCCGCGATACTCAAATGATACTGCATGACTGAGGCAATACCGGAAGACCTTTTTGCGCACGAGCTGCTGTAGAACAGGAATTGAAAACCAGCCTGGCTTTCTTTTTCCTTCTTAAACTTTGAAATTTTTCCTTTAACATGTTAAATTTTAGAAATATGCATTAAAAAATTGCTTTATATGCACTTTTATACATTTGGTTTTCTATACCTTCTTCTAAACCGATTTTGTTTTTGGTTTTGGACTTGGTGAGGACGGGGTATGAGAAATCAAAGTTTTCCATAACTGTAATTTCTGCGAATTGACAAAAAAATATTGAACGTCTTTTTTACCAGAAAAGATCAAAACTATATTATTTATTCATAAGTGAGAAATAGTTATCGTTGTTTTCTAATATAAATAACAATTATTCCATGAGCCCGCGTTGGATATGAAGTGATAAAATAACCAACGAGCGCGTAGCGCGAGTTGGTTATAATCACTTCATATCCAACAAGGGCGAATGGAACAATTGTTTTAGTAAATTCTCAAACCGGGTTTTGCCGCCGATTTTTATTTCCACAATTTTACAAAGCGTCCGGAAAGAGCATACAACTTCCGGTCACACGCGCCCCGACTCCCGACTTTCCATATGACGTAAAACTCCGACTATTGGCTCATAGTCAGAGTTTTTTAGCCAATCAAAATGCAATAGTCGGAGCTGAGAATATACTAACGTGTAATATTCAGCTCATAACATATTCAGTTCTTCGACAGGATTTGAACCCGTAACCACTACCAACTGAGCTATAAATCCATGGCCACAAATTCGGAGCATGGTAAATTGCGAAGTATAATACATTCGATAAATGATTATAGTAAAAAGTCAGCACAACAGGTACCGAAATAATGATTATTTTTCTAATGTACACGCTTACCATCTCCCGATAACTTCCGAGATGACCTCCTCTCGAGTTTCGAATTCGATGCAAAATTTCCCAAGATTTTCTCCCTGTCCACCCAACTCAGAATCATCAGTGTGGATAAGTTTTTCTTGAGCTGCAATTTTATCTGCAGTCGACTGCGCATCCCTGTTCAACTGTGCACTCAGAGTTAATGGCGGCGAATTGTGTCTTTTGCGATACCTGTTATGCTCGTTTAAGCCAACTTTGAGAACATCTATAGCAGCAAGATGAAAAACAAGACTTTAAGCTGGAAATAGTTAATATGAGGTAAACAAATAATGAGGAAACGAGTGGCAGTCAAGACACTAAAAAACTCAGTTTCTCTTACTACCAGTAGGCAAAAATGCATGGAATATCAGGTTGAGTATTAAGAAGGCTCAAAGGGAATCTCACTGTTATAGTGCTTGAAAACGAAGCAGGATTACAGAAAAGTGAAAAAGTGCATAAAGGGGCACTGTCACGGAAATATGTTCCTGCATCAATGGAAACCAAAAAATAATGGTGTAGTTTCATTACATAGGACTATCTCATGCACTGAAACCGTGCAAGCTTTTTTAAGGCTAACGGTTAAGTTTTTTTCCATTACGGTTAACAGGGGAAGTTAAAAAATAATTGCTATTGTTTCAAGAAGTTAAATATAAAATATACTGAAAGTCTTTGGACCATTTTGAGATAAAAAAGTATTTTTTTGTGTGTGTGTACACTCGTAAAATACAAGAGCTGTCAAAACGTCTGTCAACTCGCGCAACGACGTGACATATGCAAAAAATTATGCAGACGCTTACGACACTTCCGGTTTCGATCGGCTTTTCTCGCTATCAGAACACATAAGCGCACAACACATCAGACTCAAAAAAAGTTCTCGAGGCCTTTACTTTTGTTTTTACATTTTTTACGGTTAACATTATTTACGGCTAACTGTTAAAATTATTTCATGTTTATGCCTAACGGCTAAATTGGTCATAATTTAGAGTTTGGAATCACGGACAGTTGTAACGGAACAACAACTAAATCATAACAGCCGGCCAGACTTTCCGGTGCTATAGAAATTAGAAAGAAAAATGAACTGGGAGCTAACGAGAGTGCAGTGAAGAATGAATAACGCTTTTACGTTTTACATATGCAGTTAAATTCACAAGAAAACAAATAGATCCAAATACACCGCACATAAAACAGAGGTACCGGTATGAATGTCTTACCTGATTCAATTTCAGATCCACCGGGAACCTTTGTGGAACCCTTCGTAACGGTAGTTGTGGGACTCGTACTGGTTGCAGTGTTCGTTGATTCCGTGGCTTCAGTGGCAGACTTCGGCGATACTGTGGTCGAAGCTGTTTCTGTTGTGGTTAACTCAGTACTCGCAGAAGATGACGTTGCCGTAGAAGTTGGTGCGGCAGTAGCAGCCATGGATGGCGTTTTTGCCTGTTGGCAAAGAGCACCAGGAACACAGGGTGGACATATGGGCAGTGAGAGACAAAGGTCTGCTGTGTTTGTCATGGCGTCGTAAACAAGCTGCCCTTCGACAGGGATTCGTAACGAGCCTGCATTTGCTATCAAAGGGATATTAAAAATGGAATTTTTAAAATATGGTAATTGCCGAATCATAGAATCAGCTCTACTTGCACAAATCCCATAATACACCTCTTTTATACCCCAAAATTTTGCATAATCTTGTTTGCAATTTCTAAAACAATGCCAATGCAAATTTTTTTGGGGGGTAGAAGCGGTGTATTATGGGATTTTGCAAGTAGAGAATAAATAATACCTGGGGAAATAAGAACTGTTTGTTGCGGCAAACTCGTTCCCAGGGTCTGCGCGAGGCAGTGCTCTAACACTACGCGCGCGCGGTCGTAAAGACAGCACGAGCAGAAAATTGCGTTTTCAATTACGCTTCTTTAATCGTTACAGTTTGTAGTTTCAATATTGTTGTTATCGTTAGTTTTAATTCTCTTAACAGCGTTTGTTCCGGGCGTTTGTTTATAAACAATTATTGGATGAGGTTAAACCGAATCTAATAATTGTTTTATTATATATTGTTCGAAAGAAAATAACGACAAGCGCATTTTCGCACCGAACACAACCCAACAAGCCATGTTCTTACTTCGCTGTCCGTGAACTTGACATTGCTTTTGGAAATCATGCATTGCGCGCGCAACCTACAGATTATTCACTAATCTGCTAGCAGATTAGTGAAAAATCTGTTGCACTGTTTCCCAGAATTAAGTGTGGCTTTTAGGTAATGAGAAGACAGCTGGTGACCACAATGTGTAATAAAGTCAGTTACACACGACATCGTTTTACCGTTATTTGTAAATCTTTAGTTTTAATTCATCTGCTTGTAACTCGCGAGAGGCATGAAATGTATTTATATTGTTACAAGTCTCGTGATCTTATTTGAAATTATTTGTACCTTTATGTTAGTTCTCACGGTGTTTATTGATATCAGTACTGTGAACGGTTGTGAAATCGCTGGAGCAATACTC
Source organism: Blastomussa wellsi (assembly GCA_947652115.1). Taxonomy (NCBI): domain Eukaryota; kingdom Metazoa; phylum Cnidaria; class Anthozoa; order Scleractinia; family Plerogyridae; genus Blastomussa; species Blastomussa wellsi. The sequence continues at coordinate 37,114,550 of OX393561.1, forward strand.
TTACCTTTAGAGCACGCAAGTGACCAAAGGAAAAGGAAACGGGAAATGAGGCATACAGCGTGCCGTTCTAGAGTCCTGAAAATAAAAACATCTTATTATGATCTTGATTATATCGAACTGCTTAAAGCACTGAACATAAATCGAAACGTAACTACCGCGACCACAGAGTCTTTAGCTTAGTAAGAGCCAATTAGAAAACTTTTGAAACATTAGCCACAACACTAAACAATAAATCTCAAAAGCTTAATCTCAAAAAGTCTTGCAAATAAGAGTTAAATTCCAACTTTACTTACATTTTCTTTCTTTCTTAAGCGGTTGAAATTATCAGATTGTTAACACCTTGATTTGCTGTCAGCCAGGATCCTCCCACAACCAAAACATTGGAATAAAGCACCAGCCACTAGCAGGATGATACAAGTCATTTTCTAAGAAACAACGGTGATGCTATCATTCAATGTTTGCTCAAAGGCCGGGATCAAGTATTGTAATGAGGCCCAAGATTATGAAGCACACCAACCATAACATCTTCCAAAGGAAAACGATCAACCTTGCAAGCGGATGATAGCCAGGCATAAATCAAGTCACCTTTCAGTTGTGAGTACAGAAAAGACCAAAAATAACTTGGTCGCAGAGTTTTGTAACTGAGATACCACCGATCGAAATTGGAAAGGGGAAGGGAAGATGGGATTGATAGGAAGTTAATAAAAGATGACACTTTGGAAGAAAGTTTGAACATTTATTTACTTTTAAACTGGTATCGCACTCAATCACAGCTGATCACACTTCATTTGATTCGAACTGAATCACGTTTTAAATCCAACGGTTTTGGCAAAGAGATTAAGGTCGAAACCCTACTTCTTTTTATTTCATGTCTACTGACTACAGTAACAATAACAGTGGACTTGATAGTTCACTTCATAGGACGTTTCGTCGTAAGTCTAACAAGGCCTGAATATTTTTCATGCTTCGCAAAAGGATTACGTACCAGCAGACATAAGGCGGTGCCAAACGAGGACACATTGTTGCCGACACAAATGTTTCCTGTTTGCCCGCGCGCGCAACATCGTTGTGGACACAAATTTTGTGTCCGAGACACGAAAATGTTTCTGATTTTGTTCAGAAACATTTTGTGTCCGCAAGAAATGTTTCCGCGTTTGCGCGCGCAACAAAACGCCAAGAGCAACAATGTGTCCTCGTTTCCTACCGCCTACAGGGCCGAAGGAGTGATGACTTATTTGTTATAAGCCCATTCTGTATGAGTTAGTTTTGTTCTTAGTGCGTTGCAAGATTGAAAATACGCGTATTGCTCAATAACCACTAGTTAGAAGTTTACGAAATTCGGCAGGGAAATATTTCGAAAAGAAAACAAGGAAGTAGGTTATTGCAAAAAAATCTGATATTTAGCAGAGAAAATTGTAAATAATGGTGTTATCTTTCAGAGAAGGATAGCTAAAAATCGGTCTGTTAAAGTATTATTAGAATGGTGTTAACATGTGAGTGTTAATTGTTACAAGTTTGTTTCGGGCAAATGATAGATAAAATCTAGCGATTTTCCGAAAATATTCGAAACTCGATTTTAAAGGGATGTTTACAGCCAGTCATGTTACCATGGCGACAACGCGCACCGCAGCGTAACTATCAAAATTCGAAAGTTTATCCTTTTTGCTTATGCCCTGCTAATTTGGGGACCCAGAGCTCAACGGGGTTAGAAAAAAGGCAAATGCGACACTTTGTCAAGTTCCGTACTATGAATGGTACTATGTAGTACGCTGCAATTTTCTGGTCATGTTGGAGTCTCGCAATTTTTTCCGGCTCTCATTACCAGCCTTGCCATTGTTTGCTTCGTTGTTTCATTTTCCGGCTGACTGGATTTATTACAGATCCTACGTTTTCAGCGTTATCGATCTTTGTCGGCCCCTGTAACACAAGGCAATGAGTCATTCCTATTTTGACTACATCAACACGAGACATTCAATGTGAAAGTCAGTCATCTGATGCACAGTGTATTACAATCAGGGACGTTGAAATGACAACTATTGGTTCGAAAACAATAGAACCTGTGCTACGCCAGTGCATGTAAAGTTCTGTGAAAAATATGAATAAAAATGAGTTTCACTCGCATCATTATCTCTAGCCAGGACATCTAAAGTACCGAAAACCCATTTAATTACCGAATGTCCAGCTCCTACAGATGGAAATTCAGATGAAAAATACCACTGGGAATGTGAATGCAGGAGCTCATTTTTGATCTATGTGGAAAGTGAATGTAAAAAGCTGTACTTGAGCAAAAAAGACCAGTAAAGTCCTTTATGGAAAGCGAAGCTGTCTTTCATTTGAAAACTTTTGATACCATTAAAAGGCTCTTCGGTAAACATCTGAGCGCGCCACATGACCGTGCTTCAAACCAAGGGAAAGGAAAAAGTTAAAGAAAGGAAAAAATATAATATCACAGCGATATGAACAATAACTTTAATAATGAACTACTGTACTTGAAAAATCTAAACAAATCGCAGACTGACGTCTGTGAATAAACAAATAGGATTCTTCTACGGAAAAGAAAACTTCATGGCTGACACAATGCTGAAGCTTACTGACCTCCTTACCTTACGGTGTTGTCATTTGGAAGATTGTTTCCCTGGCTCGATCTTCCATTTTGTAGGAATTTAGACAGGGATAAGCGGCGAAAGCCTTCCATATGAAACGCCCTTGAAAAACATTCCTCCGCAAAATGGACAGAACACACCACAAAGTTTCCGCACGGGTTGAAGTTCGCGCGGTGAGTGCACACGAATCTCAACCACTCAGTGCAATGAAGACGAAGTTTCGTGTAATGTACCTGTCAATGTTAAGCCCCAGGATGGGGGAGGGGGCGCAACCCACAGAAAATTGACTCAGCCAGCTTTCCCCTGGGTAGGAATTTAAACATGGCCGCCGTTTTGACCGAGTGAACCTGTCTCTAACAGAAATCTGGGAATTTGACGACATTCACATTTCATGGTAACCTCGTACCTCGGAACGAGGTTGATATCATGGTGCCCAAGGATGGAGAATTTGACTCTCACTTCCTTGAAAAATATCAAATTTCCCTGGGTCAAAACACGCACCCCTCTCCCTCCCCCCCCCCCCCTTGGGGCTTCATATTGACAGGTGCATGACTACATTGAAAAGGTAAGTCTTGCTTTTTTGATGTTCATACAATCACTTCACTTCAATCAGTTCTCTCACTTCCTTGAAAAATATCAAATTTCCCTGGGTCAAAACACCCACCCCTCTCCCCCCCCCCCTTGGGGCTTCATATTGACAGGTGCATAACTACATTGAAAAGGTAAGTCTTGCTTTTTTGATGTTCATACAATTATATGCTCAAACAAACAAATCGTTCACCCCGAAGCCAAAGTAATACCGTTTTCAAGGGACAAGTTGCGCGTCCTACAGGGCCACATATAGTATCTTGCCACAAGAAAATTAAAATTAAGTTTTTTTAGGCCTAATGTTATATCTAAAGAAAGGTTATAAGTTCTCAATACAAGATTTTGGCTTACAAAAAACTCCTTAAAGTTTTGCCAAAAAGCAGAGACAACTCTGCAGGACCAGAAAAGAAGAATTAGACTTTCCTTTTCAGTTTTGCAGAAACTACAGAGATCATTATCTTTTATTCCTACTTTTTTAAGAAAATCATTAGTCGCCAGTCGTCTATGCAGCAGTTTGAACTGAAATACAATTAGTTTTGTAGACTTTGTACACTGAAAGATAGCTGGTACGCCGCTCCCCAATCTATTGGTTCATGGGCTTCAAAGGCACAGTCCGTAGCCCATTTTTCTTGTCTATTGGATGGACACTTCTGTTTAAGACCAATTAAGACCAATCTACTTGGTTTACTTTCTTTCATAAATTTCCCATAAAAGCTTTCGTATTGAATATTTGCATTGTTACGTAACGGTACTCTGATTTTTTTCCCTTATAATTCTTAAAGCAGATAACAGCCCATAAAAAGCAAGATAATTTGTTTCAGAGATGTCGTAGCAATCTTTGAATTCAGGGAAGGATAGGAAGGTATCTGGATCGTTCATCAAGTGCGAGACCCTGCTAATTCCTTTTGGCAGCTATACTTCGTAGAAGATTGGTCTGTTACCGATTCTTATAAGGGAGTTGTGCCAAAGGCTCTGATAGCGAAACTGGTCTATAGACTTAATGTTATTCTCGAAAGTGATTTCAGACCATATATTTAAGATCTCCACAATAAAGGGATATTTGGTGTTTGTTTGGAGTGGTCATCTGATATAACTAGGACCATAGCGGAAAAAACACTCCGCGTGAACCTTAGGCTTAGCAGCAGAGTAATCATTAATTTTAGTTTAGTTAGTAAATCTTGAACCGGAATTTGCCTGCAATAATGGTTTCCGGGTGGTAAAGAAAACCACAGCAGCATTGGTTCAAACTGAGTAAGATTTCTTGGGCCCTCATTGCATGTGAAAATTTAACATAGAGAAAGTAGAACACACTAGTAATGTTCATTCTTTATGGAACGAGATACACTGAAGTGAAGATACTGAAAAACGCATATGGAGTCGAAACGCTTTTTTATTGGCAAACAGATCCGGAGTGGATGGATTTCTTCTGTTTGAACTTATTCACAACAAAAAGCGCAACTTGACAGCCACTGATGAAATACTATGCATTTGGTCTTAATTATGACGTATAACACTAAATAACTTGAGTACACGGACGGAATGACTCTTTTATGTTCACATTTTCCAAATATAATTTAGGTCGACTGGAGCTAAAGTGGAATTCTTGCGTGTTGAATGAGCCTTGAAAAAGTTGAAAATGAGAATCTCTAACTTAGATTAGAAAGGCCGGATTTTAATGCTATTTTGTGCTGCTCTAATTTAACAGCAGCGACTAAGCCGAACTGATTTGGCTAATGCAAAAAGGAAACAAAAGACAAAGGACTTCGTCACTTTTAACTCGAAAATAACTTGAGTTATTACTATTCCGAATATGCTAAAAGGTACCATTCAATCGATGGTGCTACTTTCTGGATACGTTTTTAATTAATTATGTATTTTGCTTTAAACTAAAATTTGAAATGAAATGAAAGATTCTTGGAATCCAATACGCGAATGAAATTCAACTCAATTAACCGTGGTACAACCAAAGACACCATCCTTGTGAATGCTAGTGTGCATGCGCGGAAATGTTTCCTGTTGATATCACTTGACTCGCAGATCGCAATTTTCGTTTCGTGTCCATTTTAGCCTGAGAAAAGTACAGCTTGATGCAGTTATGCTTTTTATTATGCTAAATAATTAATCCATATAAGAATTATGCCTACTTTTTGGTGCTATTAGTGAAAGCGATTTTTGACCAAACAAAAGAAAATCCTTTTCAGTGGAGAGAAAGAGATTTATAAATAAAGTACCGCATATCAGCGTTTAAATTTAAAACCTGAGAATTATCTTTAATTTTCCCGAACCGATAAGATCGCTTTGTTATTATAAAGCAGCATTAAATTAACTCTAAGCAATTTGTGTCAAGGCGATTGACAATATTAAATCTGTAGTAGCTCAAGGGGGAAATCCAACGTTCAAACCAACAAGGACGCCAAACCGATAAGAAAAAAATGAGAATCAGTCAGTGATCATTACAAACCGACAGAAGTGCTGCAGAGTCAGCTGAAACGAACTTGTTTACAATGACGAATTATGCAACTATATTTCTAACCCCGATTCCGCAAGGCGCTATTATCACTACACTTTTGTCTTCAGCAGTTTTCCTGGTCGCTGGTACATACGGAAACGCTCGAGTTTTCCTTTTACTCGCGAGACGTCGACGCGAACTGAGGAAAGTTCCACACTATTTACTTGGCAACCTTTCGGTAATCGGATTATTATCGTCAGTTTTAGCGATGCCAATGTTTATTTCAATAGCAGCAAGATACATCATGAAGCAGCAGGACTCCGTAGATGTAAAACCGCTTTGCAAAGTTCTTCAGGTTGTATCATTCTTTTGCAACACCTTAAACTCCACGACCTTATCATTAATGGCAATAGATCGCCAAGACTGCATTTGTCGTCCGTTCCGGCGACGTTTAAACGCTGGTAATGTGAAGATAGTCCTTTTGGCTGTTTGGTGTACAGCTCTAATCGTATATGTCATCTTTGCTATATTGCTAGCTGGAGACAGCTCTCAGTGCCC